>CM068375.1:332709320-333909320 GCA_034769895.1 Magicicada septendecula | reverse complement strand
TTAATAGTACAAAATATCACTGTTTTATTAATTTAAAATACTGTATAATTGCTTACGATTAACAAATAAGAGAAAAGACATACTTTACAATTCTTTTCATTCTTTTATTCAAATGTAACATTCAAATTTAAACGTTACAATCTGCATAACGTTCTCTTTCAGATAATAGTTTGAATATAAAATGAAATGGAATGCAGTATTTTGTTATGAGAAATTACATTTGTAAATTACAGAATTGTTCTCTAACTACTGCTACAATCGTTCAGTTTCGATTTGGTACTCAATATATTTTAGTCTCCTAGTATTTTCATTGATACATTTAGGAAACTGAGTACAGAATAAATCTACAATCTAAATTATTATTTAAATAACATACACACGTGTTAGGCTGCAGCCTAACACGTGTGTGTGTGTGTGTTTGTTTGCATTTTAACCTAACATGAAACGTGAATGGACCGCATTTTAACCTAACACACAACGTGTAACAAACCTAATTGGACCTATCACTCCCGTTGCGTCATGTACTGCTGACCTAAACACTACACGTGTGTATGTTATGTTGCATTTTAACCTAACATGAAACGTGAATGGACCGCATTTTAACCTAACACACAACGTGTAACAAACCTAATTGGACCTATGACTCCCGTTGCGTCATGTAATGATGACCTAAACACTACACGTGTGTATGTTATGTTGCATTTTAACCTAACATGAAACGTGAATGGACCGCATTTTAACCTAACACACAACGTGTAACAAACCTAATTTGACCTATCACTCCCGTTGCGGCATGTACTGATGACCTAAACACTACACGTGTGTATGTTATTTAAATAATAATTTAAATAACATGTGAGTGATGATTCCGACATCAGGTACATCCTCGAAGTCGACCTACACTATCCTAATACCTTACACGACTTGCATTCCGACTACCCGCTTGCACCTGTGCGCTTGTGTGTGTGTGTGTGTGTGTGTGTGTGTGTGTGTGTGTGTGTGTGTGTGTGTGTGTGTGTGTGTGTGTGAAGTTAACATAGCTTAGACAAAATACAAATGTTAGCAAACGATAATGTATGGCTTTCATTATCGTTATGCTGCCGTCGTAACGTTAGATTGCTAATGACAGATACATGCAGTCTGATGTATAGGCTACTCATAGTACCATATCAATATCTGTAATGTTATTTATTTCCAACTAAAGTCAGAGACACCCCAGTAGTTTTTCACCTAGAACGTATACAAAAAAACCGATTCTTGTGTGTGTTGCGTTCAACCTAACATAAGTAACTATGCTAAACCAGTGTAAAGTCGTGTCAATGACCTCTTGTATTACAATGGTCAGTAAACTATATTTGTGTACATAGGTAGTATATATTGCAAGCACGAAATTATTATTTAAATCCGATATCTGTTTTTATTAAAATTATACAATGTCAAAAGAGGATAGTTGTCTGTTACGAACCAGTACTAACTCTCCTATATGATAATCTATTTGTTTGTACTCTTCTTGTATTGTCGTCTGGCTGGTGACAGCACGTAGCAGTCATTGACCTGATTGTGTGTGTGTGTGTGTGTGTGTGTGTGTGTGTGTGTGTGTGTGTGTGTGTGTGTGTGTGTGTGTGTTGCGTTCAACCTAACATGAGTAACTATGCTAAACCAGTGTAAAGTCATGTCAATGCCTCTTGTATTACAATGGTCACTAAACTATATTTTCAATTTGCGTACATAGGTAGTATATATTGTAAGCACGAAATTATTATTTAAATCCGATATCTGTTTTTGTATAGAGGTTGCGTTTAACCTAACGTGTGTGTAATGTATACAACGAATACTGTTCGGTAATAGCGGATCAGTGCTGCCTTCGTCACCTGCCCAAAAAGTCCATATCTTTTATTGACAATTTGTTTGCTTGCTGTACAATCTTCATCTTCGTGAATACCGAAAGCATACGGTTTTCAGCACGTGCTGTCACCTTTTTATAAAAGATCTTTCTTAGGTGGTATTGAAACTATTGTCCTTCTTTTATGCTGAGTATAACACTCCATTACAATTGGAAACATAAATAGAGAAGAATAACAATATGTAATTCTTTGTATAGTAATCAGAAATGTATTTTAATGTAAAATATGTATTTCATTTATCTGCATACATCTTTGCGGGTTGAAATCTATGTATGCTGAAAATGTAAATTCTTGGATTAATGTTTGTCGGTTCGATTGTTTCCCTAATTTTGGTTAATGTACGAAAATACTTTCAGTATCGCTAACTTCTTAAAGCTTTAAGCAGTGAGGGAAAGCTTTTCCATCACGGACGATGACTCCTTGGGTTAAGCTGTTGTTGTAAGTTACTAAAATCATAACAAGTATTTTCATCCTAAGCATGTATTACTGTTTAGTAATAATTACAAACCAACAAAGGGATATACAGTTTGATGCTTTATGATTTTGTAAAATGTCTATATATACAAATAATATTATGAAATTACACTCTCCCCACGAACGGAATTCATAATGTTTGTCGATTCGATTGTTTTCCTAATTTTGACTAATGTACGAAAATACTTTCAGTATCGCTAACTTCTGAAAGTTTCCACTGCGGACAATGACTCTTGGGTACATGACTTACATCGACTTTCAAAACAAACACGCTAAGCTACCCCTACCCTACCGTTGTAAGATACAACAATATATATACGTGAAGAATGCAATTAGCCTTCATACCTCATTGTGAAATCGATAATTGCGTACATCAACATTTAAGAGGTGAGTAAAAAGATTTGAATACGTTACGTAGCGAACATTGTTATTGAAATTACAGCACTTCTAATCAACATAGTTGTTGGAAATATTTAAACGTAAAATTATTCACATTAAAACATTATCAAGGGCATTATTTATTGAATTTAATACATGGCTTGTTCAAATAAGTAAAAACATCGCTAAGTGTGTGCGTGTGTGTATGTTTGTACGGATTTATTCTCAGTTGTATGTGGCGGTACAGTTATTCTTACACAATTAGATCTCGGTAGCTCACATACACAACAATCATGTTCACTCAAATAATTGATCTGTTGTGTTTGATATTTCTTTGTATTCATACACAGTCTTTTTATATTCAATCTATTATTATTATCTGAAACAGAAACAGAACGTTATATAGATTCGAGTTGTAAGTAAGACGCTATTGTGAAGTTCACCGGTTATATATATATATATATATATATATATATATATATTGTCACCGGACAAAAGGCTTGCCGCATGACAAATGGCGCCAATCGTACACTAGTTATTTTGGTGGCCCTAAAAAGGACCGAGTGGCGAGAACGGTGATGTTGGTAGTGCCGCGCTAAGATGTTCGGCGGCTGCGCCCGCTGTTCGTGGCATACTGCAGTTCTCCTCTTCTTCCGGCACCGGTTGTAGAGTCGGCTGCCGGCCCAGCGAAATCCATCGCTGGCGCGGAACTGGAGGGCGAAGACGCAAGAACGCCGGTTCTATTCTTCGGCCGTTCCTTCCGGCTGACTCCGCGCCGATGTCGTCCGAGAGAGGAGAGGAAGTGAAGTGCGTCCGATGGCGTGGCGATGAAGTGCTCAAAATTTTCTGCCGGCCCGGGTTTTATTAACTAACCGGGACCGCTGATTGGTTAGCTCCGAACACGTAGTTGGTCACGTCTCGGCGGCTGCTGATGCCGGATTGGCTCGCTGTGTCCACCGCTGGTACCGGAGAGCAGATGTTCGCATACCGCTGCTGTCACAATTCCCCCGGGTTTTGAATGCTCTCCGGTACCCAGCCTACTGCTCTTCTCCGGATGTTGTAGAGGTGTCTGTTGGGCGCCATGTTGATTGATGTGCCGGTTGGTAGCTCGCTGGCGTGGCTGGATCTTGCATCCGCAAGATGATCGTCGCCCCACGTTGGGCGCCACTTGTCAGCGGACAAAAGGCTTGCCGCATGACAAATGGCGCCAATCGTACACTAGTTATTTTGGTGGCCCTAAAAAGGACCTTGTGGCGAGAACGGTGATGTTGGTAGTGCCGCGCTAAGATGTTCGGCGGCTGCGCCCGCTGTTCGTGGCATACTACAGTCCTCCTCTTTTTTCCGGCACCGGTTGTAGAGTCGGCTGCCGGCCCAGCGAAATCCATCGCTGGCGCGGAACTGGAGGGCGAAGACGCAAGAACGCCGGTTCTATTCTTCGGCCGTTCCTTCCGGCTGACTCCGCGCCGATGTCGTCCGAGAGAGGAGAGGAGGTGAAGTGCGTCCGATGGCGTGGCGATGAAGTGCTCAAAATTTTCTGCCGGCCCGGGTTTTATTAACTAATCGGGACCGCTGATTGGTTAGCTCCGAACACGTAGTTGGTCACGTCTCGGCGGCTGCTGATGCCGGATTGGCTCGCTGTGTCCACCGCTGGTACCGGAGAGCAGATGTTCGCATACCGCTGCTGTCACAATATATAGTGCGAGCGTCGATGTGTGTGCAACTGTACTAAAAAAGCTGTTATGCGCATGCGCAAATAATTCAAATGCACATACGTAGATGACTGAAAAAGAGATGATTTACATAATAAATGTACGCTTAGACCAATAGATTCCGTGTCGTGCCTTCAGGGTTATCAAATTTCCAAAAACTTTCAACTGGTTGATCATTAGCTAAAACATAGTGGAAAACTATAACTAACTGAAGTACAGACGGGAATGTCTGATGTTTCGTCCGCAATCAAAGAAACATACTGTGCAGTTTTTATTTCTTAAAGTGAACATAATTTTATTGTATGTACAGATTTTATTTAAACGGAAAATTATTTACATTAAAACATTATCAAGTGCATTATTTATTGAATTTAATACATGACTTGTTCAAATAAGTAAAAACATCGCTAAGTGTGTGCGTGTGTGTATGTTTGTACGGATTTATTCTCAGTTGTATGTGACGGTACAGTTATTCTTACACAATTAGATTTGAAAGCCTTATGTATATACAGCACATAATATATATAGTACTGAAGCAGGTACTGTTATTATAGGAACAAGAAGATGAACACTTCTCAGAACATTGAACTTAAATGGTTAACTGTAGCCAAACATACCGCCAGTAAACGAGAGGGGGACGAGCAGAAGGTTAACAACAAGAACATTGAATTTAAATGGTTAACTGTAACCAAACAGGCTGCTAGTACACATGAGCAGAAGACTAACTGCAAAAATTTCAAGAAATTCCGTAAAGTATGTCTTTTCTCTTATTTGTCAATCGTAAGCAATTATATGGTATTTTAAATTAATAAAACAATAATATTTATATCATTAATATTGAAACATAATTTTATTGTATGTACAGATTTTATTTAAACGTAAAATTGTTCACATTAAAACATTAACAAGTGCATTTAATACAGGACTTGTTCAAATAAGTAGAAACATCGTTGTGTGTGTGTGTGTGTGTGTGTGTGTGTGTGTGTGTGTGTGTGTGTGTGTGTGGGTGTGTGTGTGTTTGTGTGTGTGTACGGATTTATTCTCAGTTGTATGGAGCGGTACAGTTATTTTTACATAATTAGAGCGCGGTACAAATTGGTTGAAATGACAAACACGTTGAAAGCCTTTTGTATATATATAGCACATAATGTATATGACTACTTTTACAACTGCTATGTAGAGAGAAAATTTATTCAGACACATGTTTCGTCCAGCCACAACAGATTTTCTCAACGAATATATATATATATATGTTTCCTTTAATTGAAACAATTACAACAAAATGTTTACTAGTGTAAGAAAATTAATTATTGTTTGTAGCTGTTTAAACACAAACAACTTTTGTTGTTGATGACGCGATTTTCTTCACCAAAAGTATGACTTTGTACTGTTTTGAGCTCTGGTAAATTTATCTTTAGGAGGACGTTGTTCTCTGGTAATGTTTATTTGATCACATAATTGTTTTCTGCCAACAAATTGGACTCTGACAAACTGATCAATAAGATCTTTTGTAAAACTTAATGATTCCGACTAGGTGATTGTAGATTTATTCTGTACTCAGTTTCCAAAATGTATCAATGAAAGTACTAGGAGACTAAAATATATTGAGTACCAAATCGAAACTGAACGATTGTAGCAGTAGTTAGAGAACAATTCTGTAATTTACAAATGTAATTTCTCATAACAAAATACTGCATTCCATTTCATTTTATATTCAAACTATTATCTGAAACAGAACGTTATACAGATTGTAACGTTTAAATTTGAATGTTACATTTGAATAAAAGAATGAAAAGAATTGTAAAGTATGTCTTTTCTCTTATTTGTTAATCGTAAGCAATTATACAGTATTTTAAATTAATAAAACAGTGATATTTTGTACTATTAATACTGATTGCATGTTTTATTTAATGCTTTGTCTTAGGTTTTACCATTAAACAGAAGTATTGTACTACAAATTATTGGTGGTAGTGATCTTTATGTTTATGAAAACCCCATAAAAGTGAAGTCCAAGGACTGGCGTAATGTAGAAGATTGCTTCACAAATTAAAAAATTCATAATATGTAATATATATTTTATTTGTAATATACATTTCATATATTCTGTATTTTTTTGTTTTATATATTTTTATTTTGAAACATTTGAACCCTTTGAAGTTCACATAAAGTCATGTGATTTGTACATTTTACTAACAAAGACACGTCTGTTCATACTAAATGTGTGTGTGTGTGTGTGTGTGTGTGTGAGAGAGAGAGAGAGAGAGAGAGTGAGAGAGAGTGAGAGGGGGAGAGAGAGTTGATCCTTGTCTCATTCTTGTTATAGTCTTAAAAACAAAAGGTTGTCGAACCAACATCATTTTTATTTGAAAATAGTTTCATTGTAAATATCACTTATCATTATTGCTACTACAATTTATATGTCGTTAGAATTTTTAAAATTACAATGGTCTGTAAACCATATTTAAGTTTGTGTACACATAAAAATCGCCTTGAATAAGGGAATTCTCGTCAACGTTTGCAGCTAGAGAGACATACACAATGTGGGTAATCACATTATAAACTAGGAATTTCTTCCGACGTCTGCGAGCGAGAGAGATGGGGAATTTCTACCGACGTTTGCAGCAGCAGCAGCAGCAGCAGCAATACACGATACGCATTAAATTAAAACTATCACGATTATATTATTCATTGATGTATAAACAATTTACATAGCACACACACACACACACACACACACACACAATAGGCTAACATTTACTGTGAAGCTGTTAACGTATGGATTTGTCATCTGTAACAGCACACACATAGGTAATTACATTATAAACTAGGAATGTCTTCCGACGTCTGCGAGCGAGAGATGTTGTACAACAGATTTTGAGGAGACATCTGTAACAGTACACGTACAGGTAATTACATTATAAACTGCTGTCAACTTGTGTGTGTGTGTGTGTGTGTGTGTGTGTGTGTGTGTGTGTGTGTGTGTGTGTGTGTGCGTGCATAGTTAATCTTTCTATCACTAATTACCACACTGAATATAATTTTCTAATGACGAAATATTATTATTTCATTGTTTACGATATATATTTAATTAATGCAAAAATGAATTTTAAAAATTACAGTGGTCTGTAAACCATATTTAAGTTTGTGTACACATACAAATCGCTTTGAATAAGGGAATTCTTGTCAACGTTTGCAGCGAGAGAGAGACATACACGCACAGGTAATTACATTATAAACTAGGAATTGCTTCCGACGTCTGCGAGCGAGAGAGAGAGAGAGAGAGAGAGAGAGAGGGCGTTAATATTTGTCGAATAAATATAAACTTTCTAATTTCATATACATGCGCGCGGTACTGACCACAGAGAGAGAGAGACATACACAACAAGTGTGTGAGAGAGAGAGAGAGTGAGGGAGAGGAGAAAACGGCTTGAACATAACGTTTGACAACAAGAGAGAGTGAGAGAGAGAGATAGTTTTACTTACATTCAAATGTGAGAGAGAGAGAGAGAGAGAGAGAGAGAGAGAGACAGAGAGAGAGAGAGAGAGAGAGAGAGAGAGTAACAATTATGATCATATAGTTTGAATTTCCCACTACAGAAGAGAAAAAAAAAATGTTGGCAGATCTGCTCTATACACACACAATAATGTAAGATTGGTAACCCTGATCATATATTTTAATATATACACTATATAACACATATTTGAATTTCCCTCCCCCCGCCACAGAAAATTTTGACAACCCTGCTCATATAAAATATCTATACACTATAATAATAATACAGAGGTTGGTACACCTGATCATATAGATTTAATATACATTATAACACACGACAAATTTGAACTCATACAAAGGTTGGTACACCTGATCATCTATTTTAATATACACTATAATGCATCGAGTTGGAACCACCCACCACCACCCACTGATATGCAACCCATACATAGGTTGGTAAACCTGATCATATAGGTTTAATATACATTATAACACACAACAAATTTGAACTCATGCAAGGTTGGTAACCCTGATCATATATTTAATATATACACTATAATGCATCAAGTGATAGAAAGTGAAAGTGATCTAAGCTCGCGAAAGGTGGCATATAAAAAAATAAAAAATTATATTCGCGGATTCTGTGGTCCAGATACGCGAAAAAGTCGCGGATGTTGTGGTCCAGCAACACAGATCAGAGAAAAAGTCGCAGATGCTGTGGTCCAGCTGATAGAAAGTGAAAGTAAGTCAGGACCGGCATTTTCCCTCTACTCTGGATGCCACCCAGTTTTGGTCCACTCTATTAAATGGCTTCATCTCCCTTCACTTGAAGACCAATGTCACACTATTCATTATCGGTGTCTCAAGTGGTGCTTGCAAAAACTAGTTAAACAGATCTTCCAGAATTCTTAAAAACTTAAAGCATCTATATTTTTCACGAATTTTATATACTATTTTTAATTCTTTAGTTGACTAATTTTTTTTCCTTCTTTATTATTTTTTAGTTTCATCTATTTGTGGGCTGCGATTACATACGTACTTTTACCGTCTAGTGTTTTTATCTCGTTCTCGGACATTTCTTCATTTTCGGCCTTGCTGTTACTCCTTGCTATTATAATAACATTTTTTGGTTGTCGTCCTTTACTCTTTGTCTAGATCCTTAACCCCCACAATTTTCCATTTAAATACTTTTTTGTTTCCCTTCCAGAATTTTATATGTGGTTCCGTTAATATATTCTTCCATGGCTCCAAATTTGTCTAATTCCTGATCGCCGTCTGTAGCACACCAGTACTGGTGTCTGTCTATTCTCCTGGTAATTGGCGATATTGTTTGCTGTGCTCCTGCGTTCCATTCTCTTCAGATGCCCACAGAAACCTATTCACCTCTTTTTCATGATTGCCGAGGTTGTCTTCTAATTTATCACAAAAACTTGGTCTAGTCTCGTATAGAATATAAGCTTATTTGACCACAATACCGGTTTTACTCACTTTTACAGTAACATAACACATTTTACAACATAACATAATACTTATGTATTTTTGTTATTTAAATTATGTTGGTGAAAATACGCTTTACATATAATACAAAAATATAAAAGAGAATGTGGTTCTCTTTTTATCTTTCTCACTCTCTTCCTCTCTCTCTCTCTCTCTCTCTCTCTCTCTCTCTCTCTCTCTCTCTCTCTCTCTCTCTCTCTTTCCCTCCCACAACTGTTGTCTGTTACCAGTCGCCTGGGTAAGCTGATATGGTCCTGAAGCCTCTTTTAATCTGAGCCAAACCACAATTGTATCCGAACTCATATAAGTGACAAAGCACGATTATTTCTGCTTGTAACAAAGTGATCTAATGTCATTCACTTTAAATAAACCTACTTAAGTCTTTAAAACAAAAATACATCGAAATGCACAGCCTAATCATAAACTTTTGCGGTCTGTGACCCAACATTCTAAACTATTTGTTAAGTCCTCCTGAGCCTACTACAGAGTATCGGCAATTCTTGACTGGCCTACAAACGTGTAGGCACTTGGCCGTCAACAGCTGCGAAAGTTGTGAGTTCTACGACAGTATTATTAAGAAGAAATAATTACGTATTGTTATTTTGTGTTCCGAACATTTGTAATCATTTTATTTCGCAATATTTATTATGTGTTTTATGTCTTATACATTATATAACTTTATAACTAGTGGAACTATTTTATTGAATGCGTTTAATTAGAGAAGTGTTATTAAACTTAATTGTACTATCGATTTTTCTGGTGCTCAGCAATCCGTGTAAAACCATTCAAATTCTTGTAAAATTAGAGGCTTTGAAGGAAACTGCAGTAAAATGTGAGTAAATAAAAGAAGTGTTACGCGGCTTCTTCATGTGTTCCATAATCGTTACTTTGAAAGTGATGAGATATGGTAACAATAAAGGTGGTAACAAAGCTTACAAAATAATCCATGTTGTATACTAAATGATAGACTCAATTATCAGTCTTGCTACGCCAAAGCGCTGACAATCGTGTACAGTCAGGTCCACATCACCCGGAGCGTGAGCATTATAGCACGGAGTGTAAAGAGGACACGCTGTACGGGCACCGGTAGCAAGTTATTTATGTGATTTGTGTGTGTGTGTGTGTGTGTGTGTGTGTGTGTGTGTGTGTGTGTGTGTGTGTGTGTGTGTGTGTGTGTGTGTGTTGGAGGTGAGAGAGGTAGAGAGAGATAGGTGGGGACCCAAAGAGAGGGACGACAATAAGCAAGAAGATTTGTCAAATGGACAGTATAGGATAGTGGAAAATAAGAAGAATGATTGAATAGAAAACACATGCTGGATGGGATGTACCCGTATGGTGGCAAATATCCGCTCCGTGGTAGTATTTTCTTTCTAATGGAACTTCATGGTTTAGCAATCATACCCCGCTTCCCGATATATGTTTTTCTGGGCGGTCTTCACACATTCCTCTGTAAATAAATTAAACTCGTCAATATAACTAAAAAATTAAACAATCTATCTAAATAGCTAAATCTTCTTCTCCTTTAATTTTCTTGCTAGGTTTCTATCCTGTTCTATAATAACGGTTCTACAAGCTGTCACTTCACATCTTCATTGGGCAACTAAGGCTCCTCTTGGTTTCTGGCTGGCTATTTCTTGCCTTTTTCTAGTCTTGTATCATCTATTCTTGATATGTGTTCATTTCATATCTTTCTTCTTTCCTTAATCCAAGAATTAATATGTCTTACATTACACGTTCCCCTAGTACTCTCCGTAATATAGTCATGCCTATTTTTTGTCGTTTTCTTTGCGTTGTTGCTGTATCTGTCTTGGGCTCTGATGCATACGATATTATTGGACGTATTTTGTTTCTTTTCGTAAACCCTAGTTTTTGCTTCTTGTGTGAGGTACTTATTATTCCGTATAAGTTTATTCATGCATCCAGAAATTTGACTTGCTTTCATCAATTGATCTTCTATTTCTTCATCTGCATATTGTTACAGATTATTATAGATTACAAAAATACAAACAGGAATATGCATCCACAGAACGTATTAGATGTCAAATGTTTAACTTTAGCAAACACTGGAAGGAATAACAACTTATGGATAGAAAAATTTAGAACAAGAATTCTGAGACATATACCAGGAATACCAAAATATGAATTAAGGTATAACATTGACTCTTTTAAGCAGAATAGTGTAAAGGAAAGACTTGCATCAAAATACAGCAGAATGGAATAGAAAACTATAATGTAGAAATTACATGGTAATAGGCCAAATGAAACATAAATCACAAAAAGGAAAGTTTGTTAAGACAGAAAAAGATAAGTACTACATTTTTTTTTTATATATACATCGGTTAACTTTCATGCTACAAAAGTTGTCACAATTATAAAATTACCCCGTACGCAGTATTAACAATTAATATTACAAGTCACATAATTAAAGCTATTTACAACTGTCGGCAAGACAAATGCACAATTAAAAACACGATACTTTCATCGATAAAGGCTCGTAAAATAGCAAACCGGCAAACAAAGGAAAGGAAATATTTAATATTTTACGGTTACAGAAGACTAATCTATACATTTAGTGATACTGACATCAATTCCAATTGTAAAGGTAAAAACTTTAATAAAACAAAACCATGGGCTGTGCATGTAGGTAAATATGTGTAAGTATTGCACAGCAAATCCCGTGTTGCATGAATGCGATATGCAGAGAATTGTCTACACTTGGTATACTTGATATACAGTCACACATTAACAGAGTTAATCTCTCTGGTACTTGTACTCGGAAGCAGTGAAGCGATAGTGCACTTCACTGGGGCTAAGTGTTTCTTTCAACAGGAGTTTTATTATGCTGTGTACCGGCTGTTTCACTCAGTGTTTCCTCTTGGTTTATTCAGCGTGTTGAGTGTGAACGTACAAATTGGTGAAGGATTATTACCGTCTGAATTACACCTGTCATGCGAAAGTCATGTTTAACATACCTTAGGACCTTTACAAAATATCTGAGAAGCATTTAAACGTTTTGTAAATACACGTTTAGAAGAGGGAAAACTAAATTAATAAACGGGCATAAAGTTTAAACTGCACGTTTGGGTACCTTCAGAAAGATCTGCTGTTTAAGGTAAAACAAAAAGTAAAAAAAAGGCGCTATTACCTTTCTAAGTTACTAAGTTGTGCTAACTGGAGCTGGGTAGAAGTCATGGCATGTGAGGATGTGGACGTATTTCGTCCAGAACCAGAAAAATATTATGTCAGCGACGGTCTTGTGCATTCAGGATTAAAAAGCGAGGTAACTTAGGAAAGTATGTAAGCTATAATAATTATAATAAAAGTGACAAATTTAATTATTTAGTAACATTAAAATCATTACACAATAGATGAAACTTGGCAGGAATGGAAATTTTTATATCATTTACAGCAAATTGAAAAATTGTAATTCTTTATTTGACAATATTATTATTACCGGACAATGTTCTAATAGGGTAACGGGGTATGATTCGGACTAAGGCATTTTTATGTTAAATAACTGTCATTGTCTTCCTATTTGATCAAACCTCCTCAACTCCTTACTTATTCCTGGGGAAGATTGCTTCCAATTTATATAAACTCAACGAACGACAAAAGACAGGGAAGGTAGAAGTAGTATTTAGAATAAACAGGTGTTAAGAGACTACTGAACTAGACCTGAAATAAGAAATACACAGAAGAAGCATTATAGGACAAGCAATGGCAAATGTCAGATGTTTGAAAACGCAAGACGGTAAAATCTAACCCAAGTAGCAAAGATGATAAAGATTAGATCATGCGGTAAATCTAAACGCTTCAACTAGGATTTGGACTAAGCTTTTAGATGGAGAAGGATAGAGGACACTCTTGTTCTGACCAAGTGCTTTCAGCAAAAAAAAGTAACACAAATTACAATACGTGATTAGTTAAAATATTCACTGGTGTCTAAATTTGTCTCTGAAGAGTTTTATAACATTAGGACATTAAGACATTAGTATTAAGCCAATGCGCTATACATGAAACCTGAGTTTTAATACAAGCATTATTGAGGATTGTTTTATTTCCATATAGCCATAATCTATACTGACGTGTACAAAAAGTGCATAAGACTCTCGCGACGTCCACCGGTGTTTACATGAAAAATCCACCTGTCGTCAGGCGGGTACGGCCGTCAGAGGTATCTCTCTTCTCACGTTCGTCATTGTATTGTATGTAATACATTCCTGTTTCACGTTCATTGTTATAATAATAATATGGAGAATAATGTTTATTTCTTAAAGAAACAAAACCGTTGCTACAGTACTTCCTAAAAAATTAGTCACTAGGCGTATTTCGCCACGCAGCAGTGGTACAGCTCAACATACTCTGAGAAAGTATTCAGTCAGTAACAGTACCCAAGTAGTAATGAGCACCACGACGGTAAAGATCTTGTGTTTATTGACGAATGCATGTCGTGCTCTTGTAAAGCAGGATCTTTTGTTGCCACAACTCAATAAACAAGATTATACTGACTTGACATTAACTTGAGACAACAGCCAATCAGGGCACATGATCGCCTTGAATAGCATGGCACACCGTTTTGCTCTATTATACACACGTTGCCAATGCTTTTAGAGGTACAGTACGTAAGTGGCTGCGGTAAGGACAACTCAATGGATATTCGTTGCACTTAACCTAGGATATTTTATCAAAGGTGTGATATTACCATGTGTGTGTGTGTGTGTGTGTGTGTGTGCGTGTGCGCGCGCGTGCGCTTTCACATACTCACATACTAACTCACACACCTACTCACATATACAAACTTACAAGAACAACATCAAATCGTCATAAAAACGCTTAACATGATCTTGCCATTTAATATAATTTCAGTATATACGGATATATAAATTCTCTTGTTTCATCCTTTCGGTGGTTTATTCGACTATAGTCAAATTAACGTATCATACCCTTACGTGCTTAATTCGACTTTAGTCTACGTTAACCAATTTTTGTTTCTGTTGGCTGATTTATTCGATTATAACCTCACAGTGCATAGAAACGTAGTTTCACCTTATTCTATGGTGCTGTTCCTTGTGGTGCCCCTGAAGCAACAAGGTCAGACTGCTGATTTGTTGGGCCAGGTGATTTTCACAAACGAACGTCATCGTTTACGGCTGTGGATCGGTTTGTTTATATTGATTATTTTGTTTGTATTGTACATAGGTGTTGTTATTTGCCGTATAAGATTATAGAAGCACTGAATTTTGTGATGTGAAAGTGTTGTATACATGGTATGGTTCTTCATATTACGTATTTATCATATTTCCATAGTTTCGAATTTGTTCATCATGTAGTGACCTATTAAAAAGTCTTTCCTTTAAGGCACAGTCTTAGTTAATTTTTTTTAAAAGCGTGTACACCTCTTAGTGGTTCACAAGTAGAAGAAATTTTAGACGATCCTGATTGCTTTTGGATGACAAACATCTATTTTACAACAGTGACAGTGACTCCGACATTAAGTTACGAATTTTTACATATTTCTAATGGTGAGTTGCAGTCTAGAGATGAAGTGTCAATGTAAAGTTTAAACTGTTGCAGAAACCTTAAATTCAGTTACATAAATAATATATAATAAAAATAAAAATGATAGTATGCTAGTTTGAAAATCAGTGACAAAAGCAATAATGTTTGAAACTCATTTACTTCACATGTAGTACAAGTTTTCATTTTTTGTAAATAAATATCAAAAAAGTAGAATTTGTTCTATACAAATATTATGTAAATAATTAAAGGTAAGCATATCAATGGAGAAAATTTATCAGGATTAAAAACTACAAGGTGATTAAGGCAGGTTTCCTGTATAAATATACATATTGCAACGTTACATGTATTATAAAATGAATACACTTCTGTCCATGTACCCAACAAAACTGTAAAATGTTAATCACCGGCTAGGTCGTAGGATTTTGTGTGTTCGTTGCTATAACTTTAAAAAAGTAAAACTTTTAAAGAGTTTCGAGTTTACAATTGCCCAACACACACAGTCTTCTAACATACTGTGAATATGACCCAAATAACACTGTAGAAATAAATGACACAACTGACCCAACAGTTAACGCTTTACATAAAAGATTGCTGTCTAATTACGCACACTGAATCCCGAGTCGCAAGAGTTATTTGAATCATGACTTTTCGCAGACTACACATAACTAAAACTAGCCGCCCACTTTCAATTCCACTAATTAAACTCACAGAAACTGGGCAGTTACCCACCGAGGGTAAAGGAACTCCTACCTTGCAGAAGCACTCATATATGCAAAGTTTTCCAGGTATTAATTTGTACTCGCTGCTGATTGGTCAATATTTCAGCCAATCGTTTTGCTCTCACTACTCTTATATTCAGCATAGCTCAAGTCCCGGTAACTTCAAATTCCTCTTGCTTATTCATGATTTGGTCGTTATGCTTACGATATTTTAATAGGCTCCTTCTGCATCCGAGAAAAGTTTGGCTGGTTGAGGACAGGTACCGTCTTTCTACGAACAAAATCGTCAATGAAGAGTAAACGATCTGGTACAGCTGATATCAGCCAGACATAAGAAACAGTGTACGCGTATATTTTATATTTTTTTTGTCATAACGACACTATATGATTGTTCGCGTAATAAATTGGATTTTTCAATAAATAACTAACAAAATTTGGACATTAGTGGTTTCAAAGAGTGTCTCTTTTACTGACTGAAACTTTGGAAAACATTATTAATTTAGTTACTAAAATTGCCTTTTGTTTCTTTTCTCGTACGACTTGTTTGAACGCTTTCTAAATCGACTCATATTCAGTTTACTCTTGCAACTGCTTATTTATTAACTAACATGTGTCATATAAAATAAAAAAATTCTTAATAAAAGGTAACAATTCTTATTAATTTGCTCAAGCGGACTGTTGTCTGAAACATTTAGTTTGCACGGATTGAACAAAAATTATTCCTTATTTTGTACTGTAGTGTCTGTAAAAGGTCACATTAGCAGCCCGCTTCGGTGTTGCCTTTACCATTAGCGGATGTTGAAAATGTAATAATTCTATTTTACATAAAAGCTGAAAGCAGAAAAGGCTTGTTCACTGACTGAAGAGCGTGGGAATTTACATGTGTCAGTCAAGTGAATGTAAATTTATTCTTTACGGTTTCAAATCAATGTATCGCAAACATCGAAAAAAATTAGAAATGTTAATTGTAGATAACGTAGTGGGTTTTGTAAGAAAATATTATTTACAGCTCCAACTCTACGCGAGCACACGTCATTGCTTTTATTTTAGACAATTTTCAAACATATTCTCGGCCTCAATTTCTGATCTTCCCAGCTGCAATTCATCTTCTCACGTCAAGGTAGGTTTACAGTTTGTTCCGCCTTCACTGAAGCCATTTTTTGTTGGTCTACTTACATATCGTCTTCCTTGAGGTCAGTATCTTATTACTTGTTTAGGTAGTCTCATAGTTTCCATTCCCTCGATTTGCTGCCTCCATTTAATTTGTCCTCCCCATATTCTGCTAATGATAGAATACACATTTAATTCGTTTTTTATATCCTTATTTGGTATTTGACCTCTAAGTGTGCAACCTTTGGTTTTTCTCAAAAACTGTATACTGCTATTTTGAATGTTATTAATATTGTCTGTTTTCTTCTCGTCTCCTTTCTCATTCTCTTCATCGTCATTGTCGTTCCCATGTTATTTCCTCGTTTTTTCTTCTTATACTTTTCTTCATTCTCTTATTTCTCCAAAAATGTAAAATACTATTTTTCATTGTTCATGCTCCCGCCTG
Organism: Magicicada septendecula; assembly: GCA_034769895.1. Taxonomy (NCBI): domain Eukaryota; kingdom Metazoa; phylum Arthropoda; class Insecta; order Hemiptera; family Cicadidae; genus Magicicada; species Magicicada septendecula. The sequence continues at coordinate 333,892,071 of CM068375.1, read as the reverse complement.
TAAACGTTCACGCATTGGTCTTCTTCTCTTTAATATGTAGGTGTATGTAAGTTTATATCACTACATATTTGAGTATTGTGACTTTATCCGGTCTGCATAGAACTCTTTTCCACTTTCCCTTAGGTTCTTTAATATGTTTAGTGATTAAATAATTTTTAGGTAATTTCTGATTTAATCATTGTTTATCATAAATGTTCTCCTCTATTTGTTGATAGACGTAGGAACTTTAATAAGTCCTGGTTTACACGACTCACTTCTGTAATAGCTGATAACTAAATTTCTTGTTAACATTAGCGGTTGCGCCGCAATGACTTTAGAAGTTATAATTGTGATTCTGGTAAGGTTGTCTTCTTCACGTTATCACTATTCTCCCGCACACCTCTCTCAAATTTTCCGCCAACGTCACAAATTAGACAATCAAAATGCGAAACGTATTGAGATCTTTGTTTCTACTTTAGAATGAGAGAAGTTTGTTTTATTGTTAAAATCGTTAATTTACAATTACATGGCACTTTCCCTCTGTGTTTTTCTTTTATATATTAAGTATTAATAAACGGATTTATTGTTGGCTTAAAATTACTTTCAAACAAATATTTATGCAAATTATTTTAATTCAATCAAACATAGATTATTCTTTTGCAGCGTCATCACAAGCAAGAGACATTGAGCGCTAGATAAAAGAAAAAGTCCTCTCAGTGTATTTAAGTGCAAAAAACAAAACGTAAACTACAATAACGTAAACTAAACTTATATTCTGTGTTGATATACCATGTTTCCAAATTCTCCCATCGTCTAGACATAAGTATAAACGTAAAGAGGCTACACACCTACACACTCACAGACAGTCACTCAAAGACTCTCTCATAAACAGACTATACTAAGGGATACAACGTAACAGAATAGTTATTATTTCTTGAACGTAATCCTCAAAAATATGGAGAACATGAAAACAAAATTTTGAAACAACATTTTTATGCACTTTTCATCTCTACCAGCAGCAGACATTTTACAATATTTTGTTTAAATGTTTTAAAACCTTAAACGATTACGACAGTTGTGTTAATTACACAGTCATCCAATTGAGTTTATTGTGCAAATTATAAACGTCACCAAGTACATAAAACTACATTAGTTCGTAAGCCAATTAAATAGTTAAGACTTGTCACTTTTACAAAGTACGGCTGCATAACGTCACATTGGTTAAACACTAAACTGTTCATTTCGTTGGTATGATTGACTGAATGTTTGTCAGTAAGTTGTCTTCGTTAGCCTCGATATACATTGTATAAACAAATCAGGTTATCTGTTGAATAGTGTTGTGTATAAAGAGGTTCCATTTCCATTATTCTTAACAGAAGAGGTTTACAAGGGAAAGCTAGATTTGACAACTTGTCGTCTGTAATACTTAACAAAATGATGGCTGTAGTAAATATCATAATATTTGATACTATATAAATATATTTTATAAATGCATGATTGTTTTATTTAAAAACCTGTAAAGATACTGATATATTTAGCGAAAGGTACGCCAGGTGATTTGAAACGATAAAACTAAAATACAGCTACTACTTGTGGAAGTATCTATAATTTAATAATATATATATAATATTTTATTTCATTATATTGTAAATTATTCTTAATTGCCAAATGTCGTGATATTGCAACTAAGAAACACTTTTAAACTTGAAGTTTTACACAAAAATGTACAAAAAATTACCAGCATTTTATATGCGAGCAGGTTCTAAAACAACGTTTAATCTAGGTTTTTTAAGGTGTTTAAAAAAAACGGCATTAAAAAGATGCATTGCCACAACAATATCGTTTAATTCCTTTCGTTATATATAGCCTATGGGTTTCTAAGAATACTCATCTTACTTTCTCATCAGTTTACAGTGCTTTTAAGTAGAAAATTTGATAAAAGTGTTCGTATTTTGTTTCAAACGTTATAGTGTATAATTTGATTACTATCAATTGATAAACGTACAATTTAGTTATTTTGTAATGATTGTTGAATTTTACTGATGACTTGAGCAGTTGTTAAGATAGAGTTAAATTGTACTTAATACATACAATTATATTAGTCTGTATATTGCTTGCAGATTGCAATTGTGGCCTCATTAGACCAATGCTATTGTGTGTTACTGAGGTGTTCTACAAACAATTAGCGCTAATTACAACTGTGCGTCTAATTGTACTGAGGCTCTTCTCAATAATTTCTAAGACGGCATTGGATATAGATACTAGGAAGTGACTTATCTGTAGTTGATCAGTAATGAAGTAGAGTTTCTACGTGCTCTTGGTAATACATAATGAGTGTCGGGTTGTTACTTTTACTTAATACATAACATGGAGGCATAACCTTTGAATATATTTTAATTTTCATAATTTTGCGTACGTACTAATTTTTATTAACGAGGGAAGCAATCTTTCAGTTTTAACTCGACCTTTTATCATCTGTTTGTGTGTCTATCGGTTTCGGAGATATTTTTTGTATTCTTTGCGATATCAATATTTTGTTTTCATCTATTCTATATTTCGTGATGACACACGCTCAAGACTTCGATAGCTTACGTTAGAACGTACCTGTGAGGCTGTTTTTATGACGCCGACAATGCCAAAAACGGTAACATTGTTGTAAATAATTATTGGTGTTAGTTTTGCTACTTAAAATATTTCGAATAATACACAACTAGTCCTAAACCGTTTTTGCAGATTCAAAGAGAATCTTTTAATTACATAATTTATTCTACACACAAATATGCACAGAAAATGCCACGACAAAGCTGAAATTTTTTTAAATATTTTGTTTGGACAAACAGTACTTTTAGCACACATCTATTTTGTACAAACGTAAAACTTGGTGTGTTACCAGTACGTAAGACGGGATTTACAATAAAATAATACTAACTAATTTTACCTTTCGTAGCTACTTTGTGATTTATAACTTAATTTAGAGTAACGCATTTCAAAACATATGTTCCAACATCATGATTACTTACACAGAGTCATCACAGATTATATTTATATAGGCCTATAACACAATGACATTCATTATTTGCTATCCGCATTGCTGTGCAAGTTCGTCCGGTGCACAACATGATGTGATTAGAACGTTCAAAACTCAGGCTATCATGTCATTGCCATGTAGACTCGTCAATGCATTAAATTTTAGCTTCTGGATGTTTACACAACTAAGTGAAGGAACAGTTGGGAGTAGACGTATCCGTCTGTTTAGCCTACTGCAGGTTGTGCACCGAACAAATAAGTTCTTATATTAATAAGGCTAGCACAGAACTTAATATTGTTATATTACGTGATTTGCTCAGAATGTATAGTTTAACGTTTGTGGATTGCACGTGACTGACACTTTTAATCTTATGACAAGTCGTCTTATCCGAAAGGCATTATAACAAAATGAAAGAAGAATCACAAAGCAAAAAGAGTAGTAACACATGGTAATATTAATTTATCAACTTGTGCCTTGGATACCAATGTCGTGAGTTTAAAAATTTTTAATAAATATGTGACTTCTAACATTATAACATAATGGAGGCAATAATAATAATAACACAGGAAATCTCATTGTTTATTCCATTATAAAATAATTCTAACTGCAAAGAACGGCCGAATTAACGTACACTCAGAAGTGGTTACGCGTACTGCCCGTACTTTATACTGTATGGTATTAAGTAATTATTAACCAATTTTACTTTCAACAGCGTACTATTGCTACAAGCGATGGATGTTGTCTGTATATATTAAAATACGGGGGGGGGTATTTAATATGCACGGTACTAAACTGTGAAATTTGTTCCAACACACAAAGGTACAAGGATTAAAAATATATTCCATTTTTGTTCCCACAATATTAACGTTCGTGGGAGGATGTATACGTGTCCAGTGAGACGGTGCTCTAAATAAACACAATGGCTTTATTATTGTGTTGTTTGTTACACATAAAATAAGAATTTTATGGGTTATATATATTATATTGCCAAATTACAAATTAGTTTTATAAGTGTAACCTTTATTTTTTGCGTAATAATAACTCAAGCTCTAAGTAAATGATTTAAATAAAATAAAAAACTATGTTGTAATATAGAAACGTTCTTGAAAAAAAAAGTTAACTTTTAAATGTAAAATAATGCACAAAACAGTATGTACACATAGTCCTTTATTTTACTTACGCCACACGAAAATGAAGCTACTCGATAGATTCCTACAATGGGTTTCTGAAACTCAAAAATTTGAAACGAAGCCCAATAATTTTAAGCATTAAGTCTAATTACTCGTCCATTTATTAAATAACCAAAAAATTGCCAAACGTACAAGATGGTAAACTAATAAAAGCATACAAAAATTTATCAGTGACTGTTCTAAATATATCAATCTACACAAATAAAAATTGTTATGTCCTTTAAGTAAAGAACAAATTTATACATAATAAAACCAAAATAATTTATTTAAAAATAAAATACAATAGAAGAAGTAAAATATAATCTTTAAATATTTTTACTGGTACAGATAACACACCTATATATATAAATAATCTGTACAACAATCAGAAAATATAAGTCGATTCTTTAATAAAATTAATTATTCGTTAACATATGTTGATACGTCTGAAGCTTCAGATTAGTTCGGTGTAATCTGAGTACATGGAAAATATAGAATAAAAAAATTTTCAGATACAATTAAATATTTTACAATATAATACGTAACGTAATAATACTGGAAGTATTCTAATACAGCAAGAATTACAAAAACATTATACAGTATAATCCATTTGTTAATACCTGATGTTTTCAACAGATATGTACTACAGTACAGTTTACTGTGGTACATAATTTTATTGCATATATTTTCGCCGTTTTCTAAAATCGTTATAATAATTGCTTAGTTGACTTAACAATTGGTTCAATAACGACTATTTTACCCGTCTATTACAACACTATTGGCGGGCTGTTGGTAATAATTTTTGTTACACTCACTGGTTACTAGTCCAGTCGCAAAACCACCAACCTGGACGTCCAGTGATTGCTCTGCAGTGGTTGTCATACTTTTCCCGATGGGCGAAGCACTGATAAATTATAATTGCTCCCAAAACTATACAAAATGTGTAATTTATGTAGTATAGTTTATTGCTGCAATTGTTACCATCAAGCAGATACAGAACCAAAAAAATTATAAGTCGACAAACTCTATTTTTAATTAGTAGTCGGATAAAAGACAGTTGCCTGATGGCTGTGAAGTCAACATTGCTACACAGAACGACTGATTCATATCAGTAACAAAAAGTAAAGTTATGTAATTGTTCAAATAGAATGCTAAAACTTAATATTGTTGACCACGTCTCAGTTCTTGTGTTGCCAATTAATCAAACAAAATTTTTCAAACAATTTTCTTACCTTTTCTTAGCATATTTTAGCATTCAAAGTTTTTAAAATATGTGTCGCTTAAAGACAAAGCTAGGGGGAGAATCAATTATTTATATATATATGTGGGTGTGTGTGTGTGTGTGTGTGTGTGTGTGTGATTTCTTTGTTTTACATGTAGATCATTATTACATCATTACTCTTGATGTAGGTGTAATACTTAATGATGCACTCTGTAGACTATACAGTTTAGCAAACTACCGTCAAATTCATTGACGACAACATTATGTTTACTTTAATCTGAAATAACATTGCAATGTAAATCAATGAATAATATTTAATTTTAAGTAATTTAACAGTGCGAATAAAATTCTTGTTTTATTCTTGATCTTCTTCATGTCCAGGAAAATCTGCTTGTCTTGAAACATCCACGATCTCTTACACCATTTCAAATTTTCCATTTCAAAGTACTCTGTAACATTTACGTTAGAATCTTGAAAAAAATCTTTTTGTCTCAGGTAAGTTTATGTACCGTATATATGTATTTGTTTGTGAGCAAATACTTAAATATATATGTTAGTGTTTGTATGTATGCATGATTCCATCTATAAAGGTATAATGAGGTGTTATCAGAACTTACGTTGGTGCTTACACCTGTTAGCTCCCCACAGGAAGCATCTGTTAAACAACACAGAGAATTTAAACGTCAACAAGTCAATTGCACACACTGCCTCCTCCTTTGTAGGGCAAGTAATGTTGCATTTGTCGTGAAGATAGTGAAGCTCTTGGATATTGCTATTTGTCAGCCCTGCACGAGCCTGGAGAAAAAACACTGCGTTACATTACAAGTATTCGTAAATAAACGTTAACATCGAGGAAATGTAATTTCATGTTAAACTTTAACATTGAAAAAAAATTGTGACCTTTTTTTGATTTCACCAAAAATAATACTTTTAAGTGTACGAAAAGACCCTGCTGTATCCCTGTTTGTTATATTTCTAAAATTCTAATTCTTAGAGACTATATAGTTTTAGCTCACTAGTGCCGAATCAGGTGGATTTCTTGATCAAAATAAGCGGAAATCATAAAATACGTCTAATGCTATATCTCATGTTGTTATCGGCGATGTCCATCTCTTAATAATGGTTAATATCCGCCATTGAGTCATACACGACAGCCCGTTGTCGGTTAATGAACAATTTGCCTAGTCAGCGAGGGGTCAGAATGATCGTCATACTTTATCTTGATTTGATGACAACGACGACGACTATGATAAGCACAGTGATGGTAAAGGTGATGCTGTTGTCGTTGATGATCATGATCATGATTTCAATCAGTGGTAGCCAATCATTTTAACTATGTGCCCCTCTTGCGACTGTTTAACTGTATCGAGTAACAGGTTATTTAATAATAGAAGCTGCAAGATATGCATAAATTAGAAAAAATTACGTTTAGTGAAGTACTTTTAGGGATATATTATTATGATACTACTACAACCATATCTAAAAGTAGATAACTCATTTTCTTTAATGAGACATGGCCGTCAGAAATTAGAATGAATTCTATTTTATGTTATTTTGTTTACAAATTCAAGTTTGTCTTTTCGCTGAAAATAATATTTAAGTTGATTTTGCAAACGTTTTCCAATAAATTATGTCTAAGTTGGCGTCATCGATTAAACTACTATATATAGTTTAGTAATTATTTTGATTTCAAAAAATGTTTTGTAAATTATGGATTTTAGGAGCAAAAACAAAATGTTCTGAAGAGAAGCAAATTGATTACTGTAATAAAATGGCAACTACAATTAAAGGAAGTTGAGGGTAATGAGGAAGGAATGTGTAGTAAACGTTTATTTTAAAAAACTATAGAAAACATAAAACATAAATTTTAGAAACTGCATTTTTTTAATATGTAAGCGCGTATAACTTTGCGCTAAAACAATTAGGACATAACGTTGTTTGTTTTGTAAAACTGCTTATCCTATGCATAAAAGTAAAACTGAAAGTTTCAGTTGATATTTAGAATGTTTTTACATATAGTTCAAAGCACGTATTTTATGACGTTCTAGTTTTTCAATTTGCTCAAACTACTGTTTCGGCTGTTTATATAGTACTTTGATAAGTTGAAAGCACATTTATTTTTTAAATTGTAGTGGGAACAATTTTTAGTAGTACATCATGAATGGATTTTGTTAACTGAGAAGTAAAAACCCATTAAGTTAATATATGTCAGACTTTTAAGAATTATTATTCGTAAGCGTTTTCCAAACATGTTGTTTAGTAGCATTTTTTACTATCATTTCCCTTTCATGGCTGCCGTACATTTTGAAAACTGTCAACGATATTACATTTCTGCAAAAATTTAGCAAAATATTGACAGCTCTATTGGGTTTAGTTCAACTTTAGCTACTAACAATTAGAATAAAATATCGGTAAATATATTTTGAAATATACTGCAACGTAATAAATTGCAAATTTAATTTAATTGAAATTTGTGGAGCCCCACAATCTTGGAGCACCAAATTTATGCAACGTTACATACACATAAATAGGCGTGAACGATCTCACGTTCAAGATTGACAAATTCTTTAAACAATATAACATTTAAATTGGGTGTCAGGTGTATCTGAAATAAGAACTCTATGTAACTTGAAACGGTAATTAAAATTTATTTAATACTATAAAAAAATGTGTGCACATGGCACTGACTTCGATTTTAAAACATTAGTTATTATTTGTTATTATCCCGTAAGGCTTAAGATATATACATCCTTACTGACTAAATATTCTATGCTACTAATTATTATATAAAAGAAAATTCTCATTTTCAGACTACTCAGTCTATTATTAAGTTTCAAAATCAATTTTTAAATCTTTTTTTTCTATATTCTAACGTACTCAAAATAATAATAGTTATTGTTTCTCAGTACTGTTTTTTCAAATACTAATTTAAATGCTTGGTAATCATTCTTTATCATATGAATTTGTGCTCTTGTTACGTTAATCGTATTTCTTAAACATCTATGATTTTAACTCTACTATACAAGAAACATTGATCTTATTTTTAAATGAAATATTAATGTCTTTAACTGTCTTTGAATTCTTTGTATGATTAAGATATGAATAAGTTGTCTATCACCTTATTGTCGTCAATCATACTCGATCATTTTTGTTCCATCGGTGTTCGTCCTCGTCTCGCCTCCAGCGTCGGCTGTCTCTCTTCTCCTCTTGTCCAGCGTCGGCTGCCTCTCTCTGGAACTCTCCTCTTGTCCAGCGTCGTATCGCTCTCTGGAACTCTTCTCTTGTCCAGCGTCGTATCGCTCTATGGAACTCTCCTCTTGTCCACCGTCGTATCGCTCTCTGGAACTCTCCTCTTGTCCAGCGTCGTATCGCTCTCTGGAACTCTCCTCTTGTCTAGTGTCGAATCATTAATGGATCTTCTTGAGTAGTGCTCTTATTAATTAAAATGATTGTCTTTACAGCTTAGTTACGTATTTGTACGTAACTGGGATTTTAAACTGTTTACAAAAAAAATTAAATATGCCGTGCTGACGGGCATAAGCTCCCGCTACACCGTGGATGATTCAAGAAAGAGAACAACTGTAGCTTGCGTGTCCTATTTATACCCATGTCTTGGTCGACACCCTTCAGTGATACAAAATCGACATGTTAGAAACTGTCTTTGGCTTCAGTTCCCCCACTCTTTGTCAAATTCGCTATTTGTTATATTTCTGCGAATTGCAGAGTCCTGTAAGTATATTCGTATACTTATCTTATAACTAATTTTACAACACATGTTCATTGTAATTTTGGACATTGCAACTTAACCCTTTCGATTTGTACACAGTTATTTCACTATTGCACTTGTACGGTGTGTCACTTTCGCGTGGTTTTCGCACACAGTGTTTAGTAAATTTATTTACATTTTATGGTGCTTTTGGATATTAATTCTTAATTCTAGTTTATGAATAATTACGGAAAAACAGTAATTGTGCAATTATTCATCTTGGGGTGGCAAACTCGCCTGCAGAGACCTGCGTTCACACACACTAGCAAAATACTGGTGTACACAATTTCAGTTACATTTGTGTGTGTGTGCACGTTGATTCAGGTCGAAACACCTGTTCATATTTTTGTCCGAGCCAAGCCTGCAATCCCTAACAAGCTTATTTCTAATATATTATTAATTATTTACAGTTTATTAAGTAAATTTAAATTTTTATATTCTATGCTCAGTACATCACTTATTTGTACTGTCGCATTATTCCTCTGCTTGGTAACAAAAAAAAAAATTTAATAAATTTATTTATTATAATATTTTATTTATTTTTTTTTTATTTTTTTATTATTATTATTTGCAAAAAATGTAACAAATAATAAAGAATAATACTCGTCATTTCACCCTTAATTGGAGTGTATACAAATGTCTTACCTCCCCTCTTCGTACGCTCACTGATCGCGACCTTGTAGTAGGGTGGCTTTACAAACAGTTGATTTAACTGGTTTCATTGACCTCTGTTTTCATGTGTAGAACTTCCTAAATGACGTTGCGTGGAATTTACCAATTTCTTTCTTCTGTATCTCATCATATACGATGAAAGTGTTCTGTCCTACTTGCTGTCTCAATGTATACGGTCCATTATAAAGTCTGAAGAATTTCTTCGCCGTATTATCACTCCGTTTTCCCACTGGATTTGCTTTGAGTAGTATACTTTCTCCCACGTTGAATTGTTGTAACTTGTGAGTTAGATTAAATCTCTCTACTCTCTTGTTACTCCTTTCTATTATCCCCTTTCTATTATTCTATTACCCCTTGTTGCCTTGCGTATCCAATTGTCACACTTATTGGTACAGGTACATTTTGGTTATTAGGTTTGTTTATATACTTAGTCCAAAATCTGGTTGGCTTCTTATCTTCTTCTAATTCCATCGGAGTGTATCCTGTTGCTTCACTATAATTTTCGTTAATGGCTTTTTCAAGAAATGGTAAATATTCTGCCCATTTATTGTGTTGATTATGGCAATATATTCGTAAATATTTACCTAATTCTTTGTTAACTCTCTCAGCAAGGTTTCCTTGAGGATGTCTTATGGATGTGAGTACTGGTTGTATTCCATTTTCCCTTAACGTCCTCTCCCATTTTTCACTTTGGAATTGTACACCTTGATCACTGAGTATCTTCTTCATTTTTCCATATAATGGAATATATTTCTGCAGTAGTATCTTTAGAACAACTTTGGTTGTGGGTCGCATAATTGGGTACAGTCGGACTGCCTTGGAAAACACATCGATACATACCAATATGTGCTTCACACCTCGACTTGATCGTGGTAATGGTCCAGAAAATCCACTGCAATTAGCTCTCCTTTGTTCTCCTTCTGTATACTTTGCATTGCTACATATGTGTGTAAATTCGGCCCTTTCGCCGTTTGACACTCATAACACTTCTTTACTTCTTTCTTTATCTTTCGATACATATTATTGATCGTAAAATCTTCTCGTAGACTCAAATAACATTTCAGAGCGGCAGCATGTGCTAAACTCTCATGTGCTGGTCGAATTAATTTTTGTAGCATGTCATTCGTTAGTACTATCTTCCAGTCTTGTCTTACTAACCTGAAAAGGATTCCATTTAGTACCTTATAATGATTTGGTAGCTGTTCTTGGTTCTTCATCTCCCTTATCGTCACGTCCAAATCTTGTTGATGTGCTAAGTCTTTCAGCATTTGTTTTACTTCATCATTATCTTTGAATTTAATTGATAACAATCGTACTTCTTTCTTTTCGCTCACATAAACTTCTTCACATTCTTCTTTGATGTATCGGCTTAGTGTGTCCGCTACAATATTTGTCTTTACCTTTACAGTATTTAATGGTAAATGAGTATTCGCTAATGGCTAAAATCCATCTTAATAATCGGGCATTTGTTACTTTGCATTTTAATAAAAATGATAATGCTTGGTGGTCAGTATGTATCTCAAAATGAGTACCATAAACATAATATCTGAATTGCTTAAGAGCGTATACTATAGCAAGTATTTCTTTTTCTGATGTGGAGTAGTGTTTTTCAGCTCCTTTGAAGACTCTACTGGCGTAGGCAATAACTCGGTGCTCTCCCATCGTGTCTTGTTGATATAGTACACTTCCTACTGCGTAGTCACTAGCATCGGAGCATATTATGAATTTTCCTTCTCGTTGAGGATGATGTAACATAATATTTTCGATGAACAACTCTTTCACTTGGTTAAAGGCATCTTGATGTTTCTTCTCCCACTTCCATTTTTTTTCTTTCTTCGTCAGCTCTAGAAGCGGTTGCGTATATCTTGCATATAACGGTGAGAATCTTCTGTAGTATCCTGTGAGTCCTAAGAATGCTCTTAACTCTTTGAGATTTCCGGGTATAGGGAAATTAGTTATGCTGGAAATTTTGATAGGATCGGGTTGAATACCAGAGGATGAAATAATGTGACCTAGGAATTGGATAGAGGTTTTGATAAATTCAAATTTGTCCAGGTTAAGGTATTTGTTCGCTTGCCTAAACTTTTGGAATTTCGTGCTTAGATGTTTTATATGTTCATCTAACGTTTTAGATACAACTAAGATATCATCTACAAATATCATGGTGTAGGGTTCCACTTCAGGTCCTAGGGCTCTTTCTAGACACTTTACGATGGCTGCTAAACTCGTGCTTAATCCGAAGGGTACTACCCTGTGTTGGTAGCATTTATTTTTATACAGGAAAGCAGTGTACTTTCTATTCTCTTCACGAATTGGAATCTGCCAGAAACTTGAGTAAATCTAGCTTCGTCAGATACCTTGCTCCTTCACACTTAGTAAATAGTTCGTCCGCAGTTGGTGCACAGTCATACTCCTTTAATACAATGCTGTTCAGCTCCCTCATGTCAAGGCACAGACGTATCTCTCCATTTGTCTTCTTCACTACCACTAGAGGATTCAGGAAGTTGCTGTTCGATCGCTCTATGACTCCACTTTCGATCATACGCCGAATTTCGAGTTCAACCTCTTCCTCATATCGCATTGGGATAGGGTATGTCTTCCTAATGACTTTTGTAGCGTCTGACACAACTATAGAGTGTTCGTATACTGTCGTCTGCGTCGGTACTTCACTAAATACATCACTATATTCTTCTATTAATTCGTGCAGTTTCTCTTCTTCCTGTGTCGTCATCCCTTCATCTGCCGCATTCACATGTCGAGTTGGACCATATTGTATTTGTGGCTTGTACAAAGTAATAGGTGTTTCACTTACCTTGCACTCTTTTTCCTCGCTGTTCATGTTTACTTCATATTGAACATTTTTATAATTACACATAATTATATTATCATTAATATTAATCTTAGCATTTATGGTATTTAGTATATCGATACCTAAAATTCCACCATAAATCAATTTATGCATAATTATCATAGGGTGTTCTAACTCTAGATTTTTATATGTTAGAGTTACATATGCTTGTTGTTTAACTCTTTCTTTTTTATTTGTAGCTGTTGTAATATTTAAATTATTTACGGGCAAAATTGCAGTATTTTTAAAATATTTCTTGTTGCGTTGAACCCATGCAGTGTTAAGAACAGACAGCTGGCTGCCGGTATCAACTAGCATTCGTATATTACACCTGTTTATGTTCACAGTCACAATAGGGCATTGTGTTTGCTGCGCGTCTCGCTTTATATCCTGTTCGGTGCTTAATAAGTCTTCCCTAATATCGCGGGGGTATATGTTGTTTATTTTATAATTTTGCTTCCGTTTATTCAGTCATTGTGACGCCTTTGATGTAGACGGTCGGCTGTGGAATGTTACTGTCTCATTCGTTCCTTGGCCTTCTCTCTTCAATTTTTTTTCGTCGGCCCCTCGTACTGCGGCAACGCGTTTGTCGGCTGGTTTTGAAAACTATTTACGATTGGATGACCATGTAACGTCTCCTTGTCGTCTAGCTGGATTATTTTGTTCAGTTTCTTTAGCTGTGCGTGTTGTAGTGTTGTACATTGGTGGCGAATAATTTATTTTATAATTATCACGGTGCGGTATAGTGTTTTGTATTGCTTTCTTGTCATCTCTGTGATAATTATGGTGATGATTTGCGTGTTTTTGTTCCCAGTATTGTGTGTTCTTACCTTTATTGATATTCTCCGACTGTGTTACAAGGATTAAAAATTCTTCTATGGTTTTGATCCCTTGTGTATAAACTGCTAACTGGATATCTCGCTGAAAATGGTAAGATAATTTTGAAACAATTTCATGTTCTGAGAATTTAGGTTTGAGATGCTTTACACGTTCTATTTGCGTAATTGTGTATTGTTCAATACTCTGCCGTCCTTGTGCATTGAACTTTCCATATTCGAGTTGATCCCGTACTTGTCGTTGGGTATGTAGATTCCAGTATCGGTTCTCGAATGCTTCACGAAACTGCTGATATGTACTAACGTTATCTCTAATAATAGAGTACCATTGGCTGGCTGAATCTCTAAGATATCGCGTGACGAAGTCTATCTTCTCGTCGTCATTTATTGCACTCCCAATTTTTTCTATTTCCTTCTCTACTCTTGCTAGGAATTCCATACTGTTCTCCCCTTTACCACCTGAGAACTTAAGTCTGCTCCTTTCTTCCGTTGGTGTAGGAAATATGGTCATTTGGTTCTGTCGTCTTCTTAACTCACTTCGTAGTAGGTTCATTTCCTCTTGAATCTCTTCTTTCATATGTGATACGTCTCCCGACCGGTCTTTCGTAGTTTCTTCAATTTTATTTTCAATAACTACAGTACGTGTTTTTATTTCTCTAAGTTTACTGGTATTTACTTGGGATACATCATTAATAGTTTGGATTTTATCATCCTGTTCTCGCGTGATAGTAGTTAAAGTATCATTTATTTGTTTATGCGTTTCTTTTAAATCTTTTCTCTACTCGAGACGTAATTCTTTTTGTTTATTTTCAATCCGTACAACTTGTTCCTGTAAGGTTTGTTTAAAATTATTCTCTAGAGTATCAATACGTATGTTGGTGTCACTAATTTTTTCGGTTAACTGTGCATTACTGTCAATTATACTTTGTTTTATTTCAATATTATCAATTTTTAACTCTTCTAGACTCTCTGTAATTTTTATGGTGTCCTGTCTAAAATTTTCGGTTTGTTCTTCTAATTGTTTCTTATTAGATTCTTTTAATTCGTCTATTCTAGCATTTAAAATTTCTGTCTGTTTATTTAAATTTTCTGTCTGTTTTGTGCTTAATTCATCGACCCAGGCACGCATCATCATCTGGAATGCTTCGACGTCTAAATTTCCTGGAGTCGTCATGTTGAAGTATTATTAAAATATTTATTTAATAGTAATTCTTTAAAAACTATTATTGATAACCGTTCCCTACTTATTTATATATTTCTGTATTTTTATTAATAGTTATTATTAATACTCATTACAGTTACACCTGTTACATAGACAACAATATTATTTGTGGGCGCCAGCTGTGTGATTACACAACAATTTAACATTACATTCAGTTACAGTTTAATATAAATAATAATTACATATTATACATTTTTCATTTAACACAATCTTTATATTTTTTAGAGCAACCATTTATCTACGTAAAAAATTTTAATAGTTAAATGATGGGGATCGGGTCATACATTTATGATCTACAATTTATTTCACAAATTTTTGTACATAAATTTAGGCATGTCTTGCCCCACGTGCAGGGCGACATTCTCTATATGTAATATTTTTATTTTGTTAAAATTTAATTTCAAATACAAATACACTTCTATTTGTGTTTGAATAGCCCCACGTTCTTTGGGAGCCATTCTATATAACGTGACAATTTTGCAAATTTAATTTAATTGAAATTTGTGGAGCCCCACAATCTTGGAGCACCAAATTTATGCAACGTTACATACACATAAATAGGCGTGAACGATCTCACGTTCAAGATTGACAAATTCTTTAAACAATATAACATTTAAATTGGGTGTCAGGTGTATCTGCAATAAGAACTCTATGTAACTTGAAACGGTAATTAAAATTTATTTAATACTATAAAAAAATATGTGCACATGGCACTGACTTCGATTTTAAAACATTAGTTCTTACTTGTTATTATGCCGTAAGGCTTAAGATATATACATCCTTACTGACTAAATATTCTATGCTACTAATTATTATATAAAAGAAAATTCTCATTTTCAGACTACTCAGTGTATTAATAAGTTTGAAAATAAATTTTTAAATCTTTTTTTCTATATTGTAACGTACTCAAAATATTAATAGTTATTGTTTCTCAGTACTGTTTTCTCAAATACTAATTTAAATGCTTGGTAATCATTTTTTATCATATGAATTTGAGCTCTTGTTACGTTAATCGTATTTCTTAAACATCTATGATTTTAACTCTACTATACAAGAAACATTTATCTTATTTTTAAATGAAATATTAATGTCTTTAACTGTCTTTGAATTCTTTGTATGATTAAGATATGAATAAGTTGTCTATCACCTTATTGTCGTCAATCATACTCGATCATTTTTGTTCCATCGGTGTTCGTCCTCGTCTCGCCTCCAGCGTCGGCTGTCTCTCTTCTCCTCTTGTCCAGCGTCGGCTGCCTCTCTCTGGAACTCTCCTCTTGTCCAGCGTCGTATCGCTCTCTGGAACTCTCCTCTTGTCCAGCGTCGTATCGCTCTCTGGAACTCTTCTCTTGTCCAGCGTCGTATCGCTCTATGGAACTCTCCTCTTGTCCAGCGTCGTATCGCTCTATGGAACTCTCCTCTTGTCCACCGTCGTATCGCTCTCTGGAACTCTCCTCTTGTCCAGCGTCGTATCGCTCTCTGGAACTCTCCTCTTGTCTAGTGTCGAATCATTAATGGATCTTCTTGAGTAGTGCTCTTATTAATTAAAATGATTGTGTTTACAGCTTAGTTACGTATTTGTACGTAACTGGCAATTTTAAACTGTTTACAAAAAAAATTAAATATGCCGTGCTGACGGGCATAAGCTCCCGCTACACCGTGGATGATTCAAGAAAGAGAACCACTGTAGCTTGCGTGTCCTATTTATACACATGTCTTGGTCGTCACCCTTCAGTGATACAAAATCGACATGTTAGAAACTGCCTTTGGCTTCAGTTCCCCCACTCTTTGTCAAATTCGCTATTTGTTATATTTCTGCGAATTGCAGAGTCCTGTAAGTGTACTCGTATACTTATCTTATAACTAACTTTACAACACATGTTCATTGTAATTTTGGACATTGCAACTTAATCCTTTCGATTTGTACACAGTTATTTCACTATTGCATTTGTACGGTGTGTCACTTTCGCGTGGTTTTCGCACACAGTATTTAGTAAATTTATTTACATTTTATGGTGCTTTTGGATTTTAATTCTTAATTCTAGTTTATGAATAATTACGGATAAACAGTAATTGTGCAATTATTCATCTTGGGGTGGCAAACTCGCCTGCAGAGACCTGCGTTCACACACACTAGCAAAATACTGGTGTACACACTTTCAGTTACATTTGTGTGTGTGTGCACGTTGATTCAGGTCGAAACACCTGTTCATATTTTTGTACGAGCCAAGCCTGCAATCCCTAACATGCTTATTTCTAATATATTATTAATTATTTACAGTTTATTAAGTAAATTTAAATTTTTATATTCTATGCTCAGTACATCACTTATTTGTACTGTCGCAATATATCTTTTTAAATTAAGCTACCTATTGCTAAAATAATATGCAATCACAACATAATTTTATTCTAACCAGAACATGTTCTGGGTGTTACACAAGATGCTCACCTACTGCCATATCTGATTTTTCTTTTGCAAAGTGTATGCGTGTTAATTGGTTTCTCCTGTTGATTGGTGTTGACTTTTGTTTCGTTTCATAGGACAAACAAAACACTGCAAAACTCACTGAACACAATGCGGCACCATATCTAACGCCAGTAACACTAATGAGCCAAAACCAACGAACACCAAACAAAAAATCAATGGAATCAACAGTCGGCATCCAATCAACACACAAAACTTTAGAATTGTTAAAGATGAGCACGCTGCATTGTGCTTGTAGGCCTACTATATCTTGATTTTGAGTGAATGTACCGTGTGTCAAGAAAAGAACTGTTGAAATTTTTTTAAATTATCAAAAAAATAACAAATGCAAACAATATAATTACGCCAGATGCAAGTAGAATGTTGTGTTTTATTCGAAATAGGTGATTTTATGACCGAAAGGGAAAGTATTTTAGTTTTATAAACGTATGAGTAAAAATATATTATTAAGTATCAATAATAGTTACGTAACTAAATTTTTAGCTTTTCTTCCACTATTTAAAACATTAACTTTTAATATTGTAAATTTTTATTTAAATGTAAAGCTACGAGTATATTTAAAATTTAAGAATTTATATGACTTTCAAACTTAATATAAATGCAGTAAATATACAAAAGTTGCAACAAAATTTGAGTTAACAAATTACTTTTTGCTCTCACCTGCTTGAGCAACTAATTAGCACGCATGTTACAGATTGAGCAAAACTCACACAAGTTATATAAATGTTTACAACAATTCAATAAGTGATGATCATATTCCGGTTATAGAACTAAATTTCAGATAAAAATATCTTTTTGACAATATCACTTATTTTCATTACATCAACTTACTGTGGTATAGAAATGCAATTTTGTACAAAAAATTTAGCTTTACTTATTTATATATGTAATGTAATCTAACAATCCCTTTGAAAAAACTAAAAATTCTGTGATCTATCAAATGTGCGTTTCATGTTATGACTGTGTTTGAAACTAATTATCTTAATAAATATGATAATGCTACATCGACTACCTGCACATGATTCGGCTATTCAACTTACATGTAAACACGACTGTCGTGTGTAAGGTCATACCACAACACTGTAGTACAGCTGCGTATGCTCATCTCGAAGTAGCACTACATCTGGGTACAGCACAGTCATATAGATAACATAACTGCCACTTAACATACCGAAACATGTTGTGATAACAGCGCCGATTAAGTTATGAAATATGTCTGTATACTTCACTCTGTTTTTAATGACAGTTTATTTTTGTCCATTTATTCGCGAACAGAGGTTAACATCGAATACATTATTTAATATAGTACCACCCACACTCTTTAAAACAAGTGATACAGACAGTACATGGTACAACCTTTCAAAACATTACAGATGCGTTGCAGATCAATTATGGTTAAAACTTCCAAAAAGCTTGAACTAAGTATTAAAATGGTTAATGAATCTCCTGAACGTGAATGGATCTCCTTACGGGAGCGCAATATCTGGGAATCTCTAGAGTAGCAACTGAAGATAGAGAAGATTATAACTTTTATGTTAAATTAAAAAATTTAAGTAAAATAATTTTGAATAAGTATATTGACTTTAAAGCTTCTTGGCTCACCGGATGTTTGCGAATAATGATCTCCTACAGAAAGAACTCTTGTTGTTTTATGTTAAAATAGAAATGTGCATAAAATATTTAATTAAGGGTTTTTTTTGAAGTTGAAGGTATAAAGACATTAAGTGTAGAAAAAATACTTCTCCCTTATTTCTTTGAATCACGCAAAGCAATGACAAGGAATTTGAGTCCTTCGCACCAGAAGTAATGTACACAATAAAATGAACAGCAGTAATTGGAAATTTCTATGGAATTTAAACGAACCATGTAGCTAATTGATCTCTCTCTCTCTATCTCTCTCTATCTCTCTCTCTCTCTCTCTCTCTCTCTCTCTCTCTGAAGTGGCAATAAGGTTTTAGTGATGAAAGAAGTAACATAGAGCAATGCAAAAACATATTCAACAGAAAAATAAAATCACAGAAAATTAAATTTAAAATAAGAATTTCTTAGTCTGCATTTTAACTGCGTTTCCGTAATTTCATAACAACAGGAACAACAAACTACATATTTGTTTGTTTACAAACATATAATGTTTGAACAGTTGCAACCCCTCACAATGTGTCTCTATTTACTGCTATTTTCTGTTATTGTTTTATAGTTTTCCAGTTTTCTCAGTTCTTTCAAACATCTTTTTAAATTATCTAAATACTTTGTTCATAGTCATAATTCTGACCGTTTTCCTATAGGTCAATAAAGATGTATTTTATTGATATCTCTTTTATTTATTACTCTTAAAACATGACCAATCCTTTCTAAATTGTTAGCCGTAATTTCTCTTCTTATAAGTGACTGACTCGTTATAAAGTCTTTGATTTCTCTTACTTGATATCTTGAGATATAGACTATATTGTTTCCACGATTTTCTTTGACTTTTTCCTAAAGCTAATTAGCGTCTCTTGCTGTGTATATTTAATCGTCCATGTACCACAGAGCACAAGAGGATTCATTAGGCTGTTTTAAAACCTTAATTTGGTTGTAGACGAGAAGAATTGACGTAAACCTTTAAATATACTGTTTCCAGCGTTACGTCTGTCAGTAATGTCTTAGTATATATCAATTTCCATACAAAGAACTAAGTAAATAGTTACTAAGTAATGTTAACAGTAACATAGCCCTCTCATTTTAATAGAATCTATACATGTTTATGTACATTTACGTCCTTTAATGGTGTGTCGAAGTTAATGTAGGGAAATTACATTCTTATGGCAGGATTGGTACACCAGTGTAAGCTCACTGATTGTTACATGGATTCCAGTAAAAGCGTATCCCCGCATAGACGTTTAAACACGCTGATGCCTTCAAATTCTGATGCATTTCCTTTTACAACTAAATCTTAAATTCGGGTGCACAGTTGCATGTTTGTATCTCTATTTACAGTCATTATTGTTTTACTTTAATGCATGAGGTATCATGTAACAATGTAATAACCCGCTTTGTACCTCTTGTTAAAGTAACCGCAGTCTATTATAAATGAAAGAGTAAAAACGTTTCTTTGGCAAAAGTTCGAACTTGAGATCGTCAGTGGTATAAATATTTTGGTTTCACCATTGTCACACAAATCGCCACCATATATTAATCAACTTTCACCCGGACCATTTCTTCAAGCAATAAAATATTTTTGCCAAATCTAACTGTGTTGTACGTTGTACAATATTTTGTGTAAAGTATCCCAAGTATGTTATTAATTAATTTTCAGTTACATATCAAATTGGATGTTAAATCCAATTTATATCAAATACGAACGAGTTGAAATTTTGAACTAGAAAGTAAGAGACATAGGAAAGATGCGTTACAAAATTATCAACCACACGCTTACATAAATTACACGAGTCAATGTCATTATGAAAGAATTGTGTAAAATAATGTTAGTTTGTGTTGAAACTGTATTTGTGTTGGGTCGATTCACAGTGGTGAGATAACATAGCCTTATTGCCGACTCACCACTAAAGTCTCAATAATAACTTGCTTTTCCAATATTGCATATTTTATACATCTAAAGACAATGTCATTGTACATTGTTTCATAAGCCTACCTCTACAATGTTAGGACTACCAAAATTAATGTTTAAGCACAGAGCATTTAATAAACAAAATACTAGCGAATTTACCGTGCAAGGTGCTTATTTCGTGTAGAATGCAACAGAAAAAATACGACTATCCCGGCTATAAGCCGCTGGTCTTCCATTTTCTTTGCGTCGAAAGCTGTTAACTCGAACACTTAGTGTTTTTTCAAGTTAAAACCTTTCGACGCGAAGAAAATAAAAGAGTACGACTTTACAGATCAGATTGTCATAATTTTCATTATTATGACGACGGCCGTAAAAGCCTTAGAAAAAGAGTAAATAGGCCTACTGTTTATATATCACAAAAGTCTGTAGTATTAATATCTGTACTTTGAAATAAACGTGGGGTATTATTATTACGATATCAGAACTTAGTAACAAAGTATCGAAGATTACCACTGTTTACGTGTTGGTAAAATGCACAACACTAGTGGTGGTTAAAGGAACGGTGATTCTCTTAAACCAAACGTTGATGAGTGTGAGTAAAAACAAGAACCGTAAAACCAAAATGACTTTTCTTTTACAATACGTGAGCTAATTACGAAGGCCACACGAACTGTGGTGTTTTAACACTAAAAATTATGTTATTAAACTCAGAAATTGGCATTGAAATGGCAATTAAAATTAACTGTCGTCTAATCTGAATCTGAAAGTTTACGATTGTTTAACACAAGACATCGTAAAATATAACAACAATTAATAACCTAATCAGCAGCATCGTAATAAACAATGAAAGGCAATAAACAGAAATATCCTCACACATTACATTACAATAATCAATTTAAACTGTTTTTCTATAGAGCACAACAACAACTAATAACAAGTCGTATCGCTTCGGTTTGCCAAACGCGACTGAATCGCTTTGTTGCTTTTTGTTGTTAGAGCGGTGTGTCTGTACATCTCTAACAGCACCTACAAGTTTATTATTGCTCTCAACAGGTTGATTTGCTATATGGAGGAGAATATTGCCTTCTCGCCTTGATTGATTCCGTTGTTGATTTAATCGACAGATGGCGACCATATCAAGAACAGGTAGCATATTGTTACGACATTACAAAAAATCTACGTGTTTTCGGATGTTCCAGTGGAAATCGGGTGTAATGTGTGTGCGCACGTGATTCTCAATGCGTTAGCTAGACTGTGCAGAATTCGCGCGGCCGCGGGTACTGTGTCAAGGGCGCAATGAATTACTATCTAAAGTTTCTTCTTTGTTGCTGATGCGTAGTATCGACTATTCTGGAACAATTCTGCTATCTATTTCAACGACTACAGCTGCGCTTGGCAGTCAGTTCGAGTTGCGATTTATTGTAGTGCGGCTCCTAGTAATGTGGCGAAGTGTTATGTGTTTTATAATTGTGCGTGAGAATTGTAATACAATAATAGTGTTTTATATTAGTTGACATTTTTATTGCGTGTCAACAATTTTTATTTGATTTATTGTAAGAGACAATTCTGTTGATTACAATCTGTTTAATTGTGATAATTAAAGCTGGTGATTAGTGACTTAAATGGTGTCTTGTATTTTGTTTTCCACTGTACCATACGACGATCACTACACCATCGTAACAACGTGCTTGAGACGTTGGTGTCTCTCTGCGATACAGATAGCTAACCTCCCCTGTCGGTGACGATAGTAAACCGTCCCTTTTGTGGTGCTCTATTTACAGTGATTGAAACTGTCCAATGTTAGCATCGGTAAAATTCTACTGTGTTTTACAATTATAGGGAAAAACGAAGGCAAACCTCAGCTCCAAAAGTCCACAACGATGACAACCGGTTAAGTAATTAGTGTCCAATACGTCAATCAAAACTACTACGACAGTTGTCTATACCCGAGGACAAAGAATATTTTACACATGGGTTACTACCGAATGTATGTATCGTGCCAGGTTTTCACATCACATTCGGCCTCGAAGCTTCACGGAACGACAAAGTAACTTATTCCCTTCATCTCTGACCCCAATATTAGTTGCATCTACCGTCGTAACACTTAACCTTTTAGTCGTAATGCTACCCGCATTGCGTCTTCAAGTGTCGCATACAGTGCACAGTCTCGTTACACTTAATTCGTCTCCATTCCAATCGGTGTTGAGAAAAAGAAGTAAGTCTCTACCCCCATGTAGAGGAAACTAATATATCCTTTAAAGTGTCAATCGAAATTTGTTTAGAATTTTCTGTGTCTAATGTACAGCATGAGCAGGGACATTCTTGTGTATATAAAAGTTCTTTTAGGCAACATGCAAGCTAATGTATATTTTTATGTAGCTGTAGAAGAATTTGGCAGTGTTTTTAAACATTGACGATTACTTCTTTTAGCAAGTAGTCTACCTGTAGGATTCTTAAACTGTTCCATAGGTTTATAACAGTATGGGATATTATATTTTTGTTCCAGCAGTTTTCCTACAATAGTTCAAAAACTTTTTTCCAAACCCTCATTAATATTTCATATTTAAGATAGAAAAGCGTACTGGAAATTTGTTTACTATGTAGTGTGTAATATTTATTGATTAAGAATTAAGACCATACTTGGTATGACGTTAGTAGTCTACGTTGCATAAACCTACATATGTACATAAAATTTTGTCACTTTTTATGTTACATTATTCCAAAGACACCTACAACTTCTACAAGGCATTAAACCTACATATAACCCACACCGTGTATACTGTACGTTGCTGAGTGTAGTAACAGTGCCCGGACACAGAGTGCGCTAATTGCAATTACTGCACTGGATAAATGTACAGTTCCCTTTAGTGTAAAGTTTCTGTTACACTTAGAGATTGCAGCCACTGCCACTCGCCGACAAACACACAACAGTATGTTTGTGCCGTGCCTTTTCTCAGAATCCATTTTATGCGGACATAAATGGTAGTGGTTTGAAGTGTATTCGTGTGAACTGTTTGTTAATGTGTACGATTAAGTCCAATCGTAGTTGTGGAGCACACTGGCTGTAAAACGTATTCAGTAGACACATTTGTCATTTCGTAGATAGTTTTCGTCATCATACGTTGGCTATAGCCTATGTGATACGTAAGAATTTAAAACTTTCTTAACAGATACAAAAAAATTATAAAATCATTTACCTTATTTTCAATTGCAACAATCTAAATTATATTCAATAAATGTATATTGATATATTTGTAATCAATTAATTATAACTAATAGGGAACTATTTTATTTCTAGCTGTGGATTTATTGATGCAACCACTTATGTAACCAATCCGGTGTAGTACAAGTACATGGTTGTGTTTACATCAGGCTCCACACAAAGAGTAAACAACGTGGTTGTAATAAGTAAACTAATGGTTTTAATTTAATACCTAAATACTATTGACTCTCTAAACAAACTTCCAATTATTTCCGATCTGACGATGAGCTGTGAAGGTTGAAAGCGGTAATCAGAATACATTTTTTATAGTGGTGTGCAACAGTGTTAATTCTGTTTGTGATTAACCACTAACACAACGTTCTTAATTAAATTTTGATATTTGTTTATATAACCTGGCAGTAATTTATGGGAGCCTTAAAGTCCCAAAGTGTAACACAGACAGCACTTAAATTGGAAATATTTTTTTATTGAATTTATTGAAAAACTGGTCTGTAAAACCAACTATCAACTTATCTCTAATACATCTTAATAATAAATACGTAACAGCAAAATTAAGTCAAATGACATATTTTAGTTAGGTCTGATGTTCTTAACTAAACACTCTTAACCACGCACAATGCTCTGCTGTTATACCACAAAACACTACACAAGTTCAAACAGCTTTGTTCTCTTCAGTCTTCGGAACACGTGTTGATTGTCCAACAGCTAAAGGTCTTCTGCATTTTCGTAGAGGTAAAGCCTTTCTTTATGCTTTTTCGAAAACCTTTTAATCTCTTCTTTAGTTGTTGGAATACCTGGATCTCTGTGGATATCGGCGGTTCTAACATACCATGGTGCATTCACCATGGTCCGCAAAATTGTGTTTTGGAATGATTGTATTATTTTGATGTTACTATTTTTCGCGCACCCCCAGAGTTGAATTCCATACAGCCAGGTAGGTTTCATTATCTGATTATATATCAGAGTTTTACTGAATAAAGACAGGTTGGAATGTTTTCCTATAAGCCATCTCTATTTTCGGAATTTTATGTTAAGCTCCTCTTTATTCTTTTTTACATGCTCTTTGAATGTCAGTTCAGTATCCAATGGTATGCCCAGATATTTGGCTTTGTTATCATAAGGAGCTACCATTCTATTTAGGACTAATGATGGAAGATATTCGATCTTTTATTGGTAAAATTAATGTGTGCCGATTTGGCTTCGTTAAGTTTAATTTTCCATCTTTTGTTCCATTCATATAAGGTATTGCTAGCTTTCTGCAGTAATCGGGTTGAAATAATCTCATCTTCCCCTGCTTTAAGCAAAGCTGTATCATCAGCAAAAGTAGCCAATTTTGCTTGTTCTACGTTTCATATGTCACTAGTAAATAATACATACAAGACAGGCCCAAGAACACTACCCTGTGCTATTCCCGCTTGCAAGTCTTTTAGATCTGAATATGCTTCTTCTTGTTTAATTCTAAACAATATATTATATGTGTACGTGGTTAGGATTTCTACATATTGTATAAGTAACATTTTATCTAACTTGTAAATTAATCCTTCACGGTACACCTTGTCAAAGGTTTGTGCGACATCTGAAAGTAGTGCAGAACAAATTTGTTTTCCTTCTAAGGTTTCCTCAATTACATCTGTAATTCGAAGCACCTGGTCTGTTGTCGAATGCTTTTGTCTAAAACCGAATTGATGGTCAGGAATAAGTTTGGCATTCTGTAAAAGTTGCTTTAAATCTTTTAAGAAAGAGCTTTTTAAATACTATTGAAATTACGGGTAAAAGCGAAATCGGTCTATGGAATTTCAATTCATTAGGTCTTTTCCTGGCTTAAAATTAGAAACATGAAAAAAAACATTGTTAAAAAAGAAAACTGTTTGCCACAATAAACGACACTGGAAGAATAAAGATTGTTTAAAGTAGGTAAAAATAAAAGTAAGGTCATGAATGTCAAAACTTTTGTCAGGGTGAAACTAAAGTTAAACCAATTAATTAAAAAGCAAATAATATTTGTTTGTTTATAATTACTGACGTTTAGGTACAAATTAAGTTTTTAGATTACTCTCATTATATTTATAATTCGATAAACACTTATAAATTATCATTACACTTGTTACTCTTAATAACACAGAATTATAAATTATTAATTATTCTACCGATAGTCTAATGATTTGATTATAATAAATTCAGTATTTAGTTAATTTTTCGGTTTTAAAAGACAATTAATTTACTTAATAAAATGACAATGGGAATGAATAAAGAATGGTCACAGCGAACACAGGCTTAAATATAATGTGCTATAATGCCAATCTATTTTTTCACGTAAGCACCATACGGAGCTGGCACTTGGTACAGACAAGCTACTTAAGTTCAAATTTAGTTTCCAAAAAAGTTTGTTATTTTAAATTGTAATGCAAATCTTTAAGTCAGAGACAACAATCGTTTGTTTGAGCGTACGCTAAAAGGAAATAAAATAACTTACAATATACATTATATCGAAATACTCTTTTCTTAGCAGTGTGTTGTAAGCTGATTAGTATAAAGAAAACTTTGTGACTATTCCCTGTTAAAGTAACCTTTTAAATCTGCCATGTGACTCCTTGTTTACAATTGAGAATAGACCGTTTCAAAGCATTTTATGTTTCATCATCATTGTGATTGGATGAGAACCTGCTGACGAGTACAGTTTAAATTCCAAATTGGCATTACAACAAGAAACGGCCTTATCAGAGGAATTGTTTTACTTTCTTACAACGAAACGTGCTATGAAACACGTGATTCTCAACTGTAAGCAAGAAGTGACATAGTGATTAAATGTGTTAGTGTAGAAATTAATACAAATGACTTAGATACCAGGGACAAACGTGCATGGCCAGAACGTTTTATGTCTAGACAGCATAACTTGCATTTTTCCTAAAATTTCTTAGTTTGTCTAGCGTGTGGTCGAAGTGTTTTAAACACTCAAGTTTTAAACAGACGAGCAATATACAAACCATGTGTTTTGAAGTATAAAATATGAAACAAAGAAACTTTATGTTATTAAAAACAAACTTAACAAACGTTCTAACAGAAAAATGTTTTAACAAACGTTCTAACAGAAAAATGTTTTAAAAGGAATTAACTTATATTTACACTGTAAATGTCGTCTTGTTACAGTGAAATAGTAACTGGTTATGCATTATAAGATTACATTTTTTTAAAGTTAAGTTAATTTTAGATTACCGCGAAAATTAAAGTCCTACCAAGAAAATTAATTGTTAAATTACAATTAAATCTATTGGAAAAGCATGTTAAAAACCATCACAAAAACAATGTTAATCTAAAGTACCTCCTATGCGAAATAAACAAAATGTTCAACGTACCTGACGCTTGTCAGTCAGCAGAATCAATTACTCTGTAATATTTTAGAACTTCCTGTTAGAGTCTAACTGACATCGTGTATTCTCGGCACTGTCTGATTACTGTAAGGTATGTGGAACATCCGTTCCAAGGCTTGACAATTAAATTCACGAACTCCCTCCGTTTAGCGCTGAGGACAATACTATACAAGCAGCTCTGAAAGATTTCATAACCTTAGTATTTTAGTTTCTCTCAGCAGTGTTTGCGTTGAACCGTAGCAAATTTATGCTGCGTGGCGTTCATTGTTGTTTGGCTTGTGTTTGCGCGCAGTCAAAAGTCTGACCTGGTATTTCAGCAACAAACACACATCAAATTTATGATGAAAATGGGCAAGAGTGGGAGTGAAATACAAGAAATATTAGTACAGAGGTACGGCGAGTATGCCATGAACCAAAAAGAGGTGTACAAATGGATTAAAGGGTTTTCTGAGGGGAGGGAACAAGTGACTGATAAATATAGGGTAGAGCGGTCAGTAACGAGCTGAACCGAAAAAATGTTGCCAAAATTCGTCAAATTGCGCGTGAAAATTGGCGATTGACTGTAAGATCTACAGCAGACCAAGTGCAAATTGATAGGGAAACTGTGCGGAAAGTATTAATTGAAGACCTTGGAATGCGCAAGTGTGTGCCGAAATGGTTGTAAAGGAGCTCACCGATAAACAAAAGCAAAGAAGGCTTGAGCTGTGCAAAGACCTGTTGGAGAAGCAGGACAATGTTTTGGGCTGAATAATGACAGGTGATAAAACCTGGTTATTCGCGTATGGCCCTGAAACAAAGCGACAAAATGCCTAAAGGAAGTCACCAGATTCTCCACGACCGAAAAATTACCGTCAATAAAAAACAAAAATTTTTCACATCATAAAAAATAAAATATCCGAGGTATTTTTCACTATGAATTTGTACCACCAGGACAACCAATTTTAGTATTTGTGATTGCTACAAATCTTGCGTGAAAAAGTGAGCGTAAACGATAGAAACGTCCCCCCAACAACTCATGGCACGTGCATCATGACAATGCACCCGCGCAAACGGCCTCATCTGTACTAGAGTTTTAGGCCAAGAAGCAAGTAACTTTGATAGACTTCCCGGCACCCAGCTTTAATGCTTTGATATTCAACATTGATACTCACCTGATCTTGCCCCCAAAGAGTTCTTTCTTTACCCAAATATCAAGAAAGTTTTGAAAAGAAAGTCATTTTGATGACTTTGAGGATATTAAGGCTAATACGACGGCAGTTATGAAGGAGATTTCTAAAAAAGAGTTCCAAATTTCTTTGAAGGGTGTGGTAGAGTCTGGCATCGGAATATAGCTTTTCAATGGGAGTACTTTGAAGGTGACTACAGCGGTATTCAGCAATAAGGAGTGAAGCATATTTTCTAGGATAAGATAGCGAGATAAGGTATCATGGGGTAACCGCAGTCAAGTAAATTTTTAGCAAATTCCAAAGATTTAAGAGTATTGTAAATCGGTGAGAAAAGGAGCTAAATGTTGTATCTTTGTTAAAGCAGTCGGTTGTTGTAGATTAAAGTAATTTGATTTATGAGACGTTTTGACTGTATTTAGTAAGTTATGTCAGTATGTTATGTGGGATATAAGTAAAACCGGTTAACAAATGTTAATACAAGGTTTTGGTGTAACAAAATTGATTGTATATTAAACACAACAAAGGTTTGACCACTACTCCTACGACAGCTAAATACGGGCTTTTAAAAGTAGAGAAACCTTCCAAATAAATTTAAATTAAAAGCCTTTCATGGAATACATTTCCCTAGAGTGTTCTAAGTGCAACGTGATAGCTCTGTAGGAGCAGGTCGTTCCGTAACATTCTTACTAGGTCAGTTTGTCAGTCGTTTAACTTGTTTGATAAATTGGTCAATGATTCGTCACTGCTTCTCTTCCTGTCACCGTTATTGTCTTCAGTCTTTCTGTTGCGTCCCGTATTTAATCGTGGTCGTTCCCTCTGTACGATTAGTAAATCCCCGTTTTCACCGTCTACTTTCGGTTCACACAGAACATAATGTGTACTCTATTCTTCAAAGAAGTTTTAACATTGTTCTAAAACTGGCCATTTCAAGTTTGCTTGTCTTCCGAGAAGATTTAACTTAAAAATTATTATAGATAAAATTATTTCAGGCGCTTATCAAATAATTCGTTAACCCTCAATACCTCCACAATCATGTCTAACTCTGTGATAAACTCTAAAATTTCATCCTTAACTGTAAACGACGGAAAAGTCAAATGAAAAAAAAACCACACTAGTAGAGACAAACATACAGTCACATAGACAAGAACCAACACCACACGTAGACGCGTGCGCGTGAGACCCAACAGAATGAACCAAACTACTGTATAGTTATTTCGTTGACTATTATTAAGAAGAATATTAGGCAAGCAACAGAGAGCAAATGTGACGGAGACCGAGCGTCTCAAACGGTAAAAGTTATAACTTACGAAACCTTTTGTCACGAAAGTGGTCCATACTATCAAATAATACATATCTATTTCCGCAGAAATGAATCTATAAAAAAACCAATTACTAAGTACATATATATAAAATGGGTCATATATAAAATGGTTACCATGTATGAAAAGATCTCTGTGCGCACCCTTTATTTTGTAATAATTTCTGTTCCAGTAATACTTGTGTTTATCTGTGTCACGTTCAGTGGACGGACCTCTAGGTGGTTTTAATTTGTATAAGTTTGGTACTTTGCTTTCAAGTCGCCTACTGTTTATTGTAATAACAATGGTTTTCTTTACGTTCTTAGAAATAATGACAATATTTCGAGTCGACAAGTGTTCAACAGAGTTATATTCAGTGAATTTTGTGTTTTGATTTATCTAAATGTTAGTGGTTTTGGGGTTTGAAAAAAGTGTATCTCTTGGATTGTAACAAGGTTTTACCTATTGAGTAACGGAATATTCTACCCGAGGCTACCCAAAGAGGAAAATGTGTCATGTCTTCTGCGACGTTTACCAGAGACGTCTTCCATTACGACAGCGGGCGTTGGAAGTTCTATTGTCTTTAAGCCTCTTTAGTTTGAAATCTGTTTTCACTAATGTTACAAGTGACAAGTTAATAAAGATGCTAAGGCTTATAGCATATTTGCATGGTAGAGATTGAATTCCGTTGTACATTATACTTGAAACAAATTATTTACCTATGAACAATGCTGTCATTGGAATTTACAGCTTTCACTAAATATCGACAGGCATAACAGCAAACAAGAAAAACGCTTATACGTGTACCAATACATTATGTTTTGTGTACGCTTGTGTACATGTTTTGTGACACCTCAGGATACAGAATTATTATGTACAATATAAGTAATGTACGTGTTTCCAAGTTGTTTGAACGATTACTATGATTTACATTTGACGACAAAAAACAAATAACATGCAGGTAAAACAAAAGTAATGATCATTAAATTGTTCCAAGTACATTATAGGAGAGGTCGTTTGTAGGCCTACAAGATATAGAATATTAAGACACATAATTATTACAATTGATTTGGAAACTATGTCACTTATAGCTGTGACAGGGATGTCGCTAAAACAACTACAAAATTTTGAATTAATACGGAAATATTCTCAACACGCTAAAGCACAATGTTATAAAAGACACCAAACAAATATTTTATAACACAATCGTTAATCGACTTACGTTGTATGTGTGTAAATAGCGTTTTCTGGAAACAACAAAAATTAATTTTTATATCACAGTTGTGTTTGTGCAAAAACAAAATTAAGCGCGGAGGAGATACGGCACAAAACGGTCTATAGACTATGGGTGGCAAGGAAAAGTTGTGTAATCGATCTAGTATTAGCAAAGTTTAGAGAAAACATTTAATCGCAATGGCCAACGGACAGACCAGAAGTGATTTTTATTATAAACTGGAAGTGGATTTTAGTTTTCGAGTTATTGCTTTACCCGCGCAAAGCGTTTATTTGATTTTGGACAGCGCGGTGTAGACTAAATAAAATCAATAAATTCAAAGTGAACAAACACAAAGGCTGGCCGCATGAAAAAGCACTCTCTAGTCCAGTCCAGCTTTCACTGTGTTACTGTACACAACACCAATTTACAAATTTATATAGTGCTTCATTGAAACTGATTTTATAACTGAAATATCTGGTTTCCAGACAAACAAATTTCACGTTAGTAAAATACAGTTTTAACAAAGTTATGTTTCGTGTGACCCTTAATAAAACTATACAAACAACCGTTGGGTATCCAGAAATTATTGAAAAATTTAAAAAGTTCATTCATATCATCAACTTTTGCAGGCAGAAATAATCATTAACGTTCACATAGTAAAAAATTGATCTATTTTAACTATTTGCAAAATTTTATTGGGCATGATAAGAATTATGTTATTGAAGTTATCTTATATCTAATAGACAATAAACCGTAGCCTACGTCTAGATAAGAAACTAAAGTTTTACAAAGTTATGGCAGTCCCTGTACTGCTCTGTTTTTGTTAACTGTGGACGACAACTAAGAAACAAGAAAGTAAAATAAGGTCCTCGGAAATAGCGCTCTTAGGACGGGGTATAAGGTGTTCTAAATTTGATCGTATAATGTAGAAGGCCATAAGAAGAGAAGAATTACAAATTTTTAATTTGAATGAAAGACTAAAATATTGTAAACAACCACAGAAAAAACACGTAGAAAGAATGTCAGATTCAAGACTGTCCAAACATATCTGGAAGTATAGGCTAAACCTATGGGACACATGTGTACGGGTAGAACTAGGAAGTGTTGGGCAGAGGACATTTGAAGGCTTTGCCTATGCCGTGTTGTAAAACTGATGATGATAATACGGAATAGAAGCCATAATCACTTGTACGTATGCTGTTTGGTGCGTTATGATGAGACGAATTAAAATGATGATGAAATTTGACTGTATAGTGTGATGTAAGTGTTTGTACTTTAAATTACATTTCATTAATGAAATAAAAAATTTTAAGTAATTTTAAATACATATATTTTCTTAAAAAAAATAGCATAGCTAAAATATAATTAGCCTTAGATTTATACATTTTTAACTTCAGAAAATAGCAAATTTCAAATATCAGACAATATAATAATATGAAATGTTCATAAACAGAAAGTTTAAAAATCGGTATGCAGAACCACATGTGACTTCCATGTTCTGAGACTTATATTTAAATCATTTACTTGAATTAAGTTCGACAATTTCTAAAAAAATATCCCGCACCCTCAAACCCTCTATTTTTACTATTAATAAATATTTTTGTTATTATGGGATAGTCGTTTAATATAACGTTATTGTTGTGTCACTTCATGTATAAAAATTGGATACTTTATTCTTATAAGAAAAAAGAACTACGCAGATAATCATCCCTCTTCCTAAAGTTATCACCACTAGTTAATGATATTTACACTTACATAGAGTAATAGTTTTATCATATGTAATTTGTAAGGTATTTTATCTTCTAAATTAATTATTCGTACTTTACTTGATGTCAGCAATGTAATTTTCAAAAAATCACCCTCTCCTCCTTTAACTACCCTCTCTAATTATAGATATTCCATTTACCACTTTATAGTGGATTAATAAGACTTTATTTTCATGCCACGTACTTATCAGAATTAACTACTTCACTTTTGTTTACCAAAACAATGTATGTAAACTACCCCACCTCTTAACCAAACAAGACCATTTATTATATTTACACATTTATTGAGTAGTAGTTTTATTATTATATAATTAACATGAATTCTTATCCTTCAAAATGAAGTAGTTTATTCGACATCATAAATATCATTTTCAGAAATGTTACACCCTCTTCCTTCAACTACCTTTTTCGTTTATAGATATTTCATCTACCTTTCTACAGTGGATTACCTTCCTTTCAGCATAGTTTATTCATCAGAATTAAGTACCTTACTCTTGTTAAAACTTAAATCGTTGCCGGTAAACTAAACCTTCCCTTTACCAAAATCAATAGGCCTTGAGTCCTCTTCAACTCAGGTACATTTGCAAAACATGGATTTGCCGCAGTTACCGTTCGCTATAAAAAAATTCTACATACAGACACAATGACACACAAGCAAAAAGAGAGACAGACGCACAGACACATAGACACAGATAAACACACATACATACACACACCCACTTTTAGAAAAATGACTTTTCTTCAGGTTTTGAGGGTAGTACAATCAGGATCAGCCTTTATCTCGAACACAATTTTTTTCGCGATCACCATACTTCCATTTCCTTACAAAAAATGAATGTAAAAGCCTTAATTTAAAAAAAATTGTGTATCCAGAATAGAAGAATTATATAAGTGTATATCGTGCCATTAATCGAATTCCTTGTCAAAATCTTACTTTCACAATGTATTTTAATATTTTAGTTACGATATTTCAAAGGTAAATTTAAACTTTTACATGCGAGTGTGTATTAACAGTTGAAATATACACGTGTTTCCGTGTTTCTGTCACCGACGGTAACGGTTGCTGGCCTGATGAGAAATGCAGGAGGCTAACATCGGCATAAAGTGAACAACTTTGTCAGGACGCTTAATAAGTCGCATTACCGATAGCCAAATCTTTTTGAAATCTAGCAGATGTGAAATTATTTACAAAATGCGTGGCGGAATGAAAATTATAATTTGCGGATCACCTTATTTCCTCTCAAGTGTACATTATTAAAATATACGTTTATTATTATTAAAATGTATGGTTAGATAATAGCGAAAGTTTCCTACAAAATTGCCTAAAACGGTAAGGAGGATTCAGATTAACCTTTGGTATTTCAGGTGTTTAATAAATAATAGTAACCTCATATACGTCTAAACTCCCTCTATCATTAATATTGCTTATTGATTTTTCTTTCTGGGTCGATTTTGCTACAACTTAAATCCACAAAAAATAAATATAGGCAAATATTATTAAAAATGTGTAACTAAAAGTGATAGCCGAATAAGTAATAAAAAGTATATTATAATTTGAATCATGTGCATTCTCTAAAGTCAACACACTAAAACAATAAAAGTTTCTTAAATAAAATATTTATGATTAACAAACTGACAAAACCAAATGACATGTTTTAAGTTATACATTTATTTTCCATGCTTTATGTACAACATTCACATAGCAAATACGCTCTAACCTGTGTAAATAGATAGATCTCCTGCTTCTTCTACTCTTTATGTGACATAGGATAAATAAAATGAATAAAATTACCGTGTATAGTACTGTAGAATAGTAACATAAATAAGTGAATGGAGTTTACATGAATACATTAAAAAATGGATATTCATTTTAGAGGCTTTTAAATATATGTTTCCATCATCATAGATCAGTTATTAATATTATTTACGAGCACACTCATACACACACACGCACACATACAAGAAACAAATTGGGACACAGTTTTAACGAGACAAATTAAAACAGATTATGTAATTTAAATAGTCGACAACAGAATAGGGTAACGTAGGCAAGGTTAAAGCAACACACACACTCACACACATGCAATCAAATATAGCTCACGACTAAAGGTATCTAGGGAGTTACGTTGAGTTGGGTGAAAATCTGAGCTGCAGGCAGCTAGAATGTTTACTATGTGTCCTGAGAAATGTGTCTCTTAACACACGGCCCTGTCATAATATATTTACAACACACGTGGGAGTTTCTAGGTAAAAAGTTCCGCGGACGAGTCACTGTACTGTGGTAGAACAGACACAGATTTCTGCTGAAGGTAAATTGAATGCAAACAGTCTTGTGGTAATATTGCGTTTACATACGAAGTATATTAAAAACAGATAAAATACATACGTGATAGAAACTCAACTAGAACGGTGACTAAGAACAGTAAAGTTACTAGGTGTCATTACAAGCTAAAATGAAGGCGCTATAATTACATAAATTTTATTAGCATGAACGAGTGTAGTTAAAAGTTTAGTATCTCTGCATGGCAGTGAAAAAAAAAAGAACTTTCCACTTTAAGCTAAAAAATTGTAACAAGCTAAGTACGTGCAAAATATGCGATAAATAATAGAATACAAATATAAATATAAACAATAATACAAGGGAAACATTAAAAACTTTACATTCTCTATCATGTTAAAAGCAGCTTTCTTACACCGGTAACAATACCTGAACATTTATCAAAGATGATAAATCTTTTTTTTTTAAATTGCCATAATATATCGAACTGTAGTAAACGATGTCTCAGATTCATTTTTATGAACAAAATAACATGTATACTGCAGCTGACATTATTTTTCTCTGGAACGCTATTTCACGCCATCAGAAATATCAAGAACTCTAGCCTGGAAATAGACAGCCACATTTGGTAGACCTAAATACATGGTTCGAAGGCTGGGAGGAATAATGATGTTAGAAAGCAGTAAAAAAAAAAAAGAAAACTGGTGTCTTAAATCAACAAATATTTTTATTTGATTCGAAAGAATTACATACTGTAATATGCACTGTAGGGGTTTTATCAATGGAAGAAACAATTACCCGAAAACTACTGGTTCCAAATGATAGAGACTGAACACTTCAACATGAGTACATGACGATTAGCAGCTGAGACTTGACGAAAAATGTGCCTACGGATTTATGATAAAATAGACCTATAACTGCAACTTTCTACTGGATGGTAACATCTAATCACATGTAACATTAAACACGGCAAAAAAATATATTGACTGAAGTAATTAAACAGTTGTGTGCTGATTATCAAACAGTCAAAAGAATAGGCAATCGCGTACAGTTGTCCCTGCATATTTTAAACTAAACAGAAAATACTTACAGCCCAGTCATTTTCAACATTAAACCAGATGTGACTTTTATGGGAGATGGTCAGTGCGTTTCAATGTAGTTGTTACCAAAAAATGACTAAACTAGCGCCATTGTTTTATATTTTATACTTGGATGCATTTTATACCGTACGTACAAAGACACTAATAATTATATTTCTGTAACGTAGTGGCTGTACCGGTGCTGCTGATATGTATTAGCCAATGTTGCGTATCAACAACAGAAGAGAGTACTACGATAGTGTCAGGTGAAAGCAAACTTATATACATTGTGTTTAGGATTGTACAGGATTAATGGAACAAGTAAGAGTGGATTTTGATAATTAAATAGTCGACGACAGAATAGGCGAGCGTAAGTCAAGGTAAAAGCAACACATGAATGGAACAGAACAATGCAGTCTACCAATCGTTAACGGTAAAACGAGACCCTTAATGGCCAAGAAAAATGTCTTGATAATGACGTATCATAAAATGTGTCAAACGTCTGGAGTACAAAAACAACCAGAAAAAAAAGGAACACGCAGCATCATGTAAATTTGTATTTAATGTGACACCATCACGCGCGTCAGAGAGATATTTGTGTATTCCCTTTGTCACTTTAGGCCTGCACGTTTCTGGGCGTTCAGAAAGTGCAGGTGGTGTTTTTTATGAATAGAGATGTCTCTTGAGACCATGTCAAATTAATGTACGCAAGAAACGAGCTACTGGGAGGCAGCGTCTTGTTGTAACTACGTTTGTACCCAAACCTATTGCATTGTGAATCCTTTCAATCTTATTAAACTCCAGAGAGATGTTAGATTGGTTCCTTCAAATAATCTTCGGAAACAAGTAAGGGTATAAATAAATAAATCACATGAGTTGCAGTCGTAACATAGTGTTAAGTAGGAAAAGAAATAAATCCACCATCTATTGAATAAGGCAATAAAGTGGAATAAAAGAAAATTGCTGTCCTTCTCAAATCAAAGTTGACTTGATGTAATCAGTTAAAATCCATAGTTCCGAGTGTTGTTACATATTGCGCAGACGTGTGGGAAATGACTGACAAAACTGCAAAGAAGCGTAGATAATTACAAACGGAGATGGAAATGAAGATACTAAATGTTTTAGAATTACGCAAAGGTAATGAGAGAATAGCATATCAGTAGTTCTGTTTGTATTGGTGTTACTCTGTGTTATCAAAATCATAGTCCTGGATGCTTGGACCCACAATTACCGCAAAACGAATCGAATGCCGTTACGTATTGATGGCATAATTGCTGCAGGAAGTCCTAAGTTACGGGGGGTATGAAACGTATGAAGAAGTGGGAAACTGAATTGAGAAGAGTGGGTTAAGCATAAAATTTATAGGTACAGAAACCTGGATAGATAACCTCGGGCGGACGTTTACACGCTCCAAAGATAGATAGAGAGAGAAATGTTTACAACTTAAAAATTGAACATAATACAAAACGTTTACATTAAAACAAATTAGATATGATATTCAGTATTAAGTACGTAAATAACAATAGATTCGATGTTATGTATTGCAGTGTTTTATATAGTGTATACTATGCATTTCAATACGACCTTACTTTATTAGAGTTACACAAAATATTATAATAAATAATTCATATAAAAACATACGAAGACACAGAATAGTCTGTGAAGCGTGCGTCAGGTGTTACATAAATTAATAAAACGTCATATATTGCAGACATAGGCAAACATTTATTATAATAATACACAAAATAATAAGTACAACACTGTGAGTAAGTACTTAATATTCTCTGGAGAAATCGGAAGGTTCTTCCTGTTCAAAAACGTGTATCATTCACAATATAAACCATAATGTTATTTTAGAAAACGTTAAAATTATTTTAAATTTCAATAAATTATTGCAGATAGATTTTCTGCGGTAAGGTTAAATAATGAGTTCTGTGATATTGCCAGGTATTAAATTCCCGCAGTGCTCGCTCCAGTTCGTTTGTAAAATTGTCGGCAATGTGTTTCTTTAATATGGCGTCCATAATCACGTGTGCTAGTGTTTATAAAATAAAACTACATTTTCTAGATAATATAACATTTGACTTCCATGTTCCTTAAGGAAAAGGAAGTATGGTGATGGCAAAAAAAATCGTGTTCGAGATTATTGCGGATTCTGACTATACTACACTCAAAACATGAAAAAAGTCATTTTTCGAAAAGTGTCTGTGTGTGTGTCTGTCTGTGTGTCTATCTGTGTGTCTGTAGATTTTTTTTTATGGCAAATGATAACAGCCGCTAATTTAAACAAAATCAACTAATTTTTGCATGCAGCAATGGTTTGTAGAGTACTCAAGACCTATTTTTTTTGGTGAAGATCGGTTGTGGGAAAGGTGTAGTTTACCTGCAAAGTTTTATGTTTTAACAAGGGTATTGTCTATGGCAAACGTTAACAGCCGCAAATTCAAACAGAATCAAATAATTTTTTGCACACAGCTCTGATTTGTAGACTACGCAAGACTTATTGTTTTTGGTGAAGATCGGTTAAGGGAAAGGGGTAGTTTACCAGCAACGTTTTTTTATCAAGGGTAATTTTTTATTTGGTAAACGATAACAGCCGCAAATTCAAACAGAATCAACTACTCTTTTGCATACCTTTTTGAATTATACAGAACTCAAGGTCTGTTGATTTTGTTGAAGATCGGTTAAGGGAATGGGGTAGTTACCTGCACGTTTTATATTTTAACTAGGGTATTTTCTGTGGCAAATGATAAGAGCCGCAAATTCAAACAGAATCAAATAATTTTTTGCATACAGCTCTGAACTGTAGAGTAATCTAGACCTATTGTTTTTGGTGAAGATCGATTAAGGGAAAGGAGTAGTTTACCAGCAACGTTTTTTTTATCAGGGGTAATTTTTACTTCCATGTTCCTTAAGGAAATGGAAGTAAGTTATGGTGATGGCAAAAAAAATCGTGTTCGAGATTATTGCAGATTCTGATTGTACTACACTCAAAACATGAAAAAAAGTTATTTTTCGAAAAGTGTCTGTGTCTGTGTGTGTGTGTCTGTCTGTCTGTGTATCTGTGGATTTTTTTTTGGCAAACGATAACAGCCGCAAATTCAAACAGAATCAAATAATTTTTTGCATGCACTCCTGATTTGTAGAGCCCTCAAGATCTGTCGTTTTTGGTGAACATCGATTAAGCGGAAGGGGTAGTTTACCGGCAACGTTTTTTTTAAATCAAGGGTAATTTGATCCTATGGCAAGCAATAACAGCCGCAAATTCAAACACAAAGAAATAATATTTTACACACAGCCTTGAATGGTAGGGTTCTCAAGACCTATTGTTTTTGGTGAAGATCGGTTAAGGGGAAGGGGTAGTTTACCAGCAACGTTTAATGTTTTAAAAGGGTATTTTTTGTCGCAAACGATAACAGCCGCAAATTCAAACAGAATCAAATAAGTTTTTGCATACAGCCCTGATTTGCAGAGTACTCGAGACCCATTGGTTTTAGTGAAGATCGGTTAACGGAAAGGGGTAGTTTACAGGCCACGTTTTTTGTTTTAACATGGGTATTTTCTATGGAAAACGATAACAGCCGCAAATTCAAACAGAATATAATGATTATTTGCATACAGCCCTAAATTGTTGAGTTCTCAAGAATTGTTGTTTTTGGTTCAGATCGGTTAAGGGAAAGGGGTAGTTTGCCGGCAACATTTTATGTTTTAACAAAGGTAATTTTTTTTATATGACGAACGATAACTGGCGTAAATTCAAACAGAATCAACTACGTTTTTGCATACCTTTTTGAACTAAAGAGCTCTCAAGGTCTGTTGATTTTGTTGAAGATCGGTTAAGGGAAAGGGGTAGTTTATCAGCAACGTTTTATGTTTTAAAAAGGGTAACTTTTTAAGACAAACGATAACTGCCGAGAATTTAAAGAGAATGTAATAATTTTTTGCAAAAATTCCTGAGTTGTAGAGAGCTCAACGTACGTTAATTTTGGTGAAGATCGGTTAAGGGAAAGAGGTAGTTTACCTGCATCATTTTATGTTGTAACAAGAGAAATGTTTCCATGACGAACGATAACTGCCGCACATTCAAACAGAATCAAATATTTTTTTGCATGCATCCCTGAATTGTAGAGGACTGAAGGTCTATTGATTTTGGAGAAGATCGGTTAAGAGAAACGGGTAGTTTACCTGAAACATTTTATGATTTAACAAGAGTAAAGTACTTAATTTTTATAAATAAAGTATCCTGATAAGAAGCTCATAATAATCCACTGTAGAAACGTAGATGAAATATCTATAAATGAAGAGGTTAGGTGAACGGAATGGGGGTTATTTTCTATTATTAAAATTTATAGTTGAAGGTGGAGGGGAGAATTTTTTATGTGTTCTACGTTATCGGCAACAAAGAAGTAGTTTTTTGTTAAAATTGCTTCCAGGGCTGTTTAGCCGTAGTCCAAAGTTTTCCGCAAAACCAGACTTTTCGGCAGTGGCATCGACTGCCATCATCAGTGAAAATCGAGTGCGAAAACGTGAGGTGGTATACGTTAGTGACCACAGTACTGTGGTTAATGCTGAAGCAAAAAGTAGAAAGACGTAGTTTCTATGGAAATATCTCATTTCGAATATGATTTTAAATATAAATCTTAGAACATGGAAGTCATGTATAAGTCAGATATTTAACGAGGTGTACATTATGTGATACATAACTTTTGTTATATTTAAATCATAATGAATTTTAGGTAGTATTTTAATTTTAAGTCATCACTTAAGCATACATTTTTATTTTCACACGATTCCTTGTATTGTCTCTACAATTTTTATTTTACCCGTTCACCACATCGTAAACCGGAATAAGTTCTAGTTATCTGATAAGTTCTAAGTCCTAGTCGACATTTGAAGGCAATCGCCGTATCTTTAGAGTATGTCTAGTGTGCGTGAATGTGTTCAGAGTTAAAATAGGATGGGGCGGCACTCATAAATACTGCACAGAGCGGCAGAAGCGCTGGGTCGGCCCTGGTTGTATGCTAGCTGTGTTTACTTAAACTGCCTTTAAAGTAGTAATTAACAATTTCTCTGCTGTGTACTTCATGCTTCGCTATTATGAGGTGACATTCCACACAACTATTCTAACAGTAGGCTACGTACAATATGTTGCTGTATTTTGTACAACCTGTTTTGTTGTATGTCACTGAATTTTATTTAAAATAAACATATAGTTACACGTACCTAGTCTTGCTGAAAAACGTTTTTGAACTAAAAAGGGACATTTTATGGAAAGTGGTTTGCGCAAAATTACATACTTCTCTTCATCGATTGAACAACGTTACCGGTGTGATAGGAAGATCGTCTACCTTGCGTGGCATTTCTTACTCGCTCGAAACGGATGTCCTCTAGAGTGAAAGTACGCTACTAAAAAAGCCCTACTATATGTTACTTATAACTATGCATGTCTCCTTCATCCTAAAGTCTCTTCGTTTGTCATTTCTGTATGTGTGTATCTGTATGCGTGCGCGCGTTTGTGTGTGTTGTGTGTGTGTGTGTGTGTGTGTGTGTGTGTGTGTGTGTGTGTGTGTGTGTGTGTGTGTGTGTGTGTGTGTGTGTGTGTGTGTGTGTGTGTGTGTGTGTGTGTGTGTGTGTGTGTGTGTGTGTGTGTGTGTGTGAACCGTTTTATCAATGCACACTAACTTACCATCAAAACACGGGGAATTCTCGACTAACATGTTATCACTGAAACATTCAACTAGGTGCTTTTCCGTGGCTCCCATGTGTATTGACACGTTCACCTGTTGTATTACGACGACACATAGAACTCTAGACGCATATCCGGCAGCGACGAGACAACGTGGACGGTTCATGTTATAATATTGCGTCATCTTACCTTTTACAGGATATGAGTCGTAATACGCTATTTATGTTACGGGACACCAGAGTTTACAGGTAATAGTTTCTATAAACTGAATGGACCTGTAGATTGGAAGACGCTCATTTGTTATTAGAACTAATAATATTAGCGCAAGTATGTAATGTCCTAAAACCCCAAGTTTCATCAAGTCTGGTTAAGGGACTCCGGAAACCCCTATCTTGCCAATGTTAAAATAGTACTTATAAAGTACATGTTTTCTCAGAATCTATTCAGAATATAGGGCTGAAATTTTTACAGCATGTTCATGAGGGTTGTTTCCCTAATTTAATACACGGATTTTTTATTTCATTGATTCGTGTTTTAGTTATGATTTTTTTTCTGATGCTATAAATATTTGCTACATTTTTATAACAATTTTTATATGTAAATTCTCCACTAACAATGTTTTAAAGAAAATCCTGTTTTAAAGTAAGCACAATAGTCCATATAACGTATCCTGAAAGTTTGAAGCAGATCTATTGAGTAGATCCTGAGAAAACATGTTTTTTTTTAAGAGAAAAATTGATTTTCGGGAAATGGGCGTCCTCTACTTGCTAATAAAAAATTTAATAAATTAAAGTTTCGCGTACCTTTCTAATACATTCCAGCTGCGTAGGATGGATTATCTTCATCTTCTGAAAATTCCTCCCCCAGTTTTCTTTTTACACTCCTTCTATGTTGACTGGCCTGTTTTTCTAGGTTTCTTACTGCCTTATCAGCAGCTCGAAGACGCTCCTTGTCTAACACAATCATGGACCGCACCATGTTGATACCAATTTTGATGCCCATACTGTTCAACACTTCACATCTTGCAATGTTACCATCATTGAAGGTGATAATGGCATCATAAACACCAAAATGAAGGGTTTCTAGTCCCACAAACACAGTCTTTGGAATTCGGGACCATATAACCTCATTTACACTTTCGTTAGGGTTTTGTGTTCGTCCATGCAAGCACTTTTTCAACAATTCCGGGGCTGCTAAGCCTCTGAAACTTGTGGCGTACAGGTTGGCCACAACACTTAATTTCCCTAATATCACAAAAATAATTCCTCATGAGCGGTTAATTTGAAAAGCAGGATATTCATCAACAGTTTGACAGCTCGAATCCGAGACACGCCCACACAGGGTATATTTTAAAAATATATTAAACATATTTAGGAGTAAGAAAACTATATAAATTATACATCATTTGAAAGGTGAGATTTCATAGATTAAGAAAATGAAAAAAAGTAAAAAATTAATTTTTTTTAAATTTTTACCTTTTCGGAGTCCCTTAATTGGGATCTATGTTACCATACACCCTACAGTGAGTATGCTTACGGCATACGGTAGTACTGGCGGCCTTACTAACGAAAATAACCAAAACAATCAGGAACGAAAGAGAGTTGTTATATATTAATTTTAAGTAAAGATTTTCGAGGGTATTATTTTAATTTTTGTTATTAAATAATTATTATTTACAGTAAATCATAATATTTTTGTTACAATTAAAGTTAAAAATATGTTATTTGAAATGTTTTATATTTTTACAACTTTTATAACAAAATTGTGTAACTGACATTGACAGGAGACAATCTTATCAAATTTGCAGCACTTAATAAAGCGTTGATAGGAACACAAAATATTAATTTGTTTGATTTTAAAATGTACAAATGTGGTAATTACAATTGGAATTGAAGTCTCTGACTCGATTCGTTATGTCGTGGTTTCATCCCGAAAATAAACCTAAGAGTCTTCAAAACGTTTTAAGCACAATTACGTGAAATGTCTTTTCGTTTACTGCTTTTTTACGTTATATGTTTTTAAAAAGATGTTAGATTTATTTACTTGAGCAGAATTACTAATAGCGTTGGCAAAATGTAAAATTATTTTTCACCTGTACTTGATAACGTAACGTAACGTACTTGATTCATGTCTCTATTTATAAGTTTATATTTATTTTAGTAAGAATTATACTTTGTGTTTACATTACTGTATATTTAATAAGTCATTTTCATTCATTGTGTAATCTCCAATGAAAGACAAAGAAATGTGAATATGTCGTGTGCCGTGTTTAATTCTGTGAAGCTGATTTTGGGTTTAATAAAAACAAACAAGCAAACAATACACTTGAAACCGAAATATTTTGTCTAATTTAACGAACGAAGCGAGTAATCACTTTTAACTCAACGGATTGGAATTTGCCTGTTAGGATATGCGTCACAATAACGTTTGGACGCATCAATCGATTTATTAAAATTTGGAATGCCAAATTCCACTGTGTCCATACTTTTACCATACAAAACTCCATTGTTTTAAAATTTATATCCAAAAAATAAGTTTTCTGAAGGAAACAATGTGATGGGATACAAATAGTAAACATTTCGCAGTTGCCCGTGTAGGCTATCACAGTAAAGGTAATTTTAACAACAATCTTCTTAGTTCAAACATTTTCCAATCTACGGACGTCAGGGCCTAAAATTGTGTAAACAGATTGTAGCATAACAGAATTATCACCTTAAAATTTAACTTAATACAATATAAATAAAGAAGAAAATGTCAATAGTGAGTGAGAAAAAATAAATGGTTAAAAAATAAACTAAAGAAGCTGATCATTAAGTCGATGAAATGTTAATTAAATTAAACTGAATAACAAAGGAAACTCCTTGGCCATATATAAATAA
Source organism: Magicicada septendecula (assembly GCA_034769895.1). Taxonomy (NCBI): domain Eukaryota; kingdom Metazoa; phylum Arthropoda; class Insecta; order Hemiptera; family Cicadidae; genus Magicicada; species Magicicada septendecula. The sequence goes on along the minus strand of CM068375.1, from coordinate 333,847,341 downwards.
ACAAATATATAAAACCCCAGTACAACAGCAGTATACCCAGTAGATTGAAGAGCAGTAAATGAAAAGACAAAAGTAAAAAGTAAACAAAATATTAATAAGGGGAAATTTATTAAATTAAGAAGCAGAAAACCCCAAGATAATAAGATACAAAACCAACAACAAGTAAATAAGGAGCTGTAAATGAGAAAATAAATGAAACCGAATAATCAAATCAGATTCATTGAATTAATAATATAAGGACACGAAACCACAAGATAAGGAAATACTAATGTAATAAGAAGGAAGAGACAAAATAAGTCAAGGTTCATAAAAGGAATATATAAACAAGAAAGGATATTCACTAAAAAATTATGATGAATGAATATACCCAATTTTTACATAATCGAAACCAATGATAAATGGCAGACCAAATAACTCAAGTTACAGGATACAATGCAATTAAAATAAAATTGTAAACTAAAATGTAAGCCTAATTTAAGAACAGAGTAAAAACAAACCAAAAGTCTACCAATAGTGTAGAAACCAACCAAAACTTACCATAGTATAAAAAAAATTTAAAAGGACTACCATTAGTGTAGGAAATGTAAGGTAAAATACCGTAATAAAAACAATACAAGTTAGAGACTACAGTGAGTGTAGAGAATAACTTGTGACACAATATAATAACGAATAGTGTAGGAAATAGAAATCAGTTAAAAAGACTACCATCAGTGTAGAGAAATACCCTATAAAAAACCTAAGAATAACAGACAGTCTAATGACTAAGAATAGTTTTAATGATAAAAGTGTTTAAAGATTAGACATAATGAAAATATAATAGTTATAAGATTTTTTTATTTTATTGTTTTATCAAATTAGGTATAGTGAATACAAGAGACAGTTAATAACTGAAAGTGTTATTAGTAAGATGTTTTAATATGATTAAATTTGTTATAAAAGGAAACAAAAAACAAAGAACAGTCAATGACTGAAAATATTGTTAATAATAAGATGTTTCCATTATATTTCAATGATATATAAACAAAAATAATAGGCATAAGATATTTTTGTTTTGATTAAGTGATATAAAAAAAAATAGTAGATATAAGATATTCTGTTGTATTTGAAATAATGTTCAATAATTTCCAAGTTTGCTAAGGCAGAAAAGGCAAGTAGGTAATACGAATATTGTATTATTATTAAACTGTAAACCATATAAAGAGTAATAAGGCAAAATAACTAACAAACCCCAATAGAAAAACAAAACAGCATTTTAAACCAAAATCAACTATCATAGAGTCAAACCCAAATAAATAAATTCAATCAAACTGTATATAATGAATAGAAAATAATCCGTGCAAAACAAAGATATGAAAATGTAATCAGTACAGAAACAAATATTAGCAAAAGTAATGACAAAAGAATAAAATTAACTTTATTTGGAAATATGTAATACTAGGCCTAAGGGGTACTCCACTCAGATAAAAAGTAAATTAATCAATATTGGAGTATTATAACAACAAATTATTAACAACAAGCTATAATCATGGAGTGAGTAAAATTATTTAAAGGAAATATTAACATGAAATCACTTGTAAACCATTTAATTACTAAAATTGTAAAAAAATACAAGGCCTATAATAAATATCAAAAATTGTTAATTTTAGGCTTATCTGAACTTAAAACAGACCCAGTTATAATTCGAATTATACAAAATTAGCTTAAGAATATTGCTGAATAGTTAGATTTTCATCAAATTAATAAATAATTAAGTTACAGCGATAAACAGGAAAACTTGTCGTGTAATTTTATGAGTTGAAATCAAATCCAAGACATGTAAATTTGTAAAAAACAATGGGAAGAGGAATAAAACATTTTATAAATTACCACCGAAACGACGACTTTAAGTCATCAGTCTATTGTTACTCGTGAATGTGTACAGATCAGAATTTACAGACGGAAAATCTAAAAAAATTAAAAATAGTGCAAAAACTTTGAAGTACCACCTCGAAAAATGTTACCGAGGTTACAAAATGGAAAATAACACCACTACATCATAACTAACACCAAAACTGAACCAGAATAACAGTAACAGTAATATCCATTACTAGCACAAGACATCAACTGCCATTTTGAGCAAAATTCAACAAATATTATCCGGACACGAACTCAATAGCTTTGAACACAGAACACTGCACCAATAAACTATCACAGAACGACATAACCGAGGAAGGAAGAACACTTCACACAATTTTCCAGGGATACTACAACCTTAACGAGGAAGGAATTCGCATTTATTTCTGAGGGAGAAGAACATAGCGTCAGCGTTGTGTAGCAGAAATCAACGAGGTGAACGGCGGCCATTTTCATTGCAGAGCGACCAGCACTTCGACACAGCCTCCACGAGCCAGTGACGTCATTCTACGAAATGGTTCGATCTTTACATAATAATTGGCAGTTTTTATAATCCTGCTGTTTTTCAGCAATTAATAATTTACTTTATGATAATTGCAAGTATTGTATCTTGTTCCTTGCCCTCTCTGACCATTTCGACAGTTAAAAGAACTCGAAATAATTAATTTTGTAACATTATGTTCTGTCATTTTTTTACAATCGACCTGAGCGAATCTCAACCAATGCCATAGTCGATGTGCGTAAGATTGGCGCACAAATTCAAATTTTAAGAAATAAACATCAGAATTACTCAATTTCTTTGCGTTCATAATTATTTGTATGATAAATATTATCTTGTTACTTCTTCTAACATAATTTAGAAATATTAGCGAAATATATCAAGAAGAAGAAGAAGAAGAGGAGCTAAGTTAGAAAAAAGAATATTTGATCCAACTACATAACAAGATTTTCTCTAGTGAACAAATATTAAAAAAAAAAAAACACAATAACTAATTTACTCACTTGGAAGTAATTAAAAATATACAATTAATTAATTATTTAATTAATTAACTAATCACATAGAAAAACAAGATTTTCTATAAAACATTAATAAAAAATTGTTTTATTAAAATTATAAACACAACAAATTTTTTCTTATCATCGTAAGAAATTCATTTATTTATTTGTAATTGGGTTTAAATTACAAATTGGCATCCAACTAAGGGGCTGAATATATAGGAATCGATAGATCAATAAAATAAGGACAATTCGTTCAGTTTCCTATTTTAGTTCGGCAGCTGTCAACAGGTCAGAAAAAGAAACAGGATGCACAGGAGGGCGACATCAAAGAAAAGGGCGATGGAGACCGAACAGGAAGTAGATATGGAGGATAAGGAAGCAACACCCGTAGAAGGTGTAGAGACGATACTATCTCCAGCAGAACCGAACAAGCCTGCACCACAGGAGGAACAGTCAAAGAAATCCACCACAAAAGAAGATACAATATTGGATAAAATGATGGAGGTGTTAATCAGAGAATTCAAAACGACGAAGGAGAAAATGGAAGAAAATAGTAAGAAGGCGGAAGAAAATAGTAACAAGATGGAGGAGAAAATGGAAGAAAATAGTAAGAAGGCGGATGAAAATAGTAAGAATATGGAGGAGAAAATGGAAGAAAATTGTAAGAAGATGGAGGAGAAAGTGGATGATAACAGTAAGGAACTGAAGGAGAATTGGGTAATAAAATTGGAGATACCAATAAGAAAATTGAAGAAAATAATGAGGAAATGAAAAATGATAACCAACGATTACAGGAAGAATTAAGGGAGAAAAGTAAGAAGATGGAGGAGAATATTCAGAAAATAGAGGAGAAAATGGAGGAAATAAAGACTGACAATAAACAGTCAAAGTCGGAATTAATCCAGATAAGCCAAAAAATGGAAGAGACCAACAAGAGGATGGAAAAACAAGTAAGAAAATGGAAAGCAATAATCAACAATTAAGAGAAGAATTGAGAGAGACGAACCAAGAGAATACGAACTGATTAGATGGAAGGATGGAAGCATTGAAGGAAGAATTGAGTCAGAAGATAGCTGAAAACAATGAGACAATCAGCAAGAAAATAGAAGAGGAAATAACGGTTATCGAACAAAAGATTACAAGGGTTGACGAAAGATGGAGTCAGACGGAACGAGAAGTATAGAGTATAAAGACCGAAATAAATACTAAGGTTACCAACATCGAAGAAACGAATAGGAAGAATTTAGAGGAAAAACTAAAGGAAACACGTGAAGACTGGGAGAGAGTGCAGGACCGATTCACAGAAAAATGTGACGGCATTGAAGCGGCTGTGACCAGTATCAACAGTCAGGTGCGACAGAATCAAACAGATATAGATATTTTCCATAGTCGACCAACCAGCATTACCAGTTGTCCGACTAACGAAAATCGTTAAGGGATTAACTTCACGTTTTACAAAAATAAACCCATGGAATTCCTGGCCAGAATCGAAGAGTACTTCACAAAACACAGAGGCAACCGCTAGAGAGAGAATAAAGAAGTACTGGACGAATCCTTCAAGGAGATAGCAGATAACTGGTGGATGGCGATAAGAGACGAAGTGACCGACTACCAACAATTCAGAAGGCTATTCAAAGCCAAATATTGGTCTGAATCAACACAAAATATCGCCAGAGTCGGGATCTGTCATGGAAAATACAACCCGTATGGAAACCAGACTTTAACGGCGTACTTTTTGGGAAAGGTGTGCGTGGCCAAACATCTAGAGCCCAGAATACCGGAAGAATGCCTGGTCAGCAAGCTCTCATACCATTATGAGGAAGATATAATAAGAGCTAGGAGAAACAGTCAAATAAAAACAGTACAAGCAATGACCGAACTTTTAGAAATATATGACCACGAGGATTACTACCGCCAAAGTCGCAGGAGATACGAAAGGCCGGAGACAAGAAATAACAGGAGTAGTACAAATAATAATAATCGCCAGAACGGCAACAACAACAATAATTATAGTTCCGCAAACCGGAATAATGCCGAATACAATAATAACCCTCGTAATAATAATAATGCTCCTAGATATAATAACAATAATAATAATAATAATAATAATATTCCCAGAAATAATAATAGTGAGGGTAACAATAGAAACAATAATAATTATTATAATAATAATAACCGTCCGCCTAACAACAACGGTTATTATAATAACCGTAATTATGTTCCGAATTGTCAGAGAAACCCCAACCCACCTAATAACAATTATTATGGTAACTATAACAGAAATTACCCGAATGGAGGTAATAGTAATAATTACAGGACATATCGACCCCATATCAATTACATCAGAGCGGAAGGCAGTGGACAGAGGAGATACCAGCCTCAACGAAGGAGCCGATACTACGAGTATGAAACCTTTCAAGGGAATCAGGAAGGTAATCGTTACAGAAAGTATGAACCCAGACGCAGTTGAAGCCTGGACAATCAAAGAAGACTGCCTGTAACGGAGGCCCAACAAGATGATCGTGCGGAACCAAACGAAGCAGTTTCAGGACTCCAAGTTGATGCTGCTAACAGCCTAATCCGTAAGGATGCGGAGCATTTAAACGAACGGAGGGAGTAATAAACCAACATAACCCTTTACTGCTCCCATCTGCTGGGTATGGACAAGGGGTAAAATCGCGTGGAGAAAAGAAAAATTTTACTATAATATATAACAATTACTTAAAAGATATCCGAAAGGCCTTGTTACAAAAGAACGAGGTAAACATTAATAATAATGACAACGAGATCATTTACATAATTGCAGAAATCGAGAGTATTTCTGTTCCTATCATGATAGACACTGGAGCAAATGTATATATAATTAACCATAATGAATTGGATCGGATACAGCAGGAATGCCACCAAAACTTACCAATACTACCTATTAATAATATCGTGCTTGTAGGAGCTACCGGCCGACAGAACAAAACAATACGGAAACAGGTATCCCTGAGTGTCAACAGTCAGGGCGTACGTTTGGATATGATATTTCTTGTTGCAGCCGGATTACCCTTCAACATCATGATAGGGTGTGACATATTACGTAGGAACTCAGCAGTTATCGACTTGTGCCGAGGGAAGGTATCACTCTTTTCGGAAGGTTCGACCTGGGTAGCCAATTTAACTAACAACAAGATAGTAGACTCCAGACAACTTACCGACCACAAAAGTAAAGTGAATTACTTATCGAACTACTCGCCAGACAACAAGCCAGTAAGTCAGGATACGGAAGATGACCTATGGCCACAAAAGATTCAGGAGATACGTGACTTCCAGTGCCACAATACCACCGAGCGATTAAATGAAAACCAGTTGAATCAATTAGCCAGCATATACGAAAAATATCGAACTGTGTTTTCAGACGAACCTGGAAAGATCAGGAACTACCAATGTTCAATACGATTCAGAGAACCGGTGGAGTTCAATCGAAAATCATATCCCATAGCACAATCTTTGAAGGAAGCCGTACGCGCAGAGATCCAGAATATGATTAGTAAGGATATTATCGAAAGCAGTCAGTCGCCATACACTAGTCCGAGTGTGGCTATACAAAAGAAGAATGGGAAGGTAAGGCTTACTTTGCCTTGACGCACGTGAGATAAATAAAATGATTATTAACGATCGTAAGTCACCAGGCGAAATTGATGAAATATTGAAGAGATTCCATGGAACCAAGTTTATTTTTACGTGGCATACCGTGTGTGGGTATTGGCAGGTGGAGTTGCACCCAGAAAGCCGGCAATACATGGCATTCATCTTCGAAGGACGCAACTATCAGTTTAAGAGGTTGCCCTTCGGGTTAGTGAACTCAGTAGCTGTTTTTGTCGCCTGTATGGACCAAATACTCGGACCAGAAGCGCTCCAATTCACGATTGTCTATGTTGATGATCTCTTAATAACATCAACCAATTGGGAAGAACATTGTTACCGTGTGGAGCATGTCTTGAAGAAGCTGGCTGAGAATAACGTTACTCTTAAGCTAGACAAGTCAAAGCTTATAGCTAAAGAAGTCCAATTTTTGTGTTTCCAGTTCAATAGTCAAGGAATAACACCGTCGACAGAAAAAATAGACGCCATACAGCGATTCCCTACACCGAAAAACAGAAGGCAACTACAATCATTTTTAGGCATGTGCAACTACTACAGGAATTTCCAAAATAATTACTCCGAGCTGATGGCCCGATTTCAGTATCAGTTATCGTCCAAGAATAAGTGGCGATGGGGTCAAGAACAGGACGAAACATTAAAATCAATTAAAGAGAAGTTCTTAGAAGCAGTAATGCTTAACCATCCAGATTTTAACCGACAATTCTTCCTATACTGTGACGCTAGTAATATTAGCTTGGGATCAACGTTGTACCAAGAAGACGAAAGTAGAAACCATCTAGTAGTGAGCTTTGCTAGCAGAACCGTTAACCAGTGTGAAAGGAACTACAACGTGACTGAAAAGGAACTGCTAAGTGTAGTCTTTGCCTGTGGAAACTTCGAACGTATATTCTAAGATATCCAGTGACCGTTCGCACAGATCACAAATCGATATCATTTCTAAGAAGATGCAATTTAAGCCACGGTAGATTGACCAGGTGGTTACTTGCACTGCAGGAATACGATATACAGTGGGAGTATGTTCCTGGAAGTAAGAATGTAGTAGCCGACGTATTGTCAAGGGTAAATTTGGAAGAACAGACATTCGAAGGCGAAAAGGAGAGCATCCTGAAGATCTATAACATTATTAAGGACAGATCCGATTTAGAAAAAATAGTGCAGGACATCAGCAAACACTAGCAGTCCGACCCGAAGCTTAACAATACTAAACTTCGTCTCTCCAACCAAGATGATAACATCACCAAGTTTTATTGCATACATAATGATATATTATTCATCAAAACAGCCCTTGATGAAGAGATATGGAAGATCGTAATCCCTGCTACAGTCGAGAAGGATATCATCCTGGATTATCATCTCCGATACGGTCACATGGGGGCCATGAAGGTGATCAAGGCGATAGAAGAGAATTGCTATATAAAAAATTTAAATCGAAAGACGAGAAACTATCTCAAGACCTGTCTTATATATCAATTGGTAAAAACCAACAATGAAATAAAATAGGGTATGATGATACCAATTACATCACAAGCAAAACTGGAAAGGGTCTTTCTGGACATCTGTGATCCATTTACCCTCAGTGGCGGGCGCCATCGTTACAAATACATTATTATAATGATGGATCACTTCAAGAAATTTATAAAACTGTAGCCGGTGAACAGAGCCACCACTTTGAAGACTTTAGGAGTGATAACAAATCATTACATCCCAGAGATAGGGAGCCCAGCATCCATAATCACAGACCATGGAACGCAATTTAAGCGTAGGAGGTGGCAAAACACTCTAAATACATTGGGCATCAAGACGTACAAGACATCTGTCTACCACCCCAGTAGTAATCCAGCGGAAAGGGAGCTACGAGAAGTCGGAAGAATATTACGGACTTATTGTCATAATCAACAAAGGAAGTGGCAAGAATATTTATCAGCTACCGAGGAATTCCTTAATTTAGCATATCACCCCGCTATAGGGACCACGCCATATACGGCAATGTATTAAAAACCGCCTCCTAGAGAAATACAAGACATCATAGAATTTCCCATGAGTCAAGAATACAAATTTAATCGACTGAGATTCTACAATAAATTGGCGGAAGACCAGGAGAGGCGCCAGAACAAGTATCAAAAGGCGATTAAGAAAGTAATATACTACGAAGTCGGAGAAAAGGTACTATTGAAAAACAGGGAACTACCCAGTACTTTGGAAGGCATTACCAGAAAGTTATTACTGCTGTATACCGGCCCATACCTGATTATTAAAAATTGAAAATAAGAACAACAATACTTATGTATTAAAAGATATTAATTCAAATAAAATAAAGGGAACCTATAATCAGTTATCAATCAAAAAATATATAGAGGAAAGATAAAAAACGCCTAAATTCAAAAATTCGTAAGGGCAACTTACACAAAATTTTTGAACAAACTATTTAAATTTAAAAGAATTTGGAAGAATAAAACGCCTAAATTCAAAAATTAGTAAGGACAACTTACACCAATTATTTGAAGAAACTATTAAAATAACAAAAAGAATTTCAATGAATAAAACGCCTAAATTTAAAAAATTAGTAAGACCAGCTTACAAGATTTATTTGAAAAATCGATTATGAATAAAAAGAATTTGGATGAATAAAAACGCCTAAATTCAAAAATTTAGTAAGACCAACTTACGAGGATAATTAGAAAAACTATTATGTATAAAAAGCAAGTTGGATGAAGCAAAATGTCTAAATTCAAAAAGTAGTAAGGCAAGAAACTATTAAAAACAATTATATATAAAAAGAATTTTCCAAAAAAAATATCTAAAATAAAAAAAAATAGTAAGTACAACGCACACGAATGATGAGATATAACTATTAAATATAAAAAGAATTTTTTGTGAGAAAAAGCTACAAAATTCTAAAAGAGTAAGAAGAAATTGCACTCATAATTTGAGTGAACTCTTACATAAAAGAATTTGAGAGTAAATGGAGTACAAATGTGTAAACTTTCTCAAACTCTCCAGAGACAAAGAAAAAAGAACATGTTCCAGTAAATAAAGAGAACAGCCTATATTAAAAAATTGAATAATTTATGTTCAAACTTGAATAATATATGATGAAATGTATATTATACCACATACCTAGACCACACAATATGGAATGAGCTTTGATAGAGAAGAAGAGTAGGTGTATAAAAGTGTTAATTGATATAAAATATTATGAAGTGAAGAATCCAAGGATGTTTATTATTAGTCAAAAGAGACTACTTTTAATGATTATTTATTTTTATGACTGCATGTAGAAAAATTGCATCGGTCTTATATTTTGAGCAGAGATGATAATTCCTCTGGGCTCAGTTAAGTGAAGTATTGGCCAGCAGAGATTGGAGCCGAAATGTGCCACTCTGAACTGTTCCAACTCACATGTTAGGGAGTAAACATACAGGTTAGGAAGCACCAAATAAGAAAAGATATAAAATGATAATGTTATACACAGGATTGATGATTAATTATTAATGAAAACAGAAGCTAATGAAGGAAATACATATCATCTGAGAGAAACCAACGGTGGAAAATGAAGGTATATAAAGTGGAACCACGAATAAAATATGGTAAATAAAAATAATTATTAGTAATTATTTCATCCACGCGAAGAGCATGATCTGAACTAATCACTTTTACAGGAGAGCATATGTAGCATAACAGAATTATCACCTTAAAATTTAACTTAATACAACATGAATAAAGAAGAAAAAGTCAATAGTGAGTGAGAAAAAATAAATGGTTAAAAAATAAACTAAAGCAGCTGCTCATTAAGTCGATGAAATATTAATTAAATTAAACTGAATAACAAAGAAAACTCTTGGTCCATATATAAATAACCAACTATATAAAACCCCAGTACAAAAGCAGTATACCCAGTAGATTGGGCAGCAGTAAATGAAAAGACAAAAGTAAAAAGTAAACAAAATATTAATAAGGGGAAATTTATTAAATTAAGAAGCAGAAAACCCCAAGATACAAAACCAACAACAAGTTAATAAGGAGCTGTAAATTAAAAAATAAATGAAACCGAATAATCAAATCAGATTCATTGAATTAATAATATAAGGACATGAAACCACAAGATAAGGAAATACTAATATAATAAGAAGGAAGAGACAAAATAGGTCAAGGTTCATAAAAAGAATATATAAACAAGAAAGGATATTCACTAAAACATTATAATGAATGAATATACCCAATTTTTACATAATCGAAACCAATGATAAATGTCAGACCAAATAACTCAAGTTACAGGATACAATGCAATTAAAATAAAATTGTAAACTAAAATGTAAGCCTAATTTAAGAACAGAGTAAAAACAAATCAAAAGACTACCAATAGTGTAGAAACCAACCAAAACTTACCATAGTGTAAAAAATTATTTAAAATTACTACCATTAGTGTAGGAAATGTAAGGTGAAATACCGTAATAAAAACAATACAAGTTAGAGACTACAGTGAGTGTAGAGAATAACAAGTGACACAATATAATAACGAATAGTGTAGGAAATAGATATCAGTTAAAAAGACTACCATCAGTGTAGAGAAATACCCTATAAAAAAACCTAAGAATAACAGACAGTCTAATGACGAAGAATAGTTTTAATGATAAAAGTGTTTCAAAGATTAGACATAATGAAAATATAATAGTTATAATATGTTTTTATTTTATTGTTTTATCAAATTAGGTATAGTGAATACAAGAGACAGTTAATAACTGAAAGTGTTATTTGTAATAAGATGTTTTAATATGATTAAATTTGTTATAAAAGGAAACAAAAAACAAAGGACAGTCAATGACTGAAAATATTGTTAATAATATGATGTTTCCATTATAGTTCAATAATATATAAAAAAATAATAGGCATAATGTATTTTTGTTACGATTAAGTGATATAAAAAACAAAAAATTAGTAGGTATAAGATATTCTGTTGTATTTGAAATAATGTTCAATAATTTCCAAGTTCGTTAAGGCAGAGAAGGCAAGTAGGTAATATGAATATTGTATTATTATTAAACTGTAAACCATATAAAGAGTAATAAGGCAAAATAACTAACAAACCCCAATAGAAAAACAAAACAGCATTTTAAACCAAAAACAACTATCATAGAGTCAAACCCAAATAAACAAAATTCAATCAAACTGTTATAACGAAAAGAATGGGTGTTGTGTAAATGTGTTGTGTTGTAAAATGTCGGGCGTTACCTCCGCGCACTTTTGTTACTTACTCTGTTGACTGGATCCTCTGCAGTGACGTAGTCCTGTAACACAACTTAATACTATGCTTTTTGTGGGCGCCACTTGGAAACGTTTGTTCCAAGAAAAAAAAATGTGATTGATATAAATTTTTAAATCTACGAAAAAATTTAAACAAGTCAGTTTAGCTTGGAAAAATCAGTTAAGTTTAATGATTCTTCAAAAACAAACAAATCGTCTGAAGGACTAATATTCATAGAAAAAAAAATTATAAAATTGCAGAGAAAAAAATTTTACAAGTTATTATTATTGACAATTTTTTATATATCCAATCAAGTATCGGCTAGTATATTTCAGATTTTGACTCAGTTGAAAAGCATGAGTTTAATACGTGAAAAATCTTTACGCTCAGGACGTGACTCCTTTGAGCTACCAAGACATATCAATTAGATGCCTTACAAGAAAAAATTAAGTGATTTGAAGGTGTATGTGTGGCGTGTGAAGTACAACTGCGTGATAAAATGTAACCAGGTAACAAATGACTTTAATTTTGGTAACTCACGTTCCAATGGTTATTTATTCTCGCACTGGACACTCCTTTCGGGTAGTTTCTCAATCTCGCCTCTTCGGGTGTACACTGAATATATTTAAAGTCAAATTTTGCGATCGTTTACTTTTTCCACACTTTTGTAAAAACGTTTGGCAGTAGAATCTCGTTCAAACGCCGCCGCTACGAATCATCTGTTTAGCGTTAATTCAGAAATTATCCGCCGCAGCGCTGATTCTCATTCAGTGTCGAGAAGAAAGGCTTGTTGGGTATATGTTTGTTTACGTTAGGGGGAATTATTGTCACGTTAGTCAGTCTATGCGAACACAGCAGAATCCGTTCTCTACTTAAATTTTTGGTCCCTCATGGGCCGCTTGACGTTCTGGCTGCGTGATTTCTATTAAAATTTGGCGTATCGCTGCTCTATTTCAGCGATACTTTTGGCGTAGATCCTCGTTGAGGTTAAGTCAGTCGGTATGTCTATGTACGGGAAAAAGCCTTTCTCCGTGTCTTGTCGATTTCTCGCCTCTTCGGTTTCGCCTTAGCTGCGTCGATCAGTGTTGTGGGTGATGCATCAGTTCTGGAGTTCAAGTTTCAAGTGTTTTTTGGGTCGAATTTGGTCTCTCTTTTATACTAATTCAGGTTGACTGTTTTCATCAACTTCCGGTATATTTGTGTAAAAATTCTTTCTAGAATGTTCGAGAATAAACGAAATGGAATGTCATGGAACAATTTTCACTTCCGTAGAAGCTTTTAGAACGAATTTCTTATTCTTCATACTAAGGATATTTCAAAAATTACTCTGGTATTTATCAAACAGTTTTACATTAGTACTCACAATTTGTATGCCATTAATATATTTAGATTCCCTGTTTTCAACTGAATCTAGCGATACTAAATATGATTGGTTTCTAATTAACTTGAGTCAAATAAACTATACAATATACAACTCTCACCTTGAGTTGTTGTCATTGAAAACTCAATTTTTATAACAAAAATTGTTGTGGAGTTACTAAGTTCCTTCCACAAGCTAAATATCTAATACTACTACCTTCCTACAACAAAATAAACAAATTTTAACATAGATAAAACACAAATAAATACAATTTTATATGGCCTCTGCTCATGGCCTAGATTCTTGTCAGTTTTCTAATACAATGATTAGTCTTTTTCTTTAATATATGTATTATTTCACTACTGTACACACAGAGTTTATTATTTTGTCTATCTTTTGTGATACCTGGTTACTCTGTACATATATTATATTTATCACAAGATGACATAGCATCATTGATTGGTCTTGAGATGTACTTTTTTATGGCGTGACAAATCTCACTCTAATTAGTTAAATTCTTTTAGAATTGACTTTACTTTCAACTGAGTTTATTTCTTATTAAGGTATACTGATGTATTGTACCTTTCTATCTTATTTTTGTTAGTATTATGTAAGTATTTAGCCGGATATGATTATTTTTGTACTGGATGATTGGTTCCAGCCATACATGGTATAAGTAAATATTTTGCTAACTTGACTATTACAATGTTAAAGTTAGTCAGGTATATTAGTATAGTTGCTTTATATCATATTACAGCTTTCTAATGCAATTTGGTTGCATTTTGGCAACATTAAATTTATAAATTATACAATATTAGATGCCTATTACATGTTTTTAGTTAACACAGTTTTTGGCTATTTTGACTGCTTTTTATTCATTTGACAGCTTTCGTTATTTACGATAAATTGTTCAGTATTGTCTGCGTAATAATTACATATAGTTTTTATTTAAATCTGATAATAATTAATTATTTCATGAAATCTTGGTGTATGGTCTCAAATCCATCACATTAATATTTTTTGTCATTGCAAATATACAATTTTTATTTTAACTTAGATTCTTTCGAATAATGTATTTAAGTCATTTAATATATTTATTTTATTTACATCACATAATATAATAATGGATCATGTCCATTTATTCACAAAAAATAGTTTTTAATACTCTATTCATAGTTATAAAACTTAATAATTATTGACTTCATTTTGGTTGATTCTGACATTATTTCTCTCTCTTATAGTGTCTTATGGTTTTTTCACTCTTATTCACTTTAATAATATATATGGGGTTTTGTCTTAGTCATAGTTTGGTCGTTTTTTCAAGTTGATAGAAATAATTATTATACAAAATTACACAATTTTTTGGGACTACTTGGGTTCGATACTGTTCACCTCACTTTCCTCTTATGCTAACTTACTATATAAATGATTTCTTTTATGGAACGTTCTGTGACGTTACACTGTATATAATGAATAGGAAATAATCCGTGCAAAACAAAGATATGAAAATGTAATCAGTACAGAAACAAATATTAGCAAAAGTAATGACAAAAGAATAAAATTAACTTTATTTGGAAATATGTAATACTAGGCCTAAGGGGTACTCCACTCAGATAAAAAGTAAATTAATCAATATTGGAGTATTATAACAACAAATTATTAACAACAAGCAATAATCATGGAGTGAGTAAAATTATTTAAAGGAAATATTAACATAAAATCACTTGTAAACCATTTAATTACTAAAATTGTAAAAAATACAAGGCCTATAATAAATATCAAAAATTGTAAATTTTGGTCTTATCTGAACTTAAAACAGACCCAGTTATATATCGAATTATACAAAATTAGCTTAAGAAGATTTTCATAAAATTAATAAATAATTAAGTTACAGCGATAAATAGGAACACTTGTCATGTAATTTTATGAGTTGAAATCAAATCCAATACATGTAAATTTGTAAAAAACAATGGGAAGGGGAATAAGACATTTTAAAATTACCACCGAAACGACGACTTTAAGTCATCAGTCTATTGTTACTCGTGAATGTGTACAGATCAGAATTTACAGACGGAAGATCTAAAAAAAAAAAATAGTGCGAAAACTTTGAAGTACCACCTCGAAAAATGTTACAGAGGTTACAAAATGGAAAATAACACCACTACATCATAACTAACACCAAAACTGAACCAGTATAACAGTAATAGTAATATCCATTACTAGCACAAGACATTAACTGCCATTTTGAGCAAAATTCAACAAATATCATCCGGACACGAATTCAACAGTTTTGAACATAGAACACTGCACCAACAAACTATCACAGAACAACATCGCCGAGGAGGGAAGAACACTTCACACAATATTCCAGAGGTACTACGACATCGCAGAGGAAGGAATACACATTTATATTTGAGGGAGCAGACCAAACATAGCATCAGCAGTGTGTAGCAGAATCCGAGGTGACGGCAGCCATTTTTCATTTGCACAGCGGCCAGCTTGAGCACAGACTCCACGAGCCAGTGACGTCATTCTACGAATTGGTTCGAACCTTTACTTAATAATTGACAATTTTCAGAATCCTGTTTCTTTTTAGCAAATAATAATTTAGATTAAAGTATTTGTAAGTATTGTATCTTGTTCCTTGCCCTCTCTGACCATTTCGATAGGTAAAAGGACTCGAAATAATTAATTTTATAACATCATATTTTGTAATTTTTTTACAATCGACCTGAGCGAATCTCAACCAATCCCATAGTCGATGTGCGTAAGATTGGCGCACAAATTCAAATTTTAAGAAATAAACTTCAGAATTACTCAATTACTTTGTGTTCATAATTATTTGTATGATAAATCTTAGCTTGTTCTTTCTTCTAACATAATTTAGAAATATTAGAGAAATATATCAAGAAGAAGTAGAAGAGGAGCTAAGTTAGAAAAGAGAATATTTGATCTGACAACATAACGAGATTATCTCTAGTAAACAAATTTAAAAAAAAACACAAATAATTTACTCACTTGGAAGTAATTAAAGATATACAATTAATTAATTATTTAATCACATAGAAAAAAAGATTTCTATAAAACATTAATAAAAATTTTGTTTATTAAAATTATAAACACAACAAAATTTTTTCTTATCAACATAATAAATTCATTTATTTATTTGTAATTGGGTTTAAATTACAAGATTCATAAAATTGAAAAATTCATGTGAGTTATCATATTAAATAGAATTTTACCAAAACTTGTATGTAGTTTTGAGTTTTTGAAATTGCAATTTTTGGAGCCCTATAGCCTAAAAAGAGATCAGATATATTTAAAGTAAGTTGTAAAAATTTGGCAGAGTGTTAGACGTAAGGTGACTGTAACCCTGATCCGAATGGTTTGAAATTTTAGTGTTTATTGTATGACTGTGTGCTCTACATTTATAATATTACTGAAAAAGGTAACAGAGTAAGCAAAATCTTGGTAACTTTTTTATTATTGAAAAGTTAGCTAATATCAATACTCATGTAATTATATACGTACTTTATTCAAATAGAAACCAAGTTATTCAGCTCAGGTAGCGTACTAGAATAATGATAAATGAAATAGTCTTCAACCGTTTTTATAATCTTGAGAATCATGTTTAGGTATGGACGTTTAGCCAAACTCAGGGAAATACTTACCTCAAATATAAATTTATTTCTTTTTGTATGGAAGCTGTTCTACTTGTAAGATATTATAAGATATAAGATATTATAGTATTTTAAATACGCTCTGTAATGCTGCGTATGTTATGGATAAGAAAAACTCCTTGCAAGCACATTAAAATTTATAATTTAAATTAACGGTAAATTACGTGTTTTTAATTTTCAGAAATCTCTAGATTACACAAATAACGATCTCAAAAACTAAAATTAAGTTTATTTTGTTTAATATATGGTCTTATTTGGTAGTTAAAACAAAAGGTTTAAAGTTATATAAAAAAGAGGAAACATACATTTGTGTTATAAGTCTTTTGTTTGTTTTTTATGATTTTTCAAACAGTTTAATTACTTGTGTTAGAATTCTTTTTAGTATAAGTGCTGGGGAGGTTGTATTGTTTAATGAACAGAGGTTTACGTCACCGCTGCTCTGTCTCAACTGGTAACCAATGGCTAAATTCAAAACCTTTGCCTTTCAGGCTACTATCTGATTTCTGGTTATTTTCCAGACGCGTTAACTGCAGTTGGAACAGTTGCTTTCAGTCACCAAGCGCTGACGATAATGCATTGTTTTACATGGTCTTAACTGGAGTCGCTTTGTACATTTGATTACACTTAGCGCTATGTGGGTTAACGTGAGGAGGAAGGGAGGGAGGTTAATGTGAGCGCTTTCTTGAGCTTACTTACAATTGTCACCTCACCGTTACGCGTTCTCTGCAACAGTGGGTATTACTCTACTTGTAGGGGTAGGCCTTATCGTCCCCTCTACGTTTCCGTCGTAAAATCCACCTCAAACTCTTATAAAACAAAAACACAAAATAAGCCAACTTCGTGGCCCAACACTAAAGTTCCAAAAGCTGTTATTCTACCTCAAGTATCTCTAATTTTCTGTTAGAGTCTACATATGTTTCAAAATTTGTCGCAAAAATAACATTCATTCATGTCCTCTACACTACATGTCCTGGCTTTATCTGTCATCTGTAGCTTCTTCCGTTTCACATGTCATTAAGCATTCAAAGATTTTCCCGTACTGTTCTGCCATCCACCTCTTCCCCTACAACCCCTAACGAAATAAAGTTTGTACGCATATTTGCCAATCAATGCGTCAAGAGCAATTTCTCTTTCGTACCTTACTCTCATCAGAGCTTCATAGATCCTAATTTTATCAATCTCTATCAGGTTAATCATTCGTTATCAGAACCATGTTTCACAATATGCAAATTTGTTTTAATTTTATTAAAAGTCCATATTTAACTGACCGCCGTACTGACCGTATAAATTACAATCTGATTAAAAGTATTAGATATCTCATCATAATCGGAATCCAGCTTCCTGTCAGCAATACTTTTACCTTCTTCCAAGCTCTCCTAATCACACATATCTTACTTCTGGTTTCCACCTACTTTATCTTTCTACATCTGATCATATTTCCTCTAATTTTTTAATTCATCTATAACTATTATTTTAATAATTTAATCTTTATCCGTGCACTACGTAAGATCCGTTATATTTTAAGGTTATGCAATGAAACCTCAATATTTTAGAAGTGCCACAGAACAGTATACAGTGGTGCAGCGACCACTGCCAGGCTGTCAATAATTTTTTAGATTTGAAGGGACAACTAGTCAAAAAATTTTAAATTTTAACTACAATTATAATTAAGAGTCGAATTCGAAAGGCAAATCAAAATGGCAGTTTAAAGACTTTGCAAGCACCGCCCCTGTATTTTACAATTCCTGTCGCAGCGCTCTGCTATCCCTTATTGTAACAGCTCTCTGAAGATGCAGTCTGTTTGATAATAGGAAAAAATTTTGACAGTTATCTGTAAACTCTTATTACCTAGCCTGCATTTTAACAATTAAAAGTATACCGAAAGGAAAATCATTTTGGATTAACAATGATAATAAGAATAATGATAATTTCAATAATAACAACAAGACAATTAAAAATGATTAGTTAAATCTCTTCTAGTTTAACGTTAAAATATTTGTATTGTAAAATGTTTACTCACCTACAATAAATATTGCATTACGTTTACTGTTTTAGTAGAGAGATTTTACATTATTAGCGTTATTTTGTACAGTATGCTCATTTTGTGCAACAGTATTGTCTTACAACTTTGCCTTCTTGCGTTTATTTAGTCAGCTGCTTTGGCAGTATATAATTCCCTTCTCCTATACAGCACAGAGTAGAAATTACATTTTTACGATTTTTTTTTTATTTTTTGCATATAATGTGGGAGCTATTCTGTCTTAATTCGTGTGCGCAGTCACAGAGTTCTCTTAACTATTAAACTGTGTTCTACCCCTGTTCATAAATTTTTTCACGTTCATGGAGATTAATATAAAACTAAACTCTCTTAAAAATATTGGTATGGAGAACCATACCAACATTGGTATGGAGAACATGACTTCCATGTTCTAAGATTTATATTTAAAGTCATATTGGAAATGAAATATTTCCATAGAAACTACGCCTTTCTACTTATTGCTTCAGCATTAACCCACAGTACTGTGGTCACTAACGTATACCACCTCACGTTTTCGCACTCGCTTTTCACTGATGATGGCAATCGATGCCACTGCCGAAAAGTCTGGTTTTGCAGAAAACATTGGACTACGGCTAAACAGCCCGGGAAGCAATTTTAACAAAAAACTACTTCTTTGTTGCCGATAACGTAGTACACATATAAAAAATTCTCCCCTCCACCTTCAACTATAAATTTTAATAATAGAAAATTACCCCCATCCCGTTCACCTAACCTCTTCATTTATAGATATTTCATCTACGTTTCTACAGTGGATTATTATGGGCTTCTTATCAGGATACTTTATTACAAAAATTAAGTACTTTACTCTTGTTAAATCATAAAATGTTTCTGGTAAACTCTCAGGGATGCATGCAAAAAAATATTTGATTCTGTTTGAATGTGCGGCAGTTATCCTTCGTCATGGAAACATTTCTCTTGTTACAACATAAAATGTTGCAGGTAATCTACCCCTTTCCCTTAACCGATCTTCACGAAAATTAACAGACCTTGAGCTCTCTACAACTCAGGAATGTGTGCAAAATATTATTTGATTCTCTTTGAATTTTCGGCAGTTATCGTTCGTCTTAAAAAAATTACCCTTTTAAAACATAAAACGTTGCTGATAAACTACCCCTTTCCATTAACCGATCTTCAACAAAATCAACAGACCTTGAGTTCTCTTTAGTTCAAAAAGGTATGCCAAAACGTAGTTGATTCTGTTTGAATTTACGCCAGTTATAGTTCGTCATATAAAAAATTACCCTTGGTAAAACATGAAATGTTGTAGGTAAACTACCCCTTTCCCTTAACCGATCTTCACCAACACCAACAAGTATTGGGAACTCCACAATACAGGGCTGTATGCAAAACATCATTTGATTCTGTTTGAATTTGCGGCTGTTATCGTTTGCCATAGAAAAAAATTACCCTTGATAAAAAACCGTTGCCGGTAAAATACCCTTTTTCCTTAATCGATCTTCACCAAAAACAAAAGGTCTTGAGTACTCTACAATCCAGGACTGTATGCAAACAATTATTTGATTCTGTTTGAATTTGCGGCTGTTATCGTTTGCCATAGAAAATACCCTTGTTAAAACATAAAATGTTGCTGGTAAACTACCCTATTCCCTTAACCGATCTTCACCAAAACCAACATATCCTGAGAACTCTACAATTCTGGGCTGTATGCAAAAAATTATTTGATTCTGTTTGAAGTTGCGGCTCTTATCGTTTGCCATAAAAATACCCTTGTTGAAACATAAAATGTTGCTGATAAACTACCTCTTTACCATACCCGATCTTCACCAAAAACGGAAGGTCTTGAGAACTCTACAATTCAGGCTTATATGCAAATAATCATTTGATTCTGTTTGAATTTGCGGCTGTTATCGTTTGCCACAAAAAATACCCTTGTTAAAACAAAAAAACGTTGCTGGTAAACTACCCCTTTCCCTTAACCGATCTTCACCAAAAACAACAGGTCTTGAGTACTCTTCAAATCAAAGTTGCATTCAAAACATTATTTGATTTTGTTTGAATTTGCGGCTATAATCGTTTGCCATATAAAATAATTACCCTTGATTAAAAAAAAACGTTGCCAGTAAACTACCCCTTTCCCTTAACCGATCTTAACCAAAAACAGCAGGCCTTGAGTACTCTGTAAATCAGGGCTGCATGCGAAAAATTATTTGATTTTGTTTGAATTTACGGCTGTTATAGTTTGCCATAGAAAAAAAATCTACAGTCCAGACACACAGAGAGATACACACACAGACACTTTTCGAAAAATGACGTTTTTTCATGTTTTGAGTGTAATACAATCAGAATCTGCAACAATCTCGTACACGATTTTTTTTGCCATCACCATACTTCCATTTCCTTACGGAACATGGAAGTAAAAATACTCGTCTAGCTTCTGCACTGGCAAACTCGTTTACGATTTCGTTGTAATCAAGTGATTCAACTAACTGATGTTCTATAGATATAGTCGCCAGATCACTCAGGCGAGTCTCGGACATACTCGATCTGAAATAAGATTTAATAAGTTTGAGCTTCGAAAAAGTCCTTCTCCGCTTGCCACTGCCACAGGTAATGTTAGCAAAATTCTTAGAGCGACACCAACATTTGGCGGGAACCCATACTCATGAATAAATTTTACAGTCTCGACAGGCGTACTTATATATACATAAAGTAATTCTTACTGATCTTACATATTGTGATGAAATTAGGTGAATAATTGTATTTTCCCTCAATTTAAAAACTCAACATCCCATAATCTGCCGCCCTTTAAAATTTGCCGCCCTGGGCGGTGGCACGGTTCGCCCCTGTCTGGACCCGGGCCTGCATACAACAGTATTGCAAGTTTACGATTTCCCAATATACACAGTTATAACAACAAAAAGTAACACTGTTGCAATTAATATTACAAGTCACCAATTTCAGGCATCCGCGTACAGAATTTTACAATAAATTAATGCTCTCTACTAAACCGCTGACAATATTCACAACTACAGCTGCCCGCTGTCGCTTGTAGAACAGCCCTAGTAATGAACCCCGCTGAGGTTGCCAAATCATTCTATAATAATCGCAGTGATGCGCTGAGAAGGATCGTGTAGTCAAAGATGCCTGGAAAACCCTGGAAAATTCAAACTGCGTCGCCCTGTACACATCGTCGCCAGTCCCTATGGCGTAGATCTCATTGACTACCTATCTTATAGGCGAAAGAAAATTATTGTTAACATTTAAATTTTATCCATTGTACGATTCAGAATTCTCAGAGGTCAGGCTGTGTATGCCGATTTACAAACGTATGTGAGAGTTCAGATAGTATCAGTTATTGCTATTCTAATATACCTGTGACTGATGTACCTTATCGATGTTTTAACGACATTATATATTAGTGATTTGAGAGTCGAAACAAAATGTTGTAATAAAAGAAACGTATCAAAATGAGGAATTAGTTTCGTATATTTTCCATCATACCGTGTGCTGAAATGTTTCCATCGGTTTACCACTTTTGCTTTCCACTAACCAAGTTAAAGTAATGGTTTCTGGTGCACTCACCTGAGGGAGTTGACCTCCAGTAACGTTGTAGACCCGGCGTTGCTTTGACATTTATTTTAATTAGAGACACCATTAGTATGCAGGAAGACAGCAGACAACTTTGCCAGACAGACGCTAATTGTTACTAGAACAGTGTAGTTATATCTCGCTTTGCCTTCCTCAATTAATCTGTCGTATTGTAAATGAAAGGGCAGCTAGTACATTCAACGACAGTATTCACTTTTATTCCTCTGAGTTTAAAATTGTAGTGTTTTAAAAACTAAAAGTGTTCTGATCTGAAAATTTCGTTCTGTATGTTTTTGTTAAATATGCTAACCATAATTGTTATCTAATTTAATAACAAATATGAGGTAATCGCTTATTGACGTTGTTAACAATTTCAAAAGAGACAAGTAATTTTGATTAACTAAATTTTTCATCATTATTTATTGACAGGTTCCAGGATAATTAGTAAAGCATATTTAATCACATACTACTACTAATAATAATAAATCAAACTATAGTTAAACTTTAACACTAATACTCCGTAATTATACAGTGCTACACACTCAATAATTTTTGTTAGGTAGACCAAATTACTTTTTAAACGGTTAGACTGTTAGACAAGTCATTTACAAGTACTATTAACGACTGTATGCGGTTTGAGAATAGTCCGATTGATTGTCGCGATCATCAGAGTGTTATTGTTTGATAACAACACAAACACTGTAAAAGGTTATGAGGAAATGATTTATTTTTCAGTGTATTAGTTAACTTGTAATACAACACAGGGTTTTCTGTCATTTTATCAAGTATACTATTTAAAGATTTTGTTGCGTTTTCCTTGTGAAAGTACTACTAAAGATTGCTAACTTTAGACAGTTTTCTATTGCAGTGTATTTATTGGTCATAGCCTAAAGGTACCATAAATATAATTTGGTATAAAAAGTTTGTCACTCACAATCTTAAAAACGATCGATTTTGGTCATAGATCATCGTCAGGTCATACACAGCACACTTGCGGTCACAATATCATAAAACAGCCACTATTTACAAAAACGAATTCGTAGACATTGATAAATGAACGTGATACGTACGACGTTGTCCAAAGTTTTCCGAGAACTGATTTTGTTACAGAATGTTTATGTTTACATTGCGTTCTGTAAATTATATCAGCTGCTTACTGAATGTTGATTTTCATTTTGCCGCAATATTTCAAATGTGATACGATTTTTGAAGTCCGTCATGATGTTCTATAGATTTTCATGGCCCACTTCTTTTGTATGTTTGTATATTTGGAATTTTTCATATATACTAGACCTTATTTTCATCACTGCATGTTTTCAGTATGGTTAAATGTTGCTGTATTGGACCATATTCACAAGACTGTTGTTTTATGTGTTTGGCTACTGTTGAGTTCGGATTTGAGTGTTGAGAATGTTTGGAGAACTCTGTAACAAAATCAGTTCTCGGGAAACTTTGAACAACGACGTACGTATCACGTTCATTAATCAATGTCTACGAATTCGTTTTTGAAATAGTGGCTGTTTTACGATATTGTAACCTCAAGTGTGCAATATATGACCTGACGATTGTCTGTGACCGAAATCGATCGTTTTTAAGAATGTGAGTAATCAAAATTTTATTGCAAGTCGTATGTATGGTACCTTTAGACTATGAACAATAAATCCACTACAATAGAAAATTGAGATTATAGGTACCATTAGTAAACAGTAAGTGTATGTTTATCATAAATACATCACATTATCATTATTTAGACACTAGTTATCATGTTTGAGTCAATGTCAGTGCAACACGTAGAGATTAGGATTACAGCAGCAGTCTGCTCAACAATATATGTTGCTGTCCTGTCATACGTATGTAGAAAGCAACCGGGCGACCTGTTATTACCCAGCTAACATACCTCTATAGATCCACGCGTCATACCGTGTCACGTCCTGCCAACTTGACAAGTGTCACTAAGTCAACTAAATGGAAATAAACAAGCATAATATACAGTCTATAAATGCTTCAAATTTATACGCAAACATGCAAGTCAGCGTATGTGTAAGCCACACACTGCTGTGTTAACAGTGTGCTGTAATTTCATAAGGTCACTGATTGGGTGTAAGAAGGAGCGGAGCTAGTTTCTGCACATTGCCGGGCTACAGGCAGATGGTTTACATTCTTCAAAACATAATTTCATAAGTCACATTGGCTATTGCAAGTAGAAAATGTATACATTTTCAAAATATTTTTACATACTGATCTCAGCCGAATATTTGCCTGTTGGGTAGCTATTATCGTATTGGTTTAACTCTAGTTAGTCACTCCCACTGACTTTCGTTGGTGTCCAAGGAACCCAGTCAGCCTCATCCAACTCAGACAATTGTTTGACACGATTATCATTTCCAGTATTTGACTGGTGAAAGTATAACACAAATCTTATTAGTGCTTATTACTTATCACGCCATATATACTTATACATACCACTTAATATTCCTCAATTGCTCAAACAGTTTTCCTTGATTTCATTTATATTCAAATTTTTAGTATTTATATATTTATCAATGGATAGGTCTATATAAATTTCTATCCTGTTTTTACGAAATACGTAGCACAGAAGTATGTGATAGTCCTATTCTTTTAGTCATGAATCAGCAGCTAATAATTCAGCAACCAGGTAGAACAATTTGAACATATAAAGGCTGCTGTTACCGTAAAATCTGAATGATAACCGGAAAAGTGTCATCATCAAATAAATTTTATAAGTCATCAAATAAATATTTTTTTATATTTTTGTATTCCGTTGCGATGTAGAAAAATGCCCGTGGAGTCTGCGTGAAGCTCACTATTTATTGTGGGTAAATAGTTCAATGACGCAATACGAATACAGTCTGACAAATATTGACTGTTGCTGTAGCTTCAGAAACCTTGTTTATTATTTCCCAGTCGTCTTCCACAATTAGAAAAATCTATTCTAGCTCTTGAATAGATGGATATACTATTACACCACGCACACACACACACACACACACACACACACACACACACACACAGTACTACTGACAAGATATATGATAGGTTATGGCAGTGTGTCCAATTACCTTATGCAAACACATGCCAAATGTTTCCTAATTGCTTAAAGGTAATTACATTAACGTAACTAACTGTGCTCTGATATAAAGCATATTGATAGCGCAACAAGATTTGTGAGAGCAATATAAAAACTAACGTACCTATCGAATACAATTTAATAAATTTGGAACTTTCGCTGCTTACACACATTTTTGTTAGTTTTCTGGCAGGAGTAATAGCCTATGTAGAATGATTATCGGAATAAAAATCTTACCACCTGGCAGGCGTAACGAGGTAAATATAGGAAACGTTGTCGTGCAATATGTGTGCTAATAATTTGCATCAGAACGGTATAAAGAAAAAAGAAGAAGAAAGAAAAGAAGGTGGAGGAGGAGGAGGAGAAGGAGTAGAAGGAGAAGAGGAAAAAGAAAGAAGAAGAAGGAGGATGAAAAGGAGTGGAAGGGGGAGAAGGGTGAAGTAGAGGTGTAGAGGAGGGTGAGAATTAAGAGGGTAGTAAGGTGAATAGGCGTAGGGGAACAACCACAAAAACGATTACAATATAAGTCATGTATACGCTTTTTGTAAAACAAATTACAGCACATTTTCACGTCTTAGATTTAATTCTATGTAGAATTGAATTCACAATCAATTTTGTCAGAACGAACGTGCCGACTTATATAGAGCGTGCAGAGAACACGCTGCTTGTTATCCAACACCCAGAGGAAATTAAAACCAAACACTGACGTTATTATGATTAAGGACGTTCTGCCTCTATTCACTACGACTCAGCGATATAAACCATAAATGGTTTTACAGTTTATTTTCCTGTTTATTCTATACGTCAATTTATTTATATGATGTATTTTTAGCTTTATACAGTTTTTCTGTATCGTAAAACGTACGTTCTCTTTTTGTTTAGAATGGTGCTGAATAGTAACCATGACACTAAAAAAATTAGTGATAAAAATGTATAGTTAGAAAATATAATATTATATAGTGTAAATAGAATCCTCTCAAACAGCCGAGGGTTAACTCCAGCCGTCCCTCCATTAATCGAGCAGGTGTAGCCTCAGTCAAGGCCGCACTGAAGTACGTTCCAGAGTGTTCAAGGACACTTGAAATACGCATTAAATGACACGCCCCAGTAAGGATAGAAAAGTCTTTAACACGTGCGCTACCTATAAAAGAGACAGAGGTTGGTTTTGTCAGCCGGTTTTACAGTGAGCGATTTCCTTAACGCGATCGAGTGCTTGTGGAAGTATTGTGAGAAGTGATATCTGTGTTAGGCTATATTTTGTCCGGGACTCTATTAGAACAAATTTAATTTGAATTATTGTTCAACAAGTTCTAATTTTGTTTCGACAGTGAGACGGTAGTAAAAATACTATTACAGGGAAGAGACAGTCAACTGACGTTGGTAAGTTACGTTTTGAGCACATAGTGTGACCTGCAGCAGAATGGCGATACACTGTTGTACTTTCTCAATGGTTTTTGAGCGATTCTGCTGCCTGAGCTTAGAAAAGTCAAAGTCAAAGGAGGGGAAAGAACAAAGGACATTATATACCGGTTGTTTAGCAGTGTTAGCGAAATAAGAAAAAGAGCTACAACAGTTGTTGAAGAATAGCATAAGGGTAAGGAAACACTTTGGAATGAAGGTAAATGTCACTAAAAGTAAAGTGATGAGAATTGTTAAAAACGCAGTCTTTGTTAATATATGGTTCTAAAGGAAAATTGTAGAGTAAATATTTAACTTAAGTGTTTGGACAGTACGGTTATTTGGAATGGAAACTGAACGGAGGAAGCAGGACTAGCCTATCAATGGTACCCAGAACTTTCGTATTGGTAAAAACATCACTTGGGAAGAATGATTCCGACTGGAATAAAAAAGAGATGTACTACACGTTATGTTTGGAGTGGAGTTTTATACGAAGTGAAACATGGACCACCGAAAAGAGAGAAGAAAGTTTCCAAGACAGGTTCGAAACGTGTTTGCGGCAAGAATGAATACAGAGTAATAAAATAAAAAAGATGAAATACTAATGAAAATAAGAGAGAAAAGAACACTCCTAAAAAAAAAAAAAACACCTTGACTGGGTCAATGATACCCAAAAACTATGTGCAATTAAGGAGCGTAGGAGGAAAGACAGAAGGAACGCTACTGGAAAGAAGACAGAGTGGCATGGAATGAATGGTGACATCGGGGATTATAAAAGCTGTACATACGTAAAGACGGGTACTCAAGGTTTACAAAAATAGAGATCATACAGTTGAATGCTGCCGCAAGACAGATTTATTAAAGGAGAATATCTAGGACAATCTCGTAAAGTTCCCATGCAGGGTGATTTAAACTTATGTTTCCGGCAATACTGTGTGATGGAATATCTGAAAATTGTGCTGAAATGTTATTTTGTTTAAATTTTATTAAATTTGTCAGGAATCATTTCTATATGTTCAAGTAATTATTTTTTTTATTGTAAGAATACAAGCAGTAGATAGTTGTAGCAACGTTCTACTTACAGTATGTTTTATAAATCAATACGGGTGAAATATAAAACACATCGAAAGTTACTTGCTAATGATTAAGTTAAAATATTATGCACCTCTGTAATGGTTAGCAACTTCGCACTTTATTCAAACGGTAGAGTTAACGCATATTCATCACATAAGCCTCTGATAAACCAAGAAAGAACAGAAAAACACAAGGCAAGTTAATAATAACAAGTAAGGCTGTTCACTGGTTGTTAGTTATTTCAAACTTTACGTTATGCAAGTGTATAAATACGTGTAAGATTTACTTAAAGCATCATAATATATTATTAAAAATTCATTTCAAGTATTTAAGGGATTGTTTCATCAAAATCTGTAAATATTTTTAGGCATTTCTGTGTTACGTAATCAGTACAAAGTTTTTTGACAGTTGTTTTCTAGTCAGTAGACGTGAGAAATATAAGGGTCTTGAAACAATTGGTCCTCTGTTTTAAAGTTTCAAATCCTATAATTACTTACTGTATTGGAAATCAAAACACGTTGGTAGAAAAATCTTCTCCTTAGATGTTCCGACAAAAGATTAAGACAGTTAGAAATACGGTGAAGATAGTTTGAAAGAGCATTTTGCCAGATCGTGTCTTCCAATTTCCTATGAACGGAATCATTGGCAGTGTTAATAATTAATAACACATAAAACAATGTGTCTTTATACAATAACGTTTGTATTTCTTTTATGAATTTGCTAACTGCTATAATTTTTATTGTTCGACTAAGCTTTTCGTCATCGCTGACATCATCAGGTCTTAAACAACGGTTGTTTAAGACCTGATGATGTCAGCGATGACGAAAAGTTTAGTCGAACAATAAAAATTATAGCACTTAGCAAATTCATAAAATAAATAGTAAGGATGGCTGCTAATTTAAACAATACGAAGAATAACGTTTGTCTTGAAGTGAAACAGTTACGTAGCAAAGACGGGTAGGTTTATACACAGGGACCGCTTCATTCATGGTGATAAGTTACCGTTGATGATTACTACCCGTAGTTGTGTAAATCACATCGGTTGGAAGTGAATAATTTACAAACGAGGAGAACCAATTGGCCCAGTCTCGTAATGCTACAGTTCTCCCTCCAAATCCTTTCTCATTCTTTTCTCATATTAAGCGTTGTAGTCCATCAGCCACTTCCTATACTCTGATACTCTGATTTCTTGGTTTATGCGTTGTTGTGCCTTTCTGGCCCAATTGTTTTATTTATAACTTAGTCTTACCCCTTCTACTAAGTACTTTTCTAATATAGTTAACCCATTCTAATATTGGTCCTCCTCTTCCTTTTGCGTCTTCCCGCGTATCACAATGAGTTTTTGTTTGTTTCGCCCATCATCATTTTATAAACAAATCAATACAAAGATACTTTTAGTTACTATCTTGACGATTGATTCCTGTTACATCAAATGTCCCATGCAGTTTTTCACATCCGTTCTCTTTCCCTTCTTCCAGCTGCCGGCTTCAAAAATCTCATGTCATAGGCTTGCAGCCTACTCCTATAGCAAAATAAAAATGTTCATCCTATGTAGTAGAATAGGCAACAAACTGTCTAGGGTTTTGCCCGTGCCCTGACTTGGTTGTACGTACACACCCAGTTAGTTAAAGTCGTCTTAATGTTAAGACAGACTCTTCTCAATATTTTCTGAACAGCACTGACTTCAGCTAGTATTTTGAGTGTACGATAACCTTGATCTGGCTAGCCACATAGTAGTAAGCTATAAACTTAGAGCGTGCAGCTTACAAAATAATGGTTAAAGCTTGTATGCAGTGCGGAACATAACTTTGAGTAGAAACTATAATTAAATTATTCAGATGATCACTTCAATATTATTTTAAACCACAATAAACCAAAACGTATACTTAACTATATGAAGAGTTATTATTAAATATTACATTTGTTAAGTTAATGGTAACAATACACTACCTAACATCAGTCAGATATGGCTTCACAATTTCAACTTAAAACACGAAATATTAACTATTACAACAAAACTTACAAAATATGCTATTACGTTTCAAGTTCTACAGATCAGGACTGGACTTTACGTAAATAAAATCTTAATACGTAGCGGAGGGACAGAGGTACCGGTGTGTTTGTCTTGGTGTCTAAAATTTGTGTTCTTATTTTATTATGTTATAATGAGATTGTTTTTGTTGTTTATAACGTTATGATTACCAGTTATCCTCTGTTTCAAGCTATTTATACATTTGGCTTGTATTTGCCTAAAAACAACTCTAAATCGGCAAGAGTTCAAACACACATTTGTTTTGTTCCAATGTCAACAATGTTACTTGTTTACAACATGTGATGGAGATTTTATACTTGTTTTCTTTTAAATGTATGTCGTTTTTCTAAAACTTTCCCACATAACAGTGTTACGTGGGAAGCAATTAAAATATTCTGTACTGACCAGTAAATTTTAAAATGGTGGACTTGAGTCGCCTGTGCTCCGTTTTACTTAGTTAATACAAAGTTGCTCACCTGAGGAAATGAAACTTTAGTGCTGCTCGCTACCCGACGTTGCTTTGACACTGTTTTCGTTAAGCTCACCATTAGTGTGCAGGAAGAGGGCAGACGGTCGTTGTTACGTAACAGGGTATTTATGTGTCGCTTTGCGTTTTTACATTGAGGTGTAGTAATGTAACTGGCAGGGGTTTGAGTAAATATTGTGGAATTTGGTACTACTGTTTGAAGTTAAATAGACTGCTTAATGTGAAATAAATTTTACTTTAAAGCACAAACATGTAGATTTTCGACCTAAAAGCATGTAGCACATTTAATACAAACGAAATGTACAAACAAACAAATAATACTATTGAATTAATTTTATTTTTTAACCTATTCCAGTATTTTTTATTTTTTATTTATTTAAAATATTTTAAAATTTACCAGACAAAGCCGCTATCTTGATACCGTAAAATATCTATATGTGTAAGGTCAATGCCAAAAAACGACGCTAAGCCAACAGTTAATTCATCAAATTATAGATGAATTGTAAATGTTCTTTTTGTATGGTTTTGTTTTGAGTTGTACAATTAGACAATCAACACTAATAATGCTACACAATAACGTATAGTGCTTAAAGTTTGGTTTGGTTACACAATAATTATACAGACAAATATTAGTGTCGAAATGTTGTTTTTTTCCATGCAAATAAGGTTATCCCGAATGAATGTGTTCTAATATATGCTGTTATTCTTTACATGTTACGTATTCTTCACAATATCAGTTATTTATTTCTCATTAGGCTTATCTTTGTACGTGAGTAATTTCACTTATCTCATCAATTATTTCCTTTTTCTTCTTTATCATTATCTGCGAGGATTAAACCAAGAATAGCTTATTCCGGTCTCAAACAGGTAAAGTCTAGAGCTGGTCACTCCAGCGCTTCCTCGGACGTCCCACACTTAACAAAGTCTAGTATAATTTCTTCTAAATTGAGCTATTCAAATATCTCGCTTTCAGTATTCAACCTTGCTAACAAAGATAGTCTCCCATAGTTGAACTCAAAATATCTTTAATGTGTTTTAATAAAGAAAATGATGTTTCAAATAAATTCACAGTTAGGTATTGGAATCCTCGTCAGAAGCAGACGATAATCAATCTATATATTCGGAAATACATCAATCATTTTAATATCAATAATCCAGGTTAATATTTCGAACAGACAAACTTTAGTAGCATGGAATCTATCATCTTCATTCGAACGATTTGGAAAACTCTCTTTCTTGCAATTTTACTTGTGCCATAAAGTGCTTCAAGTCTATTAGAATATCGTTATTCAAATCGTTTGAGTAAATTTCTAAAATTTTTAAACACGACATAATTGCGACAAATCTCTGTTTTCAACACTATTAAAATTTGATCAAGCGACTAATGTCGATGTGGTAGGATACAAAAAATAAATTATCGTTACACTCAAATTCAAATTTTATCAAATTACTTATCTACATAAGTAACAGTAAATTCTACTTCCTACAGGTGAAATTATTCATGTTATCAATAGTCATAATCTTAGCAATAATAGCTTTACCTTTCTTTGTATGACATTTATCGTCAATGCAAAGAAACCTATAATAATTTTTGAAATGATTTTGAGAATATATATATTCTCAACTATATTGAGAATACATTTACATTCTGTATTCACAGAATGCGACTACCCTACAATTATAAATGGTGATATTAATACTTGTATAATAAATAAGGAAAAGCATAACTCATGTAAATATGAATACGCATACAATTATGTAACCATAAACATGCAAACTTAAACATTAACATTTTAAATTAATGGTACATAAATATTTAGTATTATTACACCAGATTCATGAGTCTTCACTTACTGCTTTTACTGCAGAAGAGCGATGCCGAAGTCGTATTCTTTGCTAGTATCACTCTCGCACTCAGTCTCTGAGTTACCTGGTGCCAAGTTAATGATGAACACTTGAACACTAATGTCATCAAGACGCTCACTCCTCCAGTCGTCGTCAATCAGCTTTTTCACGTGCTTGACACATTTACTCCACATATCGGCACTGAACGTGGCAACAGGTTCCATGAACAAATTTTCTATATCTTTCATTGTACAAATATCGTCTCTTTCCTTCACATATGCTTTGAGGTAAGCTCATACCATTTCTATCGGATTATACTGGTAGTGGTATGGTGGGAGGCGAATCACTTTAAATCCCAGTTCTGCTGATTTGGCATCAATTACATACGTTGGCTGTTGTGGTTTGTGGAGACGTATGAGCTCATAAAGATCAGGCTTATGATAATCGTCAGGAAAGGGTATCTTTCGTGCTTGTAGCCAGTTTTTCATATCAGCCTTAGTTGAAGACGACGTCGGTGCTTTGTCCTTCACTCTAGGGTGGTATGGGGCGTTGTCCATAATAACCGTTGAGCAATGTGGAATAGCTGGGAGCAGGGTGTCGAAGAACCATTTTCCAAAATCTTCCGCGTTCATATCTTCGTGGTAGTCTCCAGTCTTCTTTGATTGAAACACTAAAGGTGGTGCCTTTATCCATCCAAGCCGGCTTCCTGCGTGGCAAATTATTAGTCGTTTCCCCTTTCCTAATGGTGTTGCCAGAGTACTTCTGAGTCGTCTGTCCCGCCTTTGTCTTCCTTAATATTTTCATTTATCCATGTTTCGTCTAAAAATACTGTCTTACTAATATCTATGTTTTGCATCTTCCGAAGGAATCGGCATCTTGATAGAGCAACAAATGGTTTCTCCATTAATACTTTTCTGTTGTTGAATGTTTTATATCGAAAGCCAATTTCCTCCAATACCTTCGCTAGCGACGGAAGTGAACCACTGAATAATCCTGCGTCCTGGAGAGAAGGTAACAGTTCTCGGAGAGTTGGGACTTCCTTCCTTCTGTACATTTCATGAATGTGGCGATGAATAGCAGATTGGTTAAAATCATCCAGTCCAGTTACATGACATTTCCTCTTTTTCCTGTTCTTTGGCGGATGAAGAACAACACTCTCTTCTCGGGTTTCTCGATCGTTATTGTTGTGAGCTGTCCCTTCGTCCATTAATTCAATATTTTCTTCACCGTCTTGACTGGGGCTCCGTACTTTGCGCACTTCAGCATTTATTCTTTGAGCTGCCCTAAGTGAAATTCCACATGCATCGGCCACTCTTTGTAAGACTTTCTTTACGTCAGTCAAAGGTCTATTGTTTACTTTTTTTTAGAAAAATTATCGATCACAGAAGCTACCATTGTTCTTGCTTGAGTATGTAAGACTTGACGATTTAAGGCCGAATTCATTATAGTAAGCAATCCTGTACAAAGACTAGAAAACTAACACTACGGAACTGCACCTTTAACTTCATAAACTAAAATATAAACTAATTTACAGAGATAGCAACGACACTGTACCTTTAACGTCATAAACTAAAATACAAACTAATTTACAGAGATAGCAACACGATCACGAACGAAACAACCGCTCTTGACTCAGCTTTCTTTTAGACTAATCTATTGAGTATAGTGTCGCATTATATATCATCGCACTATTTGGGTATGAAATGTCCTTTAATTTCCGTTATTTGTTATAGAGGAAATGGTTATGTGCACTCCATTTTGAATCATGACTAACGTTATCAGTTTTTAAACAGACGACATGCGATTACAACAGCGATTCATAACAGGATAACGACCTCATTATGACTGTAAAGGACAGTGACTGCTTGTTGATAGTTGTTGTTTGGTATCATTTTTCTTAGAATTTGTGCAGAATTCAAAAACAATAACGGTTTTGCAATTTTTTAGCACAGTAAATAAATGCTCTTGCCCTTAAAAATCTCCAGTATGTGAGTCACGGTGGCCACCAAGGGGCAACTCTCATCCGCCGCGTGTGTGTTAGTGAGGGTTAAAGTCCGTCTGGCCTGTCCTAACCGCCACCGCTCATTTAACAGATTGTAGACACTAGTTCCGCTGAGTCCTGCTCTAGTCAGCGCCTGTTCAATGCACACCTCTCGGTCCCTTTGGCTTACAGTTCGATAGCTCTTTGGTATTGTTGCGGTCATCCATTCGGCAATGATGCTCCCACCAATTCAGCCGATACTGTGCAATCCCGTCGCGTATACTCGTAATATTTAGTTTCTGCTAATTATCTGTGTTTCTTCTATGATCATAGAGAGTATACCCTGCCACATGCCTGAGAAATATAATTTCAGCTGTTTGGATACGACTGGCCTGGCCTTCCCTCAAAGTCCAATTCTCAGAGGCATAAAGAAATGTTGGAAGGCCACCACCTTGTAGAATTTTAAGCATGTTTCCTTACTCGCTGACTTAAAGAGTTCGTCTGATGGTCCCGCGCATAAGGTTGAACTTAAGTAACTTATTCACAACGTCGTTGCTACATTACAAGACACACTGTAGCCTAGGTATTCCAAATTGTTGACCTGTTCCAGGTCAGAACCAGCTATAACAACTTTTGACTGTACAGGATCAGTTTCACGAAAAGCCACCTTCGTGTTTTTGTAACCCAGAGACTTTGCAGATTCGATTTGGCAAAATGTATACTCTTGTATGGAACAAATGTATTTCCTTAGTATGTTTTTAACTACATCTGTCTTGGAAATTACTGTATTTTGATATTTCTTACACAGTTATCATACAACGTAACAGTTCTTATTTACCTTGAACTACTAGGTTGACACTGGGTATTAATTATTTCTATTTATGCCTTCTTGTTGTTCCCTGTTCAGACGGCTAAACAATAAATATCGGCGTCTTTTTCTACACACTATTGCTAGAAAATCGACATTCCTCTCCTGGCTTTGATTTAGTTTTATATTACACAGTTTTTAACTTTGTATTTTGTCTGCAACACGGCTGTTTATGTTAAATACATAGTTTGAATACACTTATCACCTGAAAATTTACATTTTGTTGACATTTAACTTTATATAATGCTTCTGTTCTTTCTCTGGTACAATACATTTTAATTCCTACTATAACATTACTTTAACATTTTATTTAATATGATTAAGTGGTGCTAAATCACTTCCAGCTTTTTACATACATTATTAAATATTACATTATTACTTTTATTTTAAATAAATAAAACTATATTCTAATTCTACTATAATTTAACATTCACCCGATACAGTATGTCTATAAACCTTTTTCCTTCCATCTAGTACAACTTTTAACAAACTTAATAATTTTCAAATAGTTTAACAGGATTCAAATATTGTAAGAATTTACAGCAGTACAATATGCAAGCGCTTGAATGCAAGGTAGTATGATAATTAATTATGATACATAATTAGTAATTATGTATATTTAAAATGAAAATGCAATTAGTAAGAAACCTTAAAAAAGCAAAAAAATTCTTCAGTTAATGTCAGTAAAACAATTTTCCAGGTGAGACAAGAGTGTGCATTTTGCAATCGACAGTCATGAATTGACTCGTTCCGCTGCTAATACACAAAACTCAAAACGTATTGTCGCTCAAAGCAGCTGTCTTCCAGTAACTGCAGGCTTCATTACATCCTGCGATTTATTCCTTTATGAGAAAGTACGAGTGAAGTGAGACTCGTCTTATCTTCTTTGTCAGTTCGCGACCCACTTTCGTATTTCTTTCTACTAGCGTAGTATATTTTTATTCAAGCGCAATTTACTGTCTGCAACAAAATAGTCTTACACGGCGCTTTCATCTCTTTAACGTATTAGTGATTTGTGATAAAGAGATTATAAAATTTATAAACTCGTTTTAACGAGATGTAGATAACAAGATCGTACCAATTTTGCATATATATTGAGAAAACATGAGATTGAAATACACTCTCCTACGCATATGCTTACACAGGGAAGCACCCACTAATATAAATTGAAAAATACAGAAATATAACAGTAAATGTTTCCTATTCTATACTAATGAAAAACAAATTACAATTGACATATGTGTATGCCGCTGGAATGTGAAAAAAATGCTATATAATTTATAATAGTCTATAATACATCCAGGGCCATAAATTTACTGGAAAAATATTTTTGATAATTTCAAATTTATTATTTCTTAGTGTTTGGTGATTTGGTGGACAAAATTGTAAAATACTAGTATCAATATTTTGATACTTTTTTCCAAGTTTCAAAGTGTACTGTCATAATCAGGATGTGTATACGGGCAATAGGTAAATGATTAATACACCTATAACAAGTTACAAATATTAACAGTTGTGGGTTATTATAATCTGTCTTATCAATATAAAAATAATAATAATTGTAATAATTAAAATAATTTATCTGTTATTCTTTGAGTAAAACGTGAATACAAATTCACGAAAAGTACTCATTATATGTGTACTATTTCTCAATTACCCATATACATACACTGATGAAATATTATTTTTTTTCAAAAAAAGTACAAAATTTTAATGTACTGTTATTACTAAACTAATGACAACTTTCACTATCAAGCGACTTACAGCCAAAGCTGCTTTACATAATTTTCTCTACCACGATGAAGGCACCAACGATTGTATAAACTTTTATGATTGTTTGTTAAAGGACTCCCGCTGTCTCTGAAGCACCGGTATAAGACAACTTCTCATAATTATTCCTACAATCTTGGCCATTGTGGTTTTCTTTTGGTGTTTAGGATAGAAAGCGTTGTTCACTTATCCAACAAACTGGTCCTCCCATAGGCGACACGCAACTTTCTGTACGCAAATTCACACCCCGTGTTAGTACGCATGACGGAAGATGAAATACCGAGGACAGTCTGGAAAGTCTTGACAACCCAGCTGGACGAAAGAAGAAAAAGAAGCAGCCAAAACCTGTAATGAATTAATGAAGTGAGCACGATGCGAAACCCTATCCACTGAACCGAGGGACTCGAGAACTGTCAGGTCAGATTGGGAACATTGGAGAATGCTTCAGGATGAAATCAAGACTCATCAATGAGTGGTAGGAGCAAGGATGGTGATGTATTTAACTGTCGCGTTTACATTTTTTGCAATTTGTTCTCTTATCTTTCTGTATTTCTACCTTTAACGGTTCAACACCACCTGTTGTATATCTCTCAATTTATCTGAGACGTTACAATATAAATGTCCTATTGTTGCTTTAGTTTCTTTTTGTTGACATATACATTTCATTTCCGTATAGAGCACTAGAAGGACCAATTTGTTATACACTCGTACATGTCTCTTCGGTTTCAGAATCGGTATGGAGGGATCTAAATTAAGGAAAATAAAAAGAGGGGAAGAGAATGTACCAGAACTGGTATATGGAAGACGCCGCATCGGGTCTCTAGTATGTTTCAACTGTTTGTGACCAAAAGTAATGATAAAAGTGATAAAGTATGAGGAATAAATAAAACTCTAAGGTCTAGCAGAACACTTTATATGTTGAAACTTGGTGTAGGGTGTAAAACAGTTAAAAAAATATTCAAGAGGATAACGACATATCGTGATATGTAAATATATAACGGAAATATTTGCAAAGAAGATAGAATAGACGCTGTGCCATTTAAGCACTGACGCGGAAGTAAATTTTTAGAGGTAATTATGGATAACGTTTAAGGTTTAATCATGATGTGCTACAGCTGTACACAAATTTGAGTATGTGGTACAAGCCGGCTGTGGTATGTTACCGGGGTACAGTGTTCAGAGAGGCACATCAAAAACGAACGAGCGACACTCAAACGCAGTAGAATTTACACAAACAACAGCTAAATAGGTAAACCAAAAACCCTCTGGTTAGCATGGTTTGGCGAAAACCTGAGACTCTTTTGGACACAACAAATTTGGCAAACAGCGGAAAATAAGGTGAGAGATCGGAAAAAAAATTAAAGGAATTCAACTCCTGCCACGCGGGCTGCAATACCATTCGAAAGGAAGAAAACACTACTGTCTTCAACCTGACTTTACTTAACTTTGTTGGAACGATTCCTATTCCAAACACATATCATGTTACATCTAAAACTAAAACCTGTTGTAAAGCGGACCTGTTACTTGTGAGTTTACCACTCAATTTTAGTAACCCTTCTAGGTTTGAAAACTCAGCAATATTTTGAAGAAAGATCTTAAGATGGACTTGGAAACTATATACGAGAATGGTGGTTGGCTGAGGACTTTTTGTCCTTAACAGCTAATAAGTATTTTATGAGCAACTGACAAAATTACAAATCTTATGACATAATATGCTACCCCTTATACAAAATAGAATCAGTAGGAATAGAAAACAATTATGTTTTACATATTCAGGCAAAGTAAAAGGGGCACGCTGAACATAAGTTTGGTAAACGGGGTAGAGGATGATCCGAAGAAACCGGCGAGTTGAATGCGGAAGATGTTGGTTTAGAAGATTGTCCAATTGAGGTTTAACCTTAGAGGAGGCCTAGGCTACCATTAGGCTGCTGTGGTAGGAGAGAAGGAAGAAAAAGGGAGAACAACAAGAAAGCCTAATAGGGATACAGAAAGAGAAAGCGAGATATGGAAAATAAAATACTCAGGATGAGAGAAAAGTGAGAAAAACCTTGAATTCGCCAATTGATTTGGAACGGTGTGCCGAACTGGCTTCGGCGACGTATTATTATTATTTTAAAAACGAGCGCCGCTGACGTCACGCACGGCCACTGCTACCATAGTTTGTTGTCGGTCGGGTATACACACAGACGGTTGTGCTGCTACGCAATACAGCTGGCGCTGCCGGCCAGCTGTGTGTCTGTACGTTCCTGCTTTCGGAGGTTACTTGGCTGGAGCGAAACGTTGTATCGCTCACATTTCTGCTTGATCCTCCAAGCTGTTCATCTGGTCTCGGCTGGCGGCGAACTTCTAACCAGGACTTCCGAACCTATCACTATGATAGGCTAGATAAAGTGTTGCTCCAGGTGCTCGACCAAGGACGAGATGGGTGTCAGGGGCGGACGAACATCTGTCCCCCCTAAGGGCAGAGACGATCTATAGCCACAATGCCGTCAGTCGAGGACTTTTCCGATGCTAAGCTGCACCAAGGACTTTTTCCAACGCTAAGCTGCACCAGGGTCTGGTGACAAGACTGTGACATCACTGATCCGCGCCTGTGCGAACTATGTACCCCGGACAATCCAGGTGGGAAAATTCTGATTATATATTTCTCTCTCTCTAGAACTTGTGAATGCACAGAAGCTGCCAGAAGCTCACTCGTGAAGTTCTGAACACTATACTCTAGCACAAACTCTCATGTTCAATTATGTGTGATCATCATGTTATTGCATGTGTGAACATTACCACAGTACACCTAATGAAGTATCTTATAACGGTATAATGTGTAAGAAGTTACACACATACACACACATCCGCAGTTTACTGTAAGATCTAACTTTCATCTAATTAAGACCATTAGGGAGTTAATTATCTCGTGCTATCAAGTCATCTGGTCATGGCTGAGTTTTAATAACGTAGCTGGGGTTGTCTGATGCTGTAGATGAGAAACGATTTTCTTTCACACACATACTTAACGCTTAATGATTAAGCTAAGGGTTCGTTTGGCTGGTTGAGTTTCGGGGCGGTCACTTACATTCTCTGGTGTGAACTATGCTTGTGAATATGCTGGCAAATCTATGCTTAGGAGCTGAGATATTCCATTTACGTTGTCATTTATATTTGTACCTAGCTATACATATTAGGCTTCATTTATTTACTGTAGTGGGAATCGGTTTATGTGGAGGTTAGTGTTGAAATGAGGGATGTTTTGTTATTCATGTCGTATATGTGTTTGTGTGTGTAATTTTACTATATATATATATATTTTTGGGGAATATGTAACTGATTTAAAACAAGAGAATAACCATAAATGTGCTTGCTGAGACAACAGGCTAGCCTAATTGATATTATACAACTCTGAGGGATTAGTATTGCTTTATGAATGAGATTATTACTAACTTTGACTCATACATAATCAGGCAGAAATTTTTGCAATTAGTAATATCAACTCATTTACTTTGTGACATTATGAATTAATGGAAATACATAGATATATATAATTCTGCCTTTAATGGTGTGCTCACACAATTACGAGCTTGTTATGTATGTAAAATCTTACAGGTTGAATAAAGCACACGCTTGTTGGTTAAAAGAGTTTTTCATTTGCAAGTCCTGTCATTCACCTGGGGGGACATGTCTGTAATTGTATTTGGGCCTTGCACACTTTTGCTTCCTCTAGGTTTTTTCTTTACCTAGTTCTAAATATGATGTCTCTCCCCTTTTACAAAAAAAAAACTTAATAAAAATAAAATTAAATAAAATTAAAAAAAAATTACAAAACTTAGAAAAATAAAAGGGGGGCCAATTGATTTGGAACGGTTGGATTATCAGTAGACAATCCTTCAGATGTTATGCTTTTTTTTTGTAGTCCATATTATTATGTAAATCACGCGTATGGGTAAAACGCAGTTGAAATTTACTCGTTTCTCCACGTTAAGAGTTAATGTTGCTTAATCTACAACAGGTTTCGAGACCTACCCTCAGTAGGGTATCACTAACTTCAGATCGGTAAAATTAAAAATAAAACAACAGAAGGAACATTTTAAATGATGTACACATACACAGAGGCACTTCCGCAACACAAAACATAATACAAACACGCACTCACACGCAACACAAAGCATACGGAATTGTTCGTGTGAAACGCCTGTCGAAGTGTATTGACATGGAGGTGTGGCTTACGAGCTTATGCAACAGGTTGTCAAAAGGCAAATAAACTGGTAAATTTAATTTTTGCTGATGTTTTTTTGTTTGTGCTTTAATGATATTCTGTATATTTCGTCAGCGAGGATAACGAAATGTGGTAATGGAAGAAAGGGTTGCGTTGTAAACACGATAGAAAAGAACTGTACCATGAAAGGTAATTTAAGGTGCAATATGCAATATAAAAGTTCTTCCCTCCCTATAATTAATGGGGAGAGTGAGTAATGTTTTAAGGTGCAATTCCACAATGATCGGAAATATCCAGCCGCACCTGCAAGTGGTGGTGAACGGGAAACACATACTGGTATTAGCTGCCCCTACTCTACTTGTCAACAAGTACAGGTTAGGGCACCCTCTTGCCCTTGAAAGCGGATGAAACTTTGTTGGTCGACCACGTTGGATATGGGAAGCAAGGAGTAATCAGGACATTAAACATACTTATGGATATCTGAAAATAGAAACATGATCTCTTAGTCCGGTAAGACAGCGAACTACTGAATTATTAGTTGAAAGGCAGGAGAGTTGTGGGACGTCTGAAAAATCTTTTGTGTTACTGGCATTAATCTATCTGATCGCGACCGGAATAAACCAATTTTTGTGTTAACCATCGTTGGTGGTGGTGACGATTCAGGTCTCAGAAACAACAAAAATGAAGATACTTTTTGTATCTTCAAAGACATAAGTGTTGAGAGAGAGAACACACAAACAGAGAGAGAGAGAGAGAGAGAGAGAGAGAGAGAGAGAGAGAGAGAGAGAGAGAGAGAGAGAGAGAGAGAGACAGACAGACAGACAGAGACAAACTGAAATATAGGGCTACGCTGAGGAAGTAGATGGTACCTCATCGCTGGGTGACTACATGACGCCTTGAACATATATTTGGGCTGCCGAATTGCGGACAGCTCTGGATTGTTTGAGACGCCCCTTCCAGACGTCACTCGACAACCTAGAGGCGTCGAGCCCGCTATCTCGCTACAATGCAAAGCGCCAGAGTTATAAATACCGGATTTCAAAGCGGTCGAATTCAGTTACAACTAGTGGTTTTCAAATGCTTTTCGAAATTAGTGAGCAGTTTACAGGGTGGAGAAGTGGCGGACATGGCAGTAGAAAGTTATCATTGTGAAACTCCAATGAGGTGACATTTAGGGTAGTTGTTGGACAAACGTGATTTAAAGTATTGTATAAGATTGCCTTTTTGTGCTTTGTACGTGCTGCTAGGGTCTAATTAAAGTTTGTAGTTAGTGATTTAATTGGTGTCAGCTG
Organism: Magicicada septendecula; assembly: GCA_034769895.1. Classification (NCBI taxonomy): domain Eukaryota; kingdom Metazoa; phylum Arthropoda; class Insecta; order Hemiptera; family Cicadidae; genus Magicicada; species Magicicada septendecula. The sequence continues at coordinate 333,804,866 of CM068375.1, read as the reverse complement.
TTCTGTTCCTGGTAAACCAAAGACAATTGTGTGTGGCCGTCTAACAATATTTCACAGTCTGTGGTCCTTACGTTTATGTGTTTTTGAGGTAACAAAGACATGCTGACAGTAGGAAAGCTTTGTACATTTGAGCTGAATATCGTAGGAGGAATGCAATTATTTTTCTATGGCCAATGCATATAAAACATAAGGTATTCCAGAACATTTTCAACTTTTAATGAACGAAATTAAAGTTTACGTAGAATGGTACCAGGTAGCTGTTAAAATATACAAACGAAAGGGGTTGCGTTGGCTGAAACGAAGAGGTTAGCGAGAGTCTAAAGAAAGTGGAAGAACTAAGTAAAATTTTGGAAAATAATATATTATTGAATTGATTGTTCTGTAACGTGCATGTGAAAAACTGTGATTAAACGAATATATAGGTCATTAACTGCACATAATGATATAAAATATGTATAATATTTATTAAATATATTAAATGTAATATAAATATATTGGAATGAAACCTACAACCCATTGGATAGTAATATAAAAATGAATAACAAATAAATAAATATACTCTATAAAATCGTTATATGTTGGACTCATAATTGAAGTATTTTTAAAGCAATTTTAGTTTTTGAACGACTGGCAAAATATCCGCTTTAAATTAAACAAATATATATTGTAGACAGCGGGCCTACGTTTGTAAAATGCCAAGAGACACGAAAGTCATGGAATCTACTCATTATGTAAAACAAAGACTGGAAACACGCCTGTAAGTAATTCATTAATTTTGTCTGCTTACGATAGTACATTGCGTGACCTTATCACTGACAGCCTGTGAAATACTCATTTCCTGTACTGTAGCTTCTTGCTATTCTTGGCGCTTTTACTACTACAGCAGGAGCCGACTAATTACTAAAATGAATTGTCTTTTCTACAGTACAGAAAATTACAAGGTCTTTATAAATAATGCAGCAACATTGCATTAACTTTCTGTTGAGCACATAACTCCTACCCCACACACACAGACGCAGAGAGCTTTGTCTTCTCCATTGTATACTGTCAATATTCGTTCCCTACTTCATTACCTTTTTATTCTGTTTAAGGGAAAGCTTAACAAGTCTTGCCTTCTTGTGTCACAACGGATCCCATCGTTCTTAGATCATTGTTGCACAACAGCCATTTGCCTAGAAAATTGCAGCAAATGTTCAGAATTGTTTGACAGTGTGCGGTACAATCGTCTTATGGTACAGTGGAACAAGATACAAATTAAATCACTGACTACTATGGTTAATTATTCAAAAATAGCAATTTGTATGCAACAACGACAACAAGAAGGTAGTCACGTACAATTATTCAAGTTAAGATTGGCCACACGCAATAATAATGCCAAGAAATAGAGGTCATACTAATTATAACATAGTAAACACTTTCCACTAAAACTTCCGCACTAAGGAAATCGCTCAACTTAACTGACTGACAAAGCCAGCTGCTCTCCCTCGTATAGGTAGTGAAAGTGTTCCAGAATAACTTTCCATCCTTACTGTGGCGTGCCAGCTTAATGCGTATTTCAAGTGGTCTCCAGAATAGGCTGGACCGTACTTGTGTATAGCCTTGACTGAAACTACACCTGATCGACAAGCGGAGAAAAGTGTGGAAAGAGGTGGATTATTACTTTTGCTTATTAGACGCGGTGCCAACGTTACAATATGTTTATAAAATGTCATCTGTTTTTCTGTTTGTCTTATTCTTACTTAATATCGTTCCGGCCCTACCGTTCGCCTAATACTCCCACAAATTACTTAAAATCTGTTAAGATTTTGTAATTGTCTTTTTTTTAATTAAAAAGTTAAATCATAACATTGGGATTAAAAAATGTTCTTCTGCAAGTCTGTGTTTTATATTTCACTCGGCCATGTTTTACCATGTGGTCAAATCCATGTTTTAATAAAACAAAAATCCAGAATGGACTTATTATTTGGCAAACGTGTTTTATATTACTATAAGTTTTAACCGTTTCAATAATTAAAAACAAAATTGAGATTTGATAAAACTTAAAATTGAACAACTGGTTTGTTTACATCAAGATCAATTATGATTTCTGAAATGTTTGAATTCAATAATATCTTCATAACAATACTTAGTGTTCTTGGGACCGTAAATGATTTCAGATATAATACTTGTGGGATAAGAAACTATTTATACCACTTTAGTAGATATATAGAAGTAGACTGTAGACTGCATACTCCAGTCTACATCTTTTACAAATAAATAATAATTCGTAGAAGTTATAGAACAAAACACAACATACGTTTATATAGCAACGTTAAAGAAATAAATAGTATCGCATCGCTGAGTGCCTCCGTGATGCTTAGCGCACCTCCGCACGGGAGACTTACACATCACTCAAAGCTCCAGAATTATGTAACATTATGGACTGTTCTGGGTTACGTGAGATGGCGACGCCCCTTCCAGACGTTTACTGGAATACTCTACCAGCTAGCATACAGGTTCGCTATCTGACTCCAATGCACGGCAGTGTAGGTATAAATACTGGATTTCGAAGAGGCCAAGTTCAGTTACATTTACCGATATATTTGTTGCCAATGAAGTGATTGTTACGGATTCCTTGAAAGTGATTAATATGTTAATAATGCAAGACTGCATACGCTGACATTTATTGTTGTGTGTTGGACAGTTTAACTTGAATTTTTGTATAAAAGTGTTTCCGTAGTTTACTAAACTTTGTCTGTGACCTATTAAAGTTTGTAATTACCTACTTCACTGATGTCAGTTATTGTGTCTCCACGACGACTCGGTGTTATCGTCGTAACATACTCTAAAGTGCCGTAAGTATTAGAAGAGCACCAAATTAAGTGGCACACTAATTACGCTGTTTGTAATACAATACACAATGCATCTGTTTGCAGTACAATAAATCTTGTATAATACAGATATTACAATATATTTTAAAATATTAAACGAGCTTGACAATAAACTGTAGTCTAGAATATCACAGCAAGCCTGTTATCACAATTACTATTGCAGTCACTAACAAGAATAACCAGTAAAACCCATTTATCCCTCTTAAAAATCTGTTTATCTGTTATAGAATATGCGCAGAGAATGCATAGTCCCTTATCAAGTATGTTGGACAAAGCCATAAGCTCTGTAAACGTGTGACGATAATAGTAATACGGATAAACTTAAGAGTGGTAAAACAAGAAACATATTTACTTAAACTGTAATAATAATCCCCAAATATCTGAATTGTTAGTATCATTATGTAGTATGTACTTTTACAACCCCACCAATTACATAGGATTAGATTCAAAATTTATTTAAAATATTTTTAATATGTAACTTATAATTTTCCTTCTATTTCCATCTTACTTTCTTACACAATTCGTATTCGTTACATTACCGTTTTGAAACTTAATCCAGCATTTGTTCAGATACCTTAGTTTTACACATATCAAACAAATAAAGAAAGTAACGAAATCTGAAAGCCACGTGCAAACCGTAATTGAATTTGTCCCGGCAGAAGTAGTTATTTTGCTACATCTTTATTTTCTCTTTCTGCAAGCTCACTCTCGTGGGAATACAGCAGCAAGCACTACGCTTTAGTAAAGAGTGCTCTAACTAAAGCACGGTTTGGAGCTGTAGAAATGCAATTCATGAAACCACTTCTCACCAGAGAGTTTAGAAGAGGAAGGTACCTTTGTGTCCATGTAGACGACACTAATATTTGCATTCACATACTTTCATATGTATAATACTTTTAGTCGCGGAAAGCATGTACGTTCTTCCGAATAAACACCATAATTAAAAATCAATTTTCAAGCGCGACTGATATTTTATTTCAAAATGGTGAATGAAATAGGTAAGTAAGCGATTTATTTATTCTATGACGGGAACGTGAAAACTGATGCCGGGTTCAAAATGTAATTCCAAATTGAAAATAACTTATTTTGCAACGTCCTTGTAATGGACACACCATGAATGTGTATACGATTTTCCTGATATGGGAAGTACCAGTAAAATAAAATCAAATACAAGAAACATAAAACTTTCATCCAAATGAAACAGAGATTTTGCGCCATTATCTGATATCCCGTGTTCGATTCTGGCGGTGTGCAGCTACACTGTACGTTATAAGAACTATACACTGCAGTTTTTATAGAATGTATCAAAAATTTTACGTAAAAGACTTGTACTAATATTATTTTAAGTATGTTGTACAAAATACTGAATGCCGTACTTGAGGGCTGTAAAAGGTTTTACCAGGAGCGATCTTATTAAAATTCATCATATTAGAATACAAGATAGCTGAAAGCTTAAATCAGTTATTCTCCCGGTAAAATGCGGGGTGGCGGTTACACGTAGTTGGAATGCATCTAACTAGATTCTCAAAACTAACCCTTGACACTCATTCAAGGGGAAAGAAGAATGTAGGAATACTCTCTGCAAACGGTGGCTAACTGAATTGCATTTAGACTGAACAGGCTACTAGTCTAAGCCGACAACAAAGTTGTTTGTAAATTAAAATCAGTAATATCAATTAAAACGCACGTCATATCATGTGTTTTTGTACCGATTTGGTAGTACAAAAATGTGGTTCTATATATGAAAAAAGTAAACATTTCTACGTTTTGTTTTGTTTTGTTTTTGTTTCAAAACATAGCTTGTGGTAATTTAGTTTAAAAAATACAGTACAGAAAAATTAACTGCTCAAAAGATCTGAACTATTCTGTGCAAGCCATGTAGAGATATCCGTTTTTGTAATTACAAACCAACATTTAAAAAACTGGACGATTTATTTAGCAAGCTCTATTATTAACAATATTGCGTCTCTGCAGTTTTGTTGTGTTCTACGTAAAGTACTAACTCATGATTGTACTGACGAACAATGTATTTTATAAATAAAAAATGAAAAAATAACAATTAAAGTGTTATCAAGATGTTGCTTTACAAAATTCCTATTCTTACGTTCTATTGTGTCATAAATTACAACCCTGTATGGTAGGACGAGGTAGCGCAGGACAAGCCGTAATTAATGAGCTGCACACTTCACTGCGAAAACAAGACATGCGTAATTTTCTAATTTGTGCCGATCGTTTAAGTAACGTTGCTGTATCCTAAAAAACGGGCCTGACATTATTGCGAATATTATTTTAATGTAATGACAGTAAACAGTAGATGACGATATTCCACACACAAAGGAAGAAACAAGAACTTTAAAACGCGGACAAGCCAATACAACAATTAAGCAAACTTAAAAACTTTGTCGCCGGGGTAAGGCAGTTGATCTTAACGCTGCTCTGGATAACTAGACACGTGTTGATATATTACGATCACTTACAAGAGACTGAAGTCACTTCTCTACGACATCGTTCTAAAACTCAGCAAGCATATGGTAAAGCCTCGTGCGGTCTACATTTCTGTATGGCCCTGAGACTTGGACTTTGGTACAGGTTACACGGAAACCGTTCGTATCTCTGGAAATGTGACTGTCAGCATATATCTATAATGTCAGAATATCTATCAGAATAATTTATATTGAGACTCTATTGGCCCGTTCAATAATCTACATTAATCTAAGACGAGTAGAAACAGACGCATTATCACAGTTGAAAATTCATCAAGAAAATTAACGTGTACATAAATTATATTTTAACTATTTTTAGTTGGTTATCTTTAAATAACAGTAATTTGTTCATTTGATATCAGAATGTGGTTTATGATTTAGTAAAATACCAGTATTGGTCATTTTAAGTATTTTTACTTTTGGCGTAACAATTTAGTTTCAGAATACGGTATTCAGGATAGCCGTGTAAAACGTTATCAAACATTGTGGCGTCTTCATCATCATAGATGTGACTTTTATCCAGCCGTGTTGCAACCGTCACAGACTGCTGTGAGCTCTAGTCGCGTTACAACGTACATTATCAATATGGAGAAAACAGTCTCAAAAGTTTTGACTGGCGGAGAAAACTTTTGTTGTATGCGTGTAGATGTTACTGACTAAGTTGATTCCTGCCTGGTTATCTCAACTAGACTACAGCCTGCGTATCTTAGTTGGGCTGTCCTATTGCAACATGAGAAGTAGGTGGTGTTGGTTTAAACACAGGGTGAACTATGTACTCGAGGTGAAGCAATGTGTCTTGCGCTTCCTTATACCCACAGTGTTATATTATTCAGTGTAACATATTAAGGTTGGTTGGCAACTGAATTCTGTGCTATGCATTGGAAACCAACTGACAAAGTATACTTATGACCTACGGTTTCAAAACCTGGGATATACTTCAAAAGTATTCATGAAGCTTACGAGCGGCAGAAATGGACTTTTCGCAGGCGATCTGGTTGGTTGTCCAGACTTCAGTGCATTAGAAATACAGCAATGTCGAGCTGTATACGACTCCTGATACCCAAACCACAAAGCACCTTGGTTGATATACCCATATTGGACGAACGTATGATTATCGTTGGCCGTCAAGGAATGGTTAAATTTGATTCCAGCTAGACAACAGGGTAGACGTGGGAATTCGTAGCACGAGTACATATATGATGACATGAAAAGATGCTTTCGACGTAGTTATTGGAGTAGGCCTAAGTGAAGCCTTTGGTGTGGAGAGACGGCGCGGTAGTAGAATTATTATCTACAGATAATGCAAGGACGAAACATGTATTATTCTAATACACGAAACTAATTCGATATTATTTATGTAATTGTTTATCTAAATTCTTTTTGTATATGGTGGGCACTGATCATAATTTTACTTATGGTGGGATTAAAAATATGGACTTCCAAATTTCATTCATATTTTCATATTTTATTTAAGGTTTTTTTTTTAAAATATAGTTATAAAAATGTTACTTTAGTATTATAGTAACGCTTTCAATATTCTAAAATATTATCTGAGAGAGAAACTTTTGGTACCGTAGGTACGAGCTTTATGTTAGATTTAATAAAACCTTATTGGATTTAGACAGGGTACTATACAGTAGGGTGGACCGAAAAAATCAAGTTTGGATTTTTAATTTGTAATAGTGCGGAAAAGTTGCCTTTTGGTGTAATAAGATACAAAAAATATATGAAAAATATTGGAGCACGTCTTGAGGTGCCGCAAGGATGATAAATTTTCATAAAATTGCAATTTTCGCTACATTTTTAAGATTTTTTAAGAAGTTGTCAAAAATTTTTTTTTTATTTCAAATACTGTCAAAAAAGCAGTTTTTATATCAAAAAAGACATACAATTTTTTTTTAACTTTTTGGATTATGTCTTGAGGTGCCGCAAGAGCGGTAAAGTTTATAAAAACACACTTTTTGTAACTTTATCAAAGAATTTTACGTGTCTCGATTATGCAATAAAAAGTTTCAAATAGGCGTTTTAATATGAATAGAGGATTATTTTATAGAGGATTGTTTTTTGATGGAAGAAGAGACAAAACAATTGTTCAAGAAAAGAAAGGAATTAAGTTGTACAAAAAAGTTATTTCAGAAGAGCACGTTTCACTAATAGAGGAACCAAACTCAAAGTTTTTAGGCCACGTAACACCTAAATCTGGCACTGGAAAAGACATAGCAGACAGTATACTGGAGTTTCTTGAAGATAGAGAACACAACGAACAACTTTTGAACTTTACTGCTATTGGGTGTGATGGAACCGTTGTAAACACTGGACATAATAATTGTGTGTTTTCTTTGATGGAAAATGAAATAGGAAGACCTTTACAATGGTTAGTTTGTTTGTTCCATGGAAATGAGCTACCTTTGCGACATCTTTTTTGTCATTTAGATGGTAAAACGAAGGGACCCAATGAGTTTAAAGGCGAAATAGGTCAGCAGCTGGAAAACTGTGTTAATCTTCCTGTGGTTACTTTTTTGCCAATTGAAAATAACCTTCCTTTTTTGGAGAACATAAATGATTTAAGTACAGATCAGAAGTATTTATTGGATATGTGTATCGCTGTATCAAGTGGAAATTGCTCACTAGATTTATCTTTAAGAAACCCTGGAAGACTTGCTCACTCCAGGTGGCTTACATTAGCAAACCGTATACTTAGATTGTATGTGGCAACTGAAAATCCAACTGAAAACCTTAAGACTCTGGCTGAATACATTGTGAAAGTGCATGCACCTGTGTGGTTTAACATTAAGTTAAAACCTTCATGTACTTATGGTTCCAAACATCTGTTTAAGCTTATCTCGTATTCACGCTATCTCTCTGATGATTTCAAGAACGTTCTAGACCCGGTTATTCAAAGAAATGGGTACTTTGCTGCTGCAGAAAATCTCCTTTTGTCCATGCTATGTGATGAGCGCAAAAATGTAAGAGAACTTGGTTTACGACGTGTTTTAAAAGGAAGAACAGAAAGTAGAGGCGGAGTCAGGAAGTTTAAAGTTCCAAAGATAAACTTTGACGCAAAGGATTACACTGACATGATCTCATGGGCTAAAAATGACGTAACTGAACCCCCCTTGGTAAAACATGTTTCCATTGACTCTCTTAAAGACTTTATACGGAAGACATCTGAAGCTCAACCAAATAGTAAAGTGGACCCGCTTATCGACTTTCCCCGGCTTCCTTGTCACACGCAAGCTGTAGAAAGAGCTGTGAAACTGGTGACCGAATCGGCTCAAAATGTCTGTGGTTCAATCGCAAGAGAAGGATATATAAGAGCAAAAATTGACTCACGTGAGAACATGCCAAAATTTGATACAAAAAAACAGTTTAATGTGTCAGTGAAGTAGAAACAAACATTTTGCAGCTGTAACATTTGTAATTATTAAGGGTTTTTTAAATCATAAAAAATGAACTTTCAATGTCTTTAAAAGTGTCCTATGATATTTTTTTACGTGTGCTCTAATAAAAAAAATATATAATTGATTTGACGAGCTTTTATTTCAACCTTATTTACTACTATTTGTAACAACCAAAATGTTCGAAAAAGTTTCAAAATTAGCAAAAATACAAACTTTTTGACATTAAAAAATATTTTTTTATTATTATTATATTTTGTAATTAATAATTTTTTCTAATTCTAATGCTTATATATGTATTTACAACTATCTTTTATAACATTATATGTATGAGGAAACCATAAAAAATAATTTATCAAAGTTTATAATTTTTCAATTTTTTTACAAACTTTAAGCTCTTTGCGGCACCTCAAGATGTTGTAGTATAGCAACCAAATTTTTTTTTCTTCTTTTTGAACCTAAAAGGCAACTTTTCCCCACTATTACAAAACTAAAAAAAAAAAAATTAAAAAAGGCCATTTTCATTCCACCCTACTATACAGCTCTGTCACGTTACACCTGCCTCGGGCTGCTTCATTTATGTTCATGCTAATGGAATGAAAACGCAAACGCCTTTAATCTAACAAAAGCGTAGTAATCAAACTAGATCGAAGAAAAATATTAAAAGTTAACGTTTGTGTTTTACATGAACACCAGTTTTCTAATTTCTGTTCTTTCTGATTATTCTTATTTTCTTGATCTTCTTTTCCAATCCTTTTTCTTCAACCAGCGGATCCTCATCACACTCCTTCTTTCCCTCTTCAACTTTTCGGGTGCTACTTTTCCTTCTTTCTTCTTTCCTTTACTTTCTTCTTTTCGCTCAACTCTGTTTATATATGATATCTTAAATATTCACACGGTGTCGCAGTTTCATATAAGAGTCAGCTGTTACATAATATATTTTTCTGTGTTTAAACAAAAATCGGATAATTTTCGTCTCTAAATAATTCTTAATAAAACAAATTTTGGACACAATAAGCGTACAACAGTCGTTCACAATTTATAAAATTTAAAACGTAGACAAATTTACTTATCTATCCCCCTAGTGATATGGGTTCACAGCCGAATGACACCTACTAAATTCTACAAATAGTCGTACGTAGAAAACCCAGTTTTTCTATGTGTGTGTGTAAGTTTGTTATTTCGTTGACAGTTTATTGCTTATTCTGCAAGGTAAAACAATTCATTTACTTATAAATTTTACAACAAATATTTGAGGACAGTTGACTTTCATAGACGTCTATATTCCTGTAATCACTTTGGAGTTTTCAGATTACGTCAGTACTTTTGATCCGGACTACATTAATAGTTTGGTAAGAAAAGCGGCCAGTTGCCTATGTTTTATACTACCTGTTGCTTATTATTGTTTATGCTTTTGTACTAAATATAACATTTATTTCATTTTAATGCGGCTATTAAGCTGTGGTAAGTGTAATAATGTAGGTATAACAAAATTTTAATAACCACGGAACGGTCATGAAAAACAGTTTATGTATATAGTGTTAATGTATTATGATCGAAAACTGTAAATTTAGAAAGTTTTTCTGATGCAAAAATTTCATTCTTGCACGTTTTGATATCAGGTTTTGTCTTGTCGGAGAAGTTTAAGTAACAGGTTGAATGCTATTTTTTCTTCTTTTCCTGACTTTCAAAATGTTTCTTTTACTTCTCACGTTCACCAAAATCCTTCCAACGCTTTCTCAAACACATTCCAACACACACAAAATATATATAATTTTTGCACCTTGTTTACACAAATTTTGTGTAATTCATTGTGATTCACAACTTTATGTACAGCATCATAAACAATACGGGGTAAATTGCATAGAATATTCCACAATCTTATCTGTAACAGTAAGACACTTACATTTTATTCAGTCCGTCAAATTTTACTTCCATGGCACGTTGAAATTGTGCATACAACTTTTATAAGGAAATAAATAGTACCGCATCGCTTCTGTTGTCTACGTGATTCTTGGCGCCAGCGCGTGCGAAGGTGTTTCAGTCATTTGGAGATCATTGCGCGCCGTAGAGTTGCGTAACACTCTGGTCTGAACAAGATGCCGATGCCCTTCCAGACGTTTACTGTCTACTCTATCTGGATTTCGAAGCATGTCAGTTTAGTTTCAAACGATATTTAATTATTGTGTAAGAAAGTTTAATTGATTTACAACTGCTGTTTGTGTCTAATTAAAGTTTGTTCTTAGTGATTTCATCGGTGTCAGTTACTCTGTTTCCACTGTACGCACGACGATCCGGTGTGACCGTCGTAACAATACCTTTTACGGTTATTTGTTTCCTTTGACTCTACTGTTACCGAGATCAGTTGCATTCTTGGACAAGTGGGGAAAGAGAGAAACTAAGACATTTTCTTTCAAACTGCGACTGCCAACCATAAGTGCAATAATAATAACACGATATAATGTCCGCATGATATCGTTTTAGCAATAACAGTGTAATACTTGTATTCACCACACTACCAGATATAAATAGTACAACAAAATTAGGTAAAACAAGTACCATTTAAAATTGACAATATCAAATATTTTGAGTGGCTGCGTTCGTTGACATTGAGGAACACTACCAAAATAATAAATGATTTGTTTCCTAATATTTGTTCGCTCAAACGTATGTTCATTAACTTTTCTTATACACAACATATCACCCCCTTTAAATTACATAATAAAGCCGCAAACATACAAAATTTTAAATTAATTCAAGGATTCATCACCCAGATATATGGAAAACACCATCTATACCAATGATAGGCCTGATAAAACTTCATATAAATATAAATATTTGTATATGTAATTTTTAATTTTATAAAACATGGTAATTTTTAAAAAAACATTACAAATGGGGCAAATTTGTATACAAAATTTACAAATGTCAAAACTCTAGGTAATATAAGATTAAACATTTTCAGGAGAAAAACTCACGTATTTCACTATAATATATTGTGTTAGTTTTATTTACGAGTAGCAATGTGTTAGAAATTATTAGTATTTTTTCCTATGTCATTGTGACAGACGTGTACTGTGTGTGTGTGTGTGTGTGTGTGTGTGTGTGTGTGTGTGTGTGTGTGTGTGTGTGTGTGTGTGTGTGTACGTGTGTGTGCGCGCGAGCGCTTTGTTTAACACTTGTTATAACTTGGTCACTGCAGTAACTTGTAATTGAAGTTAAAATTAAGGTAATTTTAATACCACAAATTTGTAAGTTAGGTAAAACAATTACCACGTGAATTGGGCCATATCAACTTGAGAGAGTGGACAGCATTCGGTACTTCTGGTGGGTCCGTTGTTATTAAGAAGCACTAGTAACACAATAAATAATTTTGCTTCTGAATAGTTGTTCGCTGATTCTTAGATTCATTGACTTCTCACAAATATAATATATTATCACTCTTTTAAATTCAACAATAAGGCCGTAAACGTACAAATTGTTGAACATAATACGTTTTTACACTTGTAGTTGGACTGCTCAAATAATGTTATTTAAATAGATATACGAGACAAAAATTTTGAATGCCATAAATAAGCACGAAAAAATAACGGAAAAGGATATAATTTATATGGACAGAGTACAAAATTAAAGTAAAGATGAAAAACTTTATTGGTCTTATACTTTAAAGTCTTTCTCATCAGATCATGAGGACAATGTAAATTAGAAAAATGTGTACTCACTATTAATAAATAATATAGCAATGTTCAGATTGCAATGGTCATAAACGATGCTGCATCTCTTGCAGAAGCTGTCTGTGCTCGAAGATTCTGGCTCGCCTGCACCACTTCATTGACTTCAATCGGAAAAATTCTATAACCAAAAAATATAGTTGCTAATAAAGTGTTTATTAACAACACGAAATAGCTTACGTAGTGATACAATTACAGTCATTGCACAGTTCTTATGTACATAGTGCTGTCGGTAGTCCCAGAATTTCAATTAAAAAAATACTGCAATAGATATATTTCAATATATGTTTTATATGTAAATAGGTAGATCTACGTCAAATAAAGTTCACACATCCAGTAGGACTTATCAAGAATTGTTAAATTATTTTCCTATAAACTGTAAACATTTTCTATAAAAAACCGTACACTAGTGGAACGAGCAAATCGAGTAATCGTTTTAAAGTCAACCGTTTGGCAATAGTGTGTCCTATTGAGGTGTGTATTGCGGTAACTTTGGAATGCATCAATCTTCTTCTACTTCTTTTATACATTCAACCCATATCTAATCCTGGGTTTTCGCAATGATCACCACTCACAAAATAAAAAAATAGAGTGGTGAAAGACAATATAATGAAGAAGCAAAGTTTTAAAAAGTATCCTAACAATCCGTGTCGTATATCAAAATATGATCGGAACATGACCTGTATTTGAGAAAGTTCAAAATTTTGGACACCAGGCTTAAAAGTTAAGTCATCAAAAGTTCAGAAAATGTTGGCACTAGACTAAAGATAATTTTAACCTAACACTGACCGTAGTGTTTACTCTGAAAATTTTTTAAACAACCACCATCAGTGAAAAAGTATGGTCAGAATCTTAAGTAGATTCTCAAGTTACGGGTCACGCCAATGGAAATACTAACTTTGTATCTTTATATGTTTGACTACATTAATACGTGTCAAACATCATACGTGGTAACACACGTCTAGATAATTTTTGTAACTCATTACAGTCCTTCCGTAAATTTTGTAGCAAAATATTAGACGTAGGCTATAAATATGATGACAATATGTGGTGTTTATCATAGGAATGCTTGCTTTCCAATGCTATTTTATTGAAAAACGTGGTTTCAGGTTATATTATGTGGTGTTAAATAAAAAAGTAATGTAATATAATATGTATTATTTTCAAAATTTTGATTAATGTTTGCAGCTTAGCAGTTATGCTATATGTAGTTTTATTATTACCTTCTCAGTGATACTATTATTAATATTTATTGCTTTCAGTGTAATCTAAAAGAATATAAGGATATCTACTACATTGGTTCACATGCACAGTACTTACGTCGTTTGTTGCAGATGCTCAACCCTTTCATAGTACATTCGTTAAGAAACGACCTGATCTTGTACGACATGAGGTCAATGCCACAGACCCTGTCTTCCTCCACTAGACAATACACGTGACACTTGTCCTCGATGTAGCGGACCTCTTTCAAGTCGTGTTTGGTAAAGTCTCCTCGACACCAAATGTGCAACCCTACGGCAAACAACTACTGTACTTGTTACCATGTTACGTCAATGACAATCTTCTGAAGTAACTGAAATATTTAGAATTTGTAACTCAAATAACTGTGTTTCTTGTTATAATAGTCAAGGTCGCCTACAATATTTCACCTGGTGACTTCCAATACATTGTTACGTAATGAGGAAAAAGTGTTACGTAGGCCTAGTACGGAACGTTCTACAAGTTTCTCGAATATTCCAGCTGTAATATATGTGCCTACACAATGCTGCTACTTTGCGGTGAACGACAATTACGCGTGAACTATCGGGTCTATACCAGCGAGCGCAGCGTTCTCAAGGACACTGTTTCTAGTCGATTCTCGAGAGCGCCTGTGTGTTTAACAAGTCATCCAAAGTGACGGATTATTCTGGAAACCAACGTGGTATAAATACAGCCATTTAGCGATGGCGAAGTTAGTTATTGTCGGGCGATTACTCTGTGCGTTCAAGTGGTTATTAGTGAAAAGTAATTATTGTGGTGAAGTGCTAAGTGTTTCATAATCATGCGGGACAAATGTAATACATTTGTGTTTTATAAGTTGACATTTTATTCCGTGTAAACAATTTTTATTTGATTTGTTGTAAGAGATTATCGTGTTGATTGTAAACTGTTTAATTGCAAAATTAAAGCTGGTGATTAGTGACTTAATTGGTGTCCCCTATTTTGTTTTACACTGTACCATACGACGATCAGTAGAACGTCGTAACAATATATATCTAAATAGTACAGCTAAAAGAATGTATAACAAACGTCAGAATTTGTAATCTACGATAGGCTTTATCGTAAGTCTGATTTTAAAACTGCGTAAAGTTTAACGTCAAAAAGTAGGAAATACTTAAGTCTGTTAAATACTTGAGTCAGTCATCTTACTAATGGCTACGTACAACTGTGGTTAGTCAAGGATAATGGGTTATTTATAAAAAGTAAACAGAACATATTAAAAAAAGGCTACAAGCGATAAAGGGAATTTTTTACAGTAAATTAAGTGAAGTAAATATAAAAGTTTATGCGGATAAAGAAAATAATCGTAATATATACAACAGTATAGAAACATTAAAATGATATAAGGTTTTATATGTTTGAATAACATGCCTTAGTTTTACAAATGACCCGTAAAAACAGAAACCTTATAGAGCAGTCATTCTGTCATTTGACCTCACAAAAAATGAAACATGGATCAACCTTTGCACAATGAAAATACATATAAAGTACAATGTTTTTAACAAATATTTGCATCCCCACCCCCCGGAATTTTTTATTTATAGTTAATAACAATTACAAATTTTTATTTTTTAATTAACTTTTGAAATATTTGTCCTAATATAAAAAAACAAAGTTTATGTGAAAGAGCAAGAAATGTTGCACAAAAATGGCTCTATTGATTATTTTTGTAAAATTGATAGTTTTCTTCAAAACGCGATAAAATGACGTAGTGCATATTTGTTGTCCGGACCGCTCCTGCGGTATTTTCGCGCTAATTTTTCGGCGCGCTCAGACGTTTTTTGCTCGAGACTTTGTTTTCAATGGATCTAAAAAAATTGTAAAAAGACGTATTTTGTAGAGAAAAACATAAGCTTTACAATGACGTAAAAAGAATTTGTGTTACTACTTTCACTAAAAAAATATGGCAACTCAAACTTAGGTACAAGTTTTAAGTGACGCGAGTTACAGAAAATCGTCATCCTATTAAAATAATTTATGAAATTCCTTGTACTATTGAATTTGTCTTAAGAAGAGTATGTATATTTATGTACATATAACGATTTTTCGATATAGATTATAAATTTAAAGCGCCGAACATTATAAAATTTGTAAATTTTGTGGATTTTGAAAATTTTAAGAATTTTACATTTTAAGTCGCTATAATTTCTTAAATATTTGGTTAAAAACAAAAAAATCAAAAGCCATTTTAAAGCTGGAAGTATCTACTTTTTAACGGTATTCAGCATTTTTCAGTACTGATCTTCCTTTATTATGTAATATGAAAAGTTGGGGATATTTTGCTTCAGCGTACTTTTCTTACGTACAATTAACTCACAATTTACTGGTTTAATAATTCGCTATGAAACTTTGGGAAAAAATTCTCATATATACAGTTTGTAAGCCTACAAAAGGAATTTTTACCTGAGTGTTTCAGTATAAAATATGAGGGTATAGAAAACAGGTGTGCGCGCTTGATGTGCCGACGCCGAGTCTCGCTGCCCGGACCTCTAACGCCTTAGGAGTTGGCTCATGCGCAGACGACTTTCTGCGTGGTTCCAAGCCGGCTGCACCGTTTTTTATTTATGTTTCAACAGTCGTTTCGGAGTTACACGATATTTTCTCTAAGTTTGTTTATTAGTTTTTTGTACGAAAAACGTATTTTGTAAACAATATTTCTAATAACCTTTATATTGTGATATTTTATCTTATAATTAACTCAATTTATATGTCAAAAACCCAAAATTCTCTTTATTTTAGTCCTTTCATAGAATCTTTGTTAAGTTAACAATATTAATTAGGTAAAATACAAACTAATTCCGTATAATGAAGTACAAATATTGTTCGGTATTAATAAATATTTATTATGTAATTTTTAACACTATTTTAAAAACATTTTTAATAATTGTAAATAATTCTAAAAACTACAAATTAATTATAAATAAATTACTTAAGTGTTCCTTTTTCCATTAAAACTTAATATTATTTCAAATTTCGTTTAATTTATATACTTAATATACAAACATTTTAAATCTTTTCATAGCAAAAATACATTTAATGGAATAAATTTAATTTTTTAATTAGCTAATAAACATATTGACGTTGTTTGCGTCTCATTTTGTAGAGAATTAAATAAGCTATAGCATTTATCTGATTATTTTTTTTTTTGAATATACGCGGGAAATCGCTGAAAACTTCAAGAAACTACACCCAAATTTCCCGGATGAGCAAATGTCATAAAAATATGACACAATTGAGTCTTCATAACTCGGCGAATCTTGGTCATACAAAAAAAAAATAAATAAAAATACGCAGAATTTTATCAGCTACAAATTTTATTTGAATCATTTTAAGGACAAATGAAGGGAAATAGGTGAAAATGCAGAAAAACTGATTTTTCACCCCTTTAAGAGGGGGTGGAAAAAAGTCAACGACTTAGGGGTGCAAAGATTTTTTTAAATGAATGCAACATAGTTAAAGGTTATATTTCCAAATTTCATTTTTTGCAAGGTTTTGCCTTTTTTTTGGTATAGAATGACTGCTCTATTATTGTACCTGTCACTGACTATCTTACTAATAATACTTTAATTCTTATATTGAACAATGCGACAGAAAAATCCTTATGATTTTTAAAATTTAAAGGCCTGTACAAAATCCATTTGTGCAATACATACTTCTTTACATTATTGGTGACGCGCGCGCGCGCGCGCACGCACACACACACACACACACACACACAATAAACAAATTCATATGTGTGTTTATATATATATATATACACACACATAACGAGTACCCCCTCTCGTAATTATTGATTAATTATTTAAGTTTGTTTAATTATTTTTATTAATTAAATTCAGCTATTATTTTTTGTAGTTCAAAATTTAAAATGTTCGATTGTATTGGTAATTCAGAATTCATTTATGGTGCGACGTTTCTTCGGCTGACTAGACGAATTTACGAAGTCGATCTCTCACTGAAAGTACATTTTTATTTCATTAACGAATTGCTTACTTGAAGTGAAGCTGGCTAACCGTGAAGTGTTGATATGGCAAACTAAGTTTAGAATTATTCAAATAAACTCATTTGCCGCTGTCAGTGCTGCCATCCATTGCGAGATATCCACCTGATCTGTAATAGTCTAGTGTACT
The DNA here is from genome assembly GCA_034769895.1 of Magicicada septendecula. Classification (NCBI taxonomy): domain Eukaryota; kingdom Metazoa; phylum Arthropoda; class Insecta; order Hemiptera; family Cicadidae; genus Magicicada; species Magicicada septendecula. The sequence goes on along the minus strand of CM068375.1, from coordinate 333,786,994 downwards.
GAAATAAATCGTCTGACCCTATTTTTGTCGTATAAAACTGTGGTTTATTTGTTGATAATATCCATTGGATTACTTTAAAACATAAAAATTGTTGCTTGTTCATCTGGGTTTACAAAAAAATTTAGTTTTATGAAAATCTGTTTTCTCAGGGATAGTTTTTCTTATTTGCAATTACCGGAATTATTAAACTTATTTATTGGTTACAATGTTTATCTGAAATGTGGGTCCTTTTAGACTGCAGAAATACAAATAAAACAAACAGAAGAATTATACTACCATAATTGGGTAGTCGGAGAGTGTTTACAAAATTAAATACATCTTAATGAATAACAGAAAGGTTCATAGACACGTCTGGTGCCGACATTATAAGTTAACTTGGTGTATTGTAACTGCCACTAACGAACTTTAAATGAAATAATAATTCTTTTACCATTCATAAAATATAAACACAATAAAGTTATAAATTAATTCAGTGTTCCCGGACGAATCATCGGATCAGTTATATTGGATTACTTTAAACAGTTAATCGGTTAATTCTTGCAATCGTATTTAGTTTGGTATTAAATTCTTTTAATAATGAAACAATAAAATATTGAAATACTGTTATAATCTTTCTTAAATCTGGGCATAAATTATTTTCTCAATTATCTTCTGATAATTAATCATGTCAACTGACAATCTCAAAATTCTGGTTAGCTGTTGTTAAATTGTTTTAACTATAAATAAATGAATCGATATAATATTAATTAAAGCACTCTTAGTGTTTATATTGATACAAACCCTATCATAATTTTTATAACTTTCATCGATTAATTAAATATCTTTTTTATAAATAAAATTAAATTGAGAAATCTCTTTGTAAGTAACAAATTAATTAAATTAGTAATATGCAATGCTCCTTATTTGTTCGTGTGGACACATAGTATTAAGTTATTTCGATAAAGTATATCGTTAAATTTCATAAATTCCTTAAATATAATTAATGATCACTTTACTCCCTTTAATTCGCGTAATTGCTAGAGATTGTTCACTTAGCAGTTGCTATCGCACTGTTATGTCTTCACTGAACTTCAAAAAAAAAAATTTTATAATTATTTTACAAAATTACGGTTATGTTACCACTTTGTTTATATTTGAGTACACGCCCTAAGTTAGGTTAAACTGGCGATTTTTGGCGACGCGGAGCTGTCGTCTGTCCTGCATCAGTGGTCATCAAGAAGTGTTTTAAAATGGTGTCCGTTCTTGCTGTTCTCGTTTGCGTTCTTCGTCAAAATTATCGAAATCTCTGTTTCGATTGGCTAATAAATCGTTGATCTTTACTTGAGTACACATACCCGTCTTCACTGGCTTATTTAATTTTTATTAACAACAAGTCTTTGGGTTCCAGAGTAAGAAACTAAGGTGTCACATTACTTTACTTCATTCTCAATTAAGTAGTGGTCTTTTAAGTCACTAACTTGTTCATAATTATTCATTACATTACTGTTATTACATGGTTTTACAATCTTGTGTTCACATTGGTGTATTCTCTTGTGTTGAGAACTTAGTAGTAATACTTGCAGCTAGTGTCACATGAGAAGTCTGTCTTATTATTATTATTATTATCATGTAATTCCATGTTAATAATTATTGTCATACGTCTTATTAGTGGTATTGAATATCCTTATTGCTACTGATAACAATCTCTTTCGCTTTTATGTATTTATTGCTACTGATAACAATCTCTTTTTCTTTTATGTATTTATTATAAGGTTTTCTGTGTTTTTCATTACGCAACTACCATTCTGTCCAATTTATCATGTTGATTTACATTATTCACCGTACATGCAAGGTTTGGTAATCAACTTGGAACTTATTATGGTCTTTATAATCTCTGGTTTCATTATAGTATAACGTAAAGCGCTTTAATAAAATTTTTATCATTATTTCTTGTCATTATGAGTGAAAAATTTGTTGGAATTAGGTTATGTGTCTGCCCCCTCTGATATACAACAATGGGTTGACTTTATGCTTGGTTTCGTTACATTTGACACAATTATTTTAAAGCACAAATATTATGAAGTATCATTTTTAGTTTTAATAAGTATTTTTCATGTCCTTTTCATTTTGTTTACCCTGTTCCTGGGTTCTTACCAGCTTTTCTGATATCTCTAGGTTTACATTGATTACATACACAAATAGTAGACAAGATACAATCTGATTGTTCTCTTATATATTATTATATTACAAATGCAAGTTATAAATTCACTCTCCTATGCTTATTGATGATATTTTTGTTTTATATTAGAATTATGGTCAGTCAGGTCATTAAAATTAGTTAGTCAATGTTTCAATGTCAGCAATTGTCCATCATTATGGAGTTTGTTTGTTATATTTTATTCATCTCACATTTAGTCTTAACTTTGGCCTAGAGTTTGAAATATCTTCTATCTTCATAATTTTAATGTATTATTATAGTTTTTTCTTTATGGTTCATTTCTTATTTTTATTTTCAACAATTGTTTTTTTAATCCTTCCCACCTACCTAATCTATTGGGTAAATTGGTTAATCACATTTAATATATCTTCATCATTACTTAGTTTTTTCATTACTATTATTATCTATATTTTGTTATGCATTATTTAGTCATGTTTTCCCCAAATAATTTTATTAATTGGTATACAATTCCTTGTATTTGGTGGTTCTTGTGTTATTTCATTGTTACGTTATATTTTTTTTATTTTAAAGTTGGGTTCAAACTTATGGTGATGGTATGCCTCGTTACTATATATATATATATAGTAACAAAACACAGGATGATGATCTACAATAAGTATATCAGAGCATGGATGACGGATATTAGCATGGTTTAAATTTATTTATGCAATTTTTGTCAATTAGCAATGAGTTTTGTATTTAGTAATGGATAAGGACTTGTGTTATACCAAATTCTTTGTAAATGTTTGCTCTATAATGCCATGTAAGTTTTTTGTGAATATGTGCGCGCGTTCGCGTGTGGTGAACCTTCATTGTTATATCGTCCACGTTTGTTATCCGATCAGCGTGAGACTTGGACAGTGAATTATGTATGAAAATAGCTACATTTTCTATATACTCTGTTGTTCTCAGCTATTGGTTAAATGTGGTTTTTTAGTAATTGAAAACTGAACTTTTCACGCTTATCAATTGAAGTGTAATAAAATTTCTGGATAAAATCTGAGCAGCCACTCGCAGATTTATACAAAGAGTCGCCTGCAACGCGTCTAACGTTTGCACAATCTACCACGTAGACAGTCAATTGACCAATCAGAAGCCCCTAAATTCAGTCAGATCCGTCGGCTTTCGTGTGTACTTCGGGGCAGTTCGTCGGAAGCCATTGCATAGTGAATGTGTTCTTCGTCAAGAGTTTTTATTTTTCGAACTGGTTTAATCTAGAGCATTTATAAGTCTTGGGACTCTTTTCGATTTTGTCGATTAGAACCAACCAGATTAACTACCAATTATAACATATTAAGCACTATTACGTGTTAGTGGAAGATTTTCCGCTTAGGGAGATTTATCTACGTGATAAATTATTATTAACGCGGAACACTTCCAGAATAGCCGGAAGGTGTAAGTAATGTTCACCGCTTTTAAAGAATATCATTCGTTATCAGTCTAAGTATCAATAATTAATAATAACTAATTGCGAGGGAGTAAGCAAACGATCCGGAAAGTGACAAATTCGTGTGTAAAATCTGTATCAGTGTTATCAGTTGTTCGGCTAACCCCAGCGGAGAGAGAGAGTGTGAGAGGCGGCCGGCGATCTTTGCAGAGAGGAGCGTAACAGCGACGTAGCGAGTGACGTCACGCCGAGTGTAAAGAAATTCTACGTTCAAGTATAACCTACCAAAACTGAACTATATAAACTCTTTGATAACAAATTAAATAATATTAGTGACATTTTGTTTAATTTAAATATATCATATAAACTTTTATTTACTTGTGTTATAAATAAATAATTTGTCTACACCTCCAATATAGACTTGTTCATAATTTCAACACACATAATTATCCTATGCGAAAATATTTATTTGTATTTTTAATTGCCCCTCTGTTTGGGCGATAATTACGCGTTGTCTAATTATGTTAGTAGGTGTATAATGTTTAATGTGTTGTTTGTATTAAATATGTGATCATGAAGACTCTATCTCAGGGTAGACAATTAATTTATCTATTTAGGTTATTTAATATTGTAAGTAATTAGTTATTTTCTTTAGTTAGTGCCAAATAACTATAGTTAACAAAATTTTAATAAAAAATATTGAGATAATATACCGTATGAATGCTAATCGTTTGAATCTCCGCTCTTCCAAACTGCGCCGGCTACAATTCTCGTACTGTTGTAGTTCACTTACAATTTGTCAACAGCGTAGAGGTCGCTCCGACCAGTATTAACCTTGTTCATACAACTAGTTCCCCTGTTTGCTAGTAAAATATATTATTTTATCATCTTCTTTTTGTATTTAAGTTTTAATTCATTCGTGGTATTATTATTCGTGTTTCAGTAGAAGTTCGTGTGTTACGTATCTTAATTTTGTTAATTATTTCACTTCGTGTGTGTGAATTGGACGACTAGGCTTCATGCAAGTTTGTTTTTATTCCAATTTGTGATTAAAACACCGATCAGTAGTAGATTACCTTTTGAAGATGGTACTGTGAATAATTACATTAAACCTTTAATAGCATTCCTCATTAAACTACTTTTAATTATAATAATTAACAAACTCCGTTACAAATTCAGAATAGGTTAGACTTCTTTGGCCCAAGATTAGCTCTGTCCCAAGATTCTTTACAAGTTTAATTCCATTCCTGTTAAATTACTTTACAGTTCACAATTCTTCTTGTTAATTCATAATTGGGACAGAGCTGTCTCTCTCTGATATGTGTGTAGAATAACACACTTATTTCCAGACTTATTTTAAATATTACAGGATCCCACTCTCTGATGTGTATAAGATTAAATATGAAATTAGGCTTTCTTCTTTTATTATTTATACATATTTAATTCTTCTTAATAAATTTTCAATATGTTACATAAACTCTCACTGAGATGTGTATTCTAATAATACTAAAAAATATACTAAATCCAAATTTTCTTACATTTAAAACAATCCAATTATAACAATTCACATCTGCCTTGGTGATACATCATTAAATTTTTCACATACTTTCATAATACTCCTCCTAAACAACTATATAATGTTACTAATTATTATTAGTACATTTCTCTGACTTTTTACATTACTCATCTTAATTTGTCTCTATTATATTATAGTATTATTAACATTTGGTTATATTTTAATGTTTATCTAATTTTATTGTAATATCTTATAATTTTCATTAATAGTACAACATATATTTTCTTCACTCTGTGCAGTATCATACAATTCCAATACCTTAGACTACATCTATGTTTATCGTTAATAATTAATTAGTTTTTGTTAAAAATTTTACTGTTTATTCAAAAATATTACTAAATTTATCCCTATGAATGTGAAGGTACATAGGTAGATGATGGATAGATGGATGGATGGATGAATGGATGGATGGATAAACAATTAGTAATGCGTCATATGTACGAAGAAAATACATTGTCGATGGTTCTATAAGTATTAAATTTGTTGTAAGTACAAATTGTCACTGTCCGTAGTTTAAAACACGCTGCTGAATGAGTACTTTAGCAAAAAAATGAGTCAAACACAAAAAGAAGTTTTATTATCATAAACATTCATGCACGTTGAATGTATGTTACGCAAACCCAAAGGTTTCCTAGTCTTTTAATACGAGACAGTAATTGGCTGATTGTGTGTGTGTGTGTGTGTGTGTGTGTGTTTACCATGCGTTTACTGCTATATCTGTACACGTAATTTCATAGTGTAATGTATTTAAACAATTATTTATTTAAGTTTCAAATATAAACACGATATACCGCAATGCATTTTGTAATAATACGGAGAAAATATTGTTAGATTTTACTTACTGATTTCATACATTTTAAATCAACAATAATGCATGTGTCTTCTGTTTTTAATTTCTATCGTAATCATCAATATAATATTAATATATGTTACGGGTCTTAAATATATACCGTATTAAAAAAATGCTTTACTTACATGTAACAATGACTAGTCTAACTATTAACATGATACAATCCGTAACCACATCTTTTCGCTAACTAAATCCACAGACTGCGTAGTGTTATCATTTAGATATCAAATAGAACATGTGAATTCTCATTATGTAATATCTTTCCGGCACTTACTGATTGTGATGATAGTACGCAATGAGATAACGTATTTATGAATTAAATTGTGTATTTATAAGTATCTTCTCAAGAACGCTATCTCATCAACCGTGTCTCCTCAAACTCTCTCTTTCTCTACCTCCCTCTTTCTATCCCATCACAGTGGGTCTCTTGTCTACTTAATCGTGAAGAAAAGCAAACATGGTAGTGTAATTGTGAATTTAACGTTTCACTACGGCCAAGTGAATAAATGTGTGTGTGTGTGTGTGTGTGTGTGTGTGTGTGTGTGTGTGCTGAAAGATGCAAATAGTTTAAAAATAGTAATTTCAATTTGATGTTTGTTTTATAACAAAAATAATATTATTGTTATTATTGTTTTAATGTGCCTGCAATAATACAAAATTGTTTACCGATTGCTCAAAAGGACTATTATAATGGAAAATAAACAAAATACTATGCGTATACATGGCGTTTTAAAACGTTCAGTACAACTGATTTACTGTGCTATGGAGAATGTTAAAAATCATCAGTAGCACAAATTACCTAATGAAGAGCTTTTAGTAGAACTTAAAGCCATAAGACTCTTTGTTGTAGTATATAAAGCTATGTATAAGATTAAAATGTCCTTGTGTATGACTTGAGAACTTATTAAAAACACTATTAGTGATAGTAATTAGAGGAAGAAATGTCAAGTAAACCCCGTATTGGTAATGAAAATAGAGCTCTTTGGAAGGATGAAACAAACTAATCATCACCCAGGAGCAGGTATAGAAAAACCGCACCAATAGTAGAGATACTCCTTGTAAAACTGAAAGAAATATATATTTTTTTGTAAATATAATTACCTATTTAGGAAAAAAATGTCTCCTTTGGAAGAAAATTATCAGTCATTTGTAAAATGAGTCTATGGGTCACTCATTTGTAAAAGTTTGCATCTATTAAAACTATAGATAGTTATTAAACATTTTGTGGGAACAAATTCACACATTCAGTATAATACTATGTTAATTTTATTTAGTTCGTGCTGTGTTCTTGTGGCAGACACATATCTAAGTTTGAGCTAGTTTGTTCAACAGTTGTCACAACTTGGTCACTGATGCAAATCAACTGAAAGTGTTTTGTTCTCGCTGCTTTAGGTTGAAGCTACGCGTGAAGAAACACTTTACAAGGCAGTTTCATTAATGCATTACTAAATTTATGTTGACTGTAAACATATTAGCCCAGTACAATACAGACACTTTTTGCTACAGTTCTCTTCTTGCAATGTAAGTTATTCAAAATTTATTAATCTCTTATGATCAAGATATTTTTACTTACTAAGTAGGTGCTTCAGCATTCACATAGTTTGGCCATCGTCAGCCATCTTAGTTTCTTGGGTTGTTGAGTTATTTTGTCCAGGTTGCTTGTTGCTGTGTGTTCCCGTCGGCTTTTTGTTTTTTAAATTTGTGACATTGTGTATATGCGTGTTATGTAATCCAATGTAACCACACATATAATGAATATAGGAAATGTATTCCCCAGACACCAACAACATGACACTAATTAAACGCATACCGTACGTAGGTACTATAATGGATATATGGGAAAACTTTCCCAGACACACTAATATCACAACAAATACGAATCAACACTAAACATGGCACAACTTTTAAATACTAAGCATTGGAAACACTTAAAATAATTATATACTACACCTATACAAATCAACATCAATGTAAGCAATCAAAACCGAACAGGAAATAGTATCAACCATCCTGGACACAGCATTTATTACATCAACATAGACAGCTAGACAAGTAACGATTGTTGTTTATTGAAATACCATTTAATAAAGTATATAGTTAAAAACAAAATGTAATTTACTACAAACGCAGACTTGAACTTGCTGTACATTATATTATCAAAACAAGAAGCTCAGTGAATCGTTTGCTTTTAATAAGGGAGATAAGCAAGGCGGTGGGTTATCGACTACCCTCTTTTTTATTGGGCTACAATATGCCATTAAAACCTATCAGCTTTCAGTGAACAATATTCAATCGGACAAGCCAAAAATGTACCTAAGGTGACGGTGCTGTGATCGCCTCTTCCCGTAGTTTTGGATGCTCCCCTTGCGTCCATATGGCATATGGCAAGCAATATAGCTATAGCTACATCCGACAGTTGACGTATGATGCCGTAAGGAATATCGTCCGGCCCCGCCACAGTGTCGCCGGCAGAGCGGAGAGCGCACTGTAACTCCCTCATCGTGAAAGGCACGTTATAGCTCCTCTACTCTTCACATTCGAAGTCATGGTCGTGTTCGACTTTAACTTTCCTAGCCAGGAAATTGAGAAGGTAACTTTCTGTACTACTGACCTCGACATATATCGCAGCCAAGGTGTCAGAAAATTCATCGATGTTGCAAATCAATTCACCATCGTGTTCTCTGCACGGGATTGGTTTAAACACTGATGTGGCAGCGATTTCTCTGATTTTCTTTCATACTTTTGTAACTGGGGTTGACCGTGCTATGATCGAGACGTAAGTTTCCCAGCTCGACCGTTTTGCAGCGAGCATTTTTCTACGAGGGGCGACTTTAAGTCGCTTAAAAGCGATGGGATTACCTTCGGTCTGCGCTCGATTATACCTGCTTTCGGCATGTCGGAGCGTTTTACAGCGTTGTTCCACCACGGTACTGGCGGTCTTGATGAACGACCACCGGTCCGTGGGATATGCTTCGAAGCTGCTTAGGTGATAGCATCTGTGAAACTCTATACGTCGTCGTCTATAGTTCCAGTTGTTCGTAGGTGTCCACGGACCATCTTTTCGGCGTGCGTATAACAACCTTTGGCGTTTGCGTTGTCATCAGCACAGGGAGTGGCCGCTCTCATGGAGATCCGGGAGCACTCTTCACGAAAAAACGCGGAGCAGGACACGAGCTACAAATTGGAAACTGACAGATCGATAACCGAGGAAGTACCACATCCAAAGTTGAAATGTGTGCTCTCCGCTAGACAAATGTGTGTTTAAAAAGACTAGCGCAATGTTTAGCCATAGATCCTTACTTGTAAATCTAGCGCTGTTCGTCCTAAGACAACCCCAAGTTGGACTGTGGGCTTTGAAGTCCTCGACAAGAAATAATGGAGATGGTAACTACTTGACCAGTCACTGTAGATTCTCTGCTCGCCACTCACTATCTGGTAAGTATAAGCAGCAGAACTTTAGTAGCTGTAATCATCTGACTGCTACTGCTTGTAGAGGCGTAGCGAGCGGAATACGTTTGGCGGGATATGTGTTGCTAAGAAATCTAGCAACGCCTAACCCAGCTCTGATGTTTGGAGTCACATCACAGCGGAAGGACTCATATCCCCTCATTTGTTCTTGCGGCCTCAAATGTGTTTCCTGCAGGCACACACACACACACATTTGTGTTTGCCTGGACAGTAGCATTTTCAGTTTGCAGTGATGTGAAGTGCAAACTTTGACATTCCACAGAAAGATGTTTTCCATGCTGGACGTTGAAGAATCAGTTGCTTTGGACCGTACATATTTCCCTGGCTTCCCTTTCGGCCAGCCTTACTTTTTCATTTATAGCCGAGTTCCGCTAAGTCACCGAGGTTGGTGAGATCGCTGATGCCGGCAATCGAACATAACTCCGATCCGGTGCTCATCTCCTCATCCTGTTGACAGACCTTATCCCTGATTTAGGGTTTAAGAAGTCCTTCCTGGTGTATCTGGGAGGACAGGGTGATGAACGGCGGTATCCTCTTGCAGTCTCGCCTCCACTGGAGGTGGCTGCAGACACAGCCACAATGTTTGTGTTCACTCTCCTTGGCGGAAGAAGTATGGGTCTGCTAGAAGCATCACGTAGACGCTATCATTCCGTACCGTTATTACATCTGTCTCAGCTGCACTGCCTTTATTGATTGTTAGTTTGGTATACATTTCTGAAATGTAATTCTCGATGAACCGGTTTACTGTATGTAATATCTCCTTTACAGTAGTGGCTGGTGACGCTGTTGATTTTACTGCCTGTGCGTAACAGATTTTGCCTTGGTTGGCTGGGCACGCTAGTGTTTTGGCGTCGAAGTAGCTCATTTTTTACATGGTACTTACCTCCTGAATAGCTGCGTCTTGGTTATAAACGAGGCAATTGCGAGGTCAAGGTAAATGTTGCCCACACGCAATTGACGCATTTGAATGTGCCAGAGCACAGGGATCATCACCATGAGCAGACTTCCCACAGAGGCACGTCTTCCCTTCATCTTGATCCAGTGTGCTTGAAATGCAAAGCCCTCACACTCAGCCTATGAACGCCCGCTCTTACCTTCTTCTGCTAAAGTATATCTGTTGAATACTAAGACATGAGACCAGATTGAAGTGTCTGTTCACCCCTTTACATCGTTAGTCCTCGACATGCTACGACTCCTTGTAAGGCGAGCTCAGTCGCAATCTCTTCCTCTGTGCAGTTCGGTAGATCCCTGCACACTACCACCCATTTCAGAGTGGTATAAGGAACGACTTCCATTTACATGTTCGATATCTTGTGCATTTTCAGTAACCGCAAAAACTGTTGGTCGTTAAGGGCCTCAGCGAGTAGTCTACCTCTGAATTTTCTGACAACCTGGACGGTTGATCCAGCGCAACCGGTTACAGCTTTTCCAATAAGGAAGGAACTGACTTTCGTGAAATCACCTTCCTTCCGTCTCATAACAAGCACCCTGGCATCGCCGGCGGCAGACAATGTCTTGAATCTCTCAGTATCTCAGTGTTAGCACCTTCTCTTCACCCTCCGAGGAGGGCTTTTTTCCAGACAAGGGTTTTTTTACGGGACCGCTCAATCCGACACCTTTAATCTTGTTCCCACGAGCACCGGGGAAGTAACAGACTACAGCGGAAGAGACCTCGGGTGCCTCGAGTACGGCTAGGACTAAACAGGGTACAACAGGGTGTATCGTGGTGCTCTGAGGCCATCGTTTGCGACTCACTAACGTAGACCTATTCGCACGATCGGTTCCACGGTGCGTGACGGTGTGTTTGCAAGCGGTACATACACCTTGTCACACTCACCTACCAGTGTCCTGTTAGCCGGCTAAAGAGTAACAGCCGTTGCTTTCCCATCTCGAGGTCCAAACGTTGTAGCCCCGGCGTAGGGATGATTTATAGGGGGCATTTACTTTCTGTTACTATTTAAAAAAAAAAGTTAATTTGTATATTTATTATTTAAAGGAACGGTTATCCCTAATCGTTACATTAACGTCACATTTCGTAAATATTAAAATTTTCTTTGAATCCGTTTCTTTGGCATTAACGTCCATCGGTGTCCATAAATTTTAATAAAAAATTGAAAGCTATACGTTTCTGGAATTTATCATCATTTAAGAAAGTAAGTCACAAAGTTTAAAACAATTTTTGTATCGACAGAAGTGAAAAAATGTATTATTATATACTGCAATAACATAATTTTCATGCAAATGTTATTAAGTATATATTTTAAAGACTAGATATTTTGTCCACAAATCATTCTAGAATAAGAAAGCACTATTTCCGATATGCTTATATTTTAGATGTAAATAATACATATGTCTAGGTGTAGGTATATTAAATAATAAAAAGTTTTTTAAAAAGTTTTGTTTAAAATAATCACTGAAAAATACGACTCGCATAATAGAGCTATTGCCTATATGATTCCCCTAATTTTTAGTTTAAAAGTTGTACTAAATTACATGGGAGGCAATGAATATTGTGCTTATAAACGTGGTGAGAATATGTCTACTGTAAAAGCTGTAGAGGAAGTTAGTAATGTTATGTTTACGAAGTAACCGTTACCAGCTGAAGCACCCAACTTACCGCTCTCTGTGGAATACAACTGTGGGGTGAAAGTATATGCCCACAGGGAAATGGGTTTGGAAAACTAGAAAGCATGCAATACCTGTTCCCATCAGTCAGCAACCAGTTCATGACAGTTGGGTAAGTAGTTACATCGAATAAAATTTTGCATGCAGTATATGCTTGTAATTATGTTAACGTAGAGCAGAAAGGAATACGATACTGAATTGAAAACACCTTCCTTTTGTAAGTGATGCCATTTGTTATCTATTCTAGGTGTTGTCTAAATTTTAATAATGGAAACTACTCACAGACTGGAATGCAAGTAGAGTTTAATCTTCATGTCCCATAGTGGAGTTGAGGAATATTGAATTTGAGAGACATAATGTTACGACGGTCTCCATGATCGTCGTACAGTGGAAAACAAAATACAAGACACCAATGAAGTCACTAAACACAGCTTTCATTATTACAATTAACAATTTGTAATCAACAAGATAGTCTCTTACAACAATTCAAGTAAAAATTGTCCACACGCAATAATAATACCAACTATAAAGAATTCCGCACTAATAACAACACTTCGCTACAGTACTTCTACAAACACTCGATCTGCGCTAAAGAAATCACCCAACACAACAACTGAACTGACAAGCCGGGTGCTATGGCTTTCTATAGGTAGAGCAAGCCTTCTAAAAATTTCCATCCTCACTTCACCCCACTAGTATCAAGCGTTCTTGAACGCACGGGAACCTACTTGAGAGCGGTCTTGACAATGCCACACTGGACGAGGGGAAGAGTGGAAAATATTCTGGGCTGTTCGATTAGCTCTCGTTACACTGCCTTCTCTTAAGCCTGCTTGCTCCGATAAGACAAACAATTTCTGAAGTAATAATTGGCGATCCAATCTAGGTGAACGACCTTGTGTTGGATAATTCTCCGATTCTTAGAATTCAGTCTCGTGTGATCCGAACATCACGTTCCCAGGAATACGAGTTCTCAGCTCAACCGCTAGTTTTGCTGGAATCACTCCTGTTGCGTCATGTACTGATGAACTATACACAATTAGGTGGTCCAAGTCTGTTTCGTTCTCATCAACAACCTCTTGCGTAACTTCATCTTCAACAAATTTCCCCCCGGGAGCTTCTATTAACTCAGGAACAAACAAGGGTTTATCCTTGACACACATAGTTGGCTTTCCAATCACTTGTTATTATTATTGGCTTGTTACACTTATTATTACTTCCTCTGCTAGTTCTTCTTCCATGTAGGCCTGCAGTAGAAAAGGTTCCTCTTGACCACACCGGTTGACTTCTTCTTCGGCCAATGCCACTTTCTTGATTAAATGGTTGGCAGACCCTGTCATTTTAGCCGTGCAAAGCTTTATCTTTTCTTGAACAAATCTAAGAACGTTCTTAAGTCCACAACTAATCCGTAAGCGTTCATAATGTCCGTGCAAAGGATCACTTCATCGACAATGTATGCAATGAGCATTTGGTTGCTAAATTCGAGAAGACTCAGATCTACACTACGTTTACCTTTCGTAACACTTTGACGGGCCTTCCAGTCACAGTCTGTATTGTACAAAGGCTAATTTGAGGCTGGCGGTTACTGAGTAAGTCAGGACAACAATGGACACTGCTGCGCCCATGTCAACTGTAAATGATGTTGGTTTACCTTCCGCAGATCCATTAAAGATCACGTTTCCAGTAGTCCTATGTAGCGTGGAAACTGTGTGCTTTTCTGGAGCTTTATTTCTCTAATTGATGCGATCGCTTCATTTTCTCAGTGTTCATTTCCTGTTTTCCATTGTTATACGTATCCAGAGACCACCCTAGCTTACTGTACTTTTTGACTGTATTCTCCCTCTCTCTCTCTCTCTCTCTCTCTCTCTCTCTCTCTCTCTCTCTCTCTCTCTCTCTCTCTCTCTCTCTCTCTCTCTCTCTCTCTCTCTCTCTCTCTCTCTCTTTTCTCCATGTCAATCGGCTCTTTGTTGTCATAGCAGGTAGAAGACATGCTGTATTACACATTAAAATATGTTTACCAGCATTAAGAGAATCAGTTGTATTAACAATACCACGAGGTTTTGTTTCCCTCTGTTTTACCGCTCCCACGCTGTTTCTTCTCTCCTGCTGTTGAGATTGTTTAGGATGCGCGTCACATTTACTTATGTCTCTCTCTTGCAGTTCATGTCCGTTTGCTAATCGATACAATCAAATAAATTTTGCAAGCGGTCACTATATCCGACTGCTAATCGACTTTAACTCATCATCAACACCATCATCTGCAATACACCACGATTGATGGAGGAGCATAGCACCTCCATAAACAACGAGCTATAGAATACCGAGGAAGCGTCAGTATCCTCATCGTCACTGTCATCATTCATGAGACGTACACACACAAACACGCACACAAACACGCACATAAACACGCAACGATAACTTCAAAAATATGCAGGTGAACAGAGTATGGCATAATAAAGTAATATAAAAATTTAAATATAAATTGTGTAAATATTCTGTGTAAAATACGTAATTGTAAGTTGGCATTAAAAATAATAATTTTATTGTTTAATTTTTAAAATTAGGTGTGTTTTTATTATGGTGTGTGTTTTTAATACGGTGTGTTAATAAATACTCATTTAATTAATATTATTTTTATTAAAATATTAAAAGCAACCATTCAATTTTTATTTGGTAAAGTTAATAATATTTTTATAGATGACTTGCTATGAATTCAAGTTTTAATAATGATTCAAAGTCAGACACCAATGAAATATAAAAGAATTTTAAAAATTGACCATGATATATGTTTTGATATATGTTTTCTTTGCAATATTTAATAAATCGTTGAATGATTCTTTTACTGTATTTTAATTAATTATTTCGTGTATCAACGTCTCACTCCTTTTTTTAAAAATACGTGTATTTTGCAATCACATTAATTTAACGCAACGAACACGCAAAAATCCTACGATCTGTCCCGTGTTTTACACTATACAAGTGCACCGGGTACAAAGACACAAATGTATTAGGTTTATAATAATTTTAACGTTGCAATACAGATTCCTTAAACTGAATAGGGACATAACTCTGTGTTCTGTGCTCAGAACGTCAGTTCTTGATTATTTCCATGTGACGTAGAATTGCCGAAATGTCAGAAAGCCATAATACTATCAATTTTAAATACACCCGACAATCGTCAAGCCCGGTCGCGTATTTACATACGCCCTGCTGAGTTCAGAAGGTGTCTGAAACCAGTTGTGGTACATAAAGCTTGGCGCGCATTTCCTCTACCCGGTATACATTCCTCCAACGGTTCAATCCAGCTAGTAATAGTGCTGTATTCTGCTTAGCACTTAGGCGGCGGGGGCAATCCGTATTTATTAAGACAATTTGGATTAACTTAAACCAAATGCCAGCTTCCTCATCATATATAAACTTGAACGTTTATCAGTTTCAACCACTAGTCGCTCTCTTTCGATGAAATATTCTACTGAATTTCTTAAGACCCCATTAATATTTAATAAACAAATTAATTTTATTTTCTTACTTAAAACAGATTAATTTTATTGAATTTAATATTACCTTTTAAACAAGACATTTCTGTTCATCTTGAACAAAACTTGAGTGAAATGGCAATTGACGTTTAATAACCTAAGGAATTCCCCTAAAGGGAAAACGACACTTCCCCGAACGGTTTACTGGTGGGAGAGCAGTTTCTTATTCTCTTCCTTTTCTACGGGGGTTTTCTAATTCAGTATATCATATCGGGGGACCGAACTTTGCTCGGTTTTGATATTTATTTATATATATACGAATTTTTTTTACATTAAATTATCTAGGATTGGTAAACAAAAGCAGAAATTTGTAAACATAAACAGAAACTATACGTATATTGTATAAACATTTAAAATAATAGCAATTGCATTATACGTATATTGAAAAATACAAGTAAATAGAATAATACAAAATACAGTATAATACAAAATAATACAAAATTATTGGAAAGTTTTTGTAAAGTCTTCTAGTATTTCTAGTCTTCTAGTTTTTAGTATTTCTTTCCATACAACATTTCGTGTATGGTGAGGATTTTCTGGTGGCAAAAAAACTTTTAATCTGCTTCGTCTTTTTACTATAGAAAATGCTACGTACAACATTCCATGCATAAAAACTGATATTAGAAAGTATATGCCAACACATTCAAATATTTTTCCTTGAGGTTTGTGGATGGTCATAGCAAAAGCAGTTCTTACGGGGAACTGATGCCGTTGCATAGTACAAACCAAGTTGATTTTTGCTAGAATCTAATGTGATTCTTGGGATATGGACTTCTCGGCCTGCATTCTCACTTTGATTCAATAATATTGTTACACAACTCAGTAACTATTAACCTTGTTCCATTGGATAGTCCTTCGGAGACATCCAAGTTTCGCAAGAGCATTGTTATGTATTTTTTTTAAGTGTCAGTTCATGTGGTGGTAGATCACAGTCATTTCGACGGAATTCGGGAATTCAGAAGTAAACTCGAGACCTCCTTCTGGTTCATCTTTGACAAAATCATAACTTTCGTAAACCTTGTACCATCCAGGAAGCTTTCCAATAATTTCTGCATTAATTTTATTAACATTTTTATTTGATGGTGCTAGTATAGCCCTGTCCATCTTTCGTATCTGTTATTAGCCAGACAGTCTCCGAATACTTCTACAATATGATTGCCGTTTGAAAGAATACCCTCTGGTAGTACAATCTCGTCCATAGCATTTACTGACAAATCTCCATTGGCAAATTTTAATAAATATTCAGCAAAGTCTCTTTGCTCTGGATCCACACGCATATTTTCTGTCAGTGAAAAAAAGTTAAAATGAAGCCGACGACTGCTTTTCTTAATCGAAAGATCAACCATCTCACTGCGGTTGGCACTAGGTTGAACAAACAATCCGTCACCTGACAAAAGGCTTGCCGCATGACAAATGGCGCCAATCGTACACTCTAGTGTTTTCGGTGGCACTAAAAAGGACCTAGTGGCGAGAAAGCTGATGTTGGTCGTGCCGCGCTCAGATGTTCGGCGGCCTGCACCCGCTGTTCGTGGCGTACTGCAGTCCTCCTCTTCTTTCGGCATCGGTTGTAGAGTCGGCTACCGGCCCAGCGAAGTCCTATCGCTGGCACGGAACAGTAGGGCGAAGAGGCAAGAACGCCGTTCTATTCTTCGGCCGTTCCTTCCGGCTGACTCCGCATCGATGTCGTCCGAGAGAGGAGAGGAGATGAAGTGCGTCCGATGGCGTGGCGATGAAGGGTGCGTCAAAATTGCTTGCTGCCAGAGCTGTTGGGTTGCGCGTCGTGAGACGACCCTATGGGTTCCTAGTACCGAGCCTCCAGTAGGGGCTCCTGCCTAGTGGTCCTGTCCAGACGGAATATTAATTAACTATTTAGTGGCCGCTACAAAGGCATGCTCGTACTAGGCCATCCTAGTACAGTATTTGCCGAGGCCATTTCCAAGAATCACCTGGACGTGTTCGGTACTTGCCAAGGCCAGCTATGAGAGGGTTTGTCTGAGTCCTCGCAGCTCGGACCTAAAATTTACGTGCAAGTCGCCTTGCGGTGTCTTCCAAGGAGCAGACACCGAGTCCTCTTCTCAAAAGTCGAGAAGGGAACCGATAAGGGGCTTTGGCCGCTAGCCGAAGACCCCTTTCTAGAATGCTTTGCGACTTTCTTTTATTAAGGGTTGCGAGGTAACCCCAGACGGAAATAGCGTAGTTAATGAGCGGCAACAGGTACGGGTTGACGATCAACTTACCCAGCTTCCCGGCTTCCATGCCGGGACGGGAAGCGTTCTTTCCCTGCTTCGGGACTATGGCCGTCAACTTTCGCCATTTCTGGGGAAAATAGGCCAGTCTTAGACACGTGTTGAACAGCGCAACAAAGAAAAGTATTCCCTGCGTCGGAAGTCGGTGTTCGAGACGCCGTCCGGGCCCGGAGCTTTTCTCGGTACGAGCTCAACGAGCCGATCTGAGACCTCTTCCCTAGGGTTCGGGGTCCGCAGTAGTCGAAAGAGACAGAAAGCCTTCCACTTCGTTTTCGACTTCTTCATCGAAGTCCCAGTCCATGGGTGGGGTTGGAGCGAACTGACGCTCGAAACACGCTCCCAAGTACTCGGCCTTCGCCTCCGGGCGAGCCAGGATTTGACCGTAAGTTCCAGCAATGGTTGGTATACGAGGTCGGCGCATCTTACCTACCAACGCCGAAGGTATCCGGTATGAGTTACTTTCGTCCGATCTGTCCCCCGCTTGGGCCACGGCGAGTTTCCAACAGCGTCTCCGGTAGGCCTGCATTTTACGGCGTAAAATGCCTGTCGGACGGTTGTACGCTGCCTTGTCGGCCGGATCACGAGTCCGCTGCCAGCGTCCCCGGAGGCGATTTCTCTCGCAAGCGACAGCACTCGTTTCCTCAGGGATCCGCTGCAAGTGAGGCGTGACGTCAAGCTTCATCCTGGAAGACGCGTCGATCGCAAATACGTGGCCTCGTCAACCGCGGTAACTGCTTCATTGACTTGGCGCGGAGGTTTCGAGTGGTCCCGCCTCTGGCAATCGGCGACTTAACGCCGGGCCATAGCGGTCTCGTTCTACCACCTTCCTGACATCTCTGCGTACGACGTGCTGGCTAGCGACGTGTATCGAGAAGGGGAGATGATCGGACGACAGTTCCGTTAGCGCGGATACATGGAGCGGGCAGTCAATTACTTGGATCACCGCTATGTCCAAGACATCGGGAGCCGCGCGGAGTTGTGAGGGGTAAAAGGCAGGTTGGCCAGGCCCAATCACTGTCACCTTGCGTGAATCTGCAAACCTGAGTAAGCGCTTCCCGTTTGGGGCAGTCAAACGACTGTTCCAATCGCGATGCTTACAATTCAGGTCGCCGGCCATGATGACCCTACTGTGTGCATCGAACGCGACCGCTAGATCGGGGTAAAGGAGCTCTTTTTGCCGCGGTTTGTACGCCACTACAAAGAGTACACCGCTCAGAGTGCTTAACATCTCCACAGCGGTAAATTCCAGGTGAGTCGTTGCAGGCAAGGGGACTCGGTGGTGCTCAAGACTGAGCCTCACCGCGACCGCAGTTCCACCACCAACAGTGCCCGGCCTGTCGTTTCGATAGCACACATAGTTGGCCAGTCGTAACCGGTTCGCAGGGGTCAAGTGGGTCTAATTGAGAAGTACAACATCGGATTTGAGTCGGGCCAGTAATTTTTGGAGTTCCTGGATTTTGTTAGCCAAACCATTGGCGTTCTAGCAAAGAATGGAGAGGTCACGTTTGAGGACCAGATTCATAGAAGTCCTACACAAATGGCGGCTTCCACCAAGAGCATGAACCTCTAGGTTATATCGGTGGTCTCCAAGCGGGAGCGGACGGACCTGAAGATCTGGACAAATTTGCGGAGGTTAAAATCCGCAAGGAAGTCTTTGACGATCTGGTAGTCGTCAGGTACGGCTTTTGAAGCAGAGTGCCCGGAGACTGTTTGCGAGTAAGAGCGCTGAGACTTATCAATCGGGGGATTGGTGGAAGCCAAGGGTGTTACAGGGTCAGGTGTAGCGCCTCTAGCGAAGGTGCCAGGAAGAGGAACAGATGCGATTTTATTTGGTTTTTGTAACGCGATGCACAGGCTGTCTGGACTGTGCGGTTGGGTTGGTATGAGCCCGGGAGCGAGCGCCACGGGGCTTACGATGCCGCTTATTTTGTCCTGCATTAGGAAACCGCGGGGGTGGGATATCAGGCGAGGCTGCTTCTACAGCAGGGTCGGGTTCTTCGGTGTTGGGGAGGATTGAGTTGTTGTCTCAGGCTCCACAACCGAAATGATTTCTATGGGCTGGTCTGTCTCACTTTTAGATGACGCGGTGTTACGGCGCTTTTTCGCCTGTGGTGGGGCAGGGGCCTGGGAAGGAGCCTGAGTTGGGGTTGCCTGTACCACAGGTGATTGCTTCAGGCCTATATTTCTTTTTGTTGTTTGTTAACAACAGTGGCGAAAATCACGGCAGTCGTAGCAGGAGGCGAGGGGCCTGACTGCTCGGTTGCAGCTCTGGAACCAGCTTCCGGATGCTTCGGTGGTGGCAGGGGCCCTTTTGGCTTTCGCCGCTCGAGCTCCCGCTTGAACAACGGGCAGGACCGTTATTTGGCGGGGTGACTTCCGCCACAGTTGATGATGCACCTTTTAAAAGCTGGTGCGTCGCAGTGTTTAGAGTGGTGAGGCAAGGAGCACCTCACACACGCAGGAGCGTTGGAACCAGTATCGGTATGATGACCGAAGCATTGGCACCTGTAGCATTTAGGCAGAGCCCCGGAAGCGCGGCTTTGTTCCACTTTAACGAGGAAACCAAAAAGCCGCGTTAGTGAGAGTAGGCTTGCGCCAGCCTCGCTGTCCTCCGCCATTATACCGACCAGGGAAAGTGGACGCTTTGGTCCGGCTGGGGCAAATACCCGATGAACCGAGCGAACTGTATAGCCCAGCTCGCGAAGCTCATCGAGGATTAGCTCGAGAGGTGAATCCACGTCCAAGCCTCTGAGCACGAACGACAGAGGCTTTACGTGCTTGGGGAAGAAGGTGTGGAACTGCAGCTGGGGGGATTCCACGAACGCCATGACATGACGGTACACGTCCATTCCGCGGACAACGACTTGACAGTGTCGCCCCAAGGAGCTTCAAGCCAACGCTGGCCGGGGAAAGTCCGGGAGCCGTTATCAGTCGCCGGTAAAAGTCTGTGACGTTGTTCACGCCGTGGACGAACACGGGCGGGATGCGACCAGTGGCCGGCGGTGCTTGGGCATCGCCGGACACAGTCGGCCCCGTGCCGGATTCGCCATCGGCGGGGACAATTTCCACGGCGGACGCCGAGGAAGAGGTAGAGAAGGACCGGTTCCACCTCGGTTTCTTCACCGAGCGCCCCCGTGGCCCAACTGCCACAAAAGCTTCGGTCTCGTCACCGGGCAGCAGGACCGTCCGGGGATCAACTTGGTCCGCAGGCATAGGCGGAAAACTCGCGAGTCACTCGAGTGGGGCAAGGCAGAGGCGAGCGACTGCGTGCTCATTGACTCGCCCCTACCGGGTATGGCCGTCAACGAGTGGTAGGTTCGCCGACCAGAGGCAGCCAGGCTGCCTCCGGCGGTAACCAGGGCCTAGGGTCCGGCCCGAGCCGGACCACGACTAGCTGAACGGGAACGCTCAGGCGGTGTAACAAGCTGGGCTAATGACCGGCTTCGTTGAATACCTCTCCTTACCAAGAGAGGTGTCCACCGTCCTCTTTATCTCGGCGATATCCAAGCTCGCTTACCGGGTGCGTCAAAATTTTCTGCCAGCCCGGGTTTTATGCACTAACGGGATCACTGATTGACTCGCTCCCAGCACGTAGTTGGTCACGTCTCGGCTGCTGACCCCGGATTGGCTAGCTGTGTCCGCCGCTGGTACCGGAGAGCAAATGTTCACATACCGCTGCCGTCAAAAAACATTGCCGGAAATCTCCTCCAAAGACAACAATCTTTCTACCAAAGGGTATATTAAGATTTTCTATAGAACGAAGCAGTTTATCCATATTGTGTAATCTATATTTAGGTAACATGGGCGTTATCCATCAGGAAAATATTAATTTTGGCTAGCTCTTTCGAATTAGAAGATCCAGGATCAATATTTGAAATTGAATCAGAATTTAATGGCACTTACAACAGAAACTAAATTTTATTGATTTATTATTTAAATAATTTAAAAGAAAAATTCTATAGAATTCAGTAAAAATACAACCTTAAATCCAAAATCTTGTGAGAAGTTCTCCCGTTAGGAAGAAGAATAGACGCTATCCCAGTAAACGCCATGCATTTGACATTACAATTTCGTCCTGTTAAGATGTAATACAGGCATTTATAAACAAACGTTTGCCGGTACCACCAGGACCATCAATAAAGTAACATCTGGGAACACGCAGTTCATTAGTACATGAGTTTAGGACTGCGTCGACAATTTCTTTTTGTCTTCCTCTAAGAAGTTGGTACGTCTCTTCTCCGGTAGCAGCATTTTCGTTGATGTTTAAAAGCTCTAGGTTTTCTTGGTTTTCATAGACTTCAATATCATCCATGTTGTATCGCTGCACCCAGAAACGAAAATTTTACCGTCTGTGGCTTCAGTATTTAACTTATAAGCAATTATTCGATAAGCTCGTTTACCAACACGAGCGTTTTACTCAATATTTAAACGTACCTTTCTGTTCTAAGTCACAAAGAAGCAAAAGCAACCGTTTCAAAAAAACTCAAATTATTATTAACTTTCGCTTACTGAAAACATTTTTCGAACGTTTCAATATAATCCTTGAATTTTTTGTCTGTGTATTGTAACGAAATTATATTTTCGATACTGCTGTTGTAATAATCGTAGAGCTAAACTCACCTGTTCCAACGTTCCAAATTGAATTCTCTGCCAAACCGGTACTACCAACCCTTTTTGGTCATCAACATTTTTAATGTTTATTATGTTAGAAATAATACCCAAATTTTGGAAAAATTTTAAAAAAATCAAACATACAGTGAGAAATTCAGTAATGTTTATATTAGCAATTCTTGTGTTCCTTATTATATTACAAATCCTTCCAAATTATATAACGAAATCTGTGCCGGCATGTTTAATTATTCGCGGTTGGCTATTCTGTTCCAATATGGGGTTTCTCTTGTTTATATTGTATTAATATCTCTGGTCATAAAGTTCTTGAGGCTACAGATAATGTCATTAAATATACTAATAAAAGTACAAAATTTTACAATCCTCACACAAATATTATACAAGTTGTGAAATAATTACAATTAGTTATAACCTATATTTATTGAAAATGTGTTTGTAGGTTAATTGTTTTTAACTAATTTAATCTTAAAGTTTCTTCATATGAGTAATTATTATAAAAGTGAGATTACTTTTCAGTTCTAGGTGTTCATTAAATAATAAGGAGTTCAAGTGTTTGATCAGAGTGATAATTAGTACTAATAGTGTCGTTCACTTATTATATTTTCGTGTTGTTGTTACGGTTGTATTTACGTTATATTCAGCAATTCTCTTTATTTTCAGTCCGGATAGGATTACTTTAGGTTCAGCTCGTTTTCCTTTGATCAATTAGACACTCCGATCTTCATTTAATATTTAAAATTTTCAAAATGGTTATAATTTATTGTTCATCATTCTGGTCCAGTCTTCCATCAATCATTTATACATTAGAAATTTTTTCTCTTCTCCAATGGTCTGCTGTTTTTCTAATTCGTACTCCTCAGAAATTAATTATGGATTAATGAAGTTATTCTTTGATATTTAATCAATGTGGTTATTATTTATTGTTCATCATTCTGGTACAATATTCCATCAATTATTTATATATTAAATATTTTTCTCCTCTCCAATGGTCTGCAGTTTTTCCAATCTGTACTCATCAAGAGATAATAATAGACTAATGAATTTATCTACTAGATATTTTGGTTGCTAAGGTTCTCATTGGTTGACAATTTGGGAATATTGTTAAACATGGTTATTGTTCTTCTATACAAAATTACTAAAATCTTTAAATCAACATAATTTCCTTATACTAACTGTAATACTAAATACAATAACATCATTGTATTGCTTTTCCCATACAGATTAATTTGATATCCTTGATGATTACTTTTCTTCCACTAATAACCAATCCATACCTTTAACATTTTGGTTTTCTTTTGTAAATTAACTCTAAAACTAAATATTTTATATCTATTTATGTTTTCCGTACTTTTGCCGTGAAACCTAACAGGTTTACATGCCTTAATTTATTATTTGTTATTGTTGTTGTATTACATTTTACAATTTTCTTGTTCCCAAATATAGGCCTAATGCCTAGTATAAATAATTCTCTTTATCTTCATTCATTAAAACTGATTATGATAATGTTGTTAAGTGTTTTAAACATAATTATCATAATACAATTAACTAAACTATAACATTTAATTAGCTATAAACATTATACACTATAACATAACTCGTTT
Organism: Magicicada septendecula; assembly: GCA_034769895.1. Classification (NCBI taxonomy): domain Eukaryota; kingdom Metazoa; phylum Arthropoda; class Insecta; order Hemiptera; family Cicadidae; genus Magicicada; species Magicicada septendecula. The sequence continues at coordinate 333,762,882 of CM068375.1, read as the reverse complement.
TTTTTTAAACATTTTAGGCCAATGACGGTATCCAATATTGAACATATCTTTTCCCTGGTCCAGTTACTCAGTAGTTGTAATATTACATCTGACTAATTATAGTCATAACAAAACATAATAGAAATTAAATATTAGGTGAGTATTAGTATTTCGTATTGAATATACTTACAGTATACAGTACATAATTCCCTTTACCTATGCTTAGTGTAACAGATTTTGGGTTTGCCATTAAGCTTAAGAGTTTTGAAATCTAAATCCCTTAATACAAATAACTGAAATATAACACTGGATTATTCACTATCCTTATAACACAACATAATTCTTCCTTTAAACATTTAAGGAATTATCAGTATCTTATATTTAACAAACATTTCATTTATACTGATGATAAACATTTTATTTTGTATAAAACCTTTCAATTACTCCTAACTATATTATTTCTAGTAACATATAGTTTATTTATTAACTCTGGGTCCTATTCGTGGTTTATTAGCTATTATAATACTCACATCACTTTTCTTTCTCGATTGTCACTAGTTTATTCCACTTTATAACATTGTATCCTTATTTATCAACACTATTGCGTTATTATTATTATTATGTTTGTTCTTATCTTTGATTTTCACATTGAATTATCTAATGTTTACTTACTATTTATATTTCACAATTCAACTTTGTACTTTTATTATTGGTAATATTTATGATAATTCTTTCTGAAATAGGGCATTTTTAATCATTATGTTAACTATATCCTTTTATCACTTATCCAATCTCTTGGGTATTGTCATAGTCATTGTGTTTGTCTGTGTCAGATTTAGTTTATTGGCCTTGTTCTATTAATTCTGTTTATTAGCTTTTCAGTTTACAGCTTTTCTTCATTCATTTAAACTTGCAAATCTTGTGCATCTTCTGTCACGTTACAGTATTAATACTTACCTCAGAGAACACAGAAAACACAGGGAACACGTTTTAAATTAAATACGTTATTCCTCGCTTAATATTATTAGACACGGTATACAATTATTGCTCGTCTCAACTCTTATTTTGTTTATTTACATTGATTGCAACAGCTATTTATTCTTCTTCATAATATAAACATAACGATACTGCGCCGTTTGTATTTGTCGACGGTTTCTGTAATTTATTAATCTGTAGGGTAAGAAAGCTGGTGAGAAATCAAAGTTGCCTAGCAATAAGTAATTGTTTAAAGACCAATTTTTCAATAATTATTTCGGTATCGGTCCCGCGATATTCTAAAAAAAGCCCTCAGCTGTGGCCCTTAGACGAATTTAGCGGAAAATGAGACCGAGTCCAAATGATTCGTGGTGTCAAAATACCCTTAAGTACCAACTTCCGAGAAAATAATTAGAGCCGTTTTCGAGAAAAAAAACATAGATGCATACAATTATTGCTCGCTTAATATTATAGGATACAGCTTTCAAATCCTCCACTCTTATTATTTTCCATAATAACTGCCACAAAACCCACATAGTAATTTTCCATTTTTATTCGCTCTTTACGCGTGAAACAAAAGGGAGTACTCACTGATTGACACCATATTCTAGACCTATGTATTTAAAAATAAACTAAAAAACGCAAGGGGTTGAGGTGAGTCAGTGGTTGAGATCGTAGATGGTAGCTAAGCTATGCGTCCAATAGTCCCTCCGAGTTCAGCGCGTTGACACAGTAGGAAGAATGTAAATACGTATCGAGAACGTTATCTGTTATGTCTCAGGCCTCGAAAGATTACACAATGTTATAATAATTTTGAATACTCAATATTAAAAGTGATATAAAGCACTTGGCGCTTGGGACTTTGGAGTGTAAAGTTGACTTGTCAGTAAATTGCACAACTCGTTAAGTAGAGAACACTAAACGAAAAAAGAATGTTCTGACTTCACTTGCCAATTACGTGTGTAAAGACGCCGCAGTCACGTAATATGGCCTCGCTTTAAGGTAGGTTCTCGTTTCCTTAACAGTGGCTGAAAGAAAATCGAATTCCCTTTCTCTGTACTCTTTGAGAAAACTGCTTGTGCACCTCATAGATTTAAAGTACGTACGTACTTGGTGAAACATTAAAAGCAAAGTAAACGTTGATACGTAAAATGTAAATATTTTTAAAAACTAAAATAAAAAATTGTTAGTTGCGTATATTTGAAATGTATATTGACGTATTACATTAATGTTACTAAATACATAACGTTACAATATGACAAGAACATTGTTGATGTTACAACAAACATAGGAAATAAAAACGTATAAAATACAAACGTATCTCGTTACTGTCTATATTTCGCGCTAAGGAACATTGCCATAAGTACTTGGTGATACAGACAACACAAAGTACAGCAATCGGAGACAGTGTTGAACAGAATATATATCTTATATATATTTCAATGGTGTACATAATTGTCTACATATATAAGATCTAACGACCTGTTGGACAATCAACCGTATTTTTAGAAACAATGTACGTCGGAATACAAAATTAAAGTTCTTCAAAATTATGGCAGTCCCTATACTGTCCTAGGAGTGTGAATTATGGACAACAAACAAGAAACAAGACAGAAAAAACACGCCTCAGAAATGGCGTCTTTACAAGGAGATAAAAGGCGTTATAAACTTGATTATATTAAGACTGAGATTTGAAAATAATAGTTACACATTTCTAACTTAAATGAAAAATTTAAAAAGATTTCAAGCAATGTTAGAAAAGACACTTGTAAAGAATTTCAGATTCTAGACTAGCCAAATAAGTCTAGTAGTACAAACTTATAGGACACATGTGTGTGGGTAGATCCAGGAAGAAATGGCTGAAGTATCTTTGAAGGCAGAACAGGCAGCACTATGCCTATTCCGTGTTGAAAAGGTGACGATGATGATGATGATATGTAAAATTTATTGTAGTGACCTAGAAAAAAATTGAAAATGACAAAACATAAACAGTAAAGTGTAAGTTACTTATATCAATAAGTTAATGTCGCAATCTTTATTAATTATAAAAGAATGCTGACTGTTACTATTCCTGTAGAAATAAGATGATACAGCTTGTTAAATACAAACAATCATTTACTTTATTAATATAGTAAAATAGCGGTCCTACTTCGTTGTACAGTAAATCTCACACGACGATCTTCTAGATTTCATAGACCGAAACGTTAATAAATATTAATAAACGGGCTAAGGAAGATCTCGATATGTCTATCGGTATGTTTATCTGTATATATGTGGTAAGCTTGACACGTCAACCGGTTTTCGTAGAATTTAGCACGCTTGTGTATACCCTTGTTTGGGGGGGGGGAGCAAAAATATAACAAGTGATATTTATTTTGGTAATATTTTCCTAGTAGGCTATTCTGCCACGGAAATGTTAAAATGATGTAGTAACTGTAGTTTTTGAAATTTCCACTTACTTTGACGTCAAAGCCTAAAAACTAAATCAAAATTTCAGACAAATTATAAATACCTGGAATATCAAGTTAATACGTCGAAATTTTTAACCTAAATCCAATTGTAATGTTTAGTTTAAAAAAATTTATAATCTTAGGTAAACTGCCCTACAGTTGAGATCAAACACTTAAAAAAATCTAGACCGACTGTTGGAACAAAGGGATTTTTAGAATTCCTTAGTTTCCACGGTCGGCGTCAACGGTGCTTCTGAACATGGCTTCCGATGGTGGGACCAAAATATCTGTCTTGCATAAAAGGGCCTAACAGCCCGGCAAATAATAATTGCAACACAAGTATTTTAACCAATATCTATTTGTAGTTGAAGACAGAACTAGTAGCACCTTGCCGGGGTCGTGTTTTGAAGATAATGATGACAAGAGAAGTATAATATCTTGTTTCAGAATATTTTCAAAATTTTGAAACAAAAACTTTTTTTAATGTTAGAAGATTGACAAAATATTTGAAACCTAAAACCGGTGATCTGATTAAAGGAAGGTTTCAATCCTAACTCGAACGTAGTGTTTTCTTTTCGAAAGGTATTAAGTGTAGAGATAATAAAAATCAACAATGAAAGTTTTACAAATCTTAGGAATACATGAAAATATGTTTGGCACTGATACATGTAGGGATGGCACTAATTCGAACACTGAAACACTTCTTTTAAAAACAGTAGCCATTACTTAAAATTTGTTGATATATATGCAGAAGCTGCATATTCTGCCTTTGAGACATTTTAGCAATTATAACTAAACCTCGTACCGAAATTGAATTTTTCTCAAATCTTCTTATGTGATATTAATCTGCTACTAATTATGCAAAATCTAAGTTAGTGATGTTACCGAAAATGGATTTTCTGCATGAAATTCACATTGTAGTATACCAATAAATACTCTTACGACGGTCTAACTGATTGTCGTATGGTACAGTGGAAAACAAAATACAAGACAACAATTAATTCACTAATGACCAGCTTTAATTATCACAATAAAACAGTTTGTAATCCACAAAATAGTCTCTTACAACAAATCAAATAAAAATTGTTCATACGCAATAAAAATGTCAACTAATATAAAACACAATATTATAAATATTATATTACAATTACACCGCACAACACATAACACTTCGCCACAATACTACGAACAGCACTCGAATCAATCGCAACTCAAACTAAACTAAGCGCCGCTTAAGTCTTGTATTTATACCCCGCTGAGACATCTAAAACATTCCATACTACGCGTCAAGAACGCCACTAAAAAACACCAGAACATAATTGACTGCGGCCTTGCACACAGCGCGCGCGGACGGGTGAATTGTGGAGTAGTCTCCGCGGACACTGGACAAGTGTCCCGTAATTGTCCATCTCAAAGTAGCAGCAATATGTACGCACAGACACTTTACAGCCGGATTCCACTGGAATAGCTGAGAAACACGTAGAATATTTTGTGATGGTGCAACACGTTTTCCGCATTACGTAACAATACATTAAATGTTGATTTAAATTAGTTGTGACTTAATATACGGTCCTTCAACAGTCCCAGTCATGCACCATACTACAATAAAGTAATACAGCAATTTACCAAGCGTCTGTTTTACTGAATACTTGACGTTTAATTCACGTTGAGGTTAACGTACAAATCTCAGAGACCTTTCATATTGCTGACTGCACTCCGCATATGCAAACATTTGCATATATTGAGTTAATAAGCAGAATACCTGGGTGCAGGAAAGTATAAAATAATTACTGCTGCTATATTATGGCTTTAAAGGCGTGATTAAGTTCATACCACCTCCACGATCAATGTTAATTGTACTCTAGCGACGGTTGCACGGGAAAAAGTGAAATAAACAAATGTCCACCAGAAAAGTTTAATTAAAATCTTAATGCCATTTTGAATAAAGAAAACAATTTCTTATTAATAAAGTCTTTTAACTATACACTAAGTAAAAAAACAACAAAAATTACCGACGTAACACTGTGGTAATAACTAAAGCCAGTAACCATTTACAGATTACGGCACGACTTTGAAATAATCACTTTACACTAAACCAATGTCCACACAGGCCCCTAATCACAAGTCATAACGAAAAGTCTGCAACACTTTAATTGATCCACTACTCAACTTCACTAACTACTATTAGTCCAGTCAAATTAGTTCCAAAATAAGCCCTAGATAAAAAGAATTAGTTTGACTGGACTACATAAGAATATTATGAACTTAAGATTTCTTTACTTTAAGTTTACCGGATAAAAGCATTTTCAATCAAATTTTCGTCATTCATCTTCCGTCCAATTGTGTCTTACTTTGTTGATGAACTACTAACTGCTGTTTCAGGCTGTTGCCTTAGTTTAAACACCATTTATCAAGTCCAATATATCGTTTGCTACTTATTGTCGTTTTGGACTTGATAATAGTAACGACACAAAAAATGAAACAGACACTAAATGTTTATCAACAAAATATGATGAAACAGGAGTAAAATTCATTCCATTCAACCGGCAGTCTTACTTTAACTAGAGTTGTTTCTCATCCAGTACTTTATCTGCTCCTTTTGTGTAGAGTTTTCATCTAAATACATGCAGTCACCGCATGTTTCAATTTTGTTATTTGGTGGGATGTGTTACTGTTTAGTTTCTGTCGACAGGTGCTTTTTCCTGTACGTTTGTGTTAAAAGGGTGGATACATTAAAGAATGGTACAACACTTTAAACAACAGCTGATCTTTTGTTGATACTGACTGACCTACGTACCATGTGCTTAGTTGTGTAATGGAAAAGCGTCTACTCATGATCAGAAAATTTTTAAATAATATTAGATTTAACAAAGTTTTGCACAGACGATTCAAATTGATGTTTACGGTTTGCACAGATGATTCGAATTGACGTTTACCTAATCAATGAGTGGCAGCTAATTGGTTCAAAAGCTACTTTCCATTGTACATAAAGAGATGTATGGCATTCGCATCGCGAGCACGTCTTTGCCTATTGATTACGTGTACTAAAAAAATTGTTCCTGAAACATTGTTTTTCTCAGATTTTTAAAGTTTTTCCTCAGCTTAATGTCTTTTTTAATTTTGAACGTGGTCCACGCAAATAATCTATTACATTTTGGTAAACGTCTACTGACTTGACAGTACGCCATTTAACAGTTGGAGCAGAAGCGGTAGCCATTCAAAACGAACTGTTGTATACTTATTACTGTTCGAATGTTAGACCGAGAGAAAGAAAGCAAGACTAAGAGATAGAGAAAGATACAAACAGTTCGACAGAAACACATAAAACTCAAAAACAAGAGGATGAACTCTCACATAGTTTGAACTTCCATATACTTTTGTTTACTAGAAAAAATGTAATTTATTTTATCTTAAAGAAATCATTCTTTTATTTTTAAAAATTTTTTGTTTGAAAGCGTTGTCGCTATGATCAAGTTTCAAACATAGAACACTTTCTACTTAACTGTACATTTAATAACTCTAAACGTTTTACGTTATTTTTACCTATAACCTAACATCGCAAGCTTCTTAAATTACCTATATCTACTCTTGTCTATTTAATATCATCACACTTTGAACCCTTTTTATTTGATGCCGAATCGTATAATGCAAGTGTATATATCGCCTTGTAATTGAATGTTCAACATAATTCTTAATAAAAACCTGAATTAGTAAAACAGAAAATTTAGTGATAAACTGGCGATTAATATTCAAATACTAATAAGTTTATTTTATGTTATGTGTAAGTAGACAGTACATTGTATCAGTGGCAAAACTGTACTAATTAAAGGATAGCAATACTCTATATGTAATTTGATTCATTGACAGCAACTGCACAACTTAACACTTCTCACAAAACAACACGTAGGCTTACCTGTTATAATGATAACATTTATGTACTTAATTATACCTAAATGTCAGACTCAACAAACATTTTACAAACTGAAAATAATCATTTCGCAATGTAAACAAGGATGCATAACAGTGATGAAATTATTGGTGTAACAAGTTTGATTCGTCTTGTCCTTATCAAATTCCAAGATGTAGCCTATTATCAGTACTGTTCCTCGGTTCCTTGTCTACTTCGCTCTATACTGCAATGCGGTTTTAGCAGTCTGTGCCGTGGTATTTGCTTCACACGGTCACACACTTTCCATCTGTTAGCATTTGCTAATGTTGCCGCGGTATCGATGCCTTCACACGGTTGCGCATGCGCTGTTGATTCTTTAGCAAACCGATAAAATTATTTGTAAACAAGTGTGCACTGAGTAATGATTGTTGGATGTGTGTCGAATGTCGAAGGCATTCGAGAGCCCGCCGCGTGTGAAAGCAGGTATGAGATTAGGTTCTTGAATCCGAAAGGCTTTAAAACAATTAAAATTCACCGTCAGATTTTCAATATCCATGGAGAAGAAGCAGTGAGCGATTCAATGGTACTAGGATGGATACGACTTCTTTGCTTAGTCCTATCCAGAGTAAGCGATGTAAGAACCTTACCTCGGATATTGCAACAAATAATGGCACCACACACACACACACACACACACACATACACACAAACACACACACACTGCCGCTGCAACGCAAACACCATCTCGCAAAGTTTGGTTGTCAACAATTTGATCATCCGCCATACAACCCAGACCTTACACCAAACAAATATATTATCACCTTTAAAAGCATGAAAAATCCTTTCTTGGTAACTAATGATGTCAAACAAGCTGTTAATGACAGGCAAGAAATTTCTACCACGATGGTATACAGCGTCTGGTTCTTCGCTATTAAAAGTGTTTCAAAAATGACGAAAACTAATAAAAACGTAGTCTAAGGTGTGTACTTTAAATAGCAATAAAAATGTTTCGCAAATATATATTAATTTCCTTTAATACACTATCGGTTAACCTTCGTATAATTAAACCATCGTTGCTTCCGCTTCAGTTTGTCTCTAGATTCCTTCTTTAAATTTAGTGTTTTCGTCGGGGTAGCACGCCGACATTTTAATGGTTTGTAGTCTACGTTTTCTCATTTAGCTAACGACAAACATCCTTTAAAATTCTGGTTAGATTTTGGGCTAGCTTGCAGCTGGTAGATTCGTGGCGTGTGCCATTATTGATACGTTAAAACGTTATCGCTGATATTTCTTATAGGAACAAAATTAAATGACAATATACACCTACTTCGTTTGTTACGGCAGCAAAGAACTTATAAATGACAGATATTTTTTATAAGTTATTAGTTTATTCCATCTATGTACAGAAATTATAACTACAGAACAAAACAAGCCACAGAATATATTATGTACAAGTTAATTGAGCAAGTAGTAAAATAATTATTTATAAGAACGATGTACAAATATTAATAAACAAATGTTAAACATTTTGTTAAAAAAAATATATGTAGTTTATTGATATTAGTAGATAGATTTAAGTTTCCACTTCTTTGATAACAGTAACATTTTAAGGTTAATCTTGGTTTTTAACCTGGAGTTCTAATTGTTTATGACGACAGTGTCTACTTCCCTTGTAGCCAATATTCTTGTTGTTATCTCTTCATAATTAACAGTGTTGTATTCCTCAAATCCGCCTCTAATAATGCATTTTCATTACCTAAATTTGATTAGTTAGAATTCACAACTAAAGGGTATTCTGTACGAAGTGTGGCTACAGAACAGTGTGTCCCAGTAGCAGGTTACTTTCAAACACAAGTCTCGCAGGATCTCGCGGGACTTCTCTGCGTTCTCTGTGCATACAAAATGTCACTGCCCCGTTTGCATACTAAGAAACAAGCCAACCTTAAGTGACAAACGGAATATGTAATTCTTTCTTTACCCGACACATCTCTTGATGTTGTAGTAAATACATAAATAGAACATGCTCCGTGTTCGTATTAGTGTTATAAATTAGACGTGTTGCGCACACCATGTTTATAAACACGTGGGACTAACAATACCTGGTTTTCTCCATAGTTTATAACGCTCTATGATCTGATAAAGTCTACTATATCAATTAAATGCACCAACATTGATTTACCTTCATCTATCCTATCATAAACTATTTAAATGCATACGTCTGCTCTCATTTTTTTTCTCAGTACTTTATTCCGTTTTTTTTAACTCAAAATACTAGGCAGATATTTTTTCACCTGATTTTATTAATATATTACGTTTTATTCTTTGTACTGTTGTACGAACATTTACTACGATAAATCTGCTCCAAACGGCTCTTCCTTTATGGAAATTTAATTTTATGCATTTCCTCAGGGCAGTGTTGTGGTGTGATACAAATTTCTTGGATCTTCTCATGTGCGTTCAAATAACCCTGAACACCTTATGAAACTCTCCGTCAATATAGTAAAACTGTCTGACAATAGTCAGCCCATGCAGGAGGTTTTCGACCACATCGCCTCCTGGTCCCCGGCAGACGTCACTGCACTGTTCCAGCAAGTCCTCACAACATATTTTCCAGTACAGCGGTGTGTTCTACGGGATGGTTGATGGTGTCTCTATTGGTAGCCGATATTCGTTACTGTGTTCTTTGCCACAGTACTGTGGTTTCTGACGAATATCGTGTCAGTTAGGTAGGGTACAACCGTTTTATTCACTTAAGATCGCCCCCAGAGGTAATACTGAAACGTTTGAAAACAATAAACTTTATTCGATCACTGACGAATAGCCCGGATTTTCTTTCCAACAACACTTTAAATATTTAGCCAGAATTACTAGTTTTTGTCTGTATCTTGGTATGTATTTTAAAAATACTGTATTATGACTCAGAATTCACCTTAATATAACAATAAAATACTATTAGGCCTCCACAATCACATTATTACATATAGTTGTTTTATTTTGCAAGTATCGTCATGTGTATATAGAGCACAAATGCAAATGACAATACGTTTCGTCACGTCCATTTGTAATTTTACTTGCTACTAGTAAATTTTATAAATAAATATTAAGTTTACTTCTACGATTAATCGTCAATTTTAATAATGAAAGAAATTACTTAAAGTTAGTCACAATTTAAATTACCGCGGTAATTATTATAAATGTGTATTATTTTATAGAGTGCAAGATATTCCGTTTAGGGTATATAGACACTTCAAGTTTACTGGAAAGGTGTAAGTTTTACAAATCAGTTAAGGACTAACGTTATCGGTTCTTGGCAACGCATTGTATGTAATCGTGTTTGCGAGAAATATCTACATTCCCAAAAGCGACCCTGAAGAGGCTAAATTAACCCACGTATTCATCCACATATGGTGAACCTGCCGTCTGAAGGAGTTGCAGTCGACGTTACAAGGAAGTAAACCTATATTATTTAGGCTATAAATGCTTCTTGCTACAGTCAGGTTCTTGATACATAAATTATTTAATAATTATTAGTATTTTACAATCAAGATATGTTGTTTCCTCACTTGGAACATGTTTCGGGAATTAAATAGTTTCCCTTACTCACCCATTTCGGTTTTTGATGTTGTTGAATATTTGTGCTCAGGGTGTTTGTTGCTATGGCGTCCTGCTGCTTTTAGTAGTTTAAATTGTAAATACAAGTCAACACAAAACACGACTCAATTTTTAAAACACACTACATTGGAAACATTGAAAAAACAAATATATATATACCACACCCACACCACACAATAATAGCAATTTAAACTACCAAAAGCCAACAGAAAACCATATCTACAACCAACATGAGCACAAATATTCAACATCAAACCCAAGATGGCTGAGGATGGGAAAAATAATGAATTCCCAAAATATATTCCACGTAAGGAAACAATATAACTTGATATTATATAATAATAAATATTATACATTTATTTAAGCTACATACACTTATATTGACCTATTTAAAGGAAGGGCTTTCAGTCGTTACATCAGTAAAGACTTTAATGTTTAAACAAGACAAAAATAACTTTTTGGTATTAATTTATTTCAGAAATCAAATTTTAGTTCTGTTGCAAAAGTCAACTGAGACAAGGTAATTATTTTTCGTAAACTGTACTAAAAGCGTAACAGTTTTTCAGAAAACGGATAAACTCATTAACGAATCCGCTTTATTCCAAAAACATATTTCTCAACTAATTATTCTATGCAAATTGTAAACATCACAATGCATAGTAGAAAAAATTTTTATTTTTCTGAGAAATGCAAACTCAACTGTATATGGTGCAAGATATAAAAGATTAATTGAAAGTGAAAAAAATCATATATTTTTTTTAAATCACAAATTAATCCTTTTAAGTACACTTTACAGTTAGTGTACTGAGTACCAACGCTTGAGGTTAATCCATACGTCCAACCCATAACATACGACTACCAGTATCACTTAATGTTGCAGTTAACATGAGTACACTTAATGTAACTTGAGGTTACTACTACTGCTCTTGGAACTGAAAGCATTCTGAGGAAAAAACCCAACACAATTATACTATGTGTTTGTAGGCCACTGGTAGTGACCGTAATATCTAAATGTAACAGAAACATTACACTACACAGAACTGTACTGCTATCCATTTCAGTAATTGCAATTAGCACACTCTGTATGCGGATGTTGTTACTACACTCAGAAGCGTACAGAGTGTGGGTATTATCTAGGTTTAATGTTACGTACCATGGTAATAACGTAAGCTATGTACAAACACACAAACACACACACTCACACACACACACACACACACACACACACACAACCTGAATGACAACATTGTACGTACGTGTCCTTTATATTATAGTAATGTAGAGTAATTAAAGTTTATTAGAAACATCGTAATTTTATAACTGTAACACCAGCACAAGCACATACCAAGTTTCCGGTAAATTTTTCCAACCTAAATATAAACCGTATGGCGTTTTCAAATATCGGTATGGAGAACCATACATGACTTCCATATTCTAAGATTTATATTTAAAATCATTTTCGAAATGAAATATTACCATAGAAACTACTTCTTTCTACTTACTGCTTCAGCCTTAACCACAGTACTGTGGTCACTAACGTATACCACCTCACCTTATCGCACTCGATTTTCACTGATGATGGAAGTCGATGGCATTGCCGAAATGTCTGGTTTTGTAGAAAACATTGGACTACGGCCAAATATCCCGGGAAGGAATTTTAACAAAAACTACTTCTTTGTTGCCGATAACGTTGTACACATATATATCAGTGGCGAAGTTACATGGAGGCAATTGAGGCAATGCCTACCCTAAAAAATTCTGTAGAATAAAAATTATAAATACGTATGAACTACATAACGTAAAGATTATACATTGTTACTGCGACTGTCAAATTTATTAAACCGAAACGTGCTTTATTGAGCGACCGCTAGATGGTGACAGGTGAGATTCGGCATAGTTCGTTTAAAGCGAATGAGGCAACCTGAACTTGCCTCAGCGTTTTTTGTATACATCGTATGTAAGCAATGTAGTGGAGTGATAGGGAAGTGAAGGGAGGGGGGATTGTCCCGCGCTGTACACATAGAGCGTTGAGGCATGCCTCACTTCTGTGGTCCAAACAGTTAAGTTAAAGCGCCTGTGTTGTTTCTAAGTGTTTATTTTATGCGGTTATTAAAAGTGTCACTGTTATTCCGCTGAACTAACAGATGATCAAGATTGTTATTTGAATTATTTGTAACATTAAACATATATATAGAAACTAATCAAGTTTAAAAATTTGAAGTTCAATCAGTTGTATTATTGTGTATGACTAATACAAGGATTGTTCAATAGACACACGTATAGAGCTGTAAAGCATTTTTTATTCAACGATTTTAAAAGAAGTCTCCAATAACATTAAGACATGAGTTCCACTGTTGCGCTAACCTGTAGATTCCCTGCTAGTAAAATTCTTACGGCTGTTTGTGGAACCACTCGGTTACAGCAAACTCTACCTCAGCGTCCGATTTGAACCACCGTCCTTTTAGTGATTCCTTAAAAAAAATTTAAGATAAGATTTTTTCCTACCCATTCATTAACTACTAGCTTCGCCAGTAAGCAAATTGATGTCCATTTTTTCGGCTTGCACGCGTTATGTTGGTGTGGGTTTCGGCACTTTCCATTTAAAAAGCGTGCAAACGTAAGAAAATAAACATGAGTGAAGCCAGAAATAACGTGAATTGTGTGTGTGTGTGTGTCTTACCTGCCTTTTTATTGCTGTATTAAATGAAAAATATTATATTACATTAAAATGAAAAAATTATAATTTTATTGCCTGGCAACAAAATTATTTTATTTTTAACAATTACCATTGTTTCAAAAAGTTTAAATAAATTTTGAAGTGCTTTACTCTTGTTAAAACGTAAAAGGTTGCAGGTAAACTACCCCATTCCCTTAACCGATCTTCACCAAAATCGAAAATCCTTGAGTACTCTACAATTCAGGGAAGTATGCAAAAAATTATTTGATTCTGTTTGAATTTGCGGCAGTTATCGTTTGCCATAAAAAATACGCTTGATAAAAAACGTTGCAGGTAAACTACCCCTTCCCCTCAACCGAACTTCACCAAAAACAATAGATCTTGAGTACTCTACAAATCAGGACTGTATGCAGAAAATTATTTGATTCTGTTTGAATTTGCGGCTGTTATCGTTTGCCATAGAAAATACCCTTGTTAAAAAACCGTTGTAGGTAAACTACCCCTTTCCCTTAACCGATCTTCACCAAAAACAACAGGCCTCGAGAACTTTACAATTTAGGGCTGTATGCAAATAATCTTTTTATTCTGTTTGAATTTGCGGCTGTTATCGTTTGCCATAGGAAATACTCTTGTTAAAACATAAAACGTTACAGGTAAACTACCCCTTTCCCTTAACCGATCTTCACCAAAAACAACAGGTCTTGAGAACTCTACAACCTAGGACTGTATGCGAAACATTATTTGATTCTGTTTGAATTTGCGGCTGTTATCGTTTGCCAAAAAAATTTTTCCCTTGATAAAAAAAACCTTTGCTGGTAAACTACCCCTTCCCCTCAACCGATCTTCACCAAAAACAATAGGTCGTGAGTACTCTACAAATGAGGGCTGTATGCAAAAAATTATTTGATTCTGTTTGAATTTGCGGCAGTTATCGTTTGCCATAAAAAAAAAATCTACACACGGACACACAGACAGACACACAGACACACAGACACACACACAGACACTTTTCGGAAAACGACTTTTTTTCATGTTTTGAGTGTAGTACAATCAGAATCTGCAATAATCTCGAACTCGATTTTTTTTTGCCATCACCATACTTCCATTCCTTAAGGAATATGGAAGTAAAAATCACAGTCTTTATCTTTAAAATTATATTTATTTTCACTTGTCATATAAAACGCCCTAAGGACTTAGAAATAAACAAACGTCTTTGGGGAAGAATTGCAATTTTTAAGAAAAGTGACCAAGAGTATTCAAGCTTAAATTTCTTAGAAACAGTTTTAGTGAGTGTCTCTTTTTGTATACTAACTGGCTTAAACGATATAATACACATTCCTCTCCAACAACTAATTTCATAATTTATTTTAGCCTCCACCAATTCATGATAGATTTTCATCAGCAAGTTGTCTGGGAAAAAATCTTGTAAGACGTAGAATTTTCGCAAGACTCTACACAACTGTTTCTTCAATTCACTAATATAAGGGAGGCCATCTTTTCCATGTAAAATTACCGTGTATTATTAGATCAAGATTCTTCATTGGTTCAGTTTGTTTTATCATCAAATACTACAGACAAATTATTGTTTACATTATGGTTCATGATAAAAAAACATAAATAATCAAGATTTACTCTCAACCTGAAAATTATATATCTTGTTTTCCATGGAAAACTACACAAGTATTACTAAACCAATGTTTTAAGTTAATATAATCAACCTGAATAGAGTTTTGAAGCGAAAATAATGTGATGCCGGTATACAAGCACATAATGTCATTTGGAACGCAGTAAATTTCCCACAGAATCTACCCTAACACAGGATGGTCCACATAAATCTGGCGATTTATAAAGCGACATGGGTTAGCAATCCTGGAGTGCAAGTGGGAAATCGGACTGTCTGATGCCTTGCATACTTGATGCCAATTCAGTTGGAATAGAGCAGTGGACTGCCACACACCATGCGTTTGCAGTGGTAACTTTTTTAAAAACGGTGATTCAGTTGTGATCACGCAACGATTATTCACCTGTAAATTTTTGTTACTGGTCGAACACAAATACTCAGCAGTTACATATGCATTCACTTGACAGTCCACACCTATAATTTGTCCGGTGTGTTGTTGCAAATTTTTGCATCATAGGCCCTTATTTCTTTGAAGATGAAGGTCAAACGGAGACAATCACTTTCTGTCTGTACACAGTAATGGTACAGGAGCTACATCGCCGTGGCATCGTCTTGAACGCTATATGGTTCGAGCAGGATGGAGCAACAGCCCACACTACAGAGCATATATGGCGGTAGTTCCAATTATGTGACTATTTTCTCTGGAGGTAAGTCAGAGTAGAGTGTTTCTTAATAAACCTAACGACGTTAACAAAATCAAGACCTCCATACAGGAAGCAATCAAACCTATAGCAAAAAACATGTTGTAAACAGCGATGCGGATAGATACAGGACGAACTGCAGCAGAGAATACAAAATGATGCAGGATATTTGAAGGAGGTTTTACATAATAAATGATCTTACATCTGTAAATGGCATCCAATTTGCTGTAATTATTTAACTAAAGAATAAAATAAAATATACTTTATATTATATGCTTTATCTTAAATATTGTCAAATTCCAGTGGACTACTCTGTATGCATCACTAGAATAAATATAAAATAAAATTGCACTCAAAACAGAGCTTTGAGGCGCACCATGCATTACAGTACCTTCAGTATTTCACTGCTCCCAATACGTACATCTTGTCACCTGTTGAAAAGGTAAGTTCTAAGCCACCCGTAAGCAATTCCTATAAAGCCAGACTCCTACAGCTTGTCTAAAAGAATAACATCGCCTACTGTATCAAAATGTTGGGATATACCAATGAATAATTGAGCCCTTTGGTTACCATTAACCATTGCTATACAGATGTCAGTCATCAAGTAGATCATTTCATCTCCTGTTGAGTGGCCTTTTTCCTAGGAAAAATTATATAATTTAAAATTAGCACCTTTCTTATTTTGAAGATTTTAAACAAAATTATACAATATTGACAACTAAGATATTAGTTTATAGTTGCTTCACACTTTATAATACTTTTCACTTAACACTGAAACTACAATAACAAGAATTACAATGGCTACTGTAGGTACTAAGTAGCGGACGGTAATAGGGTAACACAAGATCATCTGGTCCTTTACCATAATTTTAAGGTAGAGAACGGTCCTGCTCTCAAAAGGAAGTATGGTAATTTTCAACACAATTTTTAGTTAAAAAGTTTCAAGTTCATAAATTTTTTATAATTGCAATAGTAGGACGTTTGACGTTAATATCAATTTACAGTAAAATGAAACACATTTATACAAACATAAATAAATATAATATTTCAACATAATTTATCAACACAAACAAATAATACTGAGTTTCATCTGTTAATAAAACACCGTGAATTAAGTAAACTCTTGTCTATAATATAGGCTCCCTTCTCGTAGCCTATTTAAATACATGTCAAGTCGCCTAATTCGTCTTGCATTTTATTTGTTATTACACTTTCGTTAATTTTGTACAAGAACTATAAAAATCATAACAACAACAACAGAATCTTCCGAGGATAAATTCTACACATAGTATACTTTGCAGAATTACTCAGAAAAGTGTATTGATAAATTCCATATACTAACTTTCTATTAAGTTTGCTGTCTCCAATATTTACTTTAGCGTTATGTATGTATTACAAGTAAAGAATAATCAGTACTTTCTCAGTACTATGAACACATACTTTAGCGCTATTAAAAATAGTAGTGTCTACATATTTCTCTTTACATTTCGTTACTATTTGAATAAATTGTAATACTAAGGTTTATGCAAATGTTAGAAATACGTTCTTATAATAAATATGTTCCTAATGTTCCTAACAGTCTTGTTTTGTAAGATAATCCGTTGGTTGGTCTTTTGAAATTCTACTATGTAAATTTTACATTTAATTAAAAATTTTAGTCTTGTATGGTAACAACGCGCCTCAAGAAAGTGCGTCTGCCCTATTGCTTTCATTCTCCTTATTAAATTTGTAAGACGAGTCAAAGGCTATAAAGTTTCTTATATTTTTTTAAGTTGACTAAGCTTTATTAGTTACGCTTAAATTACCAAATGAGTGACGACATTACCAAAATTTTTAAACTTTTTAATAGTACTTCGGATACTATAATATTATACGTTTCAACGTTTAAAATGTCCGTATCACATTCAAACCTGACAGCTTTGACCGAGTTATGTTAGATTATGGGCGGTAAACTATACGGCCGGAATAAGCGTACAAATTAAGTTTTTCAAACCGACCAATTAATGTTTTACAAACATAGATTTTTAAACTTCAATTTAATTTACGTTTTATATTATATCCTTATTTTTAGCAACAGTAGCAGTAACGGTATTTTTTATTACATTTTATCAAAAATTTAAAAGGTTTCAGCAATTTTGTAAGAGTATTATGCCTATCAACAAATAGAAAAGTAATGAACTTATACGGGGTTAAATTATCGTTCATAATTGTTAGAAGAATCCGAAATATCTTTCTATTAAGGTGTACCATAAACGTCTTCCTGTTAGTGTTTCAACTTTACGGGAATTACCCGTGATTTTGCTTATATAAACAATTACGTAAGTGCTTCCGCACCGACTTGCACACGTTATTTGATTACCAAGCCTAGACATTTATCTACAATTACGTTGTTCTTATATTTTCTCCAATGTGTGAAAAAATTTTGTGTGCGTTGTTTCTGTGATACTTCGACTTGTAAATGTGACGAATAAATTTACATTCATTTTGACTTCCATAGAAAGATTCCCACGCTATGCAGCCACTGAAAAGGCCTTTTCTGCTTTAAGCTTTTATGTTAAGTAGAATTGTAACAGTTACAACACCCACCAATGGCTAATGGCAAAACGAAATGGGCTGCTTAAATTAGCCTCAACGCACTGCATTGAGCAATGCAGTACAATGAATATGTTGTCCACTCTGTCCGACGTATATGAAAGTTTCAAAGATTAGTAAATACTGGAGGTATTTAATAAGCAATATTATATAATTATATTTAATATATTCAAATGAATACACTGGAAGTAGGTTTATGTTCACCTGACGCACGTTTCACACAAATTATTGTGTACCTTTAGACGTTTTTTGAATTTTAATTGAATGTTTTGCTTATAATATAGTTTGAGCTAAGTAATGTCTGTGAAACGTGCGTCAGATTAAAATAGACCTACTTGCAGTGTATTTATTTTAATATATTACATAAGAGACCTGCAGGAAACTCAACCAGTTACTTACAAACGAATAATAATCATATTTAATATTACTATTTATATTAGTTTAATATTAGTAAGCATGTTTTACATTTAACTGTGAATGAATTATTAGAGCTGACACGTATTACAGATGAAAAAAGAGAAATATTTTGGACTTTGTTATATTCACTCTTTCTTGGATTTCGTTGTCCATGACGTGTCCGTTGATTAACTAAATATAATTATAACACTATCGACTCGGAACACAGTTTTTTATTCATAAAAACCTAAAAGTTTTACCTTATTGCCTTAATCTGTTTTCCTTATTATAAGCTTTGTCAGAGGCTGCCACTGGGAGCGCTGTCCGTCTTGTTCTTGGGGAACGGCGTCGACTTTTGAAGGATCGATGTTATGTGTGTGGAGTGCGATATGTTCGAATAGTACGTGTGATTTGAATTGTGTCTGTTTGTTTAGGATGTCGTTTTTATGTGTTTTGTTTGTTTGTATATTTCCAATTGTTTAAGAGTGTCTAGTTGTTGGCCTTTTGTGTGTACGTGTAGAATATCCATATATTGTCAATGTTTGTTTATTGCTTCAATGAGGTGGTTTGCAAAGGTGGATTCGGTAGTAGAGGGTAGTGCCTTTGTGTGTTCAATGTATCTTTGTTTGAAGCAACGTCCTGTCTGGCCTATGTAGAATTGGCTGCAATCTGAGTAGTTTAGATCGTAAACACCAGGTAGATCAAATTTGTTTTGTGATTTGTGTGTGTGTTTTAATAGTGTGTGTTCTGTTTTGTTTGTAGTTTTGTATGTGATTCTGTATCTTGCTTTTTTGAATTAGTAGGTTATTTTTCAGTGTGGTTATTGAAGTATGTTTGTGTTATGAATTTGTTGTTTTCTGTCATTGTCTGTTGTTTGTGTTTTGTGTAAGAGATTATTGACTAGGCCCCTATTGTTCTGTTGTATCCGTTGGATTCTGCTAGATATTTTATCGTGTTTAGTTCACCTTTGTAGTCTTTTCCGTTTAGTGGCATGTTCTTAAGTCTATGTATTATAGTTCTGAAAGCAGCTAGTTTGTATTGTATTGGGTGATTGGAGGAGTTGTGTATTAGTGTGTCAGTTGCTCTGGCTTTTCTGTATATACTG
Organism: Magicicada septendecula; assembly: GCA_034769895.1. Taxonomy (NCBI): domain Eukaryota; kingdom Metazoa; phylum Arthropoda; class Insecta; order Hemiptera; family Cicadidae; genus Magicicada; species Magicicada septendecula. Next base: position 333,742,885 of record CM068375.1, on the reverse strand, counting down.
AATTTGGGTCTGTGTTGAAATTTTGTGATTGAGAGGTCTAGGAAGTTTATGCTATTGTTGTACTTGTATTCAGCAGTAAAGTTTATGTTCCTGTGTATATTGTTTATGTGGGTTGGTAACTGTTCACATTGACTGTTGTTCCACCTGTATAGAATTATGATGTCGTCAACGTATCTGTGCCAATATGTTATTTTATGTAAGTGCCTGTCATTGTTTGTGAGGATTCTTGTTTTTTCTAAGTGTTGGAGAAATACGTCTGCTAACATGCTGGATATGGGTGAGCCCATGGGTGGACCGTCATTCTGTGTGTAAAATGTATTGTTATATGTGAAGTAGTTTTCTTTTGTGAATATGTTCAGAGTTTCTGTTATTTCTGTAATAAGTTCTTCTGGTGTGTTGTTCAGTTTGAGTTTGTTTTGTATACAAGGAGGGATTTATTTGTATGTTTGAGGGATATTTGTGTACAGGTTTTTACTGCCAAAGGAGGCTAATGTGGTATTATGGGATATTTGTATGTTTTTTATTTTTGTTACTAGGTCTGTATTGTTTTTTACTGCAATGTTGTTGTCTAGTTGTGCGTGTTGTCTGATAATTTTTTCTAGATGTTTTGCGAAGTCTCCCAAAGTACTAGAGAAGATAAGTAATGCCTTATGGTCTCAATCCTGGATGAAGGGAAATATCCAGCTACAAATCCAAGTGATGGGGGATGGGCAACATCTACGGGTGGCTAACGCGGCACTGAAGACCGAGTGACAGCCGGTATAAGCTCTCCCTCCTCTTCTTGTCATTGTCAAGTAGAGGTTAGGGCACCTCCTTGTAAACGAGCGTATATTAAGAGTATGATACAAAACCATAAGAGAGTAAACAACATTGGTGGCTGTATATAACCCAGAAAGTGGTTGCAGAGAAGACTCAGAAGAATTTTACAAGATTTTAGAGAAAGTTGTCTATAATATACACATGAATGATTATGTGATAATAGAAGGTGATTTCAATTCACGCGTTGGAAACACACCTATAAGAAATATCATGGGATGTCACGGCGAAAGAATGGAAATGGAAATGGACGATGCCTCATCTATTTTGCCACATTCAACAATTTTAGGATAACCAACACATTTTTCCCGCATAAAGAGATACATAAATATACGTGGCAAGCAAGACGATCTCGTTCAATAATTTATTATCTTTTAGTTAATGGGAAATTATGAAATTTAGTGGAGGAAAGTAGGGTTTTTAGAGGATGTGACGTTGAGTCTAACCGTTTTCTGCTCATATCAAAAATTAGTATTCCAGGTAGGTGGAGAAAGGCTCAATCTACAGAGAGCCAGTGCTCCAAACAAACTTTTAAATTACACCTGCTCCAAGACGAAAGTATAAGGTACCTGCATCAGGACCCGGTTAAGTCAGTTTGCACACAAACCCCATCATTAGCAATATAAATCAAGAATGGGTTAACACCAGAGACGTCATGTCACAAGCAGTATTTGAAGCATTGGAGACGAGACGTAATAGGTATGGAAACCGAGGCCTATACGTATGGGATGACAATATCAGACAAATAATAGATGGTAAAAAGCAGGCATACCTAAAACATCTATCTTTAAACACTGCTCAGACAAGGTGTGAATAAAGCGCGCTGCTGCCATTGTCAGAAGAGAAGTCAGGGAAATCAAGCAAAGTCCTTGGTATAAATATGTAAGTGACATAGAACACGATGCACATGGCAGGCAGGAAAAGGCTTACAAAATATTAAGGCATTTAAATCGAACGGAAAGGGATAACCTGAAGGTCAGTAATATCTCAGAACAACAATGGCTTGAATACTTTGAGCAACTATGGAGCCAGGATCAACTGGGAGGAACATCCTTTACTGATATCAATGATTGTGTTGACCTAATAACAATGGATGAATTGTTAGCTGCTCCACACCGCTGTAAGAATAGAAGAGCACCAGGTACTGATGGACTGAACGTGGAGCTTATAAAGTGTGCACCAGCCTTGCTGCATGGTCGTTTGGTGTAGTTCATTAATCTATGCTGGACCACTGGTCATGTTCCTGACGATTGGCGGATTACAAAGGTAATTCTCATATTCAGAAAAGGTGCTCGTACTGACTGTAGCAACTTCAGAGGAGTCAGCTGTAAGAACACGTATTAAGGAAACGGCTGAATGCGATAACGGTGACCATAATTTCAGAGGCCCAGAACGGTTTCAGGAAGGACAGATCATGTTTAGATTGTATAGTTACAATAGCCCAGCCCATTTGAAAGCGTAGAGGGTCTCAGCTGCCTACATGCATAGCTTTCATCGACTTCGAGAAGGCTTTGGCACAGTAAATCGGAGCAAACTATGGGCAGTAATGACAAGGAAAGGGATCCCACAATATCTAATTAGAACAATTCAGAGTCTGCATATGGAGAATAAAATCTTAATAGAAGCAGGGAGACCGAGAACAGCTCCTAGATTTGGCATGATCAACTGTTGAGTACTACAAGGGTGTCCATTATCACCATCTCTTTTTAATTTATATATTGACGATGTTTCACAAAACTGGCCAATGTCTCTTTCAGATCATTTTATGATTGGTCACTATACAATTAACACTTTGTTGTTTGCGGACGATCAGGCTATTCTGTCGGACTCTGAAAACACATTGCAGATGGGTTTACATTTGTTAAATGGAATCTGCAAAGACTCTGGACTGCAGATATCCACAATTAAAACCAAGGTGGCGGCTTTTTGTGGAACTGATCCCGTACGATCAAAAACTGTTGTAGATGGTACTTTCCTGGAACAAGTTAGCAGTTTTAAATACCTGGGCTACAGAGTGTCTTATAATGCAAGCAACGACGTGGTGAATAAGTTGCATAAGTTCAACCTTATGTGCGCGGCCATTAAGCGAAATCTTCAGTCAGAAAGTAAAGGGACACGCCTAAAATTCTACAAGGTGATGGCTCTTCCCACACTTCTTTATGGGCATGGATATTCTACACGTACACACAAAAGGCCGAAAACCAGACACTCTTGAACAATTGGAAATATACTAACATACAAATCCCATAAAAACGACATCCTAAACGAACAGACACAATTCAAATCACACGTATTATTCGAACATATCACACCCCACACACAAAACATCGATCCTTCAAAAGTCGATTCCGTCACTAAGAACAAGACGGACAGCGCTCCGAGTGTCAACCTCTGACGAAGCTTGTAATAAGCGAAAACTGGGTCAGGCTATAAGGTAAAACTTTTACGTTTTCACCAATAAAAAACGTGTTCCGAATCGGTAGTGGTATAATTATTTTTATTCTCTCTTTGTTAGAAAATAATTGCGCTGTAAGCAAACGTCTTAGTAAAAACTGTTTTAAAATTAAAAAAATAATTATATTGTTCTGGTTTTTAATTAATCAATTCTATTAATGACGACCAGAGTTGGATAGGCTATTTTGATCAAAGTTATAGGTTAATGTTTAAACTATGACAGGTTTGTTTCATATGAAATTTAGAGTGCTTTGGGTTTGGAAATTTACTGATGCACGGCGAGGAATCTAAAAAGTTTTAGAATTTATAAACAAACGTCAACTTTTACCACCCTCTGTTAGAACTACTTTACGAGTTGACATAATTTTGTCGAAAACTTTTACGTAAAAGGTTTTTAATATTTAATGTTTCATTATGTATATATGAAGCCTTAATTTTACTATAGATTGCCTGACTTGCTGCTACGTGAACTTCATATTACGTAAATATGACAGACCATAAATGATGCCGTTTTACACCACACAGTTTGAGGCTTGTTAAGCTCTTCATGTCAGCAAATTACAAGACAGATTCAGCATATACAAATGTAAGTTGAATCAAATCTTTGCAGGGAAGATCTATTGTGTACGTGTAAAATTCAAAAAGTATTATAGTAATTACTTAATTGAAATAATACAACAATTAACATGAAGTTAATTACTATTTACTTGTATTACACGAAGGCGATTTGAAAAGTTTGCGGCCTACCATATAAACGAATGTGTGGCGTTTCTGTTTTTTACCGCATCGTGGCACCACGAACGTTCGTCCCACGAACAGCTGTGTAGCGTCAAGTCCGGTCAAGTCCTTGTTGCTGAGAAACAGCTGTATAAATAAAGTTATCTCACAGCAACGCTGAAAATAGATAAAATTGAACATGAACATTGCAGTGATCAAATTTTTTGTTAAGAAAGTTTTAACGCCAACAGAATTTATTAACGAGATGAAGAATGGGTTGGGTGATGCTGAATTTTCATTTACTACAGTGAAAAAAGTTCTACTGAATTTAAAGTGGTCGTGCAAGTTTGGAAGATGACCCACGTACTGGGCATTCGAAGAGTTCCACTATACTAGAAACCATCAATAAAGTGTACGATATTGTTTGGAAGATCGCCATTTGAAGGTCCCTGAAATTGTTATACCTGTGGACATTTCAGACGAGTGGGTACATCACATTCTTACTGTGGAATTAGGTATGAAAAAGCTGTCTATAAATGGGTGTCGAGTTTGTTGACAAGTGACCAAAAACGTATGCGAATGCCATCTTCTCAGGAATGTTTGGACCGTCTTAAGAAAAATCTGAAGGATTTTATTTGTAGATTTGTAAAAACTGACGAAACTTGGGTCCATTACTTCACTGCAGAAACAAACCTACAGACGAAACAATGGATGCATAGTGGTTCGCTACCTCTGAAAACGGCAAAACGAGCAAGACTGCACAAATAAAATTAGCAATTGAAGAAATTAAACAAACGAAAGTTTTAAATATCCGGTGTGTGTAGTTAGAGAGAAAATCATTGTAGTAGATACTGCAGGAAGACGTCTACAATGAACGTTTCACAGCGTGAGACATTTGATGGGCGTATCCGCTTGGCAACATCAGTATGCATACGCTTTTCGTGTAGACATCGTGGGGTTGGAACAATAGGGTAGGCGCCCCAGGGGTCTCGCACGCTTTCTATAATCGTCAGCATACATTATGACTATATGAAAAGAAAATCATTCCCATTAAAACGTCTATTACGACAGAAGACTGTTATACTGGGTACTGCCTCAGCTATCTTTACACAATATTAAAATATTCTTCAGAGAAAATGTAGACATCTATAGTTATGTTTACTTACAGTTATTTTATTTGTTTTTATAACGTTTTGCTTGAAGATCAGAACATTTTTCTCGATCGTACAACTTACTCTATATTTTAGATGACACGTCTAGATTTGTATACGTCGTTGTCTTCATTACTTTTGCAACGTCGTTCAAACTTTTGTTTTTCCACCTGACCTTCACATTTAAAAGTCCTTATCTACTGTAGGAATTTGTTACGTACTTTCAAATCTATTCTAAGTGGTATTTACACCATTTTTTCCTGTGACGTTCACTTGCAGACTGCGTAAATTTTAGCCAGACATAGATACCACTCTGAACGTGTTAGATCAATTAAGTGTGCATATTTAATGGCACAAATATAACATAAAAATATATTAACAAGAATCAATTTATTACCTTACTCCATTCATATTCGTTGAAAAAAAAAAGAATTTCATGTTCAATTAACTGTCAATATATCAAAAAATTAAATACTTCTTCTTGTCAAAATTTATATAATACTTCGAGTCAATGTTATTAAAATCTATTCCCGGTCTGTTTGGTCGTGGTCACTTGTTTCTTTAGCCACAGTACAGCGATCTCTAATGTGTACCACACTACGTTAGTGCAGCTCAATTTTTTACTATGATGATGGTAGTCTATGTTACTGCCAAAACATAAGTTTTAGAAGGACACTGTGGACCGCAGCCAAACAGCCCGGGAATGGATTTTAATAAACTTTGTACAACAAATAGTGATTTAATTTTAATAAAGATTTTGGCAAATATAAAATAATTATTTGTGTTAATTTACATTTCCAAGGTACGCAGAGAATCCTCGTTTTTTGACCCCACTTGTGCAGTCCACCTGCAATCAACTACTTATCTCACTAAGAATTGCTATGTGAACTACTGCCAATAGTACCAACTGCTGGAAGTGTCATATCGGATTTCGATACTTATCGGCGGATTGCTCTACTCGTGTAACTACTGGTACTACTACTCTCGGCGAACTACTGGACTACAAAACTTCCTTCTGTCCATATAACAGACTTTGTAAAATGCTCTACCTTGGCATTTCCACTTTCCTGTATCATCCTGGCATAAACAAGCAATATCTTCCTTGATATATGTTTGTTTCAATTTTAAATACAATGAAATTAAGTATTTTTTTTCGCCTTTTTTCATATTAATTGACACATTATGATACTTGCAGAAACATCACTTAATTTTGTACAGTAATAATTATCACGATTCGTAATGTTTAGTTATTACAAATATTAAAACTAAAAGCTTCAATATTTCATAAATGGTTCATCACAAGTAATGTTAAAATATTTTCTTCTTTTATTTTTGCAGAGGCTGTTATTTTACTGCAAATTGTGATCTTCAGGACCGTCTTTATTTTTAATTTTGTCACTAATCATTCACAAAAAGATGTACGTTTTACCGTAATTGATGGTGGGGATGACTAGAGTGTGTTTGTGAGAAACCAAAACTGTATGTCGTACGCGTATAGATTTTGAAACCTACAAAAATAGTTGCGCCATAATAAATAATAAGAACGAATATTCTTATTAAACCTATTGAAATCTGATTAATTTTTTAATGCGCTTTGATACTGCCAAGAAGCTTGTAGTTTAAAAAATATATTTTGACTGTTTAAAATAGTAGATATTAAGAAATTCCCTGAAATACTAAACTCGGTACATAGTTTTGACGAAAAATTTTATAATTAGGTAATGGTAAATCAATAATTTTCCAAATAATTATAAGGTGTTTTTACATTTTATTCTGAACTTAAGGCAACAATCTCTAGAAAGAGGTGATCATACTTCGTTACTATAGCAAACAGAGGTCTTTGTACCTTAAAATTCAAATACGATTTTTAAAAACAAAATGTTATAAGCAAAATTATAGAAACCCAATTACTCTAGTGTATTTAATAAAATAACAATTTTAAACCAGAGAAACTTTAATAAATATTTGGTATTATGAAAACAATTAACTTAAAATTTTGCGAAGAATGGATTACAGTTTGTTAGTTAATATTTAAAAATTAATGCAAAAATAATTAAAACTTCATCCCAGTTATGTTCACATAAGTTTCTGTAGAAACATATTGGCCTATGTGGCACAATTTTCCCACGTTTATGTATCAGTTAACAGTATGCCAACTTTTCTTGCAAGTTTAGGTTATAAACGTTTTAAAGGCGGTTCAAAATTTGCAAAGGAAATTGACAAATATTAATTTTGTCACATTATTCAAATTACAAATATTTTATTTTAATTAGAAGACAGCACAATTTGATGACCTACATGGACGTTTCTAATTTTGTCGCAATTTTGACTTCTGCTTTGATATCTTGTGTTTCTAAATTCAAAAAATTTCATTATAAACACTGTATTTGGTTGTGTTACAATTTCCATTAGATTTAAAATTAACATCGATTGTTACAATTCGTAGACAATTTTTATACTATTTTAGTGTTTAGAGATATAAAACTATTATATTTTCAAAACCTTGTCACTATATTCAGACCACGATTAACATTCCTTTGAGTTTCAAAAACGACATCGATTATTGCCACTTTTCAAGATTTTGACCACTATAATTTTGACCTTTTCTGATATTTTAGGAGGATTAATTTAAAAAGATGATAGGTTTATGTGAAGCAAAGGTAAAGACGCATATGCCATTGCTTGCGTAAATACGATGATATATTCAAAAACTATTGTAAGATATCTCTAAATACATTGGCTGATAGACAGGTAGGTAGATAGGCATAGAAACAAATTCCAAACGGTCTATTAAAACTAAAACCTGGTTTCTTTCGTTTAATATAACATGACTTTAAATTTTGTAACCTTATGCTATTTGAACAGACATTATTCACTTTAAAGGATCTAAAATGAGATAAACGGAAGCATTAAAAAACAACTGAAAAACCTAAACTTTTTAATGGTAGTTTATAAAGAGTTGAAAATTGTAATAAAACCATATAAACAAAACTGTGTTTCAAACTACACCGTCAAAAAAAAAGATATTATCGGTGCTTTGATCACCTTGACATGAGACAAGTAAACATTTACATCTGTCAGGAAACTCACTATTGATGACACCGTACTTGGTGAAGTAAAGTGTTGCAACAGTAGGCCTTGTCAACTGCAGTACGGCGCACGTAATGTGTCTCTGATCCAACACTGAAAAACAAGAAGCATTGTTTCCTTTACTTTATTTTAATCTGTTTCATACAAAGCGTGAGAGGATCTACATCTGGTAGTATACCAGCTAGTTACTGTATTACAACACAACATGTAGTCGCTTAAATGAAGCATGTTAAACCGATTGTAACGTACTGTACTGGAGAATGATTTGTAGCAAAAAATTTTAAGAGTCTCGCTTGTTCTTAGTGCCGCTGATCGCATGAGCCAGACTGATAATAGTTATAATAATAATTTGTTTTAAATTACATAAAACTCCTTCACTTCCCTTTTGCTCTATATCGTTGGCCTCCTCTATCTCGGCTCTGCCTACACACTTTATCAGTAGCGGAAGGCTTGCATATTGCCTACTGCGTGCACATCTTTCTTGCATCCGTGGCGACATTTTAGTCGCCTGTTAGTGTTTTTCCTCAGTGTTAGTGTGGCGGGAGATCTTTTAAATAGTCGCAAATAATTTATATTTACAACGTAATTGTAAAGTCTACTGTTACCTTAGTTTTATTTATACTTAAACTGTTCGCTCATTGAAGTGTCAGTAAACATTCTGGTTGTTTACTATTATTCACAGCCCTTTACCGTTACTTATATAATGCCCAGCATTCTCCTCAAGAGCCTCTTCTTATATATAGTTTTAATCTTTCTAGTGCCAACTCAGTTTGTTTTCAGATTTCAGTAACTCAACACTGGATGGATCCCACAAAGTCTGTAACGTATCGCCGCGTTAGAAATCCAGGGAACCCATCTTAACTAAGCTCCGTCAATTAGATGGGCTGCCTACGTTGTAACAGAATGTATCACAAATAATTAACTTAACAAATTTACTTACCAACTGAGTAAGGAAACAAGGGAAGGTAGACTATTGATTTACGCACTCATTATATGTGTGTAACAAGACGACTTCTCTTTATTTAACATTTAAAAACATTTACTGACAGATCCCATGACATTACTAATTAAATTATTAAAGTTATTTGAATACTTTCTTTAATCTTTGGGATCAAAATTAATTTTATTTATCTATACCTCGGATCCGGGTAACCTTCGGTATTTAGTTATTAAAACTTTTAGTTATACTCAATTCATGATATTAGCTTGCAAGACTTTCTTTAATTTAACCATTTGAAGAATGGTATTATTACTTGAATTATACTACGATACATTAACATATAAATTGTTACAACGTATGATGTTTGAATAGTTACATTAAAATTCTTAGATTTAATCTTTTAATCTTTAGAAAGTTAATAGTCTCTGAAAAGTCTCTTTTAAGGTGTGTTGTGTAACAAATATTAGTAACCCTCGATAGACAGGCTATCGAGTCACCTTTAAATTGGTATGTAGAAACCTCGTCCTGGGGTGTCCGTCTTGGGAATCCTTAAAATGCCGTCATCATCTCGGTCTGGTCTTCGTCATTAGAGGGCTCGAAAGTCCGTAGGGTAGATTGAAGCTTCTACGATGGTACTTGTAGATTCTCGGATGTCCTGATCTGCATATTCTCTCGGGTCTACTAGAGTTTGTAAGTTCTGGTAGTTCACATCTCCAGGTATGATGTTGAAAGTGTTGTTATTCTTGAAGTTAGCAGTCATCATGTTTTACACCATTTTTATATTTCGTGTTATACTTTAAGTCTCTTGTTTTTTACATAACTAAACTGATTAATACATAACATATGCTTTCAGCAGCAATTTCTTGTATACAACATTAAAGTAAAACAAAAGTATCGGCAATATAGTGTAAGAGCTTTTGCTCGTACGTCTACACTGCATGAAGTCAACATAGCGAGAGAGCGAATTTCTGCTCCCTTCGACTGGTACCTAACAAAATGTTAGAGGGGCAATTACTGCGCGAGAATATAGTCCCTGTCTCTCTTTAAGTAAACATTTTTATTTATACAAACTATCCCTAAATAAATATACATAATTTAAATAAGTTCTTTTAGCGACTATCTGTGTCTTCAGATTCTTAATTATTAATATTAGGTTTTTTTATCTTATTCTAAATTACAGAAGACTCGGAAAACATGTCGAGTCCGGAACTAACAGGCCAGCGCCTGCTAATAAGCAAGGGTTAAATACGACAATAATAACTATTTACAATTTGCTTTTTTATTACAGTATCTTTGGGCTTATTAATTACTTCTTCCTCTCATACTGAGTACATACAGGATTTTATGTTATTATAATGAGATTTAAATGGATTAATGGCTCGCAACATTAATTTTTAAAATTTCTTTATTTTTTTTTATTGTTAGAATTTAAATCGTCACATACTCCACCGCTTAATTTGCACTTTACGGTTTTTTTTCTCTTTTGAGTCTAACTCACAATTGGGGACTGGGAGTATGTTTGGGGTCAGTGTGTGAAGTTATTTATTATTAGTGCACAGTTTGTTTTCTCAAATTTTCTTTAAATGAACTTGTTCATTTAAATGATCGCCTTCGTGAAATTCCCTTTTTCTCACTTCTTACAGTACTAACTTACATTTTAATCTTAATACTAATTTCCAAAGCTTAGATTGGAAAGATCCCTATTTATCCGTAACTCACAACATCGTGGCCCGACTGACAACAGCTTACTCTAACTACTCAAGTTAGCTTTCAGCATTTATTAATGATCTTTGGCACCTTTCTGCCCTATCATTACCCTTTTCAGTCGGCGCCGTTGTGACCTGTTACGTTACATGTATAATCACTTCTTGATTATATACCATAAACTTATTTCTAATGTAATCTAAAGAGGATCCCATGCTCCACTCTAGATTACTGTTTTGAGAGAAGCGTAATGTCACGAAGATAATTCTCTTTTATCTCTTTAACAATATCTAAACAAACTATGCGGAAGGGGAGACACTTTACACAATGCATTGTCATACACACTAGGGGTGGTTTTCAATTGTTTAGGCTAGCACCGGTTTATCACAATAGGGAGGGTGCGTGGCTGCTTACTACCATACTGAACACGCTTTATTTCCTCAACTGGCCACCACTGCGGTGTTTGCAATGTGTAACTGTACTTTTATTATTATTTTCTTTTTCCTTACTTACTGCTACACTTCACACTATTTAGTTTAAATCAAGAATTATTTAGCCTTATTATTTAAGCAATTATTATTATTCACTTATTATTACTTTCTTTATTATTATTTACTTTGGGGGAGATTTAAGAAACGTACCTAGAACTATTTACTATCTAATTACCATATTTATCAAGTTAAATAGCCGATCAGCTGTTTTCTGGAATGTAGGTCACCCTCTGTATTTAGTTAACAAAGGAAGGTTGAGCGTGTGTGACTGAGGAAGGGGGTTTTACTCTTACATATTATTGTCTACACAATGCGAGTGAATAACACAACGACCGGTATAAACAAGAGAAGGGGAATGCAGACGCTAGATTCTATTATTATTACGCTTGGCACCACTTTGACTCCATTCATTCATATACTCTTCTCAATTAAATAAATTAATTATTTTGTTCACAAATTACGAACTTCTACTTAATTACCTGGGTGTACATTAAGTGCATTATTATTAACAAAGTTATTATTGATTAATTTTTTTTTTATACGTACAAGTGTATGTCCAACATATCCCGTGCAGAACGATTCAGGAAACAACAGGTCATGGATTGTCGTAAACAAACCTGTTTCAGATTGTCCAGTTGACCAAAATTGTAATGTTTGGTCACAATTCATGTATGCAAGTAGGTACCTGCATATAGCTTATTTACACTGTATAGCGCTCATGATATTTCAACTTATACATACTATCATTTACGTAACTTAGTAAAGTATTAAACATGTTTTGAAAATTAAAGTTATTAAAGTAACTTTCTGAGTGCTTAGATCAATAACTGAATATAAAATTCAACCCAGCATAGCGCTGCAATTTTGTTTGTGTCACTCTGTACACGAATAAATCTCTCTCCTTTGTTTCCTTTTTTTTAAAAGAGTGGCGCAATTTTGTTTGCGTCACGATGCTTACACAACTTTTAACTTTAGCAGAGTGGCGCAATTTTGTAACGTACCGCCGCGTTACAAATCCAGGGAACCCATCCTAACTAAGCTCCGTCAATTAGATGGGCTGCCTACGTTGTAACAGAATGTATCACAAATAATTAACTTAACAAATTTACTTACCAACTGAGTAAGGAAACAAGGGAAGGTAGACTATTGATTTACGCACTCATTATATGTGTGTAACAAGACGACTTCTCTTTATTTAACATTTAAAAACATTTACTGACAGATCCCATGACATTACTAATTAAATTATTAAAGTTATTTGAATACTTTCTTTAATCTTTGGGATCAAAATTAATTTTATTTATCTATACCTCGGATCCGGGTAACCTTCGGTATTTAGTTATTAAAACTTTTAGTTATACTCAATTCATGATATTAGCTTGCAAGACTTTCTTTAATTTAACCATTTGAAGAATGGTATTATTACTTGAATTATACTACGATACATTAACATATAAACTGTTACAACGTATGATGTTTGAATAGTTACATTAAAATTCTTAGATTTAATCTTTTAATCTTTACAAAGTTAATAGTCTCTGAAAAGTCTCTTTTAAGGTGTGTTGTGTAACAAATATTAGTAACCCTCGATAGACAGGCTATCGAGTCACCTTTAAATTGGTATGTAGAAACCTCGTCCTGGGGTGTCCGTCTTGGGAATCCTTAAAATGCCGTCATCATCTCGGTCTGGTCTTCGTCATTAGAGGGCTCGAAAGTCCGTAGGGTAGATTGAAGCTTCTACGATGGTACTTGTAGATTCTCGGATGTCCTGATCTGCATATTCTCTCGGGTTTACTAGAGTTTGTAAGTTCTGGTAGTTCACATCTCCAGGTATGATGTTGAAAGTGTTGTTATTCTTGAAGTTAGCAGTCATCATGTTTTTCACCATTTTTATATTTCGTGTTATACTTTAAGTCTCTTGTTTTTTACATAACTAAACTGATTAATACATAACATATGCTTTCAGCAGCAATTTCTTGTATACAACATTAAAGTAAAACAAAAGTGTCGGCAATATAGTGTAAGAGCTTTTGCTCGTACGTCTACACTGCATGAAGTCAACATAGCGAGAGAGCGAATTTCTGCTCCCTTCGACTGGTACCTAACAAAATGGTAGAGGGGAAATTACTGCGCGAGAATGTAGTCCCTGTCTCTCTTTAAGTAAACATTTTTATTTATACAAACTATTCCTAAATAAATATACATAATTTAAATAAGTTGTTTTAGCGACTATCTGTGTCTTCAGATTCTTAATTATTAACATTAGGTTTTTTTATCTTATTCTAAATTACAGAAGACTCGGAAAACATGTCGAGTCCGGAACTAACAGGCCAGCGCCTGCTAATAAGCAAGGGTTAAATACGACAATAATAACTATTTACAATTTGCTTTTTTATTACAGTATCTTTGGGCTTATTAATTACTTCTTCCTCTCATACTGAGTACATACAGGTTTTTATGTTATTATAATGAGATTTAAATGGATTAATGGCTCGCAACCTTAATTTTTAAAATTTCTTTATTTTTTTTTTATTGTTAGAATTTAAATCGTCACATACTCCACCGCTTAATTTGCACTTTACGGTTTTTTTTGTCTTTTGAGTCTAACTCACAATTGGGGACTGGGAGTATGTTTGGGGTCAGTGTGTGAAGTTATTTATTATTAGTGCACAGTTTGTTTTCTCAAATTTTCTTTAAATGAACTTGTTCATTTAAATGATCGCCTTCGTGAAATTCCCTTTTTCTCACTTCTTACAGTACTAACTTACATTTTAATCTTAATACTAATTTCCAAAGCTTAGATTGGAAAGATCCCTATTTATCCGTAACTCACAACATCGTGGCCCGACTGACAACAGCTTACTCTAACTACTCAAGTTAGCTTTCACCATTTATTAATGATCTTTGGCACCTTTCTGCCCTATCATTACCCTTTTCAGTCGGCGCCGTTGTGACCTGTTACGTTACATGTATAATCACTTCTTGATTATATACCATAAACTTATTTCTAATGTAATCTAAAGAGGATCCCATACTCCACTCTAGATTACTGTTTTGAGAGAAGCGGAATGTCACGAAGATAATTCTCTTTTATCTCTTTAACAATATCTAAACAAACTATGCGGAAGGGGAGACACTTTACACAATGCATTGTCATACACACTAGGGGTGGTTTTCAATTGTTTAGGCTAGCACCGGTTTATCACAATAGGGAGGGTGCGTGGCTGCTTACTACCATACTGAACACGCTTTATTTCCTCAACTGGCCACCACTGCGGTGTTTGCAATGTGTAACTGTACTTTTATTATTATTTTCTTTTTCCTTACTTACTGCTACACTTCACACTATTTAGTTTAAATCAAGAATTATTTAGCCTTATTATTTAAGCAATTATTATTATTCACTTATTATTACTTTCTTTATTATTATTTACTTTGGGGGAGATTTAAGAAACGTACCTAGAACTATTTACTATCTAATTACCATATTTATCAAGTTAAATAGCCGATCAGCTGTTTTCTGGAATGTAGGTCACCCTCTGTATTTAGTTAACAAAAGAAGGTTGAGCGTGTGTGACTGAGAAAGGGGGTTTTACTCTTACATATTATTGTCTACACAATGCGAGTGAATAACACAACGACCGGTATAAACAAGAGAAGGGGAATGCAGACGCTAGATTCTATTATTATTACGCTTGGCACCACTTTGACTCCATTCATTCATATACTCTTCTCAATTAAATAAATTAATTATTTTGTTCACAAATTACGAACTTCTACTTAATTACCTGGGTGTACATTAAGTGCATTATTATTAACAAAGTTATTATTGATTAATTTTTTTTTTATACGTACAAGTGTATGTCCAACATATCCCGTGCAGAACGATTCAGGAAACAACAGGTCATGGATTGTCGTAAACAAACCTGTTTCAGATTGTCCAGTTGACCAAAATTGTAATGTTTGGTCACAATTCATGTATGCAAGTAGGTACCTGCATATAGCTTATTTACATTGTATAGCGCTCATGATATTTCAACTTATACATACTATCATTTACGTAACTTAGTAAAGTATTAAACATGTTTTGAAAATTAAAGTTATTAAAGTAACTTTCTGAGTGCTTAGATCAATAACTGAATATAAAATTCAACCCAGCATAGCGCTGCAATTTTGTTTGTGTCACTCTGTACACGAATAAATCTCTCTCCTTTGTTTCCTTTTTTTTAAAAGAGTGGCGCAATTTTGTTTGCGTCACGATGCTTACACAACTTTTAACTTTAGCAGAGTGGCGCAATTTTGTAACGTACCGCCGCGTTACAAATCCAGGGAACCCATCTTAACTAAGCTCCGTCAATTAGATGGGCTGCCTACGTTGTAACAGAATGTATCACAAATAATTAACTTAACAAATTTACTTACCAACTGAGTAAGGAAACAAGGGAAGGTAGACTATTGATTTACGCACTCATTATATGTGTGTAACAAGACGACTTCTCTTTATTTAACATTTAAAAACATTTACTGACAGATCCCATGACATTACTAATTAAATTATTAAAGTTATTTGAATGCTTTCTTTAATCTTTGGGATCAAAATTGATTTTATTTAGCTGTACCTCGGATCCGCGTAACCTTCGGTATTTAGTTATTAAAACTTTTAGTTATACTCAATTCATGATATTAGCTTGCAAGACTTTCTTTAATTTAACCATTTGAAGAATGGTATTATTACTTGAATTATACTACGATACATTAACATATAAACTGTTACAACGTATGATGTTTGAATAGTTACATTAAAATTCTTAGATTTAATCTTTTAATCTTTACAAAGTTAATAGTCTCTGAAAAGTCTCTTTTAAGGTGTGTTGTGTAACAAATATTAGTAACCCTCGATAGACAGGCTATCGAGTCACCTTTAAATTGGTATGTAGAAACCTCGTCCTGGGGTGTCCGTCTTGGGAATCCTTAAAATGCCGTCATCATCTCGGTCTGGTCTTCGTCATTAGAGGGCTCGAAAGTCCGTAGGGTAGATTGAAGCTTCTACGATGGTACTTGTAGATTCTCGGTGTCCTGATCTGCATATTCTCTCGGGTTTACTAGAGTTTGTAAGTTCTGGTAGTTCACATCTCCAGGTATGATGTTGAAAGTGTTGTTATTCTTGAAGTTAGCAGTCATCATGTTTTTCACCATTTTTATATTTCGTGTTATACTTTAAGTCTCTTGTTTTTTACATAACTAAACTGATTAATACATAACATATGCTTTCAGCAGTAATTTCTTGTATACAACATTAAAGTAAAACAAAAGTGTCGGCAATATAGTGTAAGAGCTTTTGCTCGTACGTCTACACTGCATGAAGTCAACATAGCGAGAGAGCGAATTTCTGCTCCCTTCGACTGGTACCTAACAAAATGGTAGAGGGGAAATTACTGCGCGAGAATATAGTCCCTGTCTCTCTTTAAGTAAACATTTTTATTTATACAAACTATTCCTAAATAAATATACATAATTTAAATAAGTTGTTTTAGCGACTATCTGTGTCTTCAGATTCTTAATTATTAACATTAGGTTTTTTTATCTTATTCTAAATTACAGAAGACTCGGAAAACATGTCGAGTCCGGAACTAACAGGCCAGCGCCTGCTAATAAGCAAGGGTTAAATACGACAATAATAACTATTTACAATTTGCTTTTTTATTACAGTATCTTTGGGCTTATTAATTACTTCTTCCTCTCATACTGAGTACATACAGGTTTTTATGTTATTATAATGAGATTTAAATGGATTAATGGCTCGCAACCTTAATTTTTAAAATTTCTTTATTTTTTTTTTATTGTTAGAATTTAAATCGTCACATACTCCACCGCTTAATTTGCACTTTACGGTTTTTTTTGTCTTTTGAGTCTAACTCACAATTGGGGACTGGGAGTATGTTTGGGGTCAGTGTGTGAAGTTATTTATTATTAGTGCACAGTTTGTTTTCTCAAATTTTCTTTAAATGAACTTGTTCATTTAAATGATCGCCTTCGTGAAATTCCCTTTTTCTCACTTCTTACAGTACTAACTTACATTTTAATCTTAATACTAATTTCCAAAGCTTAGATTGGAAAGATCCCTATTTATCCGTAACTCACAACATCGTGGCCCGACTGACAACAGCTTACTCTAACTACTCAAGTTAGCTTTCAGCATTTATTAATGATCTTTGGCACCTTTCTGCCCTATCATTACCCTTTTCAGTCGGCGCCGTTGTGACCTGTTACGTTACATGTATAATCACTTCTTGATTATATACCATAAACTTATTTCTAATGTAATCTAAAGAGGATCCCATACTCCACTCTAGATTACTGTTTTGAGGGAAGCGGAATGTCACGAAGATAATTCTCTTTTATCTCTTTAACAATATCTAAACAAACTATGCGGAAGGGGAGACACTTTACACAATGCATTGTCATACACACTAGGGGTGGTTTTCAATTGTTTAGGCTAGCACCGGTTTATCACAATAGGGAGGGTGCGTGGCTGCTTACTACCATACTGAACACGCTTTATTTCCTCAACTGGCCACCACTGCGGTGTTTGCAATGTGTAACTGTACTTTTATTATTATTTTCTTTTTCCTTACTTACTGCTACACTTCACACTATTTAGTTTAAATCAAGAATTATTTAGCCTTATTATTTAAGCAATTATTATTATTCACTTATTATTACTTTCTTTATTATTATTTACTTTGGGGGAGATTTAAGAAACGTACCTAGAACTATTTACTATCTAATTACCATATTTATCAAGTTAAATAGCCGATCAGCTGTTTTCTGGAATGTAGGTCACCCTCTGTATTTAGTTAACAAAAGAAGGTTGAGCGTGTGTGACTGAGAAAGGGGGTTTTACTCTTACATATTATTGTCTACACAATGCGAGTGAATAACACAACGACCGGTATAAACAAGAGAAGGGGAATGCAGACGCTAGATTCTATTATTATTACGCTTGGCACCACTTTGACTCCATTCATTCATATACTCTTCTCAATTAAATAAATTAATTATTTTGTTCACAAATTACGAACTTCTACTTAATTACCTGGGTGTACATTAAGTGCATTATTATTAACAAAGTTATTATTGATTAATTTTTTTTTTATACGTACAAGTGTATGTCCAACATATCCCGTGCAGAACGATTCAGGAAACAACAGGTCATGGATTGTCGTAAACAAACCTGTTTCAGATTGTCCAGTTGACCAAAATTGTAATGTTTGGTCACAATTCATGTATGCAAGTAGGTACCTGCATATAGCTTATTTACATTGTATAGCGCTCATGATATTTCAACTTATACATACTATCATTTACGTAACTTAGTAAAGTATTAAACATGTTTTGAAAATTAAAGTTATTAAAGTAACTTTCTGAGTGCTTAGATCAATAACTGAATATAAAATTCAACCCAGCATAGCGCTGCAATTTTGTTTGTGTCACTCTGTACACGAATAAATCTCTCTCCTTTGTTTCCTTTTTTTTAAAAGAGTGGCGCAATTTTGTTTGCGTCACGATGCTTACACAACTTTTAACTTTAGCAGAGTGGCGCAATTTTGTAACGTACCGCCGCGTTACAAATCCAGGGAACCCATCTTAACTAAGCTCCGTCAATTAGATGGGCTGCCTACGTTGTAACAGAATGTATCACAAATAATTAACTTAACAAATTTACTTACCAACTGAGTAAGCAAAACAAGGGAAGGTAGACTATTGATTTACGCACTCATTATATGTGTGTAACAAGACGACTTCTCTTTATTTAACATTTAAAAACATTTACTGACAGATCCCATGACATTACTAATTAAATTATTAAAGTTATTTGAATGCTTTCTTTAATCTTTGGGATCAAAATTGATTTTATTTAGCTGTACCTCGGATCCGCGTAACCTTCGGTATTTAGTTATTAAAACTTTTAGTTATACTCAATTCATGATATTAGCTTGCAAGACTTTCTTTAATTTAACCATTTGAAGAATGGTATTATTACTTGAATTATACTACGATACATTAACATATAAACTGTTACAACGTATGATGTTTGAATAGTTACATTAAAATTCTTAGATTTAATCTTTTAATCTTTACAAAGTTAATAGTCTCTGAAAAGTCTCTTTTAAGGTGTGTTGTGTAACAAATATTAGTAACCCTCGATAGACAGGCTATCGAGTCACCTTTAAATTGGTATGTAGAAACCTCGTCCTGGGGTGTCCGTCTTGGGAATCCTTAAAATGCCGTCATCATCTCGGTCTGGTCTTCGTCATTAGAGGGCTCGAAAGTCCGTAGGGTAGATTGAAGCTTCTACGATGGTACTTGTAGATTCTCGGATGTCCTGATCTGCATATTCTCTCGGGTCTACTAGAGTTTGTAAGTTCTGGTAGTTCACATCTCCAGGTATGATGTTGAAAGTGTTGTTATTCTTGAAGTTAGCAGTCATCATGTTTTACACCATTTTTATATTTCGTGTTATACTTTAAGTCTCTTGTTTTTTACATAACTAAACTGATTAATACATAACATATGCTTTCAGCAGCAATTTCTTGTATACAACATTAAAGTAAAACAAAAGTATCGGCAATATAGTGTAAGAGCTTTTGCTCGTACGTGTACACTGCATGAAGTCAACATAGCGAGAGAGCGAATTTCTGCTCCCTTCGACTGGTACCTAACAAAATGGTAGAGGGGAAATTACTGCGCGAGAATATAGTCCCTGTCTCTCTTTAAGTAAACATTTTTATTTATACAAACTATCCCTAAATAAATATACATAATTTAAATAAGTTCTTTTAGCGACTATCTGTGTCTTCAGATTCTTAATTATTAACATTAGGTTTTTTTATCTTATTCTAAATTACAGAAGCCTCGGAAAACATGTCGAGTCCGGAACTAACAGGCCAGCGCCTGCTAATAAGCAAGGGTTAAATACGACAATAATAACTATTTACAATTTGCTTTTTTATTACAGTATCTTTGGGCTTATTAATTACTTCTTCCTCTCATACTGAGTACATACAGGTTTTTATGTTATTATAGTGAGATTTAAATGGATTAATGTCTCGCAACCTTAATTTTTAAAATTTCTTTATTTTTTTTAATGTTACAATTTAAATCGTCACAAGTCTTAACTTACGACATTTTTTTTACATAGGCAATTTGTCTTTCTGCCTTATATTATTTTTAATAATATTCTACAGTGGATTATTTAGATCTACTTGTCAGGATACTTTATTTATCAAAATTAAGTACTTTACTCTTATTACAATAAAAAATGTTTCTGGTAAACTACCCTTTCCCCGAAACCGATCTTCACCAAAATCAATAGGCCTTGAGTCCTCTATAACTCAGGCACATATGTAAAATTTATTTGATTCTGTATGAATTTACGGCAGTTATCGTTCGTCATGAAAAAATTTCTCTTGTTACAACATAAAATGTTGCTGGTAAACTACCCCTTCCCCTTAACCGATCTTCACCAAAATCAACAGACCTTGAGTACTTAAAAATTCTTCAGGAAAGTATGCAAAAAATTATTTGATTCTCTTTTAATATGCGGCAGTCATCATTCGTCATAAAAAAATTACCCTTTTAAAAGGTCCGCCAGTGAAGCGGGAAATTTTGAAAGTCCGATAGTTCATTTTCTGCTCACGAGAGGGCGTGGAGGTTTTCGATTGCTGTTTTACATTTAATACCATTTGTTAAACATGAAGCAGTGGTCCGGTGCACAGCGTGCTTTCTGCGTAAAATTGTTTTATAAGAATGGTGACAGTGTGACTTCTGTACCACGATTGTTTCGTAATCATTCCAATATTCCACGACATGGAAGAGTGCCGTCCGCTCATGCAATTATGTCATGGGTGAAAAAGTTTGAAGAAACTGGTTCCACATTAAACTTAAAACATAGAGGAGCAACAAGGTCTGTAAGAACAGAGGAAAACATTGAAAGAGTTCGTGTAGCATTGACGCGTAGTCCACAAAGTTCTGCAATGAAACATGCATCCGCACTAAACATTAGTGATACTTGGTTACGACGAATTTTGCATAAAGACTTATCTTTTCATCCTTACAAATTTCAAGTAATCCAGGAGTTGAAAGATGGCGATATGCTGGCTCGCAGGATTTTCAGCGAAGAAATATTGCGACGTGTAAATGATGATGAAAACTTTATTCACGGCAAGTTTATGTCAGATGAAGCACATTTTCATTTGAATGGATATGTAAACAAACAAAATAGTCGATATTGGAATGATGAAAACCCAGGTGAGTTGCATGAAAAGCCATTACATAGTCCGAAAAATACGGCGTGGTGTGCAGTTTCATCATCTGGCATTATTGGGCCCTATTTTTTCCAAGACGTTAGAGGAAACACCACAACTGTCAATGCAGACCGCTACACACACATGGTCAGAACATTTTTGATGCAACAGCTCCCTAGGTTTCCGGAAATTAATTTTTTCCATCATGATGGGGCCACAAGTCATACTGCTCGTGTGTCCATGGCTGCTTTAAGAGAACTCTTCCCGGACGGACTCATATCCAGATATGGCGACATCTCGTGGCCTGCAAGATCCCCAGATTTGTTCGCATGCGACTTTTTTCTTTGGGGATTTCTGAAGAGCAGGGTGTACATTGATAGACCGCACACCATACCGGAATTAAAAACGAATATCAGACAAGAAATTGCACTGATTCAACCTGACCTGCTTCGTCGAGTGATGGAAAATTTGCAGTCAAGATTAGAAGAATGTTTACACAGAAATGGCTCTCACTTGAGCGGCGTTATTTTTAAAAAGTAAAATAATGGCATACTTTACTCAACTCAAATCTGTAAAAAAAAATTCTGATAATAAATGTTTCATGAAAAAATTGGGTACTTTATTTTTTCCGCTTCACTGGCGGACCCTGTATTAACCCAAATGTGCGCCAAGGCTGTAGCACGTCTCCAGATGTGTTTAACATCTACATTCATGGTGTAGCTAAAGAGTGGAAATTGCGAGTGGCTCCAAAACATACATTTGCGCTACAGAGATATTTTTTTTCAATTACAGCAACTCTGTTCAAATTACAACATGAAAATCTCTGTGCAGAAGACAAAACCATAAGGTACAAACTAAGATCGTATTGGAGGATCAGGGTAGAGAACAGGTGTCACATTTGCGCTATCTTGCCTGCGACATCACCTATGTTATAGACTATGGTCTTGATTACAAATTTGCTAAGTTTCAGTCAATATGTGGCACACCTCGACGAGTGTTGTCGAGAAAACTAGGCAAAAGACGCAAATAAAAATTTTATAAGGTAATAGCTGTATCACTGTTATTGTATAGTTCTGAACACCATATATGGTCTCACAAAATATGGTTGTAACAGAGTATAGAATTCCAGTTATATAGGGCAGCAGATTTAGCGGTTTTTCTGACGCCACAGAAGCACATGCAAACATCGTTGTAACTACAGTAGTACACAAAAATCCATCCTCCCGCCATTACCACGCACATTTGTACATATACATAAACATTTTAACATACAGAGAAAGAGTATGCATGCAGCAAGTTTACATGTCAATGTAAAATAAAGAAATATATTTGCCTTGCATATTCAGTATGTTTAACGAAAATTACTACAAAAAATTGAGGAATCTTACAAATTATAATGTAAACGTTAATTTTGTTCAAACTGGTTATTTTTAAACTCTTAATCTTACATTTGTACTCTTTCATTGTATGAAATTTTCATCGCGTGTATATTACAGGTGTACATTTTAATATCGACATTTTAAGCATCTTTACAACTTTTTTTGTTTAAGTAATATAAGATATATGTATGATGTAATTTTTTTGTTTTCAAGGTATTTATTGTAACGCCACAGAACGTTCCATAAAGGAAATCATTTACATAGCAATGTATCATAAGAGGAAAATGAGGTGAACAGTATCGAACCCAAGTAGTCCTAAAAATTTTGTAATATTGTCTAATAATTAATACTACTAACATGAAAAACGACCACACTATGACTAAGACTAAGAACAGTGCAAACCCATAATATACTATAAGAGAGACAAATAATATCAGAAACAACCAAAATGAAGTCATTAATTATTAAGTTTTGTAACTCTGAATAGGGTATAAAGAACTATTTATTGTGAATTAATGGACATGATCCATTATTATATTATGTAATGTAAATAAAATAAATGTATTAAATGATTTGAATACATTATTAGAAAGGATCTAAGTTAAAATAAAAAATATATAAATGTTATGACAAAAAAATATTAAGTTGTTGGATTTGAGACCAATCACTCAGATTTCATGTAAAAATTAATTATTATCACATTAAGATAAAAACTATATGTAATTGTCACGTAGACAAAGATGAACAATTTATCTTAAATAAAGAAAGCTGTCAAATGAATAAAAGTCAGTTAAAATAGCCAAAAACTGTATTAACTAAAAACATGTAGTAGGCCTATAACGTTGTGATATTTATGGATTTAATGTTGACAAAATGCAACCAAATTGCATTAGAAAGTTGAAATATAATATAAAGCGACTATACTAATATATTTGACTAACTTAAACACTGTAATAGTCGAGTTAGCAAACTATTTACCTATACCATATATGGCTAAGGCCAAGCAACCATTACAAGAAATAGTCATATTCGACTAAATATTTACAAAATGTTAACAAAAATAAAAGAAAATGGTACAATACTTTAGTGTACCATGAAAACAAACAGACGCAGTTGAAAATAAGATCAATTATTAAAGAATTTGACTTATAAGAGTGAGATTTGTCACACAAAGAAAAAGGACAACTCAGGCAAACCAATATGATGCTAAGTTATCCCACAATACAAATAATACGTATCAGGATAAACCAGGTATCACAAAAGACAGACAATATATTAAACTCTCAGTGTATACTAGAAAAATCCCATATATATATTAAAGAAAAAGACTAATTATTGTATTCTAACAGTGACAACAACGTAGGCCATAGGCATGGACCATGTAAATCTGAACTTATTTGTGTATTATATATGTTAAACTTTATTTATTTTGTTATAGAAAGATGGTAATATTATGTGTTAATGTTGTAGAAGAAACCAAACAGCTTCACAACAATTTTTTAGTTCAAAAACTGAATTTTTGTGGAAACATTGTAAGGTAAGAGTTGTATGTTGTGTTGTTTATTATAGTTAATTTATTCAAAAACCAATCGTAATTAGTATCATTAGATTCAGTTGAAAGCAGAGAATCCAAATGTAGTAATGGCATGCATATTGTGAGTACTTATGTAAAATTGTTTGACAAATACCAGAATAATTTTTGCAATATCCTTAGTGTGAAGAATAAGAAATTTTATTCTAAAAGCTTCTACGGAAGTTAAATTTGTTCCATGAGGTTCCACTTCATTATTCTCGAACGGTCTAGAAGGAATTTTTACACAAATACACCGGAAGTTCATGTCGAAAAGCTAAAACAATGAGCCTGACAAAGTATAAAAGGAAGACCAAATTCGACCCAAAGACACTTCATGCTTGGAATCCAGAACAGACGCATCACCCACGACACTGATCACCGCAACCGAGGCGAAACCGAAGGCGAGAAGTCGACACAAGAACGAAGAAAGGCTTTTCCCGTACATTGACAAAACGACTGACTTAACCTCTACAAGAGTCTACGCCAATGTGTTGCTAAAATAGAGCAGCAACACGGCACATTTAATAGAACACACGCAGCCAGAATATCAACGGCCCAGGAGGGACCAAAATTTTAATAGAGAATCAATTCTGCTGTATTCGCTAAGACAAACTGACTTGACAAAAACTGCCCATAACGTAACATACACAAAGCCTTTCTATCGACTGCAAGGGAATCAGCGCTGTGGCGGCCAATTTGAGAAACAACGCGAAGAAGCTGATCGCTGGCGGCGGGGTTCGAGCGTAAATCTACTGCCAAACTGTTTTACGAAAGTGCGGAAGTTGTAAAAAATCGCATTTTGACTTAAAATAAATTCAGTGCACAAGGGACGTCGACACGAAGAGGCGAGATTGAAAACTACCCGAGAGAAGTGTCCAGTGCGAGAATAATTACCCATCGGAACGTGAGTTGTCAAAGTTAAAGTCATTTTTACCTGGTTACATTTGTCACACAGTTGTACTACACATGCCACACACACCTTCAAATCACTTAATTTTTGTAAAGCGTCTTATTGATATGTTTTGGTAGTTCAAAGGAGTCACGTCCTGAGAGTAAATATTTTCACATATTAAACTCATGCTTTTCAACTGAGTAAAAATAAAATATTTTTTAGCCGATACTTGATTGGAGAAAAACTTGTCAATAATAATAATAATTTATATTTTGTTTTGTAACTCTGCAATTTTATATTTTTTCACGAATGTTAGTCCTTCAGACGATTTTTTAAGAATCATTAAACATACTTTATTTTTTCAAACAAAAACTGTTTTGTTCACATTTTTTCATAGAATTATACTAACCGCTAAGGATTCAAAATTTTAATAATAATAACATTTTTCTTGGAACAAAAGATTCCAAGTGGCGCCCACAAACACATAGTAGATTAAGTTGTTTACAGGACTACATCACCGCAGAGGATCCAGTCATCAGTAAGTAACAAAAGGTGCGCGGAGGTAACGCCCGACATATTACAGTACATTACAACATTACACGACACGACGATACATTTTTCTTTTTTGTTATAAATTGACGACTCCAACGTGAGGCTGTTAAAAAAGGTACACAACATTTATTATTTGTTATAATATGTAAATTTGGACAGTCTTTTAAAATGTTTGTATTACTCAATTATTCCTTTCATTCCACCCGTTCAGCTTTTGAATACACGTACATTTAAAGAAATATAGTATTTTAGAAAAACATTAAATGATTGTTAAGACTCTTGCAAGGATCACCGTGACCAGTGGAAACAGAATATTTGAATAAAGAGAATTTGCTATTTTGAACGTTAATTATTTTTTAATGTTAAGAAAGTCAATCGTATAAAACAATCTGTTAAAGCTTAAGATTTTTCGACATCACAATGAAAGTCACTTATTTTACAGTTCAGAACTAGTACAAGATCTCAGTTGAAGATGTCCGTACACATTTTGCACTAAATGCAAAATGAATCGATAACGCTCTTTACACTAACTCCGCTTCAGAAACGTGGAAATATCCCGGCTGTGCAGCGTAGTGTATAAACAAAATTACCTGGATACCGATAGAATAATCGACGGTAATCAGGAAGGTCTTTAATTGACGAGAAGATGCGCGACTACTGTGTATAACTACCACACACACAATGTGGGAAAAGCGTCGAGTAGCCACACATACGCTTGTCTTAGCGTAGCACACGGCGTCTGCAGTCCAGCTCATCTCGAAATGACGTATACCCTTGCGTCTTACATTTGCGCCTGAAGCGGTTTCAAATTGTCAAAAATTCTTTTTCTGATGGGAATTATATCAAACAGCCTTAACATGAACTAGGCCTACTACAGGTAACCCCACTTGATGTATTATCTTATTTTCAGTGTCGTTCTCTCTTTTGTTTCTGAATTCTTTGTTCAAAAACTTGTTTGAAAAAAGATGGCTGATATCACATACATTTTTGGATTTCAGTATTAGTATGTTTCCTTTCTTCTCCAGCTGACTCTTTTATTGCAGACAGTTTTGTGAACACGGTGTCTACAATAATCGATAAGGCATTTTTGCTTCAGTGTTGAATCTACTCCAGTTGACTTTGATTCCGTTTGGATATTCTAGTAACGACTTTACTCAGCCTAGCTCGCAACACACACATCTCTGCAGCGGGTACTCTGGAATTTGTTTTGCTTCTGTATGAACGCTTTCATTCCTGCATATTGTAACGACGGAACCCTCTCGAAAGTTCGAGAGCGTCTTTTCACCCGTTTCTCCGCCCGCCGAGCTGGTGTTCTCACTGAAGCTCGCACTCAAGCAGTTTGGAGACTGTTCTAGAGAGCACTTGAAGTGCACATTATGATAGCACGCCCCAATAATGGATAGTTATTCTGGAACACAGGTTCCTATATAATCAACAACGCCTGGGTTTGTCAGTGAGTTACGTTGAGCGATTTGTTTAGTGCGGATCGAGTAATTGATGAAGATTTTTGGATCCGCTATTGTAAATCCGCAGTAGATTCACAAAAGTAATTGTGAAGTGTTTACTGTGTTATAATTGTTATGGAACTACAATACTTATTTATACATAATTATTGCGTGTGGACAAATTTAACTTGAATTATTCTACGACAGTACCTTGTTGATTTTACGTTCTTATTTGTGATTAACAAAAGCAGATAATTAGTGACTTCACTTTATCTATATTGTGTTTCCTCTGTACCATACGACGATCAGTGAGACCATCTTAACATTATGTTTCTCGTATCCTGTCGTAGTTCTATTTCTTCTTCTTTCCGTTTACTTTCTAATTCTGTCGTTCCTCTGTTTACAGCAATAACGGTTGGAAAGCTTTCATTGTCTAATCTGAATCAGTTGTTGCAAGTTGGTAATATTGTTCATCTGTTTATTTGAATTCCACTCTTGTGTTAAGTTGCTGAACTGCTACTTGTCATGTTCCCGACGAAAGCCTTTCAGTGTTTCCACCATTTTCAAGTCCTAAACCGCAAGTAGCAGTTCAGCAAGTAAACAAGACGAGATTTAAATCGGCAATAACTCATATAAAATTTTCTATGAACTCTATTGTGTTCCACTGTTTAAGGTCCTATGCATACCATTGACGGTAATGTTATGGCGGTCACACTGATTATAGAACACAGAGATTTTTCTATCTGAAACTATAGTTACAATTAGGTAAACATAACCTATCGTATATAACTATTTTTACGGTTTTATAACAGACGGTAATATAACTCACAATAAATATTATTTACTGAGCAGTGTCAAACTAGATAATACACAGGTCACTAAGCAAGAAGGTTCTAACAAAGTAATTCAAACAACAAGAATCGCACAAAAATGTAAACTGAAAACGGATAAACTATATTTTTGAATATTAGAATTTTTTCATTACAAGGCACAGCAGATGCAGGCAATAAATTATTTTACTGTATATTTATAACGCCAGAATACTGTAAAAGTAAGTTATGCGTGCTACGTTAATATAAAGGAATGCACGTTGATGTTAAGTTGTGTCTGTAACGTTAACATCTGTGGTAGTGCAGGCACATTATATAAAGTGACAGATGTGAAGAATGAGACGACCGATATAGTAGCTTTGCTGGAACTAGTAATGTTTCTTTAAGAATCCTATAAAACACCAGTAACCGGGATGTTGTTTTATGTGCAATAAAATGTTAAATAAAAGAAATTTTACGTTTAATATAAGAGTATGGATAGGTGGAAATAAAATTATTTCTTTAATAGTAGGCCTATTCTGTTTTGATGCAAACGGAGACTTTTGTTAGTTACTAATACAAAATGCCGATAGATTAGAAAAGAATTTTTTGCTATAACGCAGTTTGCTATTATTTTTATCTTTTAGTTTACCAATAAAAAAATTCAATTTACAAATTTTCAAGGTCTAAAACGTCTTTATTTCTACCGTTTTCGTCGGTCTATGTGACATTTAACTTCCTGGTATAGAAACTATTTCTGTTTTTATTGTTTCCATGAGAATCAACTAGTCTGCCGTCGGTCTCTTTACTTGTCGACACATCAATTACCGGATGCTACTGGATGTTTTAGTGTAGTACATTTGCAGCACTACATGTAAGAAATAAAATATAAAGATAATTATACATGTGTACTGTAGGTTTACATCCTTCACACATTGCTTTCGGGGATTTAGCTATTAATTATTAACATATAATTGATTTATATATATATATTGGGAAACAGTTTTTACTTTATTTTTTTCTTACACCCAATTTATATTTGTGAATTGATACTTCTCTTCCACAACCTTTCTCTTACTTATCACTCTCCCTTCCCATCACCCCCCCCATCTTGCTCGTTCTCTCGCTCTCTCTCTCTCTCTCTCTCTCTCTCTCTTCCTCTGTCTACTTGCCTCCGTCTTTTTGCCGGTCTCTATCTGTCTATGTTCCCCCTTCTTTGCTTTCTCCCTCTTTCGCCTTTCTTATTATTCACAAATATTGCTAAAGTATTTGCGCGTTATTACGAAATATACATTTAATAATGCGGTTTCCTATATAGCGTTCGGCGGATACTCCACTCAAATTAATACACCTGTATGTGTAATTTTAATTGTGTATGTTTTAATAATTGCTCTTGCAAGCATACTTAGACGTTTTTGTGTATTAATTTAGAGTAAAGAGGAATCATCTGTTATATTTTGAACATAAAAACTTCAAGCCTTCAAAGTAAAC
Organism: Magicicada septendecula; assembly: GCA_034769895.1. NCBI lineage: Eukaryota > Metazoa > Arthropoda > Insecta > Hemiptera > Cicadidae > Magicicada > Magicicada septendecula. The sequence continues at coordinate 333,713,074 of CM068375.1, read as the reverse complement.
GCTAAATGTTTAGATCTATAGAGTATAAAAAGAATTACGGTATTAATCTGCTGTAAAATTTGTTTAAACAAATATTCCCACATTATTACGAGAATTGTAAAGTAAGAAACATGTGACAGATAACTATGGCCTATTGTGTTTTACAAAATTATCAGAAATTTTGGTAAAAATACTTTAGAAATGAATAAAACAAATTACACAAGTAAAAAAAATTACTTTATAAGCAAAGTAAACATCAGACTGAACACAACCTGTGCCCAACCGATTCTAAATCCGTTTACTCTACATGTAAATTTATATAACAAGTACATATGGCACGGCTCTAAATGTATTAGCAAATAATTCAAGTATAGGCAAGAAGTATTTAGTAAAACGAATTCCCAGTAGAAGACAACACAGGACACAGCGTATATTTGCAGACAGCGTACACAAGTGGAGCTGGCCCGCAGCGTACGACTCAACTGGCGTCACAAACAAATCACTCAGTTTTACTGCGCTCTTGGGACTCAATGAAAATGTTGACATTGCTCTTGTAGCAATGTATTTAGTGGCACTGTACTGTTGAGGGAATACCACTGTTGCTTTAAATATAGGATTCGTATGCCTACGTGCGTGTATCAAAATTGTAACTAAGATAGACAAAGCACTTTGCAATAATAAAGTTATTAAAAGTTGTTGAGACACGATTTTACACGTCATCGTCATCACCGTAATGAATCACCAACATAAAAAACAGTCGACATTAACCGATTTTTGTTTGTGGAACTTTTAATGTAAAGAATTGTGTAAGTAGAATAATTATTTTATTTTCTCCGTTTGCAGACGAGCATCTGCGTGACTGGCGCAACAATGACGTCTTCCAGTACGTCGCTATTTTGTTACATGGCATTCGTAATTCCTAGTTGCAGTGACATACCCATTTTAATTTTTATTAAAAATTTGTGTTAGTCGTTATAATTAAAAACAGATTTATCACTGTTGTACACCACAATAGAAATATTATTCTGATTAGCGCTTTCAAGCTTCTCAGCTCATCGTCAGATCGGAAATAACGACCACTTTTATTTTCCTATCCAAAAGAGTTTGGCATTCGTATGCTGCAAAAGCGATATCTCTGGTACCTTTGTTGGTCTTGTCTGCCCTGTTGGCAAGACGCACAGTCACACCTCTATAATGAAAACAATTTAAAACAATTATTGTAAAATATCATGTGTTTTCTAATTTTTGCTTAGCATCAGATCTGTAGTTTACACATCGACTGGAAATAAAACACTGTTGTCTTACTGAAATGTGTTCAGAGGTTCATGTAATGTACGCGTCAACCTGTCAACTGCAGTGAGGATGATTCTGAAACTTCAAGCTAAACTGAAAAGGCACTTACACTGTGTAAAAGGGAATCCGCTATATTTGTGTATTGAATACAGCAAAAAGAACAGCGGAAATACAAGGTCATCCACATGGGAAAGTATAATCTTGGGAAAGTATAATTGCAGAAACGGTTTGCCAGTTCGGGATGTGCAGGCTTAAGGGAAGGAAAGTGCTACGTTAAAATGAAGACAAGCACGTAACATTTTACACGCGTATATTTCGCAACATCGAGGTGTTTTGAAACGCCCGTTGCATACACTGGCGATTATTTTACCCGGCAATTATTTAATGTCGGAAATTGAGAACACTTGAAAGCAAACTCAAAAGCTCTAGTAACTGCGCAACATTTCTCGACTAGTTGGCCGAAACATGGTAGAATATTCTAGAGTCTCAGCAGGAATATATAAATAAACAACTGCTGAGACTCTAAATAGTCAACCCTATATAAATAAACAACCCTCGTCAGGCAAAGTTTAGTGTTTAACCAGCGACTGTACAGTCCATTTCGGAGTCATTGTTATTGCAACCTGCGGTACCACTGTAATTATGGAAATGCTGAACTGTAATAAGATGGCATTTATTCTTGTTGCTGAACAAATATAATTTAAGTTATTGTACAGGGATGCCTTTATTTATTTCCACTCTTGTTTTATATTAATTAAAATTGTAAATAATAACTCATCTGGTGGCACTTATTCTGTTTCCACTGTGCAACTGACTATCATAGAGACTATCATAGCCTATACCGTCATAGTTAGCAGAACATGTATTTAGTAGTAGCCTATTTATCATTACTTTTTGGCAAATAGCGTAGAAACTGTAAGCCTAACCACAAAAAAGATAGTATTTTTTAAGACAACTTCTTCCAATCTTGTTTTTACAAGCTCAGACTAAGCCTACAGCCTGAATTTTCTTGTTCGTGTTTTGTATAATTGATTTTGCTTTATTCTCATTGAAAGGAGCAGTCGTGACGTAGTGGTTAGCATGTGGTGCTGCTCAATACGGGTTCAATTCACGCCGGGGCTATCTGATTTAGATGCGACCTTTCCCCCTCTCAAGGCGATGACAAACCAGCGAGAGGTATCCTGCCTGGTCTAAACCCTCCCCAACAATGCCGTTCGGATCCTGCGTTAAACTGTAGGGGAGGGTTGCCATCATTGGACCACATACCAGTTTTTAATTTTTTTCATCACATTTTCAACTTAAATTTACCATTCAATATAAAGATAGTATCTCTATTACTTTCTGATTAACCGTGAGTATTTACTTTGTTTTTAGATTTTTCAAATATGGTAGTAGGAACAAAAACCAAATGTTAACAAACGGTCCATTGATGGCAACTGGTTGCTATGAATGGACCATCGATTTTCCATTGATGGACCGATTACGAAAGTAAAGAAAACTGTCTCTACATACGCGTAGGCCTATTAAGTTTTATTATACGTATCTGCTAGTCATGGTAAAACAAAACTAAAGCATATAAAGTATGAAAAATTATCTCAAGAAGCCTGAGACTTAATTCAGGATGTCGCCGCATAAAATTGTAGTACCATTATTTCATAGCCGATCTCTTCTCTTTCCTGAATCTGTGTTCGAAATTATTTTGTTTAGCGACTTGAAACGCGAGTTCTCGTAAGCCTTTGGCTGTAATTCCAAAAAAACTTCTCCTCTAATTTTAAAATGTGGTCTACTAATTCCTTCTCTACCTCAGGAGGCAGATCTTCTAAACTACCAATAATTTTATTTCCCTCCACAGCAAAATTATTTTTGCCTTCTAAATGTCTCTTTAAAGTTGTTTTGGGCACTCCATACTCTCGGCAGACTTCATTCAAACCCATGCCTCCGTTACGAAAGGTGCGATAGCACGTCCCATTTTCTCGGTACTCCATTGTCCATATTTCACTCCTTTTGGCATTTTTCTGAAAAAAGAAAATTAGTATGTCAATTTATAGACAAGCTACTACAATATTTTGTGAATTTAGACTTTTTTGCAATGATTACTATTTAAAATTAAGAAATTTCATTTCAGCTTTTAAATACAATCGAATGTATATCTACTCTTCAACCTGAGTGCCATACAACGACCATGTTAACAGTAGGAACCTAACGCCCTTGTGACTAAAAGTGTAAGGCTATGATTTTATTAGTGATATCATAGTACAGGGAGACTCAATATGTTTGTATTGAAATGTTTTTATTTTAATTTGCTACCAATTGTTGCTATAAACTTATTTTCAAATGACTACAATATTCGGGCTAGAATATAATGATGTAAATTTTTCAAGGTAGTCTACAGAGTTTAAATGTTTATATGTAGTTGTAGGTTATATTTTAGGTTAATAGTTAAGCTATTTGTAAAAAAAAAAAAAATAGCACTTACATTGAACACAGTATATATTTGAGTATTATAACACGTTTTTCTAGACACTAACGCAGCTACCAACTCACACAATAATACGCTATTTCCTCGCATCTCCTACATTCTTAGCGTTATAAAAATTAATATTTGCAATTTAACAGGTTGTTAATTGTACTGTAAACCGTAGATTATAGGTTAATAAAATTTACTAAAAGGCCTATCACAAAATATCGGTAAATGAAAAAGTACCAAGCAAACAAGGTTTCTGTGTCCCATGTAAGAGGTACAACTTAAAACGATAAAATTTAGTCTTACTTGTAGTCAAAATATAAAAGAAAAGATATTTAACGAAAGCGTGTCAAGGAAAATAATAATAATTCACAAATTTGTTCACGTTTCCATGAATGGACCACCTGATAAATTGGTCCATTCATGTAAACGCCAAGTGGTCCAATGACGGCAATTCGCCATATTGGATTCCTTAGATAAACACAGCCGAAGTGACGATTCAAATCGGAACAACCAATATAAAATTTAGAATTTTACAATCTGCTTTTAATGGCAACAAATTGTGAAATTGTTCAGTAATACAAAATGTGTGATAACTGATATTAAAAAAGACTAATAGTTATAGCACATAGTACAGAAACCTTACCTGAATTTTTATCTCGCAGCGACGCAATTCCAACTCGTTTACAGTACTGCACACAGCTGGCGTGAAGGAAATCAAGAGACTACAACTACTACCGCGCATGTGCACGCTTCGGTAGGCGAAATAAGTAAAAAGGTCCATCCATGGAACCGGTCCATTGATGGCAACTCTCCCCTAAGTCCCATATACCTGTTAGAGACTACGGAACACACTGACCACCGTTATATGCGTGGAGGGTACAAACCAGTCGAAAGGCTGAAAGACCCTTATTGAAATGTATGCAATTACATTAAATTTTCTTGGCTACATATATGTCACTAAATATTCTCCACAGATTATAACATGAAAAAATCCAGCCGCTACACATTATCTAGGGTTGAAAAATATATGTGCAGTATTCTTTCTTTGCCTCATTTGCACTAAATTGTAAAATTTTGGTTAAATTTATCAAAATTTGTTAGACACAAAACATACAGTATATTTTAATTAATAAAATTGTAATACACTGCTATTTATTGTTAATTTTAAGCATATGTAGGCCTACTTACAGTAAGAACTGTATGTACCAATGCAGTTTCACTATTTAGTTCACTATTTGCATTCTCACTTTTTTGTCGCAAATTTCATGTACACATTCTTTATCACAGTAATCACTGGAATTAGAGTAAAAATCAATATGATGTAGATGGACTTTTTCTTCAGGAATAATAAGATTACGATTATGACAAGATACTTATCACAACATGAACAAAGAACAAACACAACATTTAATTTAGCTAAGCAAAATTTATTATAAATAAAAGTAAGCCGGAAACTGCCGGTTTTTTTGTCTTGATAGTATGTGGTGTGTTAAATCAATACCAAATAGCGTTACTAATACTGTAACTGAAGTACTAGTACTATGTCTGATTGTACATGAACGGTTGTAGTACTTTGAGCAGAAACGTAGCAAACGTGCCGGTATGCTAGTAGCCTGTGCCACGTGTTCCGTGTGGAACGTACCAGTACGTTTGTTGCACTCGAAGAGTTAAACATTTGCCTACTTTACATTTGCAAATAAAACTCATACATTTTGCAAGTGAGCGACTATTATATTTAATTTTATGCATTCTCACAACTGCGCATTTATTCATGAGACGGTGATTTTTGAAATTTTGCTTTATTTTAAAGACATATCACTACATTACTTACGTTTGTATGAGAAATCTAATGTAGGGATCCATTCTGTAATCGACTGATTTATTTTTATGACTTGGCAAGCTTTTATATTGTCACGACGGTCTACTTGATCGCCGTATGGTAGAGTGGAAAACGAAATATGTGACACCAATGAAGTCATTAATAACCAGTCTTAATCATCACAAATAACAGTTTATAATAAACTAGTAAAATAACCTCAGCAAATTGGGTCCACACGCAATAAAAATTTCAGCTAATAGAATCCCGCACAATTATAAAACACATAACATTTCGCCACAATACTTCAAACCTGACTGGAATAAATCGTCACTAGAACAAGCGTCGCTGAATACTTATATTTATACCCTCTGAGATTCCAGAATAATCCATACTACGGGTCTACGCTGGTAGAAAACACTAGAGCGTAATTACTTGAACACAGTGCGCCCGGACCCGTGAAGCCTGGAAAGGTCTCGGCTGCGGACGCGTGACAAGTGTCACGCAATTGTGCTTCTTCTCAAAGTAGCAACAATATGTACGCACACACGCATTACAGCCGGGCTCCTCTGGGATAGCCGAGAAACACGTAGGATGTACTGAAATAGCGTAACAATGTGAACAGTAAGACTGTATCTTAGTAACCCAGTGTTCTACATACTCTCAAATACCTTTTGCATGTGAAACGTTTTAAACACCGTTGAATTTATTTTGTAGTGTTCATATTGTTAAATCAGCTTCCATTATTCTATTTTTGAAATTTTATTGTACTAACCATACGTAATTTTTTAACAAATTAGGTATCTTCCGTTCAATGTGGGATTAATTTTATTAACTTATATGCTGCCAGTTCTCATTATATTGTTTGCCGTAGATGTTACAATAATTTTTAATTTCTTTTAAATTAACATGTTTTGTAGTCGTTTTTTGCTGCAGTCTGCAACAAGTACGTCCTGGCTGTTGTCAATCATCAAAGACAAGTCAAATCCCCTTCGCTAGGGTTACACCAAGTGAAACTGGATTCACTGTGTATTGCTTTCTACAGGGTCATAGTGACATACTGTCCAATGATGTTTTTATCTTTACGTATATCTGTCAGTCTCATAAAACTAAAAAACCGTCAGTGAAAAACAGTACTAAAAACTTCATTACAAACGTTGTTTGTTATTTATCAAATCACATATTAGTTCATTGATTGTTCACGTAGTACACCAAAATAATATAAAAAAATTCGTTTTAAATTTAACAATTACTGTTATGATTTTAATAAGTGTATTGAATTGAAAAATAACAACTTAGCTGATAACGATTTTTCATGAAAAAATTATAGAAAATTGTTTCACTGCTTCATTTTAACGTAGAAACATTTTTCACTGCTTCATTATAACGTAGAATAGTAGGCACATTTTTTGATAGTTTTCTTGCATTTTCTCCGTATTGTAATAGTCAGCTTAGTTTTTTCTATACTTCACCTAGAAAAAACAAACGCGCTCACCATACTTCCGTTCTCTATTCAGTAGGACTCATCTGTTATTCAAATTATGTTTTCAGCTCGGTGTAGACATCCTGCTTTAGTGGCTGAAGCATATCAACCTCAGCATTACTTTAAAGATTTTATAGCAACGTACAATGATTAATATCTTCTGTATATCTTCATTACTATACTGCGTAATAAATTTTGTGTAGTTAAAGAAACGAATAAACAAATGTTAAATGTGTAAATATCTTAATTGACTTGTTTACAACTAACTATTAGCTTTTTATTTTTACGTTGCTTGTTGAAAATTTATTGCTTTAGATGCGGCACGCCGGTAGTTTCCTCTGTTTGAGTTTGGCTCTCTGGCGCTTCTAAGTTGGAAATCACTGGTATATCCCGACGAGCGGATAAAGAGACAAAGAGCCTGACTTAACCTAATATACATTCTACTAACTGGAAGCAGATTGTTGGAAACAATAAAGCTTAACTGGTCAATTGTGAGAAGCTACAACTGACTAATGACGCTACAAGTTACACTGGGTTCCTGTATCTGAGGTGCAGCCTTTGCCTACAATAATTGGGTGTATCACTTAATATATATTTTATTGTTACAACGTGTTCCTATCATTTTAATTATTTAAATGTTTAATATAATAAAATCTTCATAACGGAATTATTTATATTTTCTTTCTTAGTAAAATGCACTTTTAGCAAGAAACTGTCTATCGCAGAGTTGACTGCAATCTTATGACCTTGTGACAGCCAAACTGCGTGACGCGTGTCTCATTTTGGCTGCGGGGTCAGTCTCAAGTTTGACAACGCCGGCTTGTAGTAATTACTCAGTTATTGCCGACTACGCATGTCCCAGAAATCAGTAGGTTCTTCTCAAAGAATTTTTGCATATGAGTGCCTTTAACTATTTTTAACTGTAACTAAAGTTGTAGTATTTAGCCGTTTCAACTGGTGTCAGTTATTCTGTTTCCATTCTACAACTCAGTAATCCGAGAAACCATCGTAACAGTTCGGTCAGAGTTGGGTATACAACCTTAAACTGTAGAAACACTGGCGCAGACTCTAACGACAGAACGCTCTTGAACAGTCGAGCATGTCGTTCTACATGTTTCGTGCCTACCAAACCAGCTGCAGCTTCTCAATCAAGACCGCAGTAAATTACCCTGTATATTTTTGAGTGTTTGTTGACGACAATATGGAACATTATTCTAGAACATCTTCAGACTCTAGGCCTATATGCGCAACAGCTGCCGTTTAGAAGTCAAATATAAGTGGCGATTTCCTTAGGTCAAATCAAGTGATTATTGTGTAAAGTAAATACAAAGTTTTCTTTAGTGCGCAACTCTTAATCGGGACATTTTTATTGCGTGTAGACAAATTTAACTAGAATTACTGTACGAGAGTATCTTGTTGATTTTAAATTGTTATTTGCGACCTGTCACAACTGGTAATTATTGATTTTATTTTTGTGTGTATTTTTCCACTGTACCATACGATAATCAGTGTGACCGTCGTAACAGCACGTACATACAGAGAAAATATCGTATCATATATACTGTAGTAATGTTATAATTATTTTATTAAGTAGCCACTAAGTTTCCATTATTATTAGGCAGCAATCGTTTGTGAGGAGTCCGTCCCATGAACCAAAATCCTCTGTAGTTATATTGAGAAATATTTTATACATGTAGATTACATGATTTGTATTTCGTATATTCAGTGTACTATGTGTCAGTTTAAGGTTCTGATAATGCGCTTGGCGGTTGTCTCAATACTTCTATACTTCTTGAGACTATATTACGTAATGATAACATAAGGCATATGACCAAAAATAATACAAAATTAGTAGAGTGGAGTAAAGTATTACACAAGACCTTGAGTGCTGAGTTTAGTGAAGAGCGATGTCTAATACCTGCTGTCTAATCAAGTAAAGCAAATTGATTTTAGTCAAGCTGCTTGCCCTTCTAGGTATATTATAGGTTCTCATAAATTACCATTTTAGTAGTTTTATGTCATATGAAAGTTCTACTTTTTTTTTTAAATTGCTTGAAATAATGAAAAAGAAAACTAGTCTTGAAAGGAACACAGTACTAATACGGTCCAAGCAACTCAATGTCATGAAATACGCACGTGTCTTGTAGGACAATTTACAGTTCGGCTGTGCACTTCAGTGACACGTCAAATTACATCACACACACGAACAGAATTGTTATAGTAACGTACTCAGAAACATACAGCAATTACTGAACTGCATATTAGTCTATTACGTGAGGCGTGACAAAGGAACTATCTGCCGGTTTTGAGTCAGTGTTCATGCAATTTTTTCATTCCTTTTGCTATCGCTCCCTAAAAACATCTAAAACAAAGTTAAGGAAATATTTAGGCCCACTTTCACCCCTAAAGGGTTGAAAACTATCCGTAAAAGTTTGAAAATATGAAACGGCGCGAGTATGAATTTTGAAGTCCTGAAATTAGGTAATTATAGGTTTTCGGGTTTTTGCTGATTACGATTCCGACGTCCAAATTTATATTCGAAGCAAAGGTTAGTTTCTAAAGGGTTGGAGCACACTATAATCAGGGGGTGTAAGTAGGTATTAAACTTCACAAGAATGCCGGTTAAATCCTCGAAAGTGAGTAACTATAGATTTTTGGTGGTGCTGATTACGATTTTGATGTCAAGGGATACCTACATCTGACGCAAGAGTTGAAAACCACCCCTAAATGGTTGAAAACAACGAGAGGATGTATTTTGAAGTTCTTGAATTTGGTACCTACAGGTTTCTGAGGGATGTTTAACCTACATTTACTTAAACATCACAACATTAATAATATTTAACAAAATATTACAACCCTTGCACAATAACAAACAAGTCCGACGATCAGCTGATGCTCCAAAAAACACGTGTCAGCTGTAAGCAGTTAGCATCAGGTCTCCGCTAGAGGGTCCGTGTTTTAGCTGTCATTATTCAAAATTCAATAAAAAAGTATACATTTCATCAATAATTATAAAATTTAAGCAAAGAAAAGTGGAACCATATTCATTATATTATTTTATTAAATTAAATATTCGATTGATATATAAAGAACCAGCAATACAGACAGTGGCAGATTGCAACAGATATCCTTTTGTTCACAATAGACGTTAACAAATGAATTATGATATATAATTTTTTTGTCAATTTAAAAAAAAATTTAGTTTAGTATAAGTTAACAGGCCCTCAGGCTTTGTTAACGTAAGACAAAAATTAAACTGGTGGAGCGCGTTTACATTTTTGATCATAACTCGGTCAATTTTTAGGAAAACAATTTTAAACAAAATGCGTTGTGTAGGACACTTGATGAGCTACAACGTTTGTTGTATACACTATAGTCAAAAAGACTACTTTACATTACATATTTTCTTTAGAATTAAAAAATGTTTTACACGATGTCGACAAAATACACCTTTAAACTGCTGTTACTCATTTTTGTAATAAAGGAATAAAACAAAATTCAAAAACTTTGTTTTATTCCATAATGTTTTATGTTTCGTTATGTTTTATAATTTTATGTTTCATTGGTGGTCCATAACAATTACTCGATAAAACGCATCGTTACTGAGATATTTAATAAAAAAGGCGAAATTTGGCCAAAATCCAAAACCTTGAATTTTTTTAAATCGTTACGCGTTACTGTACAGCAATATATATATGCTTAAAACAATTTGAGTACATTTCTAATACAATAGATAACCGAAAACTACAGTATCTGGGCTTAATATACATATTTGACAAAATGGCGGACGTTCCTTCTGAAATTTCTTGGAAAAAGTTTCGTATAAATTATGAATTTTTTCCTACAAAACGTCGTTATTTTTTAAGCTAGACAAGTGATTAACCAACCATTGTTTAGGAAATTAACAGAGCTTTTATTTGATACTAATCTAATTACGATCTAATTATTTTTCGCCGAGTTATATAAGTTTAAATCATGTGATTTGATCAAAAAACGGCATTTTGTTTTGCCTGTATCTGATGAATCATTTGACATAATGAAACTAAAAAAAGTGGAAAATGTTCATCTGTTAATAAGATTTAATTTTGACTTATACAAATTGTTTGCAAAATGGCGTTGTCTTTGAGTTATTTACAGATTAGTGTTAAAAAACGCGTTTTTTTGGGCAAAACTTTGAACACTTGTAACTCACATTTTTTCGAAAAAGTGTATACCTCCTTTTTGCTTAGATTTTATTCTCTATTGGCTACCGGGGTTAATTAAGTTTTGTTTTTTAACACCCGAATAAGGGGTGAAAACAACCCTTAAATGTAAGAGCGGGCCAAAAAATATCCTTAACTTTATTGTAGACAATGTCCTTAATCTTTTTTGAAGACATTGCAAAAGAAATCAGAAGGATCCATGGACACTGACTCAGAATCGGCAGAAAATTCCTCACGTATTAGACAATATAACAAAAAAAATTCTATAAATTTTAATTGACTAATAATTGATTTTCTACTTTTCGCCTGCAGGTGGTACCTGAGTGTTGTAGTCAGAGTGGTGTCTTGAGAAAACTAGAACAGACGTTTACGACAAGTCAAATATGTTACTGTCGGCAGGCTTATTTGTTTGTTGCCTACTTTTGTAAACGATTGTTGTTTTATATTTCGGAACACTAAGTTATATTCTACAAATGGAGAGATAAATTGAAGACACAAAACCAAATTCTTGAGAATACGCTCAGTGACCAAAGTAACATGTGGAGATTATCATGTCACCTTCCCTTTCTCTTTCATCACGAAATCGGGAATAACCTCTTCTGGTCCCTATGGATATACGTCTACATCACCAGAGATAATTAATTTTAATTTAGGGACTTCTCAGTGTACAGTTCCTACTATATTGTAAGTAGTACAGTACACTACATTTCTTAGTTAAATGAGCGTGCACTGCCAACGTTTCTTGGGCCACCTTCCGTCCGGTATCCTATTGAGATGATCAATGTGTCTCCCTTTGTTTTTCTCAATAGGATCTTCAATATTAAAATCCTTCAACACTTTTGTATGTCTTGACTGTTAAGTCTAACCTTTGGCACTCAACTCTTAACATATTGTTATCTTCTTTCGGACGGCTGTATTTTTCTGAGATGTTTTTTTTACAGGATTCAAGTTTAAAAACTAACAGTCACCACAGTCACATTATTAATATTTTGCCGAGTCTCTGTCTTTGATTTCCTTGACATTATATTTTACTATCTTATTAATATTCTTATATGTTATAAGTATTAAATTACTATTTTAGTTATTACTGAGCTGTCTGAAACCTGTACACACATTTATAAAGCAAACACTCAGTATGGGTAATGCTGTGTAAATGACGGGCATTTATTTCTATATTGCCGAGCACAGGTCCTGACGCTAAAAATAGATTTCATTAAAATGTCAAAGCAACCTTTTCAAAAACGTATTTAGTCAATAATCGAATCTCATAGAAAATTTCACCATTGTATTAAATCACGGTTATTTATAAACTTCAATGTACTTTTTGTACCAACCGATATTTGACACGCTGTTTTGTGTTTACGCAAAATGATTAGTTAAATCCTTTGTAATAATCGTGCTATACGAGTATTGTTGTATGGTACAACAATTTGCAAAAGGTGCGGTACTCGGTCCGTTAGGGTTAATACTGCTGCATACACATTAAACGAACTGAATACTAGTTAAATCCCACTGTAGTGTAGTTGATTCGTTTAGCTAATGTTAATATACTCTTATCTTGCTCTGTTATTACTGATAATGAGTATTATAAACTAGACTATCTGAATTGCACTTGACCACGTATAATACTAGCTAACTGTGGTCGGCATTACAATTGACATGACTTCTGGTTTGTCACAGAGCGTGTAATTATCACAATGATCTCAAGAATTAATCAGGAGCTTCTGCTCTGAAACAGTGATTCCTATACTGTATGCCGCTTAATTTTAACTTAAAGTAGATTAGTTTTTTATGCATCCTCCTGTTGTGTAGAATGTCTTTGTGTTTGCTCCTTCTCAATGCTCGCTTTGTAACGTCACCTGTCTTGCTTCATTGTTTACACCTCTTAGCAGAACATGGTTTACCACAAATCCAGTTGGAATTCCTCTTCTGACGAAAAACAAAAACAAATCTTATTATGAAAAGTCTGACCTCCTCCTATAACTAGAGATTATCATGGGATTTCCATTACTATTACTCACTCAAGAACTTTTCTGTTAGTTATCCAATCACTTCCCCTCCCTAAGGTTAACCGTCAGTATTGCAAATAAAGTTAATTTTCCTCCATTCCTTTAGTTACAGTAAATTAGGTTTTACAGCGTTACTAATTTAAACTCCAAATGTAAATTATAAAACGTGTTTTCCTAATTCCAAGAACTGCAAAGAATTAAAAACTTTCCTGATAAAAGCACTGGTTGCTAGATTGTTTTTACTTTTTACATGTGCCCTAATCTGTCCAAACCTACAGAACATAGGTTTAACTAATTAAGAAGCAGATGCCACGTCACCTACATCAAATTGCACTTCACTTTGACCTCCTTTGTGACAAATTATTAACATACGTTTAGACTTATGGTCTCTCTTATCACATGGGATATTCAAATATAAACAAAAATACATAAAGTACTCTTTTTTACGTAAACAGACTAGTCGTGGACCATTCAATTTCTTCTAACGCCAGAAGGCCCTCATTCGCTCACTATGCGACGCTTTTCTTTCCACTATCCGCCCCTTTCTCGTCTTCTTCTCACCACAGAGAAACTCAAGATTTAAAATTTTGTTTCTGTATGTATTTCTATTCACACAGTCGTTCAAAGCGACACCCAGTTCCATCATTACCTCCTTGAGTTGTTTGGTGTATCCGTTTAGACTAGGAAGTTGCCAAATATAGTTAAAAATTTCTTTATTTAGTCTGGACCGATCCAGCCAAACCATATATCTAAGGAATCACAGTTTTTTCTTCGGTATGGCTTTACCAGACCTTCCAGATCACTTTACAGCTCTTCTTTAGGTCTATACCTGTACCAATCTTCTGTTTTCTTAGGTCCATAAATTTTCCAAACAATTCTTCGTTTAATTTTAAGAAGATATTCTAAATTTTGAAACCACATTGTTTCTATTCCATACATGATCACCGCCCTGATCACAGTGCTATATTGGCGTACTTTTGCACTTCTGGAAAGGTTTTTCTTTCCGCACAGTTCCCGGAGAGTAAAGGCTTTTGCTAATTTGGGTTTCCTTACATTAAAGGATTCTTTACCTGAAGCGTTTGGGATATGTTTTCCCTAAGATATTTAAAATTTTTAGTATATATTATTTCTCTATACGTAGTGTCCATGCACGTTTTCGGGAATTTAAATAGGGTGGTTATAATTTCTGTTTTAGCAAAGAAGATTTGGAGGGCAGTCTTCTTTTGCAGTCTATCTATTTGAGAACTTCTACTTGCTTTCTTGCTTCATCTTACAATTTACACTTTATTTATTAAAAAATGAGTAAAACGTTTCTATTCATAATATCCTACAGCTGCGATACTCTTGTTTTAGTGGTCAGGAACACTTTTAATCCCACAAGATTAGGCGATTTTCACTGCAGGCTTCCCACATTTGCACAGCGTAAACAGCCCCCTACTTCAAGCCAAATTTATTTCCTCCTAAAATTTCTTAAGAAGACGTAATAGAAAATACTTCGATGGCACTAAATCAGGTGAAAATATATTGAAGGTAAAAATGTAATTTTGCTTTTAAGTGGCGTTGGTAGTATTGAATTTCACTATTGCTCTAACTGCTATTGCAGACAAATTGTGGTTTTAACCAATCGCCTTCCTACATGCTGAAACTTCAAAAGGCGGGGAACCTGCCTACCACTCACTTAGCCAAACTTAAGATGATCTTCGACTACTGACTGTAATTCGACTACCCCCCCCCACTTAATTTCATGTTTCAAAGCGTTTTTTAACAATAATTTTTTCATTTCACCAAATAAGTATTTCACCCTTAATATGGTTGTCTTGATTTGGAAATGTTTTTTTTAGCCGATAATCATGTCACCTATTTAAACCATTTGTTTACTCTGTCTGAGAGACTTTCATCAATCATACACTCCTGATTAATATTCATTTACAAGCTGATGTTCAATTCTTGACTAATGCTGATATGAGATGAGCGCTTCCTTTTTCAAACACTTGGCAAACATTTTCTGTTCAATACAGCTCTATATTTTAGGCCCGAATCCTGATTCAACTAAAAAAAGGAGGAAAAGAGCAGTTGGCATTACCAAGGACACGTCTGAACATGCAGATGAATTTGTAGAAAGCAACTTATGTTCATCTTAAAGGACGGCACGAGCAGATTTGTACAGCGCAGCACTATATTTTTTGTATGAGCACTAATTATAAACGTTCCTCATTAATTTTTTAGAGTAATGAGCGCAAACATTTAAACCTGAATCATAAGTTTTTACCCCCTACTACTTTAATTTGTACTAGATTTTTCTTTCTAATTAAGCGTGTTCTAAGTTCTAAAACCTAATTACAGAGCAACAGTAAAATTACGGAGACCTGGGAAAGTTTATGGAGGGGTAAAGCAGTTAATTACTACTTAAGTGAAAACTGTCTTGTTTAATGGTCCATCGCAAGAGACACTGAGAGGCGCTGATTATTTCAGTTAAATTACACTGTAAATAAAACAGCTGCAGATTTACATAATTGCGTCAATGTATTTAAAATTTGTATTGATTTAGTTACATTTAATTTTGTTTTATAAATCTTTTCCTGTTAAAGTGATAAAGGAAAAGTAAAGGGTTTTCACTCTCTGCTTTTTGTTTGTTCATTTTTGTATTATATATTAACATATAGCAATCAAGAAAAACTATGTGCTTGTTTCAATAACTCTAAGGTACGGAACAAATTGTGTTAAACTACTACTGTATTTTTTAAAGGCTGACAGTCTCCCAATAGGTTCAATATGAAATGTTACCTACTTCAAAAACGAAATATAATACCATTCCTTTTGTAAATTTTAAACGAACATCTTTTGTAAATTTTAATCTTAATATAAAGAAAAGCCTAACAAGAAACGTGATTTCAACAATAATGTTTTCTGAATAAGCTTCTTCGGTTTTGAAATTGAATGTTACCTACACAAAGTTCGAATACATTTTTGTGCATGCGGTTCTATGGTTTAGAAGATGCTCCATAAAATTATTGCTGACATTTAAGTTGTGATAATGAAAGTCATAAAGAAGTGGGGCTACTGAGTTTCCACTTTCAGTCAGCTTTCAGTTTTCACATTTTACAGCAGGCAAGTAATATTAATAACAACCGCTTTCTACAAGAAAATGTTTTTTGTGTATGAAAATACTGTTTATAACTACCATGTGTTAGAGAACTATGGTATCATTTGAATCCTGTTGTAATATTTAGATGACATTGGTGTTATTTATGAGGTTTATAAATTAGTACCAATTTTAGAAGGAATTTTTGCTTTAAATAAGAACATAGTAAAGAAAAACGTACTAAGAAAATACACTTGAATATAACAGGCACTGAACGTTAAAGAAACTTTAAAGCAAACTGCATTAAACGTAGGCTCAGAAAATAAAATCTGTTGGAAGTGTATGTTTTGGTTAGAAAACTGGAATTTTACTTTATTTTTAACTACTATGTTTATGTAGATACATTTTCTAAATTCTTATTACTAATTTTCAAGTTTAACAAAATATTCAAAATAAAGTGTTAAATGTTACTTTAATTGTAATGCCAAATACTTAGGTCAGAAAGTGTATACGTGTCGTAATATACAAATCCACTTTTGTGAACAATCGAGAACTTGGAGAAGTGTTTTGTGTACGAGTATTTATTTGTTATCTACGTTTAGTTCAATATGTCACAAAAGTTGTAGGTAGCAACTTCTCTGTTGTCCACTGAATTCCACTGTCTTAACCTGACGATGCGTCAGACTGTCGTAACATACTATTTTCGCGTATGTAATTAAATAATATCCCAATTGAATTAGGTAAATATTTGCCGTGTAAGCTTATTATTTTATCAGTTTACAGTGTGAAAAGAAAACATATTTTCATAGAAATTTTAATTTGTGCATTATTCAATCATTTTTATCTACTGAAACTTAACAATTTAGTTCAATATTTCTAAAAAGGCATACTATTTTTTAATTTAGTAGGATTTTACAAACTTACTATGTAGTTTTTCACAAATTAATTCATTAACACTTTCTGACATCTGAGATATTGTAACCCCTCTTTCCTTTTTGTGCTTTTTATCTATAGAAAACCAACTCCCCCTTATTCCCCATTTTTTTTTATTTATTTTTATTTATATTTAATTTTATATTTCCTTATTTATTTTTTTTTGAAAGAGAGGCCACAAGTTATTTAGGACTAGGCTAGAGCCTAGAGAAGCCAAAATTGTGCTGGGTCCAGTATGATGGGACTTGCAAATGAAACACTGATCTTAAGATAACAATAACAGTATTTATTGTACTCTACCTTGTACAACATATGCGCCCTAAGGCAAGATAATTAAGTATTTCACAATCAGAATCGCTCATTTCCAAAACCCTTAATTGTTGTTATAATTCCATTAATATATGCATTGCCAAATAGTTGAACAATAAATAATAAATTATTAACATCAATAAATATTGAATAAACAATAAATAGCTGAATAATCATTGAATAGTAAATCCTTGAATGTCACACAAATGATAATAATACAATTGTAAAATGGCACACAATCTCGACCTGCAAGTAATTACACATTTCCTAACATGATATAAATATATAGAAATATACACATGCATAATCAAATATAATAATGTAACAATCATATAAGACACAACACACATGTATAATTGACATAGAAAGACATTTACAGGTAAGTAACACATCACATGTTCACCCCGGTTAGCAGCGTATATGAGTTTATTTTTTTATACACCCTTAACCCCCTTATTCTGACCAAGTATCCGGCCCACCTCAATTTTCACTTAATAAATAACTACACCCCAAAAACCTCAATTAATATATCCCAAGGAGTGGAGCAGACATGCCCGAAAATTTTAATTAGATAAGTAGTAATCTAAATGTTCTATGTAAGCATTGCAGCCTGCGCCAAAATACCACGCAGATGTTTAATTATCAATTCCGGATCTCGTCAATGATAATGATGAAGAGTGCCATCACGAGGTTAACATGGATGCCCGGTTGCCTAACTGCATTTCGTATTTCTCTTTTTATTTTCTTGACAGAAATTGTAAAAATAGTGGAACGTGACCACCCATGAATATTGATAACTGATACTGATTAATCTTGTATTATTTAATCGTTAATTAATTGGTATAGTGAGCAATAAAAGGTTAACCGTTACAAAATTTACTATGGTAAAATACAAACTGTGACAATATTTAAGAGGCTATGGCAAAATTCAAAGTGTACAAATTAGCTGAACAGTGGAACAGAATTTTTGCAAAACGGAATCTATGTCATGAAGGTACTAAAACCAGCTTACAGTTTTCATAAAATACAATAACTTGACTACCGGCCGGGTCAGGCGTCCGGGCGAGATCCAGCAAAATCTGACGTATACAGACCTGCAGTGGACGGCCCCTACGGGAGTCGCCCACATGTTAAAACAACTCCCAGATCTTTAATTAATAATAAAATACATGAACCCTCATTAACCAAAAGATTAATTAAACATAAATTTCCCAACGTGGACAGATACATCCGTCCAGGCATGCTTAAGACAGAAACAAATTTAGATCCGACCCTATTTACCGAAACTCCCCTCGACCCGGGTGGTGCATGGACCCTGGCCGAGTTTACACTCTCAGAACGAGATAGACATAATATTGATGAAGGAGGCGTAAGCCTTACAAATTACAAAATAACATATGACACCCATTGTCCGTAAATAATTGTCCAAACTGGAGCGTCTACACGAGAGTCTCAAAGAGTTTATCGGCCACAAGATTTAGGTTTAATAAGGTTAAATGTCACCTGGTTAGTAGCGTGGAGTTAGAGGGTTCCGTTGGGTGTATCTAGTCCATCCTTCCGGCTGACATAGCTGACGAAGGGGTTTGAAACTACAGCATCTGAGGCAGTTGTTCGGCCGTCCTTCCGGAGCGGGGCAGATTTCCGTCTGCATCAGAAACCCTGCACAATTATATCTGGGATTACTTACAAGTTAATAAAACACACTACCACATTCACCAGCTGACATAGCATGGCCTGCCCAGTTTATAAACTCCGAAAATTCACTAAGTATAGGACACTACTGAATCTAATAAATCGCTTCAAAATAACCCTTTTAAATATTTTAATAAATGAAATGTTCAAATATAATCATTCCATAATAATAATCGTTTCAATTAATAGTTATGCAAAGGTTTTCATGTAACACTTAAATCACCCTTACAGGAATTAGCAACTTTTAACAAGTCCGTGATGTACACGGATTTCAGAAAATAACTGACTTACGCCCCATCTGGGTTTAATGAATTTAGTAGGATCATTACTACATTAATATAACCCATTATTATATTATTATTACTGCTAAAATCGGTTAACTAGCGTGAGATTAAACATACATGAAACAAATTTTAACCTGGTTGCCGCCACGTGGTAATGACTCACTGCAATATCTATCGCAACGCATCCACGTTAATATCAAAGAAATACAATTTATTTTTATGAATAATTAATTTATATAAGTTAATATACTTACCGGAGGTCACGTAGGCTTCTACCTATCCATAGAAGTAGTTGAAAGCCGAAAAACTTTTACATCTACTCTGTCAGCCGGAGACCAGATGATAATACGCCGAGAGCCAAAATTGCACTGCCCCAAGCCGGCGATTGAAAGAACAGTACGGACTATCCAGGCTAGATAGCGCACGCGTCGGCAGCAGGGAGAGAACACATAACACAAAGTTCAACCGTACGTAATATTTACGTACCCTTCGCGTAGTCCAATACGTAAATTTTACTCATTCCGCAATATAGAGGTACACCGCCGCGTTTTTCCCAAAACACGGCACACCCCCACCCCAAAAGGGCAACTTGGTTGCCTCACAGCTAAACGCCGGAAGGGCACCCTGCAGTGTACCCCACTTCCCAAAACAAGCTCGTGGACTTCGTGGTTATGGTGGCCCAGCAGCACTTGCTCTCAGGAGAACAGAGGCTCAGAAGGGAAAACGAAAGAGACGAAAGAAGACGTGTAGTATGTAAGTGTGTAGGTGCGGCACGCTGACCTGATCAGGGCCAGCCCACCGCAAAGGGGGACAGAGAAGAACAGACGAAAGAAAGTTCGGGAGCTCCCTGAGTTCCGACCTCCTGAGGGCTGTCCACTAAAGCCAGAACACGAATGCCACCTTAACAGGGCCTCTGCCCCATATTTACATGGGAGGGGAATTCTCTGGCACTACCTCCATTTCAAACAATACCGTTACTGCACGGGCAAGGGAAAAGAGGGGAAATGATGGTCTCCACGATACGATGATCCAATTTCCAGACGTACATCCATTCATATAACCTACTACATGTGTGCTCCAAGGGCATGCCGGGAGCCACAAGGCGGACGAGGAACACAACCGACCCCGCCCACCTTACTGCGCCCACTCCTCTCTCTAACTCCTTTTTTTTTGCTTTTCTGTTTTTTTTTTCTCTCAGGTACAGGTTAGGAAAATCGGAAGGAGGAAGGCCAAGGATCATTGAAAGGTCATGGGCTGGGACTAAAGGTAAGGACATGGCTCCCTCCGGACATAAGGACAATTGGAGAAAGCCAAGGCTCGCGCAGGCAGGGGCGCATCCCTGAAGTAGACGATCCCCACTGGGACTGTGGGAAACATCTACCCGCTACCCTATCATTCTCGATAACGCCCCCGGAGCACACACTCTGAAATAACAACATCTCTACGCACCCAGAGACCATCAATCATCCCCCCCTCAGCCCGTTCACCGCTTTCTAAATAATTTTAATTTTGAAATATGTGCCGTAATCTCCTTCGGACTACCATTCGGCTCCTCCAACCGCGGCGTTACTGGTGACGTGAATCCTAGGATACGGTATGGCCCCGACCAACGATAGCACAATTTAGCGGCTCTTTTGTCGGCAGCTGAGCTGATCGGGTGGCTCTGGCAGTAGACCAAATCTCCTACTTTAAAGGGATTTGGAATACGCCCCTGATTATACCGACTACGGACGCCCCCGTGCGCACGAAGCAAGTTCTTCCGGGCCTCTTTCCACCTATCTGCCGTCCTAATGTCCGGATTACTCGGCAGAAGATCGTCTATGTTCCATAAGTTGGCCAAGGAAAGCGTAGGCGAGAAACCAAACATGATTTCAAAGGGAACGGCCTTATGACTGTCATGCAGGGCCGTGTTGAAAGCTAGCTGTAACCACTTAAGATTCTGGTCCCAGGTGGTCTGTTGCTCTGCATGATAAGCAATAAGCGCGGACCTGAGATTCCTGTTAAATCTCTCCGCGTGGGACGGCTGTGGGTAATAGGGGGAAGTGGTTACATGTTTGATGCCATTGGCGAAGCACATTCGCCGAAAATCGCCTGAAATAAATTGTGGACCATTGTCCGAGAAAATGATGGCCGGAAGACCGAAGTGCTGAAATACATGACTCTGGAGCGCGCGTATGGTTAAACGAGCAGTTGCCTGCCGTAAGGGCAGTAGCCAGGCAAACTTCGAAAAAGCATCCACACAAACAAGCAGGTAAGAATTACCTGACTTGCTACGCGGGAAAGGTCCCACGTAGTCTATGAATAACTTCTCCATCGGTCTGCTCGCCACATCAGATGACAACAGCCCCAACTTGGTGTTCTGTGCAGGCTTGCTCAAGCCACAGAGATGACATGCCTTCACCCGAGTTGCTATGTCCCTATCCATGCCCTTCCAGATGAAGTGTTTCCTAATACTGGAAATGGTCTTCGAAATCCCCTTATGTCCACCTACCGGGGAATTGTGGTAGTAGCTGAAGACCATGGGCACGAGTTTGCTAGGCAGCACTATCTTCGGGGCCCGTCCTTTTCTCTCTCTGCAACATAGGACGCCCCTGGACAAGAAGTAAGGGACCTGCACGTTACCCTCTTTTAGATTTTGGATGATCGGACCCAACTCTTCATCATCTAACTGATGGGGTAACACATCAGTAAAAGCTAAAGAAAGTCCAGTAAAACAGAACAGGGTTGCTCCGACTGGGCTTCGCTCGGTTGGGAAAACATACGGGACAAAGCATCTGCAACCACATTTTGAGTTCCCCGAATGTGTTGCACCTTGGGGTACGGTTAAGTACGGTTATTACTTAACCGTACGTAATATTTACGTACCCTTCGCGTAGTTCAATACGTAAATTTTACTCATTCCGCGATATAGAGGTACACCGCCGCGTTTTTCACAAAACACGGCACAATATAACTCAGCTAAGTTCATTAGATCTATTATAACAACCCAACTAGCTAAGCAACGCTCAGAGATTGATAACATATTAAACGGCCAAGCTTGCTGTTAACCTTATTAAGTTAATAGGGTAACGACGTTCATACCTATGGTCGTGTTGTCCCGTGAAAACAGAATAACTAATTCCAATAAAGGTAATAATTACTAATTTTAATTAGACATAAACAACAGTTATATATCTACAAGGCACTTCTACACAATAATTTAAGTTAAATATTTCTAACAATAAATGATACCTTAATAGAGTTTTGCACTAATTAATACAATAATAACTTATCGATAAACCACAACAGTCATTATGAACCTGTCTGTAAAACCTCCAGTTGTAACTGACTGAGTCTCCACTTAGATGCCTGTATTTATACCCAGCTGGGATTCCAGAAATTACTTCCATTTTCCTAGCAGCGAGTCAAGAATGATTGTGCATAGTTATTGGGGTCTAGATCAAAGTCCCACCTTGAACGCAAAGTGCCGACTGCTAGAGGTAGGTACTCGACAAATGTGTTGAAATGTAACCTGTAATTAGCTGCACCCATACGTAATTGTCTTTTGTTTTAACCAATGTAGTACTATCCTCTCCATACGTCTGTTCGTCCCGAACTGGCAGCCTGTCTCTGGACTAATATTTAGGCAAGCAATCTTGGTACATGACCTTGAATTACCGCTGTACTTTTTGTTGTATCTGAATAACAACATTATTGGTTCTCTTTTCCACAGTATAGCACCCTATCCAAATAGTCTTAAGTTTTAGGGAGCGACTTCAACTGTGCTTTGTATTGTAAAACCAAAGCAAAACTGCGATTTTTTTTCGTACTTTTGTCACTGATGTAATTAGCAACTTTATTGGTGTCAGTTATTCTGTTTCCACTGTACAACACGACGATCCGTGAGAACGTAGTGAGAGTACTGTGATTTATCTACTGTGTTACGAAATGTGTTACCTACTGTATATACTAATGTATATGTCTCAAACAATGATTATAACGGAATTTCAAGAATTCCGTAAATGTGAAACTGTAATTCACAAGAGAGAATACATTATTCATAATTTGTGGATCCTGTTCTAATTTATTATACATTGCCAGACTAAATTGCCAGATGAATATAACAGAGTATTACAAGGTGTACCGCCTGGGGCTCTGTAGAGGCGTTGCTTTTATTTAGAAGTTTATTCACCTTTTGCCTACTATACATCTTGCATTGCCGGCCTTTACAGAATGAAACAGAACATTCATCACCTTCATATAACTTTAAAATAAGCTGAAACTGATTAAAATTTTATGTATATTTATTATTAGTTTTTTTATAATTTTTGCTTAATATTATCCATAACGCAAAACTGTCAGTTAAGATTTACCCTAATGAGAAATTTATACGTTTTATAACAACATTAAATAATCTAATCATAATTAAATTTTCGTTTAACACAGCATTTTATTCAGTGCTTTAAACTGATTTAATAGTAAATAAACAATGCGCCTTCGGTAGAGGTATTGTTCTTAGCCCCTGCGTCTCATTTGTTCTCCACTGTCTGCCATGATTTTGTTTTTATTCCTGCCAGTTTTCTCCATATTGTAACGTACTTCCTGCATTCTCAACTTTTGGCTTCGTCTTAAGATCTACGCATTGCATTGGTTCAGCACAGCAATCCTCAAAAAGAGCCGACTTTCCACAAAAATGCTCTTGACTCGAGCACATGTGGATACCTTGTGCCCAAATCGCAAGCACTGAAAACACTGCATCGCCTTAGGGCTGAATGCTCTCACACTCAGTCTCTGAATGCCTGCTCTCACTTTTTCTTGCAAAGTTGTCCTGTTGAAGGTTAGGACGTGCGTCGCAGATGGGGGGGGGTCTGTCTATCCCTTTGCATCGTTAGTCTCCGACATGTGATGACACTTTGTGGTGCGACCTCAGTAGCAATTTCTTCCTCTGTGCAGTTCAGCAAGTCCCTGCATACTATCGCCTATTTTGTGTTGCTTAAAGTGGTATGAGGAACGACTTCTACCTCTATGTCCCCGATTTTCTGCAGTTTTAGTAACCTCGAGCCTTGTTGACTGTTTGGGGTCTCAAAAATAATCCACCTACTCGTTTTCTGATGTCTTGTACGGCTGTTCCAGCTTTTTAATAAGGAAGGAACTGACTTTTGTGAAGTCACTTTGCTTTCGTTTCGTAACCAAATACTGTGGCAGCGCCGGCACAATGGCAGAAAATGTTACGAGTGTTTCAGTGTCAACCGATGAGAAAAGTCTCCATTTCTTTACTCTCCGAGGAGGTTTTTTTTCTAGACGACGGTTTTTAAGGACCCATGAGCCTGAGAATTATGTTGAAAACTCAGAATTGATTTCTCATGAGTACCGGGAATGTAACAGACCACCGCGGCAGACCCCTCGAGAACCACGCCAAGGACTAAAAGAACAGGGCTCGTCCAAACAGCGTGAGGGCATCGTTCGCCAGTCACTAAAGTAGAGCTATCGACCCATTGGCACGATCGGTTCCACCATAGGTTACCGCGTGGTTTTAAGCGGTACACGCATTCTTCTCAAACGTAATTGCTAATGCCATGTACAATTTTGCCAGCTGAAGAGTAACATGTGTTGGCGGCCCCCACGAGGACAAGATTTTGTAGGTTCATGACTGTTCGAAAGACAATTGATAAGCGGCGTCTAGGTATGAATGTAACCGTGTTAAACAGTCGATGAATATGACAAAAAATGTAGCAAATTGTAACTTATTTAAAGTACAAATATTTATGTTTAAATTTAAGCTAATGATATTCATATTGTGGATTTTCAATATCTCATACTGTATTTAGAGATTTTGATTACGTGGACTAGATAAATGACATATTACGGAATTCAGTAGGAGAAATTTGAAATAGAGATTCTAGAAATCAGAACGATTGGCTTACAAAAAAAACATAAATTATATTTGTAGATTGAGGAGTGAATAATACTCAGCGTATAGCTTGTAGTTTACCTCTACAACCTTCCTATCCGTTATTATACAATGTATTAATTTTTCTGTACTCGCCATATTTGAAATATAAAAAACATATGATTGCAAATGTATAATAAACTTCAAGGTTTTACTTCAAATTGACTTTCTAAACACTATATGAAGGAACAGATCTTAGAGAGGATGTAGTGTTAAATGATTAGTGAACAACAAAATGAAAGATTAATAAAATAGAAGTCTACTTTTAGAACAGAGAGTAAAGAATTGAAATTGACATGCGGTCCTTAGATAGCCGATATAAAAAAAGTCAACTTTGTTGTAAAGCTGTTAATTTATTCATGGTAAGGAACAAGTATTTCGGATTTCACCAGTATCACCTGCCTACAAGGATACATGAGTTACATTAAATTTGCCTTGTGAGTTAATTAGAAGAGAAAATTGTTTACTGAATACAAAATATGTCGTTAAAGTATATACATCCCTTCTGCAATGTCTGTTTTAAGCGTAAGGTATTTGACACACATCCATGCTAGAGTATATATATATATACATATATATATATATATATATATATCGGAGATATATGTAATGTAATGCAATATAATGTAATAATGTAATGTAATATATTATGTAATGCTAGTGTTTACATAAGGCAGATTTCAAACTTTTAACATAACTAAACTTAATGATTTACTAAATACAAAGTTACATAGGTAACAGACATGACTGTCAAAACATCACTAACAATAATTTACTGTGAAACTGTGTAGCTTGGTTGGTAATTAAAAAGGTTGGATGCTGTCGATAGGCAAATATGATTTTGGACTTTTTTTTCTTCTTCACTACATGGCTTAAGCTACAGCTCGTTCCGACTTCACAAAGTCTCTGACCATTTCTCCAGTGTCTTTCCCGTTCTTACTGGCCTATATTCAAACGCTAGTTAAGAATTCGCTTGGCTACCATGCGTTCCACATGGGACTTCCAATTCTACCTGTATTCCTTTATTCTATCCATAACCGTCCGTAACTTCAGGCCCTTTCATTGTGTCGCCGTTTCGTGGATTATCTCTCAAACTGGATTCCTTAACTGCTCTTAAAAATTTTATTTTCGAAGCATGTATTTTGAAATATTTTTTTTTTGCAGGCGAATCAATGTTCCACGTACATGCATTAAAGTCGGCACAGCGTAAACCGATAGAACTTCAGCTGTGCCTGCGTTGCGTTATATTATTGCGTTGTATTATTCAATAGTCTTCTTATTGCTTAATAGTATATTACATTTATTTAACTTTCTCTCGATATCGTTGTCTTTTCTATATGAGATATCACATACTAAATAATTAATATATGATGCCTGCACGATAAAAACTACTATCAATTACAATTTTTGCTTTTAGAGGGTTCTTTTCTATGAATGCTTTTGTTTTACTCTTAGTATTTGAAATCTTAAAGTTCAATTTTGGGCAGATATTCAGCCAAGTTTTTCCTCTGTTAGACAAGTATTTGAGTAAACTAAGTTTTACATGGAAGGCTAACCAGCCCCTCGCATAACACCACACCTGGAGGAATAGGTGCATTGATTTAGGGGCGCACACAGCTCTTAGGCCGGCCCCTTTCTCTATGGCTGATGAGCCCCTTCTGCCCATTTCTAGTTATTATTCGCCCCTGCTACTTTATTTCACCGGCACCTCTCAGCACATGAGGAACAAGAGAGCATTCCAGCTATCCACCACCTGAGGAAGCGCCCGATGGGGGATTAACCAACTCCGCCTAGGAGTAGTACCCCAGAGCAAAATACCTACGTTGCAATACGGCTAGCCCCCAGACTGATACTTCTCCAACAGCATCCGAGCACACTCAAATTAACGCGCCCCAGACACCCGCAGAGCAGCGCAGGTTGCCATGATTTTCTTGTTTCCCGTATTCAGTATAACCATAATGTTTAGCACATGAAAACAAATGCATTTCAATATGTATTCAATTTTACTAGCACATAAAGCCGATAAAGTCAACAAAAATTGCTTTTTAACAATACAAAATAATACTAGCAGCACAGAAACTTTTTGTTTCTCCAGCAAAACAACACTGAAATTAAAAACTTAAAACTAACAAAGTCTAGTGGAATGAGTCACGTACTTGTGCGTATGTAGACAATAGAATACGTAGTTTGCAAATGGTGACAGATATAAAATAAGCTCAACTCCGTGACGTCAGGATTGTGAATGACAACAGAGCAACAAAATCAAACACTACAGATAACAGCGTACATTCCATTTTAAAATATCCGCAGTCAAACGCTTTGCCCTTGTGATGCCAGATGTAGTAAAGCGCCTTTTTGCTTTTGTTCAAAGGTTTACAATCGTCTGCACAATGAAGACCGCAGTAGTCGTATTCCATCCTCTGGAACGCATTTTTCATGTAAACACAGATGCTCAACGGGACAATACACCAGTTGACTGTGTGCGACAAGAAGGCAAGCAAGTATATATAATTCGTGCCGTACGCCATGTAACATATAAAAACAGACATAGTGGTAACAGACAGTAGCAAACCGGTATAGAAAAGGTGTTTGTATAAATCGTTTGCAGCGTAAAACACAGCTTGCATAGAATTCTGCAACAATTCAATCCTGTTGGCATAGATTTGAGGTTCAACCGTTAGACGCCTGCTTGCCCTTTCCCGTTACCTCTTGCGCTTTCGCTGGTCCACGCTGCTTTCTTAACGTGCGTTTCTCTAAACTTTACAATCGCACAATGTACAAGTCTCATTCTATTTCCTATAGTATACACTATGAATACAAAGTGCATCACAAAGGGAAGCATTAAATAATACGAGAAGGAGTCCACCACGATGCTGTAGCAGGAGATTGACTCTTTGACAAGTTTGAAGGTTTTCAGCATATCCGTTTTGAAAGGCGATGTGTACAATAATGCACTATGAGCCAAAATGTTAGTCACCGTATATATTGTACATATGATTAGGTTTCTCGTGTGCGCCACCACAATACCCACACTTTCCAAGCACTCGTCCACGTAGTTGATGTTTTTCAAGATATCACTGACTACGTTGCTATTGATGAGATACTTTAGTCGGTATAAGACATCACCATTACGCGCACGGCGTCTGCAAACATGAGTACAACTCCTCCAAAATCAAGCATTGCACTGCCCAGTAATTTCCATACAAACGAAATTATGCAGGATGTGATGTAGAAGATGGTCAATAACCAGCAGTAAGTTTTTCCTACGTTTTTCATCACCGTCTGTCTAAATATGATGGTGTACATTCCGAACGTAAGCCAACATACAGACAGAGGAAATATTGACACGTAGACTGTATTTTTTATCTTTTTCATAGCTAACGAACCTTGCTTAGGCAGTAGACGTCTGTATATGAATGTATTGTGCAACAACTTCATAAAATGTTAACAAAATTTGTTTATTATTGACTTGACCTGTTACGTGACCTGCGTCTCAAGTATCGTAGAAGAAAACCGTGACGCATTAACAAATTACTAAATACGATTGCTAATATACAAGACAATTACACGTCAATTTATGGTACAGTATTTCTTTTAGTGGCGTACATTTAATAACTTTAATGGCGACAAATATTATTAGAGTGCATGCCATACAGTAAAACTCAATTACGTCGAATATTAATCAATTACCTCGTACATTAGTAGTAAAGTGGCAGTTTACAATTACAATAATATCGATTACGATCTATAAAATTATTCAATTTCCAAAACGACAAACTGACAGCTTACAGTATATCAAAACAAATGACAAAAAGTTGAAATACTGACAGCAATAATCGTATAATATCCAACAACTCCAATAATAATAATTTTTTTTTTTTTTTTTTACGAGGGAGACTGGAAAACATGTTCGCCGCAGGAGGGTCCGTACTCCTACGGTGTCTAAGACTCGCACCCACCAAAACCTCAAACCCTGTTGTCTACGGCATGGATCCACCTTGGGACTCAGCTTTCGGAATACTTCAAGGTGGTGCCATTTGTACTTCGTCCTGTGGACGTTCATCTGTTTTAAACCTTCAGCGGGTCCAAGTTACATGTTCTCTGCTATTCTGTTAGCGGCCCTAACAAGATCATCTTCGGCTTCCTTCGTTCAACTTAGTACCTTCTCTATGTAAGCTGCTACCTGCTCCCAATAGTGTTCGCTCTCCATCATTATTCCGATGAGATTTTCAGGCGAGATATGTCCCACTACATTTTCCAGTGTTTGCCTCTCTGCTTTCCATCTATCACAGGTGAAAAACGTGTGATTCACATCGTCCAATTCTTGTTTACAGAAAATGCAATCTGGCCTGTCTACTTCCCACAGCAAGTAAGGCCAGAACAGGCCGTGGCTAGTTAGAAACTGGGGTATGAAATAATTAATCTCGCCATGTTTGCGATCAGTCCACTCAGCTAACTGTTTTATGAGCCTAGCATCTTCCCCTTGTGTCACTGGTCCATCTTTCCTGCCAGTGAGCCACAGTACGAGCCCTGGCCTTCTTGTGAGCTTGTACAGTATCTACTTGGCCCTTCCTCTTGTAAACCAGTTTCCGTTACTGTGCCAGCATATCGATTGGGATTATTCCCGCGACGACAAGGACCGCAGACTCCGAAACCGTGCGGTAGGAGCAAGCCACTCTGAGCGCGCCACTTCGCTGCACTGCTGACATACGTTGTCTGTATTTCTCGAGCTTGAGTGCATCAGCCCATATCTCCGTACCAAAAAGCAGTATTGAATGCGTAACCGACATAAGTAACCGTCATTTCGAAGGTTTCGGCCTACTGGTGTTTGCCATAATTCTACTAAATGCCGCGGTTTTAGTTGAAGCCTTCGCAGCCACCTGCTTTATTTGTGGCCAAAACGTAAGCTTCGTGTCCAGAAATATTCCCAGATACTTAATTGCGGCTTTTGTGTGCACCGTTTCTTTTCCGACCTGCATTGGCAAGATGTTGGGGAGATGCCTCTTTGTGATCAGCACGATTTCTGTCTTTTCAGCTGCCAGTTTTAGGCCGTGGTCTGTCATCCAGGAACTGACTCCTCGCATAACCTGCCTTAATCTCATCTGAGCCAGTTCCACATCGCGCTATGATAAACGCTGCTGTATCATCAGCGTACCCCACTAAGAATGTATTTTTGGGCATTTCCATCCGAAGAATACCATCCATATGCAGCGTTCTACAGGTCTGGCCCAAGAATTATTCCCTGAGCTGTGATCTCTTTGATACGGCATCCTGATGTAGTGTCATAAAATAATGTCCTGTCGCGCAGGTATACTCTAATCATCCGCAACATATATGTGGGTAACCGAAACGTAAGCTGCAAAGCGTCAAGCATATCACTCCACTTTGGTGAGTTAAACGCGTTTTTGACATCCAGCGTTACCAAGAGGCATACTGGCTGCGAGAAGTGGTTTCCTCGTTCGGTTGCCCTTGCGGATTCAACTACTTTATTAATTGCATCTACTGTAGACCTGCCCTTCCGAAAACCATATTGTCTGTCGGATAAGTCTCCAGAGTCCTTTATTGCTTGCAACAGTCGAGATTTTATCAACTTTCCTAGCACCTTCTCGGCAGTGTCCAACATACACAAAGGCCTGTACGATGCTGGAGAATTGGCATCCCCTTTGCTGATAAGAACCAGCCTTGTCCTTTTCCAACGTGAACAGAAAACTCCTGCCCCGAGACAAATTTTAAACATGCACAGCAACAGTTGTGGGTGAGTCCGCACCACAGCCTTCAGCACTTCTGCTGGTATGCCATCAGGTCCATGTGCCTTTTTAGTTTGTAGAGAGTCTACTGCTAGTATCAGTTCATCTTCGCTGAATATCGGTATCTCTGCAGGATCTATCTTTCCTCTCTCTATATCTCTCACTGGATGAGATGGGAAAAGGGCATCTACAATGTTTTACATTCTCTCCGCATTCTTCCCGCGCAAACGTTCCAAGCTTGCAAGTTACAATTTTATATCCTAGTCCTCAAGGGTCCCTGTTCATCTCTTCACCCAATGATTTCCAACAAAGCGCCTGTTGCAGTCTAATAGCTTTGCGCAAGTACTTTTGTGTGCTGCCTTATGCTCAGCTGTTCCGAGGTCAGCTTCTCTCCCTCTTCTTCGTACCCGTTGAGCTTTTCGCCTCAGCGTGAGGCATTTCTTTCTGAGAGTAGCGATCTCTTCCGTCCACCAGTAGACCGAGCGCCTATTGTTTCGAGGTATTTGCCTGGGCATAGATTCATCGCAAGCCCGTTGTATCAGCCCCATCACAGCCTCTACCGCAATCTCTGCACGATTCCTGGTATCAGGTCCCTTCAGAGCCTCCTCAATCTCGCGTTGACCCTCTTGTAGTACTGAAGACAGCTTTTCTAAATCCATTCTTGCCGTGTTCCATCTACGTGGACTGTCTGTTACATTTCTTCCTATCCGCCTGTCTTGACAAATGTTGTAAGTTATGTACTGATAATCACTCGCTGTATAATCCTCAATGACGCGCTATTGCCGTATCCTTGATACAAGATGTTCTGATGCTAAGGAGGTATCTAAAATAGTTTCCTCACATCCAGGTCGCCTGAATGTCGACGTCCTCCCAGTATTAAACACTACCAGATGACATCGAAACCACTCGCTCTCCTCTACGGTCTGGTTCAGGCATGCCCCATTCCAAAGCCTTAGCATTGAAATCGCCGGCCACGATCATGTCGCCTTTAATTGTTTGTATAACATCTTTCAGTCTATCCATCCTAGCTTGAAAAATGTCTATCCGCTCATTTGGTGTGAAATAGCAGCTTACATACGTAATGCAGTTGCTCTTTATCCGTACAAAGCCATCGCCGCATCCATGGCTGTCAACATTTACCCGCTGAGAATCTGGAACCCATATAGCCGCAGTCCCCAGGTTGTCTGAATACCAAGTAGGTGCGTCCAGTATTTATGTACTGTTCGCCAATGATGATTATGGCAGCGTTATGTTCCAGTATAATTTGCGTGAGTAGGTCATGGGCCAACCTACTTCTATGCATATCCCCTTGTAGGACTTTAACCATTTTGGTTTTGTTTGACCTTGTTCAATGCCCTTCGAAATACTGGACATTTACTAGAACCTGAAACGTGGTTTATATCCTCTCCTGTCTGCTGCAAGTCAGTGCACAGTATGCAGCGTGGATTGTTGGTACAGTTTTTGGCAATATGTTCACGGCTTCCGCACTTAAAGCAGAATCCCTTTCTTTCAGGGCTACTATATGGCCTAGCTTGGTCCCCATAGGCAAAACATCTGAAGCATCGAGTGACGACCACTCTTCTTCTGACTCGGCAACTCACTCAACCGAACTTGATTCTTGCTGTTTTCAACAGATGGTTGGCCTCCTCTTCGTTTAGGGTGACAATCGCCATCTTTAAAACGATGCTGTTTGCCTTTGTTACAAAGATCCTCCGTTCTCCACTACTGTTAGGGAACTCGCGTGCAAGTGCGCTCCTCACATCTTCTTCTTCAGTTAGAGACTCTATGTCTCTAATCTCTAAACTAGTAGTTGGTACTAAAGTCTTGACTGTACCTAACTGACCAATAGCTGAATTAATAGCGTCGTCTAGATGTGTCCTATTTTCGCTATTATTTTTCCCTATCACCACAAGGATATCTCCTGCCTTTGTTTCTCTTATGGATCTGACATCCACCTTGACGTTCACTGGCTTGACACTACTTCGTATGACACGAAGTATATCAGCGTAAGTTTTCCCCTGCTCCGGCCTAATGAGTAGGGCCTCTGTTCGTGTCCTATTTGTGAGTCTTTCTTGCCGCTGTTTCCTTTGCGTTCTATCCTCTGAAGCTACTTTGTCTTTGGTCCTGTTCACTTTTTTGTTTTTTCGCCGAATTTTGGTCCATTCATTTGGAGGGAAGTCATCGTTTTCTCTTATTTCTCCTGTTCCTTATTTTTACCTACCTTCCCTTTCTCTTTTCCAAATCTGATGGGACTAGTAGCGACCTCTATCTTATTTATAGGAGATTCCGTCTGTGTCATACCAGTTCTACTCGTAGATCCCGCAGTTGTTGATTGGAGAGTCTGTCTAGCTTGCCTGCAAATGCCGAGGTTTTCTTCGATGACTTCCAAAGATTCTTCCAGAGATGTTAGTCCAGATTTAACATCCATACTGATATTCCTCTGTCTGGACACAACAGTCATCATCTTTTTGATGAGGGCTTTACATTTTTGAAGCTCTGTAACTTTTTTGGCTTCTGCTTCCTCTACCTGCTATAGAATTGGGTCGACACACTGTTGTACCCCTGAGCGTCCAGCACCCTTATCTATCTCCTCAGATTGTTGGCGTCCTGAAGGGCTATATTCCGAGCTAGCCACGACGACCACAGGTTCACAAAAAAGCAATAGTTCCCCCCCCAGAATCCGTGGGGGGGCCTCCATTTCGAAGAGGGATAATTTTCTAGCATAGCTGGGGTGCCACCTGGGGTATTACATCCGTTCGTTTCACTCATTGCCCATGTTCACCAATTTTTTAGAAAAAGAGTAGTGAGGAAAGTAAAGATCCCTAGCCCTCGAATACTCTAATAGCGTCAGGACCGGAAAAACAAGAGGTGGTCAAGGGGGACCGACAGAAGAGATTAAAGAATAGGGATCTCACCCAAGACAAGTTGAAGCAAAGTGAGAATCCAGCTAGGTGCCCGGGCTTGCCACGCCCGTACCCACAAGTTGTAAGCCCCTGGGCGAAATTAATATAATAAATTAATTATTAATATAATAAGTTAATATTAATAATCATAATAATAATAATAATATGTAACTAATTACCCGTTCCCTCAGCAACAACACTCCACAAACATCTCCCACGCAGCACCTAAAATTTCCTTAAAAAATACTCACTCTAACAGGTTTAACCGTTTTATTCATTTCCATTTCTGTGTTTCATGTTATTTACATGTTACATACTAATTTATATATATGTTTCTCTTTTCACTTTAAGCGTATCAGAAAACCTTTTTATCTATTTTTCTTTGGTCGATCTAATTGACTTTGCATAAAGTAAATGTATTAGATGAGTTTTACCACATCTCGTTAGGTGTTGCAAGTAATTTAATTTTTTTCAATACGACAATTTTGCAAACTCATATTATGTCTGAATACAGATTATCGACAACGATGTCTGTCCAAAGTGTGTACTATTTGTTCCTTAAAAGAACATTTGAACACAGATTTATGTATAACATACATTTATATTGGAAACACTTGACGGTTTCCCAAGACTCTGGATTACAAATATCCACACTTAAGGCCAAGGTGATGGCTTTTTGTGGAACTGACCCCATATGGGGAAAAATTGTTATACACTTTATTGTCTTCGAACAAGTCAGCAATTGTGAATACCTGGGCTACAATGTGTCTTATGATGCAAGCAACGACGTTGTAATAATGTGCACAAGTTTAACCTTATGTGCGAGACCATCAAGCGAACTTTTAAGTCAGCAAGTAAAGAAACACGCCTAAAATTCTACAAGGTGATGGCGCTTCCCACACTTTTTATGGGTCTGAGAATTGGAATTTAACGAAAGGCCAAGCCAGTTGCATCCAAGCTGCTGAAGTGAGATTTCCAGGCACGTATATTCTTAGGTATATTCTTAATTATCATAAAAGAAATATAGATATACGGCAGGAACTGAAGCAGGAACTTTACAGGATTGCCCAGTATCGGCTGAATTGATGGGAAAATCTTTGGCGAATGGATGACTGCCACATCCCCAAACAACTATGGAACTATAAGCCTGAGAGGACGGAGAGGTGTGGGACGTCCGACGAAGCGCTAGAGTGACCAGCTCCAATCTTTGCCTGTTTGAGACCGGAACAAAGGATCCTTCGTTTAATCCTTGCGCATGATGATGGTGATAACAGTTGATGGTTTTCTAATGAAACACCTGAGAGAGATTGTTGCTGAAGATGTAAGATTTTATAGTTTATGGGGGATGGAAACAGTTGTTTTAAATAGGAGAAACTTCATCTCATCAAACCAATCAGACATCAAAATTATAGTGGTAATATAACAGCATGGTAGTGCTGTGTTAGCTAAAGACAAAAGGAAAAAGGCCAAAGGTAGAGAAGTTAACAGGGGGCCGCAGACTACACCTTTAAATATCACCTGTAAGTTTTGAAGTGTCTTATTGTAAAGTAGGCGGGAGATGGGATAGATGACAAGTGATGTTTGTGCAAGTCCCTCATAAGATTTTCAACTCATCGAGAATTTAATGAAAGCAAACGGATCTCCTCGAAAAAATAATAGAGAATATTTTGAATTGGAAACTCGTCAAGGAAAGATTGAGTTTGTTATAACTGGAACATATTACGTAATTTATTCCGTGAGGGAATTGTGAAGAGATTAAAATAAATATCAGAGGTTTGGAGACATAGGGAACTAATTACTTCGTAAACCTGTTTACAGTGTACACAAGCCCTATGGTACTCTCGGCCAGCAACCAACTCTATGTAATCATTGCAATCCTGTAGACAGATAACTGTAGGGTCTTTGCAAATCAAGTGTAAAATTTCTCTCTTACGTTTGTGTTGGAAAGTTTCACAACGTTTTCAATATAACAACATCTCTCATATAATGAGTAATTAATATTGATACAGTTTGTCTGACACGAGTGTGTAAACTGTGACTTACCTGTTGATTAATGAGTACTTTAAAAGTCTGTAATCGGTCCAAAATCGTCACAAAATAGATAATATATCTACCACGTTGCTTTTAATTTAGGTAACCTATAGTTGCTGTATTCCATGCTCTCCGATGACGTTTATTGGCAGCTAAAAGTTATTTATGGCACCAACAGAAATTTGGTTGTTTGTAGATTTAACATCCTGCGTTAACAATTAGGCCCCTCGAATATTACAGACGAAATAGTACGTTTTACAACGAAATATAGACTTTGTTTCTAACAGTATTTCACTTTCTTATCAATTTAGAGAAAGTTCTGTGTAATACCCAAACTACTTAAATTATAGTGTGCAAATGTTATATACAGCCTCCCTTTCGATTTCGGTGTCTTGGAGAAAACTTTAAGGCCTCTGGAGGTACGTCTGGCAGAACATAGAAAAATATTAAGTAATGGAAGACTGACGTATCTAAATTTGCTAAACACACGTCGCATTAGCAAAATAAAATTGTGTCGGATCGAGTAGGAATCGTTTGGAAAGTGGGAACCAATACTAATAAACGTCAAATCATAGAGTCGTCTTTTACGGTGTATATGATAATTGTATCAGTCAGGTCAGTAAAAATTTATC
Organism: Magicicada septendecula; assembly: GCA_034769895.1. Classification (NCBI taxonomy): domain Eukaryota; kingdom Metazoa; phylum Arthropoda; class Insecta; order Hemiptera; family Cicadidae; genus Magicicada; species Magicicada septendecula. Next base: position 333,676,283 of record CM068375.1, on the reverse strand, counting down.
TTCAATCTAGATTAGGAATCGAAAGGAGCATATGTGTCTTGATTAAAAGGGTTTGGCTGTGGGCGGGCCTCATGTACTTTGTTGTGTACATAAACTAGGCGATGCAGGTGTCTAACGTTGTTGTTCGTGGTGTGAAATTGTGTTAGTGTGGTCCTGCTTCTCAATTCTGTACACGGTAAGTAGCGGTTCTTTTACTAAGTTTTTCTATACTTGTGTTTAACTTTGTATGAGCTGGTGGTTTATTCTTTTGTCGGTTCACGCTTTTTAGTGAACAAATCTAGGGTAGGCCCTAGGTAGGTAGGGTAGGGTAAGTTTGTATTTAATGTGTTAGTTTGACTAACACCTGGAGACAAAACGTTTTGTGATAAATTCAAACGGTGGTAGTTGTTCGAGTTATCCCTACTGATAATGTTTACGTAGAATCCAAAATACTGTTTTAAATTCGTATGTAATAAATGCATTTTGTTGTATGCTTTTTGAAATTCATTTTTAATATATATTTCATTTTCAGTTTTCCTGTATCGTTTCTTTTATGAGTAAAATATTGTTTCGTACACACTGCTTTACTGTCATGAAGACCGTAAATTCGCCTTGTAGTATACTGCAGTGTCTACTTACTGCACTTGCACACATATAGACGCCCGCCAGCACCCTTATTCAGCATAAGCACATGCACACAAAAGAATCCTACCTGCTCATGCTGACAAGGATTTCATATCTTACGTGCCTGGTGTCTGTTAGCTTTGACGAGAGTTTCATCATCATCTCAAGATGCTGCCTGTTCCGCCTTCAAAACTCCTCCAGCCAGGGTCTAGCCACACACCTATTCACGTGTATAGGTTTGTATTTCGAGGCTTGTTTGGCCAGCCTGGAATCCGACATTCTTTTGTAAGTGTTCTTTTCATTGTTGTTTGCAATCTTTCAACTTTTATTCAAATTAACAACTTGTAACTCTTCTTTTATGCCCTTATTTCTTATACGGTTAGGTTTAAAACACCTTACAACTCCTCTTAAGAATGCCATTTTTAAGACCTGCATTTCACTGTCTCGTTTTTTGATTGCTGTCTATAATTCATACCTATAGGGCAGTACAGGTACTGCTATAATTTTGTAAAACTTTAATTTTGCGTCTCAGCAAAACGTGTCGTTAAAAATACTCTTCATTGTTGCACAGATCGTCTGGAACTTGACTGACATAAAATCAATGTCATAATTTCTATGACAGCCAATACCATTTCCTAAATAATTAAAGTGGGTCACCTGTTCTAGAAGTCGATCACTAACCCTTATTTTGGTTTTTATTGGCTCTTTACCTCAAAATACCATTACCTTTGTTTTTGTAGTAGAGATTTTAATATTGTATTGTTTTCAAATCTGACGGAGCTTAAAAACAGATTTTTGCAAATCAGATTCTGTATTTTGAAGTACAAATAAGCCGTCAGCAAACAACAGCACATTCAAAGGTTTTCTCGTAATAACTTAATACCAGAGTTTACTAGATGTGCCCATTTCCTTACCAGATCGTCGACATAAGTGTTGAAAAGATTAAGTGATATACTTCATCCTTGTCTAACACTTTGACTTACAGATATATGTTGAGATATCCTACAATTATTTCTGACAGATGTTAAATTATATAGATCACGTATAGTTCTTACAAGTTCATGAGGGCATACCTGTTCTACTAATATTTGCCACAACAAATTTGCCGCGAGTTTATTTACTGAAACCATCAGCTCTTTACTGGACACAGGTACGACAACGTTTAAAGAAAGGAAACATAATTTATTCGATTGAAGCAAAGATCTGTTCCGTACAGGGTTAGCGTCTGTGACGTAGGAAACGTAACTGAAATGAAATGTCAGCAAACAACTTTGCCGTTTTGAGCGTTAAAGGGATTTACTTTTGATATTTACAAATCCAAGTGTGTAAATACGGAATTTCAAAACGCGAATGCTTAATGTATCAAAATAAAATATTTTATTGACTGTTTAAATTTTATTTAAATTGGACGGAGAACCTGAAATTAAAGATGAAACAAATATTTTCAAATTGAAAAGACTACATTTTGTTGTTAAATTACACTCTCTTATCTAACTACTATTTTACTTTAAAACTCTAATTAATTAAGTTCTTTTTCGAGAGCTCTCTTCACACTAAAAAAATATAATTGTTTTTGTATCACCTGCGTATATATGCCGTTACCGTTGTGTGTGTGTGTGTGTGTGTGTGTGTGTGTGTGCGCGCGTGTGTGTGTGTGTGTGAGTCCAGAATTCTGAGAGTATGCCAATGATGATGATTATGATGATTCTGCTGCTGTGGTCGTCGTCTCTAAGTTTTGTTGTTGTTGATGCTCCAAAATTCCTCCTTACGTCCTGGTGTGAGTGTGGTAGTGTGTGTCCATGTCGATCTGCAAACGGGCAGCGTAACGTCGTCTGCAGATTTCTTGAGTCTGAGTGTGTCATCGCCCAAAATTGCCAGTGGTATTTACACTGGTGGCGATTTGACAGGTACAGGTCTGCATTCGACTAGCTAGAGATTGCCAGTTCGCGCCAGAGCGTCCTTTTTATTACACTCACTTTTTGGTTAATTATCGCGAACTCATGAACATATTCGTCACATGAGTGATATCATTGTTTGCGTAATACTATTTCTGGTCACTCACATGTACCACACATATTAATTACTCTTCAATTACGCTAGTAATTTATATTAATTAGTTAGCATCTTTAATATTGCACCTTTGGAAATAAATTTTACATTACCATACTCGTTAAAAATCCCTTAATGTAATGGTGTCTTTATAATTGGCGTACGTCTTTGCTTACAGGTTGAACACAAGTAATTAGTTTATTATAATACTGTTAAGACCTGATAAATTGGAACAAACAATTCGTACAGTCACCCCATATTCTTGTCGCAGCTTGCTTGACCACACAAACACACACACGCCGTATTTTCAGACACGGGATGATCATCTATGAATAAGAATATTAGAGCATAGATTACATACATTTACATGTTTTAAATTGATTTATGCAATTTCTGTCAAACAGCTATAAGTTCTGTATTTAGTGATGGATAAGGACTTGTATTATATCGAATTCTTTGTACATTTTTGTTCTATAATGTCATGTACTTTGTTTGTGAATATGTGCGCGCGTTCGCGTGTAGTGAACCTTCGTTGCTATATCTTCCGCGTTAGTTATCCTATCGGCATGAGTCTTGGACAGTGAATTATTTATGACAATAGCTACATTTTCCATATACTCTGTTGTTCTCAGCTATTTTTTAAATGTGATTTTTTAGTAATTGAATCTCAACTTTTCACACTTATCAATTGAAGAATAATAAAATTTCTAGACAAAATCTATGCAAGCTCTCGGAGACATATACAAACATTCGCCTTAAACGCGTCTATCTTTTGTCAAATCTACCACGTAGACAGTCGATTGACCTATCAGAAGCCCCTAATTTCAGTCAGATCCGTCCGTTGTCATGTGTACTTCGAGGTAGTTCATCGGAAGCCGCTGCTTAGTGAATGTGTGTTCTTCGTCAAGAGTTTTTCTTGTTTGAACTGGTTAATCTAAAGTAACTCTAAATCTTGGGACTCTTTTCGAGTTGGTCGACTAGAACGAAGCGAGTGAGTTACCTATTATAATATATTAAGTGCTATTACGTGTGAGTTGAAGATTTCCGCTTAGGGAGATTTATCTACCGTGGTAAATCCTTATTAACGCGGGACACATCAAGAATTGGCGGAAGGTGTAAGCATTATACACCGCTTTTAAAATTATCATCCTAAATATCAAAAAATAATAACGATCAAATGTTAATAATAATCAAATCCGAGCGATAAAACTAACGATTCCGAAAGTGACAATTTGTGTGAAAAATCTGAAATTGGTGTTATCAGTTGTTTTACGAACCCCAGAACAGCGAGAGAGAGAGAGAGAGAGAGAGAGAGAGAGAGAGAGAGAGAGAGAGAGGGAGAGAGAGAGCAGAGCGGCGATCAGTCCAGAGAAATTGTAGCAGCGGCGGAGCGAGAGACGTCACGCCAAGTTAAAGGAATTCGACGTACCAAACAAAACTTATCCAAACTGAACTATATAGACTCTTTTATAACAAATAAAATACTATACATGGCATTTGTTTAATTTTAAATATATCGTATAAACAATTATTTCTTTGTGTGATAAATAAATAATTTTTCTACACCTCCAATAGGCTATAGACTTGTGCATAGTTTATACACACAAAACTATCCTATGCGAAAATATTTATTTGTATCGTCGCAATATATACAGTCAAACTATATAACTATGTATGTAAAGTATTATATTTTTACGTAGTAAAATAATTTATTCAATTAAAAACATATACATTCTTCCAGTAATCATTACTCATATTATCTGAACGTGTCACTAAATTTTAGTTGTGACCTTAATTGCACTTTAGTTTAAACAGCGGGAACTTCCGAATACGAAGTATTAAATAAAGATTAGGAAGCAAATACTTTATACACATCGAAACATATCGATCAGACAGGAGTATCATATATACAATTAAGTATATGAGTTATAGTCTGCCAAGAAACTTTTAATATTAATTTGCTTAAATCAGAAGTTATATATTTAAAGATTACTTGACACGTATTCTTGATTTGAATATTTCCATTGCTTATTGTTTTTTTTATTCAATTACATATTCTAAAAATCTTATAAAAACTATACTAATTTATGTGTACACACACACACACACATATGTACACAAACAATCTTTTATTATATTAAATTCTGAAATATATGGTTCTATTTGGTTTACCTAAACTTCATAATTAAAAATCTAAACTTTATTAATATCTATTTGTTGTTGTGTACAGATGTATGCATATATACCTACAAGTAATTTTAGAAGTATCTACGATAAGAGGCTAGGAAGGATGACTTTAGTTATACATGTCAAACAGATAAGTGTAAAGGATAAATGCATTAGGTATACAATATATTAATCTTTAACTTTTTTGATAGGTAGAAAACACTTTGTTCTGCTATTAGGTAATATTTATGCTTAAACGTTTTCTGTGATGGCTCCATTTTTTCTAGTTACGGCCATTGTTTTTATGTACAATTGTCAGTTAGAATAAGCTGATTTGTAGAAATATAATCAACAATTTATAATGAGGATACTTTCTTCTGTTGAATCTTTTGAATGTTTTGCTAAGCACTTACTTAAATGTAAGAACGAAAGAGTAAGATTATTTTTTTAATAAAGAAAATTCTAAGGACATATCTGTTTATAAGTCACATTACCTCTTTTTGGCCTGAAAAATAATGACTATAATTTTTTAAATTAATGCAGATAGCAAAACCATGTCTTGCTAGATTCCACGTAAATCTGAAATTAATATTGCTTATTAACATTATAAAGTCACTAGTTCAAGGTCTAGTTCATTGGGACTCTCCATTTCGCATACTTCTATTTTGCTCCAAGACCCTGTAGGATGTCTTTGTATGGACGTCTTGCTGTTACATCGTGTATTCTAAACATAGTCTACCGCTTTCATTTTTTCCTTAAATAGTACCTGCAACTAAATTTTTATGACCCTAGTATGCTTTAATGTATTTCCAATTATTCAGATAATTCTAGAGAAAATAATCCACTGTATTCCGCATTGCAGTATAACAGCCATTGAAGCCATCACGTCCATTCCTGCAATTGCCGAACCTTGGCCTTGCCAATGTCATTTGCTTCCAGCCTTAGTTTCACGACTTCACCTATGTGATGTCTTTTTCTTATAAAACACTTAAATCTAGTATTTTACAGAAACTATCGTGACATGTTAGGTGTTGCAAATTAAAGCATTTGCACAACATTTGAAATATTCAACTAGTCTATATTACAAAAAAAAATTTGAACAAAAATATAAAGTCTGATTTTCTTATGCCTAAAAATTAATTGTTTTTTAACACAAGTTTTATTATCATTCAGTTTGGTCAACGTACACATAAGTAAAATCTATTAAATGTAACTCTCTTCTCAGAAGCTACTAAAAGTGCTTCATAGATTACTAATTAAAATAATACTTATAATAATTAAAATAAGCTTAGAGATTTTAAAAAAAACCATGAATTCTTATTGATATTAAATTCTCTATTCAATTCATTGTTACGGAGTCTTACGTTGTCCTAATTTCGGTTCTCCTTTGCGTTCACTAACTTTTAACTTCATTAACAGGAGACAAATTTGGGATTCATTCTCGCGGGTAACTTGCGATTTAATGTCGACATGACAAAGCCTGTCTCATCATTCATAGCATGTGAGGACATGTCTCTTTGTAGGTGACCGTGATTCTCTGCAGTTATCCACAAAAAAAAAACAACCGTTGCATCTTGAATGCTAACTTGATAGTTCACTTTTCAAATTCTGTGTATTGTATTCAAGAGTTAACATATATAGTTTAATGTACTTACTGTGGCAAGGGTCATTCTAGCGTTGTCTGATCCATTCAACTGTCCAACACGTATATACAGTATATGTTACATAGGCGTAACTTTGCAGGGGTAAGAGGGGCACTGGCCCCCCGCTCCATATTCCGAGCATTATAAAATTTTGTTTCCAGTTGTTATAAATAAAAACTAACAAACTGTCAAACAGGAGACAGTTAATATGCTTGCGAGCACAGTGAGCACTATTTATCAATGTCCGTACTGTTTTCAGACGACTAGTTGCCATAAATTTATTATTCTTATTTCTTTCAAAGAAACTTGTAAGCAGAATGTTTGACAGATTTGAATGATATACGTAAAAATAATATTTCTGTTCGAAAAAAAACAAGCGCTAGAGACATAATTAACTGGAATTCAATGCGTGACTTTCATACAAAGACTTGTTTTTGAACACCGTAATGAAATAATAAGTGCAGCTGTACTTCTAAGAGTTTGCTCTCTTTACTTTCCTCTCTTTGTCACACCTATTTTTCTGGACCATTATCTGTGCTCGGATTGTCTACTGTTTGATTCGAGATTATCGCTGTTTTCAGTTCAGCAGAATTTCGCAAACACTACATGCAGTGTAAAAGAGAGCGGTAGGCCTGTTGTAGGGGTAACAGATTCTGCAGTAAGAACAAAGCTGGCTTACTCACGAATGCAAGATGTCGAAGGCTTTGTTCACAAATCTTAAAAGACAGTCGTTTGGACCTGTTATTTGTTAATGATTACTGATACAAGTGCGGCCGGTTACTCGGTCGTGCACGTAGTCCGTTAAAGTACACATCGCTTGTCTCTCTATTAATACGGTATTGTTGTGATTGTTTTGGTTTTTTGTGTTCCTAAGTTCTGAGAAATGGGGTATGAAAGACGCAAAGGAGTAACACTGCTTAATTTATTTTGTGACTAATTCGGCTTACTGCTACTACTGCCAAGCATTTCGTGACATTGTGCCTAAGGGAGAGGGATGGGTTTACGAAAACTTGGTATAAGAATTGGAAGAACTGAAATTGTTTATGTTTATAGGCCTACAGTATATTTGTTCTAGGTAAACATAACTGGAAGTACAACTTATCAAGAAAGGTTTGTTGATCATAAAAAAATGAAATTTTCCCTCGTTTACTAACTAAGAATTATTACTAACCTTTCTAATTTTATATATAATATATTTTATTAATTTTGTATATACATGGTTTCACTACACACTTGAATTTGTAAAGCTTTACCCTGCCACCCCCAAAGTTAGTTCCCTAGTTACGCTCATGTATGTGTATATACACCGTACCTGGCTATAAACCAAACTTTACTGACTTACACAGGATTCGTAAGTTATACTGAATGTATAATTATAGTTTCGTGTCTTCAGACAATATCAGTATCAGACCGCCCTAGAAAATAATTTAACCAACAGTTACTTGTCCTTTCGTGTTAGTAATTTGGTGTCCATTTTCGGGCTTTATAAGTAGTAATATTTGTTGAGGAAGAAAATGTAATTATTTTAATACTAACTGTAACTAAATTCTCAATAGCACTACACAAAATAACGTCTCATATATAACATGAAATAAAAACACGATAACACGATAACAGCAAGACAAAACACGCTTGGTAATTTCTAAGTGATTCAACACATTAATGCGTGTGTGTACAAAGTGTAGAAGGCGGCTTTTGGTTCACCAAATACTATGTTCGCATTTATTAACTGCTAATGTGAACATTATTTGTGTTTATGAAATAGCAATGAGAAACCGTTCTCTATACGTTCATATTCCTTATTTTATAATAAATGTTTTACTTGCATCATTGATCTTGTTTATGTAGCTCGCAATCTATAAGTGTATTTTACCAACACTTTGTGGTCCTTCAAAACGAAGATGCTGCTTAAGTGTTGTAAAATAACCTTATCTTAGTAAAAGTATCATGTTAGTAGAAAATGTAATCGTATTCAGAGGGCATCAGGCAAGATCAGTTATTCGTTGTAACGTATAAAGCTTTAGATATTATGAAATAATTAATTGACTTTGTGAAACAGAAATACTTTTGTTGAAATTTGGACGATTGTATTTTCGGGTAAAACTTTCTTAAGTACGAACTAGTCTTAAGTGATGCTACTTTAGAAAGGCTATTACAATTAGAGAATTTACAATGCGCATATGTCATAAAGAAGAAAAGATCATCAGTAACACAATAAGTAAATAAATTTCTATCTACGTATGTGCACACCCGCTCGCGCCTGTTTGTGTACAGCAAGGTAACAGGTTTGAAGCTTACTTCACTTGCAGAAACAAATTTTGATTGGGTGAATTAATACATTATTGGTTATTTTTAACATAAAATATATACAGTTATATGTGAAAATTCAGAGATCAAGACATATAAATTCTGATTATTTTGACAGTTATCAGTTAAAAAAGAGACTTTACTTGTTGCATAATTTTTAAATATTTTATAATTATACTTTCCTGGATTTGCTGTGTTAAGTTGGATCAGTCCGGATGATACCGCGGGCCTGCTCCTACGCTTTCAAACTAGCCGTTTCCCTCCTAAGATGAGATGTCAGTCTCAAGGCTTCCTTGTAGAACTTGTCTCCATCCAAATTGCTCTTGATTTAGTCCTCGTTGACAGCCATTGTTCGTTGAAAATCTCGAACGCCGTGTCTGTTTCGTGGAACTAATTCAGCCGCTCCATCGGCGAAACACCCAGAATTCCCAAGGACTGACAGAAACTCGAACTTGTCACCACAAACTATCGAGTGAATATAAAAAACTGTAAGCGACTGCAAGATACAGGGTACGGAAGAATGAACAAACTTACGTCTTACCCGTGTTTCTATAGGTCTACGAACGTGACGTCATTTTTTCATGACAATACATTCTAGACTGTTCATGAAAATTGACCACGTGCTGGTTGATGTAAACTTCTGTTTTAATAGACCTTTCCAAACCATGTGTAACTTCAACTGCATGTAATTCCATAACAAAATCATTTGTCATTTGAATAACTACTATTAAAATCCATTTAATTCTAATATAATTTAAAAAACATAGATATACTCCATTATTGAATATTATGAGTATACTCGAGAGGATCCCCCAGTATCGACTGAATTGGTGGGAACGTCTTTGCCGAATGGATGACTGCTGCATCCCTAAACAACTATGGAACTTTGTGCTACACTCACTTGTTGCACACACCACTAGTCACTGTGAGACCGATTAGCGCTTTCGAACGTACCCGTTCATCATCAGATCGTAATTGCAACGCTCAGGTGGCAGTTACGATCTGATGATGAACGGGTACGTTCGAAAGCGCTAATCGGTGTCACAGTGACTAGTGGTGTGGGCGACAAGTGAGTGTAGCATACATTTATTTAACCACTAATAAAATTTGTAGTTTAACTATGGAACTATAAGCTGAGGGGACGGAGAGGTGTGGGACGTTTGAGGAAGCGCTGGAGTTACCAGCTTTAATCTTTGCCTATTTGAGACCGGAACAAAATATCCTTAGTTTAATCCTTGAAGGTAATGATGATGATCATGATGACTATAATAATTAGTTATTTACAGGTACTCCGATTTTCACACTAATATGAATGACTTATAGTGTTTTTGTTAATTGGCTTACTGTCAATTATCTTTACACCACTCGTTACGGGAACAACACTTATTCACTATCATACAACACTGCACTGCTCTTTTTTTTTATACAATTGTCTTATGTTAATATGCAGTACGTACGCTAATGTAGTGGGCTCTTATTACATTCACACCCCTTGCACAGGATATTAACTATGGCTTATTGTCAATATCCCCCTGTAAATTCATACATAGTGTGAATGTTTGTCTCATTCCAAATGTATATATTTTAAATATTTATAAAGACTTTACCTCAAGATGTTTACTCCTTATTTAGAACATGTTTCGGGAAGCCTTGTGTTCAAATCTTTAGCCTTCCTGATTTTGAACCTTGTAAGGTACTTGTGTGTTGGTTGTCTGTTGCTGTGGTTTACTGTTGGCCTCTGGTGCTTTAAATTGGTATTATTGTGTATGATTGTGGTGTATATATTAGTACTTTGTTTATTTTCTATGTTGAGGGCTTTGAAAATTGTGTCGTGTTTTGTATTGGTTTGTATTTATTCAGGTATTAGTTTGTTTTGTGTTTTATGTTTGTAAATTTGCAAATTTTCCCAAATGTTCATTATGGTGCCTTTGTGTGGTATGTGTTTTATTAGTGTCATGTTGGTAATGTCTGGGAATTCGTGTCCAGTGTTTATTGCATGTGTGGCCAAATTAGATTTATATATTTCTGGTATTTGTACGCGTTTAGGTGTTCAAAATAATGTTTTTTCAGCTGTTTTTTATTTGTCCTAAGTAACATTTATTGCAATCTTGTCATTAAATTTTGTATATAACTTTGGTTGTTGTATTATCTTTGTTGTGTGGGTTACTTAGTTTTTGTAAATTATTTTTATTAGTTTTGTATGCTATTTTTATATCTGCGTTTTTAAATAGTTTTGTTAGCTTTGTCATTTTATTATTTATGTATGTGAATGTGGCCCATCTTTTGTTGTTGTTATTATTTATGTGTTGTTCATTTTGATTAATTCTAAATTGTCAATTTTTTATTTTATATTTTATTTTATTTTCTATTTTTCTTATAGTATTTATATTGCATCCATTTTCATAACCAATTTGGAATATTATATATTTTTCTTTGTCAGTTTCTTGTTTGTTTAGGGGAATTTTGTACATTATGTTAAATAACGAATAGAATGCTGCCATTTTATGTTGTGGTGGGCGGTCATTTTGATATTGTTATGTTTTTCTTTTTTTCTGTGAATTGTATTTTTGGATGTATGTTATTGATTTGTTTTATGCAGCTAACATATTAGCAGATAACTGAACAATATGTAGCCAAAAGGTAGATAAAAACAATGAAGAAAAAAAGAAGAAATAGCCGAAACAAATGAAAAGTTAGAACAAACCAACGAACCAACTTTTCACGCCGTTTTCTTCACTACACATGAGTATTAATTTTATATATATTTTGGTGTTTTTGAATTTTGTCTACCATTTATGGTTTTTTCATAATTAAATAAAAACTATAATTTGACAATTATTCAGGGTGAGATTGCAAATTTCGTGCTCGAGCTGGCCTCACTCACACACATCACTTAACACTGTACAAACTCTCAGCGATAGTCGTGTGAGTGTTCAGATCAGTTCCTGGCTGTCTAAATTCCGTATTTTTAACATAAAATCAGCTTTAAATCTCATACCTGCTTATTTATATCACATTTATAAATTTAGGTTAAATATTCATTTTATCTATTAAATGCACAGTACAGCATATGATTGTATTGTCACAATTTATATATATATATATATATATATATATATATATATATTGCAACAGTACAACTATTAACGGTACTGTGCATTGCCAAAATAAATGAAATAAATCCATTTTCGACACACCTGTCGCTAGCGTTGTGTACACGCGTATTTTGTTTGTGTGTGTGAAGCCTGTCCGTTCCTGAAATGTAATCAACCCTTTTCAAGTAGAATAGTTGTACGTTTTATTTTAATTATAAGAAAAATATGTGCGATAATGTAAAACAAAAGACACCAAAGTGTATAGAAATTAAAGGTGAATAAAATTTTAAAAGACCGTACCGATGTGACGAATTAATAGCTCTTTTTGTGATTAACGTAAAGGAGTGTTAATTTACGTATAGACATAGGTGTAAACATGTAAAAATTAGTGATCGATTGAGCATCAATTGATGTGAAACTAACTTTGTAATTCACGAAGATAGGCGAAAATTTTGAATTGAACCAGAGTGGGAGAACTGACGCGTCGACAGAATCTGACAGGTTAAACACTGTTCAGACATGAGTTTTTGCACGATCTGATTATAAATACCAGGTCGCGCTAATACAGTTTCTTCTTCTCGATTCTACCGTTGCCACAGGAGGCTATGTCAGTCGAAAACGCTAATTCACATCTATAGTAAGAGTCACAGGGCAAACTAGATGTCCAACCAGAGCAGCAGAGTACATACGATGAGGTCTATTGATGTGAGGCGAGACGACTATTAAACAATACATGCAGTGGAACATGGCCAGAGGACCAGAAGGAGACGGAGGACACGACCAGAGGACAAAAGGAGGACGTACGGATGATTAACCACGTCAAACGAGGTGATAAAAAACCATTGTAATTATAGACATTTGAAAGGCACTAATTAAATTTTGAATGAAAGACATTCAACCATTATTAAAATAAATAAATTGTACATAAAAGTAAAAGCAGAATAAAAGTTGGAATAATATTTCTTGTATTAAAGTTAGTAATTGAAAGTAACGTAAATGATAAGCGAAATATTTAAGTTTTGAATTAACGTAATTAGTAAAGTTTTGTTGAAAAAGGAGAATGCATATGCAGTAGAAAGTTAAAAAAAAATTAATATAAAAGAAATTTGAATACAAATAAACTCACTATTGAAGCAAAGTAATCAGCAATTGCAAAAAGATGAGCACACAATGAGTAAGCCAAGAGCAAAATAAATATTTAATTAATTAAAATTAGTTAATAAGATTTATGTATAACTTGTATATGTAATTTGTTAGCATTAAGTTGTGTACGTAAGATTCGTACAAACGATATATTAATGAGTCAATAATTAATATGCGAAAAGAAAGATTTTTTTAATGAATAAATAATGGAACAATTTTAAATTTAAATAACGTACCATATTTTTATTACGATTACACCCATGAATTCAATACATTATATAATTGCAAATTGGGTTAATATATAATTTTGTCTCCAAAAAGCGTCTGGCTACACAATTTAAATTACATTTAAATTGGTAATTTGTATTTTTATTTTATATATGTATATTACATATCATATTTATAACAAAATTTACCTCAAGATGTTTTTCCTTATTTGGAACATGTTTCGAGAGTTCCTGTGCTCTCATCTTCAGCCTTCGCGATCTTTTGTCTGGTGAGTATTTGTGTGTTGGCTACTGGATGCTATTAAGGTTGTTTGTTGGTCTTTGGTATTTTCAAGTTGTATTATTGTGTGTGATTGTCGTATATGTATTTGTATTTTGTGTATTTTCGATGTTGAGTGCTTTGAATATGTCGTCATGTTTGTATTGATTAGTATTTGTTCTGGTATTAGTTTGTTTTGTGTTTATGTTTGTATATTTGTAAATTTTCCCAAATGTTCATTATGGTGCCTTTGTGTGGTATGTTTTATTAGTGACACATTGGTTATGTCTGGGAATTCATGTCCTGTGTTTACTGCATGTGTGGCTAAATTGGATTTATATATTTCTGGTTTTTGTATGCGTTTAGGTGTTCAAAATAACGTTTTTTCAGCTGTTTTTTGTTTGTCCTATGTAACATTTATTGCAATCTTGGCATTCAGTTTTGTATATACCGTTAGTTGTTGTATTTTGTTGTGTTAGTTGTGTGAGCCATTTAGATTTTGTAATTTATTTTTAATAGTTTTGTACGCTATTTTTATATCTGCGTTTTTAAAGAGTTCTGTTAGTTTTGTAATTTTATTATTTATGTATGTGAATGTGGCCCATTTTTTGTTGTTGTTATTATTTATGTGTTGTTCATTTTGATTAATTCTTAAATGTTCAGTTTTTATTTTATATTTGATTTTATTTTCTATTTTGTTCATAGTATTTTTATTGTATCCATTTTCGTAACCAATTTGGTATATTATATTTCTTTCTTTGTCAGTTTATTGTTTGTTTAGCGGAATTTTGTACATTCTGTTAAATAGCGAATAGAAAGCTGCCATTTTATGTTGTGGTGGGTGGTCAGAATGGTTAGGTATAATGATGTTAGTTGACGTTGGTTTTCTACATATTGCATATTGTATGTGGTTGTTGTGTCTTGTGATGGTTATGTCTAAATAGTTGATTTTGTTATGTTTTTCTTTTTCTTCTGTGAATTGTATTTTAGGATGTATGTTATTTATTTGTTTCAGTATGTTCTTTGCATTTGTGTTTTTGTTATTTGATACATATAGCCCATCATCTACATATCTTATCCATATGCCATTTGGGTCATGTGATTTTATAATCTTTTGTATTTTTGTGTCTATGTGTTGTAGGAATATTTCTGCTATTATGCTTGATAATGGTGACCCCATTGCTAAACCTTCTTCCTGTTGATAAATTTTGCTATAAATTCAAAGTAATTTTGTTTTAGTATTCGTTGGAGGCTATTTTTTATTTCATTTATATATTGTTTGTTTTCATTTTGTTCATTAAGTTTGTTTATTATTATGTCTATTGTTTCTTCTACCGGGATGTTGGTTGTACACGTTTGTGATGTCATATGCTGTGAAAAATGTATTTTAATTTATATTTATTATTTTTAGTTTGCCTATTAATTCGTATGTATTTTTTACGATATGATGGTTATTTGTTAGATGGTTATTTTTAGTTTTTGTGCTATTATTTTTGCTATTTTGTATGTAGGAGCTTTTTTGAAGTTGATTAATTGACGTATTGGGTTGTTTAATTTGTGTATTTTTATTAGGCTATTCATTTTAGGTGGTTCTGTATTATTATTTATATATATGTCTGTGTTTTTATTGTTAAAAAGGTTTTTAGTTGTTTTTATAAGTTTTATTGTTTGTTTAAGATAGTTTTCTGTTAGGTCTTTATTTAGTTGTATGCATTTATTATTGTTGTGTGTATATATATATATATATATGTATATATAATCACGTTTTTCCATCATTAGCTAAACATGCAAGTTCTGACCAGAGAAGTTGATCTTTTTGAGACCCCATATATAAAAGTTATGAGTAAGCTTAGACATTTTATTCTTACATATTCGTAATCAGCATAAAAAACCGTAAAAATATATATCCGTTTCAAGATAGTTTGTTGAAAAAAGTTGAATAATAATTATCCTGTTAACTTAATCGTTACAAACGACTCACAAGTTTAAAAAAATGCTTTACTATTTTATCACGGATATCGGTTTAGCTTTTAGTGATGAAAAATATGCACAGTGTTGCCACAAAATGCCACGTTGTGCTATAAAGTCACGAAGGTCACAACGTGGCCAAGTCTACTGAACGTAAGCAATTCCTGCACTATTAGCAGGTGGTGTGTCTCGGCTGTTTATACAATTACTGCTTCCAGTCGCCTACGTTTAATTCCTGTATACGATCTTAGTTATTTTTAATTTCAGTACCGTAGGAAAAATAATCTTTGAAAGACGTAATCAACTATTTTTGAACGCTGTTATTAAAAAGTGGGTTAATCATTCAATGACAGAAAACATATAAGGTATAAAATGTTGTGATCACTTTATTCACACGTTCTTTTCTTGACACGTAAATAACTATATACTAAATAAAGATATAATAAGTATATCTTCATTGTACATTATATAATATGTAGTTAAAAAGTACAGTACAACCTGTCACATCCGGACCGGTGATATCCGGAACCTCCCATATCCGGACGTATCTCCAAACTAATTTTTGCAATTTTGATTAGGGATGTAAAGATACTACTCTTGATGTTTTGGCTGATCACCACTTTTTCTTCACTACACTTACGTCATTCTGCGATATGGTTCACTATTTTTGAATATTTAAGTTTTTACAATTGAAATACTTTATTTGGGGCAACTGAGTCTGGGGCAGCGGCGTTAGGTCGACTCACTTTGGCTTCATGGCTTCCAAAAAACGTGTGCATTGTATGAAGCAGCCGAATCACAAACTTTTTCAAAAACTGATGTAGGCGTACTGTAAGTAAAACTTTTTAACCAATTTTACTTTTTGTATTTTAAAGAGTACAGTGTACAAATGCAAATGCTAAACCAATAGAAACGTCTAAAAAAACACGTTCTTCTTCTGTGTATCTTCTGTAATTGTTAATTATATTATTTGAGATTTTGGCTACTTATAGAGATTTAATAACTGAACACAATGCAGTTTTCAGAATTGCTGTATATTTATTGGTTTTGAAGTTATCGCAGGTTGAACTGCAAAAATGAATTGAATAAAATTCATCTATCATCCGCCCGCGAGTTTCACTGTGACGACGTTAGAGTGAGATAGTTGCTTATTATATGCTCTCTGTCTAGCTTACGGCGCAGCGCACAGTCTGTCCCTTTCAATTAACGCTCAGATATGACGACATATTATGAATCGTTATATATACCCCGACGATAACTTGAATGAGTTGAACTGATATTGTGTATAATACAGTATATTTAATGTATATTTTAAATGTCAATAAATTTCAAATAAAATTTGGGTATATCTGAAATCCTTGAATAATTTACGCACCCGAAATTTTCGCCGGTATTTTTCGTCAAAAAAGTGCGTTAATTATGCGAGAAAATACTGTATTTATAAATGACCTTGTGATATCCGGATTTTTCCATATCCGGATCGGCCGGTCGCCATATTAGTCCGGATATGACAGGTTGTACCTGTCAATTAAAGTTTCTTCTTTCACACAAGTGACCCAATAATTTTTCTGGTTTATGCACATCGATTAAACTATTACAAAATGTGTCTAGTTTTGATCTAATTTGACGTATAGGTTAGGATTTGATGGAGAAGTAAACAAAGTGCGAGGGGGCAAGAAAAGGATAGTGAGGGATTGTGTGTAATACTGAAATTGTGACAAGAAAAAGAAGAAACTGTATGAGTGGCGATCGCGTGCATGCGCGCGCGCGCGCGAGAGAGAGAGAGAGAGAGAGAGAGGCTGACAGAGAGAAACAAGGGCAGAGATAAAGAAATCTGTCTCATTAATCAAATTCTACAAATAGTTTACTGTTATACGCAAAAACGTAAACTCGGGCACGCTACGTAGCGTAAATAAATGTTGCCTAACATCTGACGCATGTGAATTAAAACAGCAATTCGTATCATAAACATATGCAGTGTTTGTAAAACTATATAGCCTAAACATTCACACACACACACACACATACAGATACTCACTCTCTCCCTTTGTCTGCATGTCAGCCTGTCAATCTCATTTCAACCTCCCCTGACACTTTCTTTTCGTTACCCTCTCTTGCTATCTACTAATTAGCTCCTAAGGTAGGCCTCGAATTAGGTGAATTATGTGAAATTTTAGAGACAATGAATAATTTTAATGTTTTTAGTGGAAAACAGTTTCTTTCTCCTAAATAAAACAAAAACTTGTGTTTAGGGATTATGCTCTTTACAGGCAACAGCTAGAGGTGCGAAAACGCCAAATTCATATTTCGAATCTATGTGTTGTAAATGTGATAGTACTCCTTCTTGTACGTACTTCTAATCATATATATATATATATATTTTTTTAGGTGTTTCTTTATCATCACTAGGGCCGGGATTTTTATGTAGAAAAAAATGGCAAAATATGTACATAAATATGTAGGAAAAATAAGGAAAATATGTAGCTAATTATGTAATATTTAAGAAATATGTAGTATTAAAATACTTTCACATCAACAATGTAATTTACATTTTACGAGAACATAACAGTGCCCTCTTTGAAAGGTTTTGAAAATAATAGGTGCTTCATTTTAAACTTTTTAAAATCACTTTCAAAAATGCAAATATATTTTGAGCAAAGTCAATGTAATCCATAAAATACTAATCAAGTTCGGGGCTGACACTAATCACCAGTTAGGTTACCACTTCTGTTACAGAAAATAAGTTAACCCTCAGAATACACAGAATCTGAAAGTTCAACCCTTTGTTGAAGAGTTTACAATAAGACAGCATGCATAAGTAATGAATTACTTTTCAATTGTTTATTGTACTTTAGAAAATTTATGAAAACTTATTTTAGAAAACAGTATTAAAAAAGAAATCTTGATATTATAAAATTAACAACAACAAAGTATTTTACCTATGGATTTCTGTAGTATAGGACATGAGTATAAAGTAAAAAATTGAGAATTATTAACTATTTAACAAAGTATTTTACTAGGAGAGTTGAAATTACTATAAAATTAAAGGTAGGTTTTTGACTTGAAAATCTATATTGTATATATATATATATATATATATATATATATAAAACTCTACTATAACTCTGCATAAGAATAAAGTGTCCATGTAAGTTTTTTTTTCCACTGTTTAGTTGCACAATTAATTATTAAATACTTTTTTATATTGTCTGTTGACATGGACTGTCTTCGGTCTGAGAGTATGTTTTTATATATAGAAAAGGATCTCTCGACATCACATGTCGTCACCGGCGCATGTTTATATAGAGGAATCGTACTTGGAAGAATATTCTCAATCGATTCTACAGTTTCGCCGTTACATATGCGATAAATGGTATGTAAAGTTGTGTAACCAGGGTTTCTATTCAGCACAGCATTTAATTTAGTAGAAACGTTGTCACCGACTTCACCCTGCACAGCATTTAACTTGTTAACTGCTTCTTCAACTATTCCTATGGCTTCTTGGAGAGTCAGACCTGCAGTCTCCAGTTTCTTGATACAACTGAAATGCGTTTTGATGTACGAAACTGAACATATCACCTTAGAGTTGTTGAATGCAGACAAGGATTCGCTCGCTGACACTGCAGAATCGGGAGATAATGTTCCCACCACATACTTCACAGCTTCAAAGTTGTCACTGTAGAAATTTACGGCTTCGATCCAGGTTCCCCACTTTGTAATTACGGGTTCTGGATGCAGAGGTGTGTCAGGTAGCCTTTGTTTGTAGCACTGGATACGGTAAGGAGCTTTCAAGAACACCTTTTTTGTTGCTGATATTAATGTATTTACTTCGGGGAAAAGGTCTCTGACAGTTTCAGCTACTCGATGCAATCCATGAGCCAGGCATGTAACATGTAGTAGGTTGGGGTAAAACACATTTAGAGAATTACCTGCTTTTAACATGTATGCTGCTGCATCTGTATACAACAGCAGTACCTTCTCTTCTTTAACACCATTTGGCCATAACAAACTTGGCAAAATACAGCTTTATCGTCAGTTGTAAAAGCACTGTCAATCTGTGCCCATGATTTTAACTTAAATGACAAAGATGATGCGGTCGGTGCCATGACAAAACAAGGATATTTGTATTTAAAACTCTTAAGAACTTGCGTTGAACAATACCGCACAATATATTATTTAAGACGTCTTTTGTCCAACAACGAGAATCCGCCAAGGCAAGAAACAAGCAAGCGCAGAAGTGTAGGCGAAAGACAAAACACTGACTTGACAATAACTTCAACACACCACACTGCACACCAGATTGTTATTTACGTGTAGGCTTACACTCCGAGAGCGTCGATAATACTGGCGTCAAAAATCACATTGTGCCCTACAATAGCATAGAGTTATATAGATATTTGTTTGTTTAGGTAGATGGAATCCGTTGCGAGAATTGCAAGATCTGCGAAGAGTATTTATTTACCGCGGACAGCACGTTCTTTCCCCACCGAGCCTGCTGAACGTGCGAACGAAACGTAAATGAGTGGGGCCGCGCATACCATTCTCATCTAACATCCCGTGCAAAATGCCTTATTTGTCGCTTGAGCTCGTAAAAAATTTTACTTCTTGAATGTAGAATCTATGTGTGCAATTGCAACAGATGCAATATTTTGCCTTTTCTTGTAATAAATTTAATTGGACCTGATTCTGATTAATTGCACATTTGCGCATCTGAGTAATGTTGTTATAGGCCTAACTATTTTTTGCCATTTCAATTTTCAAATTGAAGTAAAGTATAGTAAGATAGCTAAAATATGTAGAAATATGTAAGATGGAGTGAAATATGTAATATGAACAAAATATGTAAAAATATGTAAAATTAAACTCGCGGATGACACCTATTGGTATGATTCGCCGATATCTGGCTTTTCCGTGTTGTTGCGGTTTGGAAGCTCTTGAAGAATCGCGAGTTGTTCCAAAGACGCTAATAAGGAAGGCTGGATTGTTTGTTAGAAAGAAGTGGACTGTATTTGAGATATTGATCATGCGTTTATTGAATAATTTGGTTTGTTAGTTACGATCGGCACGTGCGGATGCGTTTTGAGGCGATAATGCCCGAAATCAACTTTGAATGAAATCGTGGTCCATGGTAGATGGACGCAGGTAGACGATTAAAGTTGAATGTTATAAATGTATGCTGAATAATAGCCAAAAGCCGCGGCTGTAAGAGAAGTGTTTAACGAGAGTTGCGCTCGGAGTCATGTTATATACTAAAGTAACGTTGGCTTGCAGTCGGCTAGGCTGGCCGATTGCAAGGTTTGATAAAAGCGTGACGTCATCCGCGCGTGCCGTGCAATGTTAGTAGGCTGCTTACAACTGACAAAACAGTACAAAGTTTAAACATACTGCCCGCCAAAATCGGGACGATTTTGTACATTAACGGTTAAATTGAACAATATAATAATTAGACTTACATGTCGTAAGCGATACAATAATTGGCGCACTGGCCAGAGAGCATAGACACAATAAACATAATATACTTAAAGACTTATACATAAAATTTGTAAAAAACAAAAATCATTAATCTAGCACAAAGCTTAAGTCAAAACAAAACAATTTCTGTGCTAGAAAAGGTACAACAAATAAAAAATCGTGATAAAAATGAACCTTTACATAACTGAACATGATCTCTCTTAAAGCATAACATGTGGATAAAAAATACATATATAGAATAATTGCCACTATAACTGACACTTGTGGTTCTCAGAATTTGAACCACACAAACATATTAACGATACACAACATTCATAATAATTGATAGTACATATGAGACATAGTCACTGTTGCTGCAATAGCTAGCGACACTTAACAATGTTACAATGCTTATGATACAATTGACTTGTATGCTCGCCCCGGGGAATGTCCCGGGCGTGTTCCACGTAATGACACGCACACACTCACACACACACACACACACACACACACACCTCGTGTGTCTCGTATGGCACGCATACGATTAGCTTGTTGCCACCGGAAGGGGGCATAATTTGTGGATGGGTCGGCGTAAGATACCTAGCGCAGTGCGTACTTCTGCGACGCGTACTAAGGAATCTTGACCCGGAAAAACATTGGTAATTACCCCACGCTTCCATTCTAGAGGGGGGGAATTGTCATCCAAAATGAGGACAAGTTGTCCGACCTTCAAATTTTTAAATGGGGTGCGCCATTTATTGCGCTGCTGCAGCTGGTGCAGATAATCCCTAGACCACCGTTTCCAGATGGTCTGCGTAAATTTTTGGAGCAGAAGCCATCTGCCCAAATGAGTATTATTGCCTTGTGTATAGTCGGGTTCCGGAAGTGCCGTCAGTGGAGCACCGACCAAAAAATGAGCGGGTGTTAAGGGTTCAGGGTCTCTAGCATCGTCGGACACGGCGCATAACGGGCGTGAATTAAGGCAAGCCTCAATTTGAGAAAGAAGGGTAGAATATTCCTCAAAATTCAAGATCGTACTGCCAATTACGCGACGTAAATGGAATTTAACACTCCTTACACCACTTTCCCACAAACCACCGAAATGAGGGGCTGAAGGGGGGATAAAGGACCATTTGATGCCGTGGAGACCGCAAAACTCCAGAGAAGATTGTTCAACTTCCTTGGAGGTTAAAAATTTGTACCAATCATGCAACGTGTGGTTGGCACGACGAAAATTCGTGCCATTATCCGAAAATATTTGCGCGGGAATACCTCTGCGCGATATGAACCTTTTTAAAGCCGCTATAAAGGCGTTGGAAGTAAGATCCGACACCAATTCTAAATGGATGGCCCTAGTACACATGCATATAAATAGAGCGATATATGCCTTGGTCGTGGACTTAGAGCGCTGCCCGCCATGGCGCAAAAACACCGGACCTGCGTAATCCACGGCCGACTGTGAGAATGGCCTTGACGGCGTGACCCTAGAAGAGGGTAATTGACCGAGTAATTGATTCGCGCCTTTAGCCCGGAAACGAAAACAAGTGACACACTTATGTATCACTGAGCGGATATAGGACTTATCGTGTATGATCCAATACTTACGCCTAAGCGAAGCTTGAGTTGATTGCACTCCAGCGTGCAACAAACGGATGTGTTCGTATTCAATTATTAATCTCGTGAGATGAGAGTGCGGGTGTAAAATTATTTGGTGTTTAGTCTCGTAGCTAAGTGGGGAGAATTGCAAGCGTCCACCCACTCTTAAAATGCCTGATTTATCCAGGAATGGGTTGAGAGCAAGAATTTTACTACTGCGTGGAAGGCACCGGTGTGCCTCAAGTTCCCTAACCTCTACGTCGAAATGCAACTTCTGAGATTGCCGGACAAAAACCAAGAGCGTGTCAGACAATTCTTGAGCCGACAAAAAGGACGTGTCTCTATCAACCACCGCGAGCCTAGAATTGCGAAGAAATCGACGGCAGTATGCGAAGACGCGAATAAGCCTCGTAAGAGATGAATAGTTTTCAATGTAACTATGTGTTGAGGACGCGACAATTAGTGAGGTTTGAGCCTGCTTGTGACGCTCCTCTTCAATGTCGGGAAAGGTACAGGGAGTATTAATGTCGAACGCGCTGACCGGCCATGAGGCCGAATCACGAGCCAACCAGGAGGGACCATGCCACCATTGAGCATGACAGTGCAGACTACGAGGGAGGCAACCGCGCGATAAAACGTCGGCAGGGTTGTCATTCGATACTACATGACGCCAAGTTCCCCTGCTGCTAACAAGACGCTGTATTTCTGCGACACGGTTAGCCACAAATACCTTCCAGCGGGAAGATTGCTGATGTATCCAGTACAACGCTATCATCGAATCCGAATAAAGATATAATCCGTCAAAATTGTAATCGACGGCATTTAAAACCTTGGACGTTAATTGAGCCAACAATAAACAAGCACAAAGTTCAAGTCAAGGAAGCGTTATCTGTTTCAGCGGAGCGACCCTAGATTTAGCACACAACAAGTTTGATGATATGGCGCCGTTCGAATAGACCGCCCGCACATAAATCCAACACGCGTAACCTTTAACCGAAGCGTCGGCGAATCCGTGCAGCTGCAATGAACTAACTGGGCAACTGTTCGAACTCTTAACCGACCTCGTAATCTCAAAATGAGTGTCGGAGACTAATTGGGTGTATAATTCCGACCATTGATTGGCTAGTGACCCGGACAAGGGTTCGTCCCAATCAGTGCCCGCCAACCACAACTGCTGCACGAAATGCTTGCAGCAAAATGTGATGGGAGCAATTAGACCTAGTGGATCATAGATCCCGGCAATGATTGACAACACGCTTCTCTTGTTGAGAACGGTTAGATTGTCATCACCCCTAACGGTGTACAAAAAGTTATCCCCCTCAACATTCCACTGTATGCCCAAGGTACGCACGTTTTGACCCTTGCTGAAGTCACGGGTTACTTGGGCGCGAAGAGTCATAATCTTATGGTGGTTAGAGAACCATTTGTGTAACGAAAAACCATAACTCCTCAACAACTTCTCGATCTCGCCTTTCATTTCAGCTAAGCTGTTCGGATCATCCGAACCCGTTATGAGATCGTCTACGTAAAAGTCATTTGCTATGGCCTTAGCAGCGGTAGGGTAGTCGGCTTTGTTTTCATATGCTATTTGAGCCAGACAACGCGTAGCAAGGAAGGAGGCACTAGCAGTGCCATATGTAACCGTCCTTAACGCGTAATGTCGCAATTCCTTATGCGGTGCATCACGCCAAACAATGCGTTGCAAGTTTGAATCCTTAGGATTAACAATGATCTGGCGATACATCTTTTCAATGTCCGCAATAAGTACGTATCGGTGGGTGCGGAACCGAACCATTATCGAAAACAGATCCTGCTGGATCGTAGGGCCGACCATTAAAGTGTCGTTAAGGGACAAATTATTGGTGGTTTTAGCGGATGCGTCAAATACCACGCGCAATTTAGTGGTTAAGCTAGAGTCTTTGAAGACTGCGTGATGGGGCAGATAAAAGATCTCTGACCTGTCAAGCGACAGATCGTATTCATTAAGCGGCGACATGTGGCCAAGTCTTAAGTAGTCATTCATGAACTCACTATAATCCTTATAAAGGGTAGGGTTCTTCTTGAATTTGAATTCTAACGATTGGAATCTTCGTATTGCTCCGCGGAGAGAATCTCCCAAATAAGATTTATCAGATCTGCGGGGCAGGGCTACCACGAATCTCCCGTCGCGATTGCGGCTAGTGTTTTTCACGAAATGCCTTTCACACGGTGAGTCCTCAGATCGGGTTTCGCGACTAGAGATTTCCTCCAACTTCCAAAATTCCTTTAGTTGCGAGGAAACCTGATTATCATCCTTACAGACCACAAATGAAGAAACCGTTTTAGTCACATCGACGTTGAATGGTAAGTCACCGGCCAAAATAAATCCTAACTTGGTTTCCTGAATTATAGGAAAGTGTGGTCGGCGCGTATATTTCACAGGTTCAATTAATTGTAGAAAATATTGAGCGCCGATTAATATATCGACTTGCGATGAGCAATGTAGGTGAGGATCCGCCAGGAATATGCGCTTGGGTAAATTTAAAGAGGTAAGATTGAATGACTCCGCCGGTAAATTATTAGTTATACTGGGTAATACGGCACAATGTACGTTTAACGTGAAGGGTTTATAGCGTGAATGTAGCCTTACATTAGTGCTGAAGTCAGCCTGGGAAAGCGAGTTGTTTATACCCGTAATGGGCAATTGCGATTTAACTAATTGGAGGCCCAACCTGCGGGCGAAATCCATTGTGAAAAAGTTCGCTTGAGAACCGGAATCCAGTAATATCCTAACGGGAAATTTTTTGCCGACCTTATTGTATGTCATACAGACGGCGGTAGATAACAATACCGATTTATTGGTCTGTGATTTCAGTGAGCACTGGTTGTTAACAGAAGTTACGTCCCTGTTGGGGACATGAATCATGGTGTGGTGACGCCTAGAACATTTTTTACACGAAAATTTGGAGGGACATTTTGAACCCTCGTGTCCCGAACGGAGAGAGTTTAAGCAAAGTTTGTTTTTAAGTAACGCATTTTTTCTATCAGGGATAGACAGCGATATAAATTGTGGGCAATCGTTAAGTCTATGCTCACCGTTACATAGCCTGCATAAATTATTTCTGATATGTGAGTGGAATCCGCCCTTTGGATTGCTTATCTGTTTAACTGCCTTGCGATAAGGAGACTTATCGCTTTTGTTCAACCTGCTCGTTGGGCTAGTCGCGTTATCGATATTTTGCAGTAGTTTCCTACGTGAATTTAAAAAATTTATAAAACTATTAAAATCAGGGAGTTTATGCTCCGATAAACTCTCTTTCCACAAACGTAAAGTATAACTGTCAAGTTTTTTGGCTAGATAATTTACGACAATAATTTCAAACGTGTTGACTGGCAGTTTGAGATTATTTAAAGCGTTTATATTTCCAGAGATTTGATCAATAAATTGCGATATGCTACCTTGGGATTCCTGCTGGACTAATGGTACGTCTAGTACATTCCACACGTGGTGAGCGGAGACAATCAGCTTACTATCATATCTATTCCTCAACAGATCGATAGCCACCGCGTAATTTTCATGTGTTATGGGTAATGATTTTATTACGTTAAGCGCCTCGCCATGTAATGACGAGTGCAAATAATGAAGCTTCTGTATATCTGTCAGGTCTGTTCTGACATGAATTAGTTCCATAAAAATATGGTAATAATGTTGCCATTCCACAATACTACCCTCGAACCGTGGTAATTTTATTGGTTCCAATTGAATGGGGGTTGTTTTAGGCTGTTTACCATCAGTATTAATTAGTGGTTTTTGGTTCAAGTGCTCAGATTGCTCCAACAAGTGTTGCAATTTACATTCTATAGCACAGAGATCGTCCTCCGTTTGCACTCTATCACTTGTTGACGCAACGTCTGCTTCCTCAGCCTCGATTTGTGACTGTATCTCGTCATATTTGGTGGATAATTCCATCAAATGACGCAGTTTTATTTTGAGCGCATGAGGATCGCTGTTTAACAAATCAAAATTATCCGCGAAGGTATTTATTCGGGATATTGAGGCCTTAATTGTACCTCGTTTTTTTATCAGAGCCCTTACATCGGCCATTATTACAGTTTGAGATAAAAAATGGAAAGATATTTAGAAACAATTGAGCATCGAGCATGTGAACCACAAACTTAATTTTGAATGAGTTTCAATACGTTTGGTAGCTAGCGATCGTTGGTTTGAACATAAACTTACTCTCTCTAACTAATCAAACTCGTTGGCAGTTAAATTATTGAAATTATAAATCTAAATGATTACAAAGTATAGCTTTATCTTTAAAGTTCTGACTGATAATGAGCTGCCAACCATCTATTAATTTATATTGTGTAATAAGTTAATTGTTTATATAAATATGTCAAAAATACACACTGGGTGAAATATTATTAAAAATAAATCAAATATAGGTAAAGTTTATAGTCACGTGGCCGTCGATCCATTCGTGATGAAGCTGGCTTCGATCCCGTTTGGAGCTGCTACACCTCCTGTCTCTGCCGGTTAGCCGTTGTCTCATGTTGTACCCTCCATCAATTAAAGCTGTGGAATCTCGAAAATGTTGTCCTGTTTCGTCCCGTCGTCTCTGGTCTACTGCTTGGCTGAATCTTGTCGAGATGACTGCTACGTGCTTCACGATAATGGTGTCGCTCAGGACGAAAATGATGCCCGTCTGTCGTGATTAACTTCAGATTGGTTTTTCCAGAAATGATGTATATAAATAAATGTTGTCGCCTGTGTACTCAGGTATGAGAAATCTGTGCCGTTGGGACCAAAAATGATGTAGTTTGTTTTGGCCTGAAAATGTGAAATCCTGCCTGATTGGACCAAAAATGATGTCGTTTTTGGCCTGAAATGTGAAATCCGGTCCGGTGGGACCAAAAATGTTGCGGTTTGGAAGCTCTTGAAGAATCGCGAGTTGTTCCAAAGACGCTAATAAGGAAGGCTGGATTGTTTGTTAGAAAGAAGTGGACTGTATTTGAGATATTGAACATGCGTTTATTGAATAATTTGGTTTGTTAGTTACGATCGGCACGTGCGGATGCGTTTTGAGGCGATAATGCCCGAAATCAACTTTGAATGAAATCGTGGTCCATGGTAGATGGACGCAGGTAGACGATTAAAGTTGAATGTTATAAATGTATGCTGAATAATAGCCAAAAGCCGCGGCTGTAAGAGAAGTGTTTAACGAGAGTTGCGCTCGGAGTCGTGTTATATACTAAACTAACGTTGGCTTGCAGTCGGCTAGGCTGGCCGATTGCAAGGTTTGATAAAAGCGTGACGTCATCCGCGCGTGCCGTGCAATGTTAGTAGGCTGCTTACAACTGACAAAACAGTACAAAGTTTAAACACGTGTAAATGTGCACTCAGCATTCAAATATGTAATTACATAAAAATCCGGGCCTTAATCATCACCTACACCTGCATAAATATGAATGTAGGGGCTACTCATTACAGTATTCACTTCCCCTTCCTTTGTATTTTGATTTGACAGCATTACAGGATGTTTACACTACCTTGTAAGCACGTATGTTTCCCCTTCTGTTTTGTCCAATATACAGTAGATTTGATAGAAATTTTAAATGAAGAAGGAAACTGCTACTTGGTAAATTAATATGTATTGTGCTTTTAAAAGGAAAAGAGAGATAGCTACCGTTTTTCTAATTCTATCAGTAGGATAGAAAACAGATATAATATAAAATGTATGAGACCCCATTAATATTAAGTATTTATCTCGAAATCACCAGTCAATTGTCTCAAAATAATGCGAAAAATTGAGAAAGAAACTACCGTGTAGTTATTTTTATCTCGCAAGGGTGTGTAAGTTGAACTATAGAAAAGAAACTTGTAGATAAATGTTTTTAAACAATGCCGGTTGGTTGCTAATCCCCGACCTTATAACTTTTTTATATACTTGCTTTTGTATAGAAAAGTCTTATGAAGTGAAAAGAAATTAGTAAAAGAAAATGGAAAATTCCAGGGTGAGGAAGAATATTTAACGTTACGAATTATAAAACGAAGGAGATATTACAGCTGCAATAAAGAGCAGGCAACGAATTATATCAAGGGCTCAAGAGAGAAGTAACGCAACGGAAGGCTGATTGGAATTCCTCAACTTAAATGTGAAGGAGGTATTGTATAATATTAATACTACCTGTAACTACCGCAGACCTTCCTTTGTCATAAACCGTCTCCTCACCATTCCCGATGGACCTCCTCCCAGAAACCCCCGCCAACGGAGAAATAGAAATAATTAAGTCTCTTCGTCATACTTACTACACCTGGCTTCCTTCTTGATCACTTAACATCTTAAATTTTCCTATCTACCTATCCGGTCTTTATCCCTCTCCTTTGTGCCTCCCCGCCTTACCTTGACGCCTCTCTGACACCTCCCTCCAGCTTTGGCGTCCTGCGTTACTCGACCTCGTCTTGGCTGTCGTTTGACTTATACTTTTATTATGGCTCTTCCATCACCCATTTGGCTCTGCACAATACGTAAACACACAAATACACATCCATACACTACACTCTATCCTGAATGCCTCCACCTACTTCGCCACCGGTCCGCGCTGCGCTGGCGTGCGTCTCCTCTAAATCTCCAATCGGCGGAAGGGTGCTTGCCCCAGATCAGCCTGAGTCTTATCCTCTGAGACAAGTCTCAGACAACGCAAAAAAGGTATAATATTGTAGCCTACTGTCTACTATGACTGTGAGACGCGAATATGACAGCAGATATGCAAGAATGTAGGAGGCTACAGAAGAATAAAGGAACGGTCCAACTTCGGATATTATGGCTTAAGTAATCATATTAGAAAGGATTATTACAATTTATTTTATACACCACACAATATATGTGATAATTTTAATTTTTTATTTATCTATAAATTTTGAAACGAATTAAGACCTATATTAACATCAACCGTTGTGTATATAATTCTTTTCACTCAGACTTTTCACAAAGTTTAGTGATATATTAAAACCACCTGTAAGATAATCAATTTTTGTGAAACCTATAATATACCCATTAAATAGTGTAGACTAGACAAGTATGATAGTAGCTTAATACAGTCTTTTTTCCGGGATGAAAGGGAAATTATAATATTGTGCGCTTAAGAATGAAACTTTTTTTGTTACTAGACCAACGTTTATGAAAATCTATTTGGCTTCATCTCTCAGATTGTAACAAAATTGGAATCAATTATAGCCTATATCAAATTAAAACTTTTTGCCAAAATTATTTGTTACTAACCAAGTTTACTGTATTTTCTTAACCGATGGATTTTTGCATATCAAATTCCGTTTATTAGACATCGATTTTTCAATATAAAATTGGTCTCTAGATTACTGATTTGCGTTAATGCGTCCAAGAAAAATAGTAGTTTGATAAACCTTATTACTAAGTTTTAATGTTTGTTTACATACGGCGTTTTCAAGAAACTGTAACAGTGTTGGAATAAATAGGCCTACTTAAAAATTTGATTACATAGCTGCACCTAGTTTCGTATACAGAAGCAGTGTAAAAAGTATTTTGTAAAGCTTTCTTACAAAATTATAACATAACTGAAGCCCAAATGATTTTTAAGATTTTGCACGTTAAGTCATATGAAGTTTACTTAAGAACCTGTTACGTTCAGACTTCCTGAGATACAGTTATTGAGAAGAACAAGAGTAACAGAAAGAAAGAGAGAGAGAGTGAGAGAGAGGTCAAAGTACATGATGTTTACTACAGTTGGCTACTTATAAGGAACTTGAAAGTAATTAAACTTATTGTAATGTAGAAAGTTAACGAAACATGAACCAAAAGCGAGGATTATGTGCAGCAGACTCAAGAGTTTTATTAACAGGATCCAAACAGCCTTTGGTGAAACGATTATTACGTTAAATAATTTATTCGCAATTAAGAAGTGGTACATTTTGAATAAAGGAAAAAACCGAGGATGAAGAACTTATAAGTTGCTATTAAAATATGTAACTTACCTTTTGGATACCTAATTATTTTACAAGCAAGTTACGGAAACTATAAAACAAAATTAATTCTTAATATATAAGCCTTCACGTATTATTTCAAAAAAATTAGATTACTAATGTGATATACGAAAAGCAAAAATATAATTAATGTAACATTACAACTCTTCAACTCTGTAAGATATAAACTCTTCTGCTTCTGCAGGTTGTTATTTATATTATTGGTACTTGTAGAAATTTTTATTAATCAGAATGGTGAATAAATTTCCAACGGATGGGAGTCAACTTGAAACATGTTGCTTCGGTACTACTGTATACCAATAACTGAATAACTATATTCTTACAAATGATATTCGGTATGAACGAGAATAATTAAAAATTCGTAATTCTCTCTCCCCCGTCTCTCTTCTCCCCCCTCACTCTTTCTCTGTCAATTTTCCCCATCTACCTCACTAATAGGGACAAACCTCACTACTACCTTTAATTAAACATGACTACCTCACTATTAATTTCCTTTAATTTTCATTAAGTTAGCACGGCAGGTCCTTCTGCGACTGCACCCAAAGCGCGCCTCTTTAAGTGTTTGTTGAAATGTTACACTGCTACAAACAGATTACTCCTCAAGTTTGAATGTGTAGTCTATACGAACACAATGAATGATTAAACAAACACGCACACCACACTACCTTGGACAGGCACATGTACATATGACTGTCATCTCACGTTTCTTATTTAATTTTTATTTTAACTTTTTAATACTTTTATATGTTTAATTATTATGTAATCGTTAAGGATAAATAGGAGAAATAACTCTTTTCAATTGGCTTCATTATATCAAAAAGTAATTCCTTGCTGGATTCGTGAAATATTTACAATTCATCTTTATTTACGTAGGTCTTGAATGTTGTGACACCGATCCTTTGAAGTATTCTCCGATCTTTATATGTACGGTATTCTTTTCCGGATGTCTCTCTTTGACTATGATCCCAGGCATTCAAAGTTTTGTGTTTGGACTCCTATGATTTTCTGGCCTACTATTATTATACATTTTTATGTGCAAGAAATTGGCTGAAGTTTCCATTTATAAACTACCTGATCCCTCTCGAACAGTCAGTGATTACTATAGACCGGGGTGACACGAGTTCTGGAAAGACACTCTACAGAGTATCGCTGTATCTCTTCTGTACCTTTTGCTTCTTCCATTCACTTTATGCCCACTCTATTTTTGTTAGTCTACGACAAACAATCTTTGGTATTAGATTTCTAACGACCAAAAATACTTCCAAAGAATTTGATCTTCTTGCCTGTCCTTTCAAACGGAGCACTGTTTCTATTTTAACAGGACGCACAATACCCTACAGTTTAAGAATATATAGACGAAGAAGTGTATGTAGCTGCAGTGAGGCGAACGAACCCGACAGTATCATACCGAGGTTACCTAAACGAATACCGGAGAGATGCGGACACGGAGATTTGCGAACACAAGCTATTTCCGGAGATTTGCGGACACTAGGCCTTTTGCTACCTGAGAGAGGGATGACAAAATTTCAAAAGTATTTCTATACCGGAGGCTTGCGGACAGGCCGTATCTGAGGTGCGCCCGCTTGAGTAGCAACAAACTTTCGTCAATTACTAAATTCTGAAATGGTTTTAAGGCCTCTCTAAATTTTTTTCTTGTGTGTTCGACAATAAGCCGTATTTTTACAAGGCTATCTTGAGTAGGGGTAGAATTGTCACAAAAATGTAAAAGTCGCAGAATTAGTTTGAATCGGTCCCTAGACATAATTTGGGGAAATATCGGCGTCAGTAATAGCAAATCCTTTGCCCAATATTCGTCTATTTCTAATTTGTTTACTCTTGGCATCAGCAGTGAACACGCCAAGAAGAAATTAAATTCTGCAGGCTCTATATCTTTCCATCGGGACAATCGGGATATTAATGTCAATTTTGCGGTAACAAATTTGTAATAATTATTTAATTCTGTGCAAATGACAGAAATAAATTCTAAGGGGAAAAATATTAAAAAAAATCTAAGTGAGTTGCCGTGTCTTCGAAACTAATTCGTAATCCGCTAACTGCTTTATCAAAAGAGTGACGTTTTGTCGCAGGACTGTTGGCCGACCAATCGTAAATTCTTTTTCGCTTCTGAAGATTTTGTTACCTCTTCTTCTTCTTCTTCTTCTTCTTCTTCTTCTTCTTCTTCTTCTTCTTCTTCTTCTTCTTCTTCTTCTTCTTCTTCTTCTTCATCTTCTCCTGCTGATGTTTCATTTTCTGATGAAGCTGCACGTGGTGTTGAACGATTATGAGAAGGCCCGGGAGCATCCATACCTTTGTCTGAGAAAATGTTGTCTTCCTCGTCACTACTCTTCATCAATAATTCCATAACTTCCTTCTCGGATTCTGTGCCATTGTAAACACAATATTCACACCTACTGTTTGCTAAAGAGAATCACAAACAAGGCTGAATAGATGTTCTACAGACAGAAAGTAATTATACCTTGCACCCAATGTTGAGAACAATAGCCGAGGTAAGGAATTTGAACAAAGAAAATGATATTTCTTCATGTTTTGAGGGTAGTACAATCAGAATCTGCCCTTATCTCGAACACGATGTTTTTCGCGATAACCATACTTCCATTCCTTACGAAACATGGAAGTAAAAAAGTTGCTAGCTGAAAAATAATAGAAGAAGAGAGAGTGAGTGAGTGGGTGAGTGAGAGGACTGAAAGAGAGAAACATGGGCAGATATAAAAAAATCTGTCGCATTAAATTCACGCCAACAACATTCTTAATGTCGTAATGACACAACAGTCTATGTTTACAAAAATTACTACCGTTTTGACGACACAAATATACAGATCTAATGTGTGTTGGCAGGCTGACGCGTTCGTACTACTAATCCATATGAAGGCTGTATTCACTCCTGTCTGTATTAAAATAATACAAATGTTGTTTTATAGTAATAATATAATAATAATAATAACTATCACGATTTGTAGGCTTAAGCATTCATAACATAAACAGTTTTCTAACGTTACCTCCTCTCAAGACTTCTACGAATTTTTTTTAACCTATTGATTTTACTCCATTTTTAATAACTCACCAATCCCTTCAGTTTATAACTTACTGCTTACATGTCGGAGTCATGTGATAGTATGAAACTTTTATTGAGCAGAATTCAGTATGACGGATATTCGTGGCATACCTACGGAGATGTGAAAGTAACGTAGTTTTACTTCGATTGCAGCTTGGATTCACTAAATTCTGTTGCCTTCTGTACGAGCGGGTAAATTCTATGCAGGAATGGGAAAATTATTATGTAAAAAAAAGCAGTGATCATTAAAGACAGAGGCACTGAGTGTAGGAGATCAGACCGTTGTAGGTCAAGTACTTGGAAAAGCTTATCGTCCACTACTACATATTAAGTAGGTTTAATGAAAATTATGTAAATGGAACGGATGTAATTTCGAAACTGTTAATTTCCTTCAAGTGTGTACTAAAGTAAAAATGTTACAATTTATAAGTTGGTAATTACACCAGGTAGGCTTAAACAGGTAATGCTAACAACCAGTAGCCTACTGATTCGAATGTGTGTGTGAAGAGGGCTTTTGAGTCGATAATAACGCTATTACCTACTTGACACAGAAATTCCCGTGTCACCTGCATTTTGTATTATGCAAACGTTCGGAGGATGTAAATTTTTCAACAACATTGTTGGAGTGCCAACCTTTAGAATGAACCGTTGTGGCGGAATGCAAGATTGATTTAAGGAATTCAAAAATTCTTGGAGATAGTACACTATATTTTCAATATTAAATACGGTGTTAATAGATACTTCGGACTTTTTATTATCCCCAGAAAATTTTTCCAAACTTGTATCATTATTTCCTTTCACAGATTCGATTCTTTGGGAATAACCACTTGTAATTTTTATCAAGTAAACACTTGACGTTTTGCACAGAATTTAGCAATTAATACAGTTGTACTATTTACTATGTCCCAGTTTTTCGTCTATTTCTGTGAAGCTATCGTCATTAGGAACACTACCGTCACCGAGGTGCAGTAAGTTTGTAGAAAAATCACCATCTCCTCCTCCTCCTAAATGGGCTCTCATATTGCTTTGCAAATTTAGTCTGAATAGCATTCCACATCGCCGAAGACTTTAAACACACTGAGACAATATCAGCGCGGGTTCCTCTTGCAGTTACCGGTAATCTCTAGCGAGAATCCTCTGAAATAACAAATGTTACGCTACCCACTAATTTGTTACAATTTCTTAAGTCTTGGAGAGTTTGATTGCCCGTTTCTATACAGTCCACAAATCGCCTTCGTTTTACCGTTCATGATTAGTTTCCGTTTTGATCGCTCTTTCTTCTGTCATGCCTCCTCTTCAATACGAATTGCTTTTTTAATAGGAGTCAGTGAGAATACTTGACTTTTTCTTCTTGGCGCATTTTTATTTTATTTTTGCAGTCGCTTTCGGATAAGGGCGAATTTATTCTGGTGTCAATTGTGATAAGGTATTAGCAGATGTCTCGTTTATTCCCGACGTGGGAGGTCCGGCTACTGTGGTCTCTTGACAATCTTTTGTTGGTGTTAATCTTCCTTCATAATTACTTTTGTCTCCTATCTCTCTGTCAATTACAGGTGAACACAGAAACTCTTCGATACTGAATATATTTTCATTTAATGGCCAAATTCCAGTTGAACTAAAACCTGCTGTCAGTTAGATGGTGTAGCTGCCTTTGAAAGAGTATCTTTTGCGGCTGCACCGAAACAGGCCATATAAACACTTGTCTAATGGCTGAAGTCAGATTGTAACGGGTATGAGGTATAAACTGTTTCATAAATTGTAAAAAAAGAGAGGCTGTAATTTATCTTGATGGATGTGCTACTCCAATACAACCTGCTGGTCCATAAATAATCAAAGTGATATCTACATAACACTCTGTGGATATAACGATAAGTGGTGGTTTCCAGCTGCCATCTATGAAAATACCACTGGTTTCACCCTTTTCCAAAGGGGTAACCCTGCTGACTTGTTTATTTCCCTTCAAACTGACAACTTTGTTAGGACAGTGCACTGTTGTTATGCTGCCTGGTTTCCTTCACATTCCAAATATTGTGACAATAAAAATGAAGGCGACTTATCACAGAATTCCAATATTGAAGAAAGTTTTATGTTATGTTTATTAAAACTAAATGCTATTGCAAAACTTGTTGCTTCAGCCTCTCTAAAAGACAACCTTGAATGTCGCTGCATGAAGCCAGTAAAACAATCTTTTACCGGCCCAGTTCACCAGAAAATCGACATTATTTGCAAACACGTATTCGGAGGCTAATATACGAATATTCTTAGGGTACAAACCATAATAACTAACAGAATAGTGCAGATCATAACACAGAAATCTGATTTTTCTTTCTGTTCTTTCCTAAATACAAGTTGTGGAAAACGCTGAGTCTTTGTAGGGTTTGTGAGCTACATAGCCCCAGAAAGTTTTTCACTTGTACGTTTGAACCAAATATGAAAAAAAGGAAACAGAACAAAATGTTTCACTTACATTGTACCAACATACCACTTTCCTTCTGGTGAAATTGAAGGTACACATTTAATTTTAAAATTAGTGGCTGAAGTGTAGTGCTGCTGGCCACTCTACCTTTAGTGCCTGTGTCGAACACTCACTTTAGGCAAACTATTCTACCTCCTACATTTCCTAGGCGGCATAAAAAGGAGCCATTATTACTATTATCATTTTAAATATTTTAGTTTTTTAGGATTTAATAAACACGTAATCTTCATTATAGGATCACAAGTAACTGACACATAATTAATTCTGAGATCAGTTAGGTTATGAATTAATTTTTTTTAAAAGTTATAGAGAAACATAACTTGCCCTCATGTTGCCACATTGCTTTTGTATTAGTATGATTCAATTGTACACTTACCATGGATCCAACAAAGTACGTAGCTGTAAACACCCATAGCAAATTAGTGACAAAAAGGTTGCTTTACACGTTCTAAAATACAAAAGGGAACATAGACTCATTTTACTGTACACTGCTATAATCAGACTGGAGGAGCATGTTCTACAAGCTATAACAAAAACGTTATACAGTTGCAGAGGTGCTGCGACTAAGGGACACTTGAAGAAGTACAAAGTATCAACTTATGTCTCTCTGCTCTCCCCTATATGGTAATACTGTCTTATAACGACTGTTAAACAAATCAAATGTATTGTATACCTTTATATGTGTATTGTACACAATATATCATAAACGTTTTTTGTGGCAAAAATACCTTTATATGTGTATTTATACACAATATATCATAAAAGTTTTTTGCGACAAAAATATCTGTCAAATTTTTGTATGTTGTAATGGTACATATAACACTACCAACACCAGCGTACCACAAATAAGTTGAAAGCCACTACAATTAAGAATACCTACAAGGTCAAGCATACGATCATGGATAAAATAGGAAGTATCATAAGCCAAAACCAAGTGAATTAAAATGAAGAAGGAATTACCAGTAAATGTGCAACTAAAGAAGATAAAGCAAGACTAACGACGAGGCGACATACATAATTACCCAATAGGTCAAACAGTGAGAAGGAAACCCATTAAAAACAAAATCAAGAAGAAACCTATTAACCGTGAGAAGGAAACAAGTGAAAACAACGCCATGAAGAAACTTATTAAGAGGGAGGAAGGATCGGTGAAGAGAAGAAGAAAATATCCAGATCAAACACAAAAAAGGGAGATAACATGAATTATAATGAACTAACATATGGCAATAAAAGAATTATTATAAAAGAAGAAAGATTAAATGGAATAAACAACATGATTTAAACCCCTAAGCTGCAAAACAAATTGACACTGACCAAAACTTATTAAGTGAATACCTTCCTTGACAATGTAATACAAACAATAATCAATAAGAATGAATTATTGAACATAAAAAGTAACAAAGAGAATGAATAATAATAAGTTCTTAGCTAAATTATGTGTAGACATGAAAAGAGGGCTATGTCCAAAACACCAATGACCAATTGTAAAGTGGAATTGATATTAGAAATAACCACTAATTACCAATAGTAAAGACTTTAAAAGATAAACAAAATGTAATCTAATAATAACCAATAGATATACCAGTACTACATAAAGTCAAATAAATCAAATGTAATACATAAACACAAAACCGACAATAATCCATTGTTGTATATTATAACTATATGCTTGCCATAGAATGGATGCATGATGAACAAAATTATCTTGCAAACTTATCATAAAAGAGTAGGAACTAAACCAACAACATTGAATGAGGCAGAATACTATTCGAATAAGTAAATTCAAGGATTGTAGCCACCAAAATACTAATAATAACAATAATAATAAATAAACCATGTTGACAGCTAGATGCAAGTAATCTCGGTTACTTTAAACCAAAGCAATTTTCAGTATAAATGCAGAATGAACTACTGCACAATAATAACAGTGCTATCAAAACAATGATAAGAGATATTCAAGCAATAATGAGAATAATATGATAGGATTACAACCCATATAAAAAGGTAACTTCCTAAAGTATAGTAAACTCACTTAACAAACTATAGTTAAGGTAATAAAACCACAAGATGAAGAAAAAGGACACTATCAGAAGTGACAATGACCAATGCAGTATGCATAGGCCATAATAAAATATTATTAACTATTAATGTTAGTATAATAGTAAGTATCATGTACATGTTGTGTTTATGTTAGTGTCTATACAGGAAAGTACAGAGCAACTCACCGCAGCTAATAATAGAAGAGTCAACGCAACTTCTTCAGAATCGAACTCATGAAATGGAACAAAAAACATGGTAAACTATTTAAACAAAATTAATAAACGATGTCAAAGAGTAAGTAAACCGATTTATTCATATCGGATTCAATAATAGATTGAATTGGGTAGAATAAATCAATAAACCAAAAATTAATAATAAAAACCAAAACGTTAAGAATAATAATAAAACAGACAATCTCGTCGTGCTAAAATGTTCATACAAATTTTTAAGAGAAAATTACTTAAAACTTCGAATCTAACAAGAAAAATATTGTGTCGAGTATTCATAACACAAACCCTTAGATATCAAATATGAAATGAAAATATCAGAACCAAGTAAAATGTATATTCTATAGCCGGCAGAATAAGGGAAGGACAAATAAAATAGAGGCAGGATATCAAGAGAATGGAAAACATGGGACTACCTAAACAAGTAATAAGATACAGACCTCAGGGAAGACGAGATATAGGTAGGGCAAGGAAAAGAGATGCCTTCAGTGAAGGCAAAACAGGCTGTAATCCTATACCTTGACATGGAGAAGATTCCTAATACTTAATAGCACACTTAAGAACAAAATATTGGTATGGAGAATCATACACGACTTCCATGTTCTAAGATTTATATTTAAAATCATTTTCGAAATGAAATATTTCCATTGAAACTACTTCTTTCTACTTACTGCTTCAGCCACTTACTGTGGGCACTAACGTATACCACCTCACGTTATCGCACTTGATTTTCACTGATGATGGAAGTCGATGGCACTGGCGAAACGTCTGGTTTTGCAGAAAACATTGGTCTACGGCCAAACAGGCCGGGAAGGAATTTTAAAAACAAACTGCTTCTTTTTTGTCAATAACGTAGTACATATATAAAAAAAATTATCAGGTAAACTATTACGTTACAACAAAAAATGTTTCAGGTAAACTACCCTTTCCCCGTAACCGATCTTCACCAAAATCAATAGGCCTTGAGTCCTCTATAACTCGGGCACATATGTAAAAAAATATCTGATTCTGTTTGAATTTACGGCAGTTATCGTTTGTCATGAAAAAATTTCTCTTGTTACAACATAAAATATTGCAGGTAAACTACCCCTTTATCTTAACCGATGTTCACAAAAAACAATAGGTCTTGAATACTCTACAATTCAGGGCTGTATGCAAAATATTATTTGATTCTGTTTGAATTTGCGGCTCTTATCGTTTGCCATAAAAAATCTAGACAGACACACAGATACTTTTCGAAAAATTATTTTTTTCATGTTTTGAGGGTAGTATAATCAGAATCTGCAAAAATCTCTAACACGATTTTTTTTTGCCATCACCATACTTCCATTTCCTTATGGAACATGAAAGTCAAATCAAAGTAAAATTCTGATGGCAACAAAAATCAAATATTCTATCAAAAATTGGGGATATACATTTTTGGTAGGTATTTGGTAGGCCTACTTGCATTGCACAAGGAATGTGTTATTTTCAATAGGTTAGTGATAAAAAATGACTTACAAGTACATTGATTTTTATTACAAAATTTATACAAAACAGTTTCAATTCTAAGGTATCAATAATTAATAAATATTAAGGATAATGAACAAATTATTTCTTCAGAGAAGATACATAAAAACATTGTAAAAATAATACATATCAGACAAATATTATTACAACAAAAATACCACACAGACATTTGGGCTTTGTTACTTTATCAGTAACTATAAGATTACATTAATAAAGTACATAGAATATTTATTTACAAGAACATAATTACAAAAAGTGAAATCACCTTTGATGAAATAAACATTTTATTTATTACATCAAACATAACTAAACTCAGATGACAATATAAATTAACTAAATATAGGTTTTTCTGCGAGGGAGTGTAGGATTGATTAGGGGTTCAATTAGTTCAAATTATTAAAAAAAAATAGCATAAACTATAAATAGAAAAACTAGACTGGTATGTTTACAACAAAATGAAAACTTCAAGTTACATTTAAGAGATATTCCGTGTCAAATCAACAAGTGCTACAACCTGACCCTCTTAGATTTATTTGAAATTAAGTATGCATGTAGTATTCATAAATAGTAACACAAATCAATTTTTTCACATTTTTCTGACGAAAGGTTACTGAGTAATGGGTGTCCAAAAATGAAAAAAAAAATAAAATTTTTGACTTGCGCAACAATATTGATTTGTTCACAACTTGTGTTCTAATTAAGCTAGAACAATGACATCGAGTTCATTTGAAAGCTCTTTTAAAGGGCTTTCATATGATATAAAACATAATTAGTTGAAAATATATATCTTTTTATAAACACATCATTATTGCATTTACTGAATTTTGAAAAACTGTATTTTTAAAATTCTCAAAAAAATATATGTGAAAGATATTGTTTTCCTCTACATATTCTGAAAGTTTCAACTTGGGATGAGCATGGGATCACTATCAAAAGTAATTTTATGTTTATCACGATTCTGTAAAACGTCATTCAGATCGGTGAATTATTATTATTTTTATTTTCCTACCCGTGACAATTTTTCAGAATCATAGTTGGGTTTATTACTTGGCCTACAAAATTGTACTTTTCTTTCATACAAATAACTGTGTTTTAAAGCTTAGCACTAGCTAAATTAATAGCTCAAAATTAATAAATTGACCTACATATCTAAAATATATATCTTAATACAGTGATCCAGGTTTTCCGTGTACAAGCAAAAAAATCTCATTTTAAAGACTATATACAAAATGGTTGGTTGGTGTGACTATCTCCCATCTGTTTAGTATTTTGTCATCGGATAATATTCAGTCAGCTGTTGTCAACTGTTGTTGAAAGTGACCTGTTTTCTTTTGGTGTGACATAGCCTATAAAGTGAAAAAAATGTGATTAATTCTGAAATGTTGTGTTTTGAAATTAGCTTAAAGGTACTTTTGTACAATTCTCACAACAGTGTATAAGTTTATATGCCTACAACCAGTTAATATTGTAACGAGACATATGAGCCCAAATATTTCAGTAACCCAAAATATTAACACATGTCAATAATTGAGTGAAAGAGACAAACCAAGTGTTTCTTCTAAAAGGCCAATCATGAAACTACATGAGCTACTCATCACCAAGGATAAACTCACAACAATAAGAGTTAATAAAACTAATGGTAACTAACAAGTGAAATAACATTATAAGAAAAAGAAGATGCACCGAACAATGATTGTACCACAGGAACCAACAACCCAATAGTTTTCGGTCAGTAAGGAACCAATGAAGACAAGGAAGAAACATACTAAGAGAAAGACACCTAACAACCATGGCATAAAATATAGATTCCAAGAGCCAGTCAACTATAGAACATCTTACTTGTATATGCAATGACTGAACAACTTACAGATTGAAGAGATGGACAAGAACTGACTAACTGAGATGACCAATATACAACAGATAATATTATAAATGTATAGGACAAGATATGTTATAAAAGAATGAAAGTAACTATACTGTTAACTGAATAGAAGCTGTTAATAAAAGCATAGTAACATGTTATGCATAGCACACATGTAACATAAAGAAGTATTAAAATTGTCTCATAATAATAACAAATATTACTCAAATAGTCAAACAATCATGTAAAATAAGAAAAGGCAATAACTAAAGAGTTATTAGTTATCATTAATAAAACCAAACTTGAGAAAATAAGGTTAAAAGAATGTAAATTTGTATCAACCTAACATACACATTGTTGGTACAAATTTCACCTAAATTCACATCTATCAGTAGGAAAAGCCTACCTAAACCAAAATGTTTTGTGCCTTAAACCAAGAAGAACTGATAAGCTTTCTACAGGTACCAATATAAGATACCCAAAATGGATTTTAAATAAGAATTTAAGTAAATAAAGTGAACCAAAACCGACCAAAAGGGGATTCACTAAGTAAAACGTGAACAAAACCACTTTATAATACCAAATAGAAGTAAAAGGTTAATGTCTATACCACAAGTAAGGTGTAATGCCACTATTGTAATAGTATAAGAATATTATAAGAAAGGACATAATGTATTATAATCGTAATTAAGAACACCTGTCATGTGACACTAGGTGTAAGTAATGTTAGTCAATGATATACACTAAGGGACAGACCAGTGTACAAAAAACACTAAACCAATTATAAAGAGACTACTATGATTAAACTATTGTAACTAAATAATAGTAGAAAGAGATAAAAGAATACCAAATAAGAATGGAAATAAGTGTACACCTCATAGTGCAAAATAGAGGTCAGAGAGAGATAACTATATAAGAATACAGCAGTTCTATAAGGAGAAATTTACCTCCAAACTTATAAATTTTGCACAATCATCTGGCGATATAAGAGCTTCTACAACAATGGACTCTGTAACAAAGAAAGAATTTTAGCTAACAGAGAAAAATAATTATCATTGCCAGTATCAACAAAAGTGCAAATTACTAAATGAAATAATTGCAATTTTATGGGAAATAATGTTATTAAACTAATTATGTACTTTATTAAGAACTTTTGTTTTCCAGCAGCTTCCAAAACTCTTTATATAAAAAATAATATAAACAAACGTATTTAGAGCTTCTAACAATACTTATCTTAAAATTATCATATGATTATACTTTCCAAAGGAAGCCCCTGATTTGAAAGCATTGACACATAATACTACTAATTAAAAATGATTCCAACTACTATGTTACTAAATTTTCTGATTTAAAATGTAAATGGGACTGTTAATAACTTTATATTG
Organism: Magicicada septendecula; assembly: GCA_034769895.1. Classification (NCBI taxonomy): domain Eukaryota; kingdom Metazoa; phylum Arthropoda; class Insecta; order Hemiptera; family Cicadidae; genus Magicicada; species Magicicada septendecula. Next base: position 333,633,203 of record CM068375.1, on the reverse strand, counting down.
TTGTCATTAACAAGACAAAACAATCATTAATGGCTATTTTATCACAAACTTCAAAATCTCCTATAAAACTTGCTCAATGAAATAGGACATTCCTGATGCAGAAAATTAACTTTGTCATAACACAAATTAAATAGGCTAACACTGTAGCGTGACAGATATAAGCATAATATTGAATGGCAATTGATCATTAGAATAATAAAGTTATACTGTTTAAATTTGGAAGAAAGCATTAAATTTAATATAAATAGATTAATTCATAGCAACTGTGGAAAGAAATCATTATTATAAAGAAAATACAAGTTAAAATAAAAAGAGTTACTAGTGATGAGTCATCCAAAACCAGTCTCATAACCAAAGGTTTTCAAGGTATAACCCAGGAAGGTAAAATAGTAAATAACAAAGCAGTACACAATATGACCAAACCCACAACGAGGGAGAATAAATAAAAGAGAAACCCTAAAATAAGCCAAGATCAACCAATACAGGTTGTGTATTTCTGAATTAAAGAAGAAGATGGAGAAGATCCCAAGAAACCTGATGGCATCAAGAACAGATGGAGAAGATACCAGGCCCAGAAGGCAGGAGAAAAGAAGACTGAAGAAAGAAGAAGAGGGCAGCATCCTGAAGAAGACGTCATGCTCTTATAAAAGACACCCAAATCCCTATATCCCCAAAATAAATATCTAAAAATAAAAGTATAACGAAATAAAAACCACATGTATATAAATTTAAGAGAGAGGAGTGTATAAAGTAAAAGTTTCCTGTGAACTAAGATGAAACAATAATATAGCACACATGGAACAAATCTCCATTGAAAAACGCTAACCAATTTATTATGTTAATAAGACTATACGACCATTTAGCATTAACATAATTATATAAGTGCAAAGTGAACCAGTGATAGTTTTGGGTATTATAAAAAATGAACCTTGTGTTTCATTCTTGGCAATCACAAACATTGGATGCAATGAAATATGCATTTTTCAATGACTTAAAATATGTACTGTGACAATATGTTGTTCATAAGACATGAATCTGTTTAAAATAACATTTTGTTTTACATGAAAAAAGAAAAACAGATTTCCTAGTGCTTTGTGAACGGTTCATACTATTTATTTGTTAATGACAGGGTACAATTCCCCAAAGACAAGGTATAAAAGACTGTATAAAAACTGTAGAATCCTATTTATAATAATAGTTAGAAATAAGAATATAAATATAAGGTTTTAATGTATATAGTACAAGAATGTTTAAAAATGTTTTAGATATAAGGCCATTTGTTTGGGTCTGAAACAACTAACATCAGAACTATAAAAATAATTACCACTTGTAAATAGTAGAGAGTAATTAAGATGTTAGTTAGTACAAAACCTTTTTTATAAACCATGTTTACATGTTGGAAATGGGAATTTTGTTGCAAAATGTCTGATTTGAAGACAACCATTTATTTAAAAAAAAAAATGTTCTTTATTTGTTTAACTATTATTTGTATTGTAACCAATACTAATTGTTTTTGTGTAATTTGAAAACATGTTTAATTTATAATACTATTTGTAAAAAGTCAGAGAGGGTATCACACATCATATATTGTTTGTAAATTATTTTGTAAGAAAAATTGTTAAAAAATCATAGGCCAAAAGAATGGAAACCAAACTTCATCAAAACAGAGAAATTGCTCAATTAAATGCAAATAAACAAAAGGGGTTTAGACAAAATAAACTTGAGATCATGCCATATAATTGCACATACCATTTAGAGAGATTTTAATAAATTATATTCAGAATTATAAATAAAAATATAATGACTAAACTCAGAAATTTAGACATGGGAGTCATATATTTCAGAATAATGTTTCAGAATACAACTAATTCAATTAATTACCAGAAAATAAGGGAATAGGAACCTTTTAATACAATATAGGATTATTAATATTAAATATAACTGATAAAATGGCTGAATTTATATAATGACAGGAAGTAAATTTTGATGTTTTGGACTCTTCAGAGTATACCCAAACTGAAAGTAAAATTACTATTTTTTGGACAGAAAACACTATAAAATGGCATTATTTAATCTGAAAATAACCAGAATGAACTGAAAGATTAATTTAAATCAAATCTAGTGAATAAAATTGACAAATAACCAAAGTTTAGGCATTCATATAGTGAAATAGTAAAATGTACACAGGATGTGAAAATATTTTTGAACAATGTTAAGGATAATATTATATGGGCTAAGAGTTTAATTGAAACTGAAGGAAACAGTTAGTTAATTATTGGTAGTTGAACGGACAACATGACATACCTTTGAAAACGTGAATAACCTAACCTATAATCGTCATACAAAGCGAGTGTATAGTGAGTTATTGTGAAATCGCGAGTGACTTGTAAAATACTTCTGAAACTATCATATTATAACAGAAACGATCAAGTAACACTCCATAACACAGAACAATATAAATCTACTCCGAAAAACACCATAAAACACTAGAAAACTGTATAATACATTAAACCAAATTAGTGACGGAATCGGAGAAAGTGTTTGAACTAATAATTATACAGATACACTAAATACAACCCAGAATCACTACACCAGTCACTACACAACATATAACAAGAGATTTGCGGACACGAGAACAGAAATATTGCGTCAAAATACATTATTTGGAACGCAGCAGGGACGAGTCACATTTTGATCAACTTGACGGCAGCCATCTTTCTTTGACAAACCCAGTGCCTCTTCTTGGTTCATCACAGCTGTTTGGTGAAAACAATTATTATATTTACAAATTATTATTCAATGTCTGTGTTTATTAATAACTATTAATTTGATTGTAACGTTATACTTTTTAAAAATTAGCCCGATTTCTCTGACTTTGGTAATAACTGGCTGTTTAAAGAACCCTATATAATTTTTATATCATATACTTGTAACTTTTTTCGATATCCTGAGAATCGATACTAATCGATAAGAGTCAATATTGCTATTACTTAATAAAATATTAATACTTTTCAATACTTAATAGTTCTTTATTTCTTCAATAATACTAATTACTAATAATATAATTCTAATTGATAATCTACAAGGACTTTACCACCCGTAAGTGAAGATAACCTAAAAAATAGAAAGGTAAACAAATATCGATTGGTTTACAGACAGTCTTATGAGTGGTGATAGATTATTTAAATTATACTAAAACTTTAATAAAAATTTTCAGAAGAGCATTACACTGTTTAAAACTTCACAGCCCTATATTAATTAATTGATCCTAATTAATTAATTAATAAAATTAAAATAATTTTTTTTTATAAACATAATTTTTTTTTAAATTTCCTTCAAAACAATAAATTTTGTTTTGAAACGTTCGGCGAAGCCAAGCATATATATTTCTTCATCAACTTTACGCTACTCGACCGGTCTTGCTACCATTGGGACTCGACCAGCTGGGAAACTTAAGGAAGTGTTTCAGGCCAGTAAGACGTCGAGAGCCACACCAATTACACACCAATTAAACACCTTACAACTTACAGATTCACACATCAATCTTATTTATTTTATTACAAATTGGCTAGTCCAAACAGAGGGGCTTGATTACATCGGAGTCACATACTCCATAATAAGTATATTATCAACACACATCTATACTTATTTTATTTGATTTATTACAAATTGGCGCCCAACGTGGGGCTTTAATTAGCGATTGGCCTTCCAATCAATACATTCTGCCCAATCACTAGTTGGAGCTAGGCAACAGCTACAAAGCCAGAGAATTTCAAGGGAAAATGCAACGACGTGCAACATCTAAGAAACGGGCGGCGGAGGCCGAGAAAGAAATAGAAGTTGACATGGACAACAAGGAGGCGACGCCAGTAGAGGCGGAAGAGGTATTACCACCGGTGTTGTCCAAACAAACGGAACAACCGGAGATATCCTCACAGACAAGGGAGGTTAATCTCCAGGAGAAGCAGGTGGAGAAATCCAAGACAACGGAGGATAATCAAATGGACAGATACATGGAAGTGTTCTTGCAAAGGATGGAAGAGAAAATAAACAAAAATAGTAAGGAATTAAAGGAAGACTTGAGTAAGAAAATGGGGAGAGACAACCAGTCCTTGAAAGAAGATATCAAATCCAGCAAGGAAGAAACAAATAAGAAGATAGAAGAGAACAGCAAGAAGATGGAAGAGAAGATGGAAGAAAACAGCAAGAAGATGGAAGAGAAGATGGAAGAAAACAGCAAGAAGATGGAAGAGAAGATGGAAGATTTGAAGAAGGATAATCAATCCACAAAAGAAGAGTTGACGGGGATGAACCAGAACATAGAAGATTTGAAGGAAGATAACAAGAAGATGGAAGAAGAGATGGGGAAGAAGTTAGAAGAATTGAAGGGAGACAACCAGTCGTTCAAAGAAGAATTCAAAGCGACTAAAGAAGAATTGATTAATAAAATTGAGAATACTAATCAGAAAATAGATGAAACCAGGAAGAAGATAGAGAAGAACAACCGACAATTGAAGGAAGAGTTGAAGGAAGACAACAGGAAGTTGGAAGAGAAGATGGGGGAGAAGCTGGAAGAATTGAGAGAGGACAATCAAATTTTGAGAGAAGAATTAAGAGAAGTCAATCAGGAGAATCTGGACAAACTGGACGAAAGAATGGAATTGTTGCGAGAAGAACTGAATAAGGAAATCAATGTTAACAAGAAAGCGATGAATAAGAAGATGGAAGAAGAAAATATAATGGTCAATCGACAGATCCGAGAGATTGATGGAAAGTGCAACCAGACTGAAAAGGAGGTCCATGAGTTTAAAGAAGTGGTGAACACCAAGTTCACAAATATTGAAGAACATAGTCGTAGGAAGGTAGAAGAACAGAGGAAGGAGAATCAAGAAGAATTCGGAAAAGTACGCAACCAGGTCACAGAACGATGTAATGATATACAAGAGACCATGGCCAATATCACCGGTCAGGTGCGACAAAGCCGAGAGGAGATGGAAGCGATTAGAAACAGACCGACTCATTTCACCGGATTGCCCGTCAACGAAAGCCGAGAGTGGCTCAACTTCCGGCAGTACAAACGTAAGCCGATGGAGTTCCTGGCTAGGGTAGAAGAATATTTAACCAAGCATAAAATTACCCAATGGAGCCATAGCAGGGAGATATTCGACGAGTCTTTCCGAGACATAACAGATAATTGGTGGATGGCCAACCGGAGTGAAATTTCCGACTACCAACAGTTCCGGAAAATGTTTAAAACAAAATACTGGTCTGAGACTACCCAGAACTTGATACGTGACAATATTTGTAACGGAAGATACAGGTCACAATTAGGTAGCAGTATGACGGCATATTTCTTGGGGAAGGTGTGTATGGCAAAGCACCTTGAGCCAGCAATCCCAGAAGAATGTTTAGTGAATAAGATATCTTATCACTATGATGAGGACATTATCAGGGCCCGGAGAGGTAGTCAGATCAAGACGGTCCAGGGAATGACTGAGTTATTGGAGGGATACGAGAATGAAGAGTATTATCGGCAGAGCAGGAAGAGAAATGAGAGACCAGAAGCAAGGCCGACTACTTACCCCAATAACGGCAATAACCATACAAATAACCGGAACCAGCCCAGTAATTACGACGGCCCTAACAACCAGCCGCGTAATAACCAGTTTAACGGAAATTTTAACGGCGTGAGAAAAAACAACCCCTACCCAAATAATCGAAACCACTTTTATCAACAAAATAATAATGTTCCATACAGTCAGAGAAATCCATATCCCAACAATAATGGTAACAGGCCTTACCCACCTAACCGAAATTACTATAATGATAATATTAATAATAATAATAATAGCAATAGTAATAACCGAGTGTCGCGCCCTAGGGTAAATTTTATAAGAGCAGAAGATCGCGGACCCAGGAGATATTATCAACCGAGGAGGAGCAGCTTCCACGGCGCTGACCGAAGATGGCGGAGTTCGGAACGAGACGGCCCAAGATACGAACAGGAAAGACGAAGTACCAGCCTGGAAGATCTTGGCAGACAACCGAACAGGGCGTTAAACATCAACCAGGGTACAGAACGTCAGGAAACAAACCAGAGTTTCCCGAACGATGCCTCGGTCAACAATAACTTAAACAATGACCAAAATGCTTTAAACGAGAGGAGGCAGTAATCAACAACGATGACCCATTACTGCTTATACTTCCTGGGTTAGAAAAGGATGATTTGCAACAAGCAAACAATGATAAAAACATCACTATTATCAGTAACCATTATTTGAAAGACATACGAACTGAACTTTTCGAAGAGAACGAGAAGAGTCTCAGCAACAGTAATAATGAGATAATTTATATAACAGCGGAGGTGGAAGGAGTTCCCGCTAGAATAATGATAGACACAGGAGCTAATATTTCAATAATAAACTCCAATGAGTTGGAGAGAATACAGAGTACATGTGGTAAAACTTTGCCAATGTTACCAGTCAACAACATTGTATTGGTAGGTGCAACTGGTCGCCAGAATAAAACCATTAGGAAGCAAGTTTCTTTAAGTGTCGTTAGCCGTGATATAGCTTTAGACATGGAATTTTTAATCGCCACCGGATTACCATTTGACATCTTAGTCGGTTGAGATATTCTTCGTAGATATTCGGCAGTAATCGATCTTAATTTAAATAAAGTGTCACTTTTCCCAGACGGAGTAACATGGACCGCAGACCTGGTAGGAGGCACAACAATACTTCCCAGCCCTATACATCAACAACTTCGTAAAATAAATGTTATTAGAAACAGCCCTCTTTCTAAACCCATAATATACAATCAAGGAGGAGAGGATTTATGGTCAGTTAAGATCCAAGAAATACGGAATTTCCAGTGCGGAAGCGATAACAAGAAAATACCAACGCACCTGGCTGATCGTCTAATTGCAATATATGAGAGATACAAGGCGGTGTTTTCTGATGAACCAGGGAAGGTAAAAAACTACCAGTGCCAACTTCGTTTTAAAGAAAACGTAGAGTTTAACCGGAGGTCATATCCAATAGCGCAGTCGCTCAAAGAAGCCGTGAGAACAGAGATAAACAAGATGATTGAAAACGACATAATTGAGATTAGTCAATCACCTTACACTAGTCCAATTATTGCTGTTCCGAAGAAAGACGGACAAGTCCGGCTCTCTTTAGATGCACGTGAGTTGAATAAGACAATTGTGAATGACAGAACATCTCCCGGTGAAATAGAAGAAATCTTAAAGCGTTTTCATGGTACTAACTTTATTAGCACCTGGGATACGGTCTGTGGTTATTGGCAGGTAGAGCTGCATCCACAAAGCCGCCAGTATGTAGCGTTCATTTTCGAAGGGCGCAATTACCAGTTCAAGAGACTGCCCTTCGGACTTGTCAATTCTGTCGCCATATTTGTGGCATGCATGGACCAGATTTTGGGACCAGAAGCGCTCCAATTTACCACCGTCTATGTTGACGATTTACTAATCACATCCGGAACCTGGGAGGAGCATTGTTACAGAGTGGAATTTGTACTAAACAAACTAGCGCAGAACAACATAACACTGAAGTTGGAGAAATCCAAATTCATAGCGCGCGAGGTACAATTCTTAGGCTTCAACCTAGACGACAGAGGTATTACCCCATCAGCAGAGAAAGTGGAGGCAATTCAGAGGTTCCCGCAACCAAGAAACAGGAAACAATTGCAATCTTTCCTCGGACTCTGTAACTATTACAGGAAGTTTCAGAGCCGATATTCCGAGTTGACCGCCAAGTTTCAACCACAGTTATCTGCCAAAAACAAATGGATTTGGGGTGAAGATCAAGATATTACTTTCCGATTGATAAAAGAGAAGTTTCTGGAGAGTGTGATACTTCGTCACCCAGATTTTAAGAAACCGTTCTTTCTAAACTGTGACGCTAGCGATCTAAGCTTAGGAACGACCTTATACCAGGAAGATGAGGAGGGACAACATCTGGTAATAAGCTTCGCTAGTCGCACACTGAACCAGTGCGAAAAGAACTACAGTGTGACAGAAAAGGAATTGTTGAGCGTGGTGTTCGCATGCAGCAAGTTCCGGACGTACATTCTCGGATATCAAGTCACGGTACGAACTGATCATAAATCCATCTCGTTCCTTCGTAGGTGCAAATTGAGTCACGGCCGATTGGCTAGGTGGGTACTCGCCCTACAAGAATATGACCTGAAATGGGAATACATTCCAGGAAAGAAGAACGTGGTAGCGGATGTGTTGTCACGTATAAATCTGGAAGATCAGACTTTCGAGGGAGAGAAGGAGAGCTTAGTAAAAATTTATAACATATTCACGACCAGAGCCGATTTACAAGCTTTGTTAATAAATATCCGAATCCATCAGCAGTCTGATCCTAAGCTGAAAAACATTGTGAGTCGTTTAGAAGCCAATAATGAAACCATTTCTAAATATTACCACCTTAACAAGGGAATTTTATTCATAAAAACCGCATTGGACGATGAGACATGGAAGGTGATAATCCCACACCAAATCGAAAAGGAGGTCATCATCGATTACCATGTCAGGTATGGTCACATGGGAGCGTTAAAAGTGATACAAGCTCTAGAGGAAAATTGTAAGATCAAGAATATCAACCGCAAGGTGAGAACATACATCAAGTCCTGTAAGATCTGCCAATGTGCAAAAGTAAACAATGAAAAGACAGAGGGTATCATGATACCAATAACTTCCAACACAAAACTGGAAAAAGTGTTTTTGGATATATGCGGGCCATTTCCCCGTAGCGGTGGTCGACACAGATATAAATACTTGGTAATCATAATGGATCACTACACCAAGTATATAAAGCTATATCCGGTTAATCGGGCAACGACAGCAAAGGTTTTGGCGGTGATTATTGATTTGTATATCCCAGAGATCGGTAGACCATTTTCTATTATTACCGACCATGGTACACAGTTTAAGGGGAGGAGATGGCGAGACACTTTATTAGCACTTGGGGTCAAAACATATAAGACATCAGTCTACCACCCAAGTAGCAATCCGGCTGAGAGAGTACTAAGAGAAGTGGGTAGGATATTGCGCACGTACTGTCACAACCAACAGAAAAAGTGGCAAGAGTACCTAGCAGCGACAGAAACATTCCTAAATTACGCCCACCATCCAGCTATAGGAATTCCACCGTACTCAGCCATGTATGAGAAGCCGACTCCCCGAGACATTGAACAAATCATTGAATTTCCAACGAACAACAATAGGAAATTCAACCAGTTGAAGTTTTACAATAAGGTAGCAGAAGATCAGGAAAAACGGCAAGCCAAATACCAGAAGGCAATAGGGCGAATTGTAACATATAAAGAGGGTGAGAAAGTCCTCCTAAAAAATAGAGAGCTGCCTAGCACCTTAGAAGGCATAACCAAAAAAATTATTATTACTTTACACCGGACCATATGTTGTGGTAAATGATAAGCATAACAATACATATGAGTTGAGGGAAATCGTTTCAGGAAGAATCAAAGGAGTGTACAATCAAGCTTCTATGAAGAAATATTATGAAGAATGAGTTGTGAGTTTTAGAATTTTGAATTTATTTTTTAAAAATTCAAAAATAATGTAAGTACATCTTACAACCTAATATTTAGAGAAGAACATTTTGGAGAATTATAAGAAGAAGGAATTTAGAATTTTTATTTTAAAAAATCCGAAAATAATGTAAGTACATCTTACAACCTAATATTTTGAGAAGAACATTTTGGAGAATTATAAGAAGAAGGATTTTTTAATTTAATTTTAAAAAAAAATCCTAAAATAATGTAAGTACATCTTACTACAACCTAATAATTTTGGAACAAACTTTATGGAAGAAAGAAAAAGAAAGAATTTTGAATATAACTTATTCTAAAATATGTAAGTACTTCTTACTACAACCTGATAATTTAGAACAAAACTTTATGGAAGAAAGAGAAAGAGAGAGAATTTTGAACTTAATTTAAAAAATTTAAAATTTAGCAAGCACAGCTTACTACCACTGAATTATGAGAAAAACATTTTGGAAGAATTAAGAAGAAAGGAATTTTGAAGTTAATATACAAAAAATTTAAGAATAAAGTAAGACTAACTTACTATAACTAAGTTTATGAGAAAACTTTATGGTAAATAATTAAGAAGAATTTGAATTTGGAGAAATACCAAAACATTCAGAAATAATAGTAAGATCACATTACTATAAACAATTCTGAATGAAACAATTCTGGGAATAAATGAATTAAACAGAATTTGAATGTTGATAGAACGTCAGAACTTTGAAACAAGATAAGATCAACATATTACAAGGATTTATGAGAAATATTTTTCAATTAAATAAAAAGAATAGTTTGAATTTTATATTAAAACTAACCAAGTTCCAAGAAATAATTATGTGTCAATTATGATTGAATTGAGAAGAAAATAAAGTGATTAATTCAGAAAAGAGAGTTAACGTTAATCCAGAATAAATGCTAGACATTCACAATAGCATTTGAAGGAGTAGAGAAGAATAACAAAAAAGAGTGTAATATGCCAGAGAAGAAAAAAAAAAATTTGGAAGCAAAGAGACTAATTACCTATGAAACGATAATGAAAACAGTTAATTAAGAGCGAAGAAGAACAACTCATACCAAACAGATGGAGAAGATGATTTTGAACAAATGATAATAATAAGACCTATATGAAATGCAAAGAGAAGAAATACCACATGAAATATAATATAAATGAATTAATGCTAATGAATGCGAAGACGGATTAATAACTTTCTAAGAGAAAGGAAAGAACCAAAATGTTTAAATAAAATGATCAATATAACAACCTGTATATCTAATGTAAAGATACAATGTTAAAAAATTAAATATAATATATTAAGACCATTCAAATAATGAATACGAAAGACTATTTATAAAGACCATGCTAATACTATGAATAACCAGAAGAAAGTATAAAGAGAATTCAGATGAAGAAGAAAGAGAGTTACACTGTAAACAATAACCAGAATTATTAAAAGAAAGATTTTCAACCATAATTAAATTAAATATATCAGACAAGTTAAGAGTTTTGAAAAAATATATATGTAATGAGTATAATAATGATTATGAAGATTTATTAAGATAGAAAATGTGAGATAATCTGAGAGACTACGAAGTGGAGAATCCAAAGATATTTTTATTAGTCGAAAATGAGACTACTTTTTATTTATTTATTCGATGACTGACTGAAGATAATTCCAGCAGCATTATGTTTTTTGAGCAGGGATGGATATGCCCCTGTACTCAATTTATAGAAGTGGTGTATGGCCAGCAGAGAAGTAGCGTACAGTGCCCCTCTGATCTGCCCCAGCCCACGTGATAGGGAATGTTAGGGAATAAATATCCCAAGGATACAATACGAAGTTGATATAGGAAGAAAATGTATTACAATTATAATATATCTCAGAAGACACTAACTATCCGAAAAGGATCAGTAGTAAGACAAGTAACCATATATATAAAATTAATAAAACTCTAATATAAAAAAGTCGATATAAAAATGGAGAAGAAAATGAATTATAAGAAATGATGAAATTATCATAAGAAATTATTTCATCCATAAACATGTCTGAAATAATTACTTCTGGAGGAGAGCAATCTGTAGCGTGACAGATATAAGCATAATATTGAATGGCAATTGATCATTAGAATAATAAAGTTATACTGTTTAAATTTGGAAGAAAGCATTAAATTTAATATAAATAGATTAATTCATAGCAACTGTGGAAAGAAATCATTATTATAAAGAAAATACAAGTTAAAATAAAAAGAGTTACTAGTGATGAGTCATCCAAAACCAGTCTCATAACCAAAGGTTTTCAAGGTATAACCCAGGAAGGTAAAATAGTAAATAACAAAGCAGTACACAATATGACCAAACCCACAACGAGGGAGAATAAATAAAAGAGAAACCCTAAAATAAGCCAAGATCAACCAATACAGGTTGTGTATTTCTGAATTAAAGAAGAAGATGGAGAAGATCCCAAGAAACCTGATGGCATCAAGAACAGATGGAGAAGATACCAGGCCCAGAAGGCAGGAGAAAAGAAGACTGAAGAAAGAAGAAGAGGGCAGCATCCTGAAGAAGACGTCATGCTCTTATAAAAGACACCCAAATCCCTATATCCCCAAAATAAATATTTAAAAATAAAAGTATAACGAAAAGAAAACCACATGTATATAAATTTAAGAGAGAAAGTGTATAAAGTAAAAGTTGCCTGTGAACTAAGATGAAACAGTAATATAGTACCCATGGAACAAATCTCCATTAAAAAAACGCTAACCAATTTATTATGTTAATAAGACTATACGACCATTTAGCATTAACATAATATAAAAGTGCAAAGTGAACCAGTGATAGTTTTGGGTATTATAAAAAATGAACCTTGTGTTTCATTCTTGGCAATCACAAACATTGGATGCAATGAAATATGCATTTTTCAATGACTTAAAATATGTACTGTGACAATATGTTGTTCATAAGACATGAATCTGTTTAAAATAACATTTTGTTTTACATGAAAAAAGAAAAACAGATTTCCTAGTGCTTTGTGAACGGTTCATACTATTTATTTGTTAATGACAGGGTACAATTCCCCAAAGACAAGGTATAAAAGACTGTATAAAAACTGTAGAATCCTACTTATAATAATAGTTAGAAATAAGAATATAAATATAAGGTTTTAATGTATATAGTACAAGAATGTTTAAAAATGTTTTAGATATAAGGCCATTTGTTTGGGTCTGAAACAACTAACATCAGAACTATAAAAATAATTACCACTTGTAAATAGTAGAGAGTAATTAAGATGTTAGTTAGTACAAAACCTTTTTTATAAACCATGTTTACATGTTGGAAATGGGAATTTTGTTGCAAAATGTCTGATTTGAAGACAACCATTTATTTAAAAAAAAAAATGTTCTTTATTTGTTTAACTATTATTTGTATTGTAACCAATACTAATTGTTTTTGTGTAATTTGAAAACATGTTTAATTTATAATACTATTTGTAAAAAGTCAGAGAGGGTATCACACATCATATATTGTTTGTAAATTATTTTGTAAGAAAAATTGTTAAAAAATCATAGGCCAAAAGAATGGAAACCAAACTTCATCAAAACAGAGAAATTGCTCAATTAAATGCAAATAAACAAAAGGGGTTTAGACAAAATAAACTTGAGATCATGCCATATAATTGCACATACCATTTAGAGAGATTTTAATAAATTATATTCAGAATTATAAATAAAAATAAAATGACTAAACTCAGAAATTTAGACATGGGAGTCATATATTTCAGAATAATGTTTCAGAATACAACTAATTCAATTAATTACCAGAAAATAAGGGAATAGGAACCTTTTAATACAATATAGGATTATTAATATTAAATATAACTGATAAAATGGCTGAATTTATATAATGACAGGAAGTAAATTTTGATGTTTTGGACTCTTCAGAGTATACCCAAACTGAAAGTAAAATTACTATTTTTTGGACAGAAAACACTATAAAATGGCATTATTTAATCTGAAAATAACCATAATGAACTGAAAGATTAATTTAAATCAAATCTAGTGAATAAAATTGACAAATAACCAAAGTTTAGGCATTCATATAGTGAAATAGTAAAATGTACACAGGATGTGAAAATATTTTTGAACAATGTTAAGGATAATATTATATGGGCTAAGAGTTTAATTGAAACTGAAGGAAACAGTTAGTTAATTATTGGTAGTTGAACGGACAACATGACATACCTTTGAAAACGTGAATAACCTAACCTATAATCGTCATACAAAGCGAGTGTATAGTGAGTTATTGTGAAATCGCGAGTGACTTGTAAAATACTTCTGAAACTATCATATTATAACAGAAACGATCAAGTAACACTCCATAACACAGAACAATATAAATCTACTCCGAAAAACACCATAAAACACTAGAAAACTGTATAATACATTAAACCAAATTAGTGACGGAATCGGAGAAAGTGTTTGAACTAATAATTATACAGATACACTAAATACAACCCAGAATCACTACACCAGTCACTACACAACATATAACAAGAGATTTGCGGACACGAGAACAGAAATATTGCGTCAAAATACATTATTTGGAACGCAGCAGGGACGAGTCACATTTTGATCAACTTGACGGCAGCCATCTTTCTTTGACAAACCCAGTGCCTCTTCTTGGTTCATCACAGCTGTTTGGTGAAAACAATTATTATATTTACAAATTATTATTCAATGTCTGTGTTTATTAATAACTATTAATTTGATTGTAACGTTATACTTTTTAAAAATTAGCCCGATTTCTCTGACTTTGGTAATAACTGGCTGTTTAAAGAACCCTATATAATTTTTATATCATATACTTGTAACTTTTTTCGATATCCTGAGAATCGATACTAATCGATAAGAGTCAATATTGCTATTACTTAATAAAATATTAATACTTTTCAATACTTAATAGTTCTTTATTTCTTCAATAATACTAATTACTAATAATATAATTCTAATTGATAATCTACAAGGACTTTACCACCCGTAAGTGAAGATAACCTAAAAAATAGAAATGTAAACAAATATCGATTGGTTTACAGACAGTCTTATGAGTGGTGATAGATTATTTAAATTATACTAAAACTTTAATAAAAATTTTCAGAAGAGCATTACACTGTTTAAAACTTCACAGCCCTATATTAATTAATTGATCCTAATTAATTAATTAATAAAATTAAAATAATTTTTTTTTATAAACATAATTTTTTTTTAAATTTCCTTCAAAACAATAAATTTTGTTTTGAAACGTTCGGCGAAGCCAAGCATATATATTTCTTCATCAACTTTACGCTACTCGACCGGTCTTGCTACCATTGGGACTCGACCAGCTGGGAAACTTAAGGAAGTGTTTCAGGCCAGTAAGACGTCGAGAGCCACACCAATTACACACCAATTAAACACCTTACAACTTACAGATTCACACATCAATCTTATTTATTTTATTACAAATTGGCTAGTCCAAACAGAGGGGCTTGATTACATCGGAGTCACATACTCCATAATAAGTATATTATCAACACACATCTATACTTATTTTATTTGATTTATTACAACACCCAAACAAAGAAATGCTTTGAAAACAAAACATTAATGAAATATGGTATGAATTAATTGTGCTACATTCAAAGCTGATTTTCTTAATTGATTTAAAGTACCTATACAAGTCTAGTTTGTCAAGTAAAGATAATTTAGGTAAACCTAACACTACATATGAAACAAACATTAAATCAAATATGCTAATGTTACAAAATTCACAAACAGAAAACAAAAATTTAAAATTATCTATAGGCTAAATTGCTTTGATTATATTACCTTCTCCACTTCATATGTTTTCCACATCAATATCATCTGATGTCGATACTACTGATGGTGCAATAATAGTCATTTTTTCCCAGTCAATTCTGGAAAGTTCAGGAGAAACCTGAAAGATCATTACAAAACTCATACATAATTTTTCACTAAGTTAATAATTAAGAGAATAATTTATTTTCTTAACCTAGCACAATATTTGTAGGTTAGCACTATGAATTTACAAAAAGATAATGGATTTTGTGTAAATTTCTAAAAAAAATTAAATTTACAGCATAATCTAGTAGTTATTTTATAGTAATCTATTTTAATTTAAATGAACTCAAGTCACTATTGCTTGGTTACATCCCTGCACTGAAGATTCCTGAAAAAGATTTCTAATATAATCATACAAACTCGAAAAACAAAAACTGTTCAAATCATTAACATTGAATAATATAATCCTGATTATAACGGTATTATAACTAGCAAATACATTACGGATAATTCATCCATACTCTGTATCATTTAAATCTACTATTAAGTATAACACACCCCATAAAATATTTTAGAATATTAAGATACTAATTTTTTAAAATTTCATGTGATATTAGTTGAGTATCATTTAGGAGGTTAAACAATATAAATACAATTCTACACATTAAGTTACAGATTATAAATACAGATAATAAGAAATTAAATAAAAATAACACTATAAGCCTACATCAATTATCGGGTTTAAGAACCTGCTGCTGTAAGCAGTGATAATTTTAGTTTAGTGAGCTTTAATCAGACTTGCATGCAATAATAAATTTTACATAAGATAAAAGAACGATGCTTTCTTTAGTCACCAGCAAAACCTTTTCTGCCTGCAAGTTAATATTATAAAATTTAAAAACAGCACAATTTTATTAAAAAATTTAATCGAGATTAAAATGCATGTTTAAGTCAAAAATTAAAGAAGTCACAGGTCAAATTCTCTTTTCAATTTTTCTTTTACCTGACAAGTGTTAGCCCTTAATTTTTAAAGCAGAGCTGTGTTAAAACAAAATTTTTATGACAAATATATTACAATTTAATGGACTCAATGGTATGAAAGTAACTATGTGTACAAACAATTACAACAGTTTGCTTCAGTGAGGATATAGTACACATAGGCCTATATTATAAATTTTGTTATATTAGGTCTTAAAATTAACCTTAACTTTCTACCGTTAAGTCATATCTTATCAAGTAATTACGTTTCTCTGAAAAATGCTGAATTTGAAAGTATATTTAGAGTAATATAGCTGGACTGAAGAATTAAATAAAATATGTAACTAGTTAAATACGAGCAGAGTTCAAATTAAATATATTATGGTAAGGCCTATCATCTTGTGTTATGTAGGACGACATTTTACGAATAAAATGACTTAAAAATTGGATACATTACACAAATATAGGTAGGCTAGAGTAGTAATTGTCAGACTTACAGGAGTATCTATAATAAAGAAACATTATTCAATTAAATTGCAGTCAGTGCCTTACAGGGACTTTTTTTTTTTAAATGAGTTAATTACCCCTTGGGTAATTATGAAGATTCTCATCAATGCTGATATTGCGCTGATATATTTTTATTATATTCTTCTATGTTATATAAACACGAGAAAAATAATTTTAAACGGCGGTCGAACCTATTTACGGAGACAAAAATTTAAATTTTTACTCCCATAAGAACGCATGGTGTTAGCCTAGGTATATTGTATTAATTAAATTAGAATGCTAATTTGCTCCATTATTAAATTTTGGACAGAACACAGTGATATTATGTATAGTTGGGTCTATAACAGGTAGGCCTAGTGTTACAGACCCAAAGTAATCGAGACATTCATACATAACCTAACACAGCTAATTTCCTACAAACAACGGACAACATACACTAAATAAATGATCATCTTACCTTTCATTACTATTCCTAGCGCCTCCAACATATTTTTACTTCGACTTGCAATCGCAAACACTTCATACGAATAACTAAATTCTGTCCCACACACCTTAACAAACGAAAACAAATTACCGCACAGCGACGACTAAACTACCCAGAATAAATATGGCAGGTCGCAATATTTCGTTATACCAACTAAACAGAATAAAAACACACATACATCTTTACTATAGTAACATCTTTTTACTTCGACTTGCAATCGAAAACATACAATACGAACAAAAAATTCTGTCCCACACACCTTAACAAACGAAAACAAATTACCTCACAGCGCCAACTAAACTAATAGCCGGTCAACAACTAAACTAATGGCCGGTCGCAATATTTCGTTATACCTACTAAACAGAAAAAAAACACACTTCCCTCTGTAGTGTCTGTCTTTTTTACACATGTTACAAATTTTATAGAATAATTATTACGAATGCCAATATGGCCGACTAACTACCCATATTTCATTATATACATTTGTATATATCGAACAGGTTGTCTGGCTTCAGCGTACAGCAAAAATACGATGTAAAAAAATTTGTATAAGTTTTTCGTACGCTGACACACCATAACTTGGGCAAAATAACTTCATCACCTAAAAATGTACTTATACATTTTCGTCAAATTTGTTTTAGATACCCTGGGTAAAAATTGGGGTGTGATGAAGAAATTATGCGGCGCTAAGTGTATATATATATATATATATATATATATATATATATATTGTAACGCGAAGATATATGGAAGCCCAGATGAGTGTAAGCCCACGAAATAAAAAGCCTAAATAATAATACCAAAATAATTAACTTAAAGGAGTAAAAATAAATAAAAGAAAAAACCTAAATAAACTAAAACCAAAAACCTAGAAATAAGTACAATACATTAGGGTAGAATAGACAAGAATAATGTACATTAAACTATACAAATAGTGTCAGTGAAAAGTGAATAAATGAGTGGAAAATATAGTTAGTCTTTGATCGTGCAGATGAAACTGTGAAAGGCGAATGATTGCATCAGTGGTCTTAAGTATAGACAAATAAATATGAAAGAACCAAGAAAAAATAAACAAAGATAGGTATGAAATCTCTAATTAGTGACTACCTAAACCAAATGTTAAAGTTAAGAAAGTAATTATAAGTTGTAATTAAATCCTTAAATTTTTAGTGACCGTCAATCAGTGAATGTTTTAGTGGATGGTTAGTGAGGCTCGGTCAATAATACAACTTTTAGTTATTTTGCGTCGACGTTTCGACAATATTTATTGTCATCTTCAGGACAATTGTTGCTGACGCCAAACACACAACTGTTCACAGCAGATTGTTCACAGTTTTGTGTTTGGCGTCAGTAACAATTGTCCTGAAGATGACAATAAATATTGTCGAAACGTCGACGCAAAATAACTAAAAGTTGTATTATTGACCGATCCTCACTAACCATCCACTAAAACATAAGTTGTAATATTAGTTATTGAAGGTCCTGTGCCTTTAAAAGCCATATTGTTTATATTAGAAGAAAAGACTTTAAATTTGTTTAATTGTGTTGATTCCAAGTATATGTTAGCATTTAGATTCCAATGAATCTATAGTTTTAATGTTAGTTATTGGATGTCCTATGCTTTTCTAAAGCCATATTGTGTCTATGTTTAAGTTGGTTTAAACTTTTGTTAAAGTGTTTAAATCTGTGTTTGGAAATTGTTCCATTGTATTGGTTTCAAGTACATGTAAACATACTGTGTCATTAAGGAATCCATTATAAAGGACTAGCCATGTATTGAGTCTATAGGCCAACTGGAAAATGTAGTTTAAAACATAATGCTAAAATACCTAAAATAGGCCTAGCCAAACAAGGTATCACTAGTCAACAAACAGACCTGAATAAATAGCGAAAAGTGGTGTTAATTTTATAATGTTAAACACTTAATTGTAATAATTAAGTTAAAAATGATTTTAACACCAGCCAGAAAGGCAAACCATTGGATTGACATGTTGTCAGATTTAGAATATATGGAATAATATTGTTAGTAAGTAATAAGAGTTTACATTTCAAGTAATGCCATGTTAGTAATTATTATTTTTAAAATGAAAAACAACTTTTGTTAGACTAAATTAGAGAATTAAGAAATTAATTAGTAAATGTTAGGAAAAACTATATGCAGGCCTAGAAACTGAATTTTTGTAAAGATGGTAAACATCTGATATTGGGTCCAGATATGTCATATGAAGTATCAAAATACTTATCTTTTTATAAGCAAAAACATTATGTAAACCAATTCCAATATAATTTAAGATTAATTAGAGAGTAATTTGTAGAATAAATTAAATTATAACGAAAAGAAAATATAAAACCATAAATAAAGAGAAAACAATATAAATCAATTTTTTATAAATAGAAAGAAGAATAAATAAGAAAAAATATTAAAAATTAAAAGTGCGAAGAGTACCTCGTCGGCTTGGTGAGGAAAGTAACCTTATTCTTAAATCATATTTATATCTACACAACACTCAGGTTATCTTCACAGACACTGTTAAACCAAACACCAGTGAGAACCAGGAGGAAAACTAAATATTAAAATAGTGGACACACAACTTAAATTATTTTATTTTAAGGAAACTGGTAAGAACATTTTCACATAGATCCAGCTGAACCAACGAGCGGTCATTTTGTGTTAATTTACCGACGCCATTTTCACCGCTCGCCGAAGGGAAGCGAATTATTTGCCATTAAACATTAAACAAAATTTTACTCTTAATTGTCTTAGTAAGTAAGATTTTATTTTGAACACTTGTAAAGTATTGTACTATCTTTACGTATTTTTGACTTTACTAACAGTTTAAAATGACCCATGACGCGAGAAAATAATAGTTATCAAAATTTAAAATAGTTTGAAATCGAATTCAGTAAAAGAGTCGACACGGTTATAGCGTAGTTCGACATCAGAGTCGACCAACCGAATATTGAACTAATAAATGTTAATAAATCCAATTAATCAACACCAAAGGAGTTATTATTCGTAATTTAAGATATAGTTAAGGAATTTTTTGTAGGTAACAGCGAAGAGAGGGAACACGCTAATGGACTGAACGTCGTAACCAACAGGGAAGAGACGACTAACCTACAATAAACCAGCTGATATTAAGATCGACTGCCAACATAAACAAAGCTGATTTGACTATACAGAATTAATTTTGTCATTGAGTTTTAAGAAATCAAAAGGAAAAAAATAAAATACGAATAATTGTTTTTCTTAACCAAGTAAAAGTAGAAGACAAGGAGGGAAAAGGATAGAACGTTTCAGATTGGCGATCCAAAAGGAGGCCAAGACTAAAATAACAGTAGAACGTTTACCTACGTATGTCCTACATTGTAAAATCAAGTAAAAAGAAGACATTTCAAAAAACACAATTGCAAGTTTGTGAAATAAGAGCAGTTCCTCCAATGTTTTCTAATGTAATAAGGAAATAAGTTATCAGGCAACGGAAATCGCCATAACTTGAATGTTTCAGTTCAGTTAAATGCTACGTTAGTGGAGAAAAATACAAAATTCTAGACTAGACAAGAAGTAAAGACGAAGGCGACAATGAAACGATAAATTCACTAATTGTCAGAAACTCCAGAATCTTAATTAAGCGGTACAGAAATAACCTGTCCGCATAGGCCACAGTGTTGACTATTTACCGACAATTACCGACAATGTCAAAGCAGTAATTAAAGTGCGTGACTCAAATTGTTACACTCCGACTCACACAGTTTAGACGTTTCTTTAAGCAAAGTGTTGACGTTTGCAGAATTTTATGTCGGGTAGGTTTAAAAAAAGTAATGAGAATTAATATCATGGTCATCCACTCTTATGAATACAGCTGATTGTACACAGGATTATGTATCACAAATGATACTGTTACGACAGTCTCACTGGTCGTCGTATGGTACAGTGGAGAACAAAATACAAGACACCAATGAAATTACTATTAACCAGCTTTAATTGCCAGAATTAATCATTTGTAATCAACAAGATAGTCTCTTACAACAACTCAAGAACAAATTGTCTACACGCAATAATAATATCAGCTATAAAGAATCCCATACTAATTATAACACAACAACAATTCGCTACAATACTTCTAAAAACACTCGATCTGAACTAACGAAATCGCTCAACACCGCTGAAGTGACAAGCCGGCTGCTATGGCTTTTTATAGGTAGAGCGCGCCTTCTATAAATCGTCCATGCTCACTCACGCAACTTGATTCATATCTCAAGTGTTCTGTAATACACTGGAACCTACTTGTGAACGGCGTTGACTGAGGCAACACCTGCCACACTGGACGAGAAGGTTCTGGGCTGTTCGATAGGATACAATACTATCAATTATAATCAAAAGTTAAAAATCATTTTACACAATATTACGTTATTACGTGACTCAGAATGTACGCGCAAACTTGAACACCTGAAACTCCCTTCCGAGTGCAGCCATGAAGCTAACAATATTTATTATGTACGACTATAAAATTATTAATTATTTATCATTTATTTTAGTCTTTAAATAATAATATAGTATAACATAAAAACTGATTGTTTGGTTAGATTGAGTTCAAGAGATGATTCATAGTGGGACATTATATTTATAAAGACCTTTCCGTCTCATCTGCAATGTGCAACGCTTAAACAATAGATAATTTGACATTCCATTCTGTCGCAAGAAGCAAAATACAGGATTGTATGTGTACGAGATATAAAAATACGCGAAACTAAGTGTGAGAATTTCCAGCAAAATTCTACGGGATATGAAGATACCGACAAATTGTTTCTAAACTGTCGGCGACGTAGCACACTTTAGTATAGTTGCCAGTTTTTGGGTTTCATGTTTAAAAATTAGTCAGTTTCAACGTACATATAAAAATAGACAGCTACGTGCTAAACAACAGAACAAAAAAAACAAGGTGCCAGCAAAGAAAATCTTGTAGAGGATACTCAAGTAAAATAGAGTAGAAAGATCAGACATTGTTTTGAACAACATCTTTTAGCTGAACAAACTTCTCCTGCGACAGCCCAGTCAGACAAATACATTATGAAATAAATCTGATATTGTCTAGATGTCTCTTAGTTCTCTTGTTTGTTGTTTATACCTCAGCGTTTCGCTGGCATATTGCATATCTCGTTGTTGCTTTATTTCATATTGCTTATCTAAAACAATGTATAGAACGTACATTTACTTTGCTCTATATACGTTTCCTAGAGCTTCCAGTACATTAACATTAAAAAATAATTTTAATAACAAAACTTATATTAAATAAAAAAAACGATGAACTCTGATATCAAGACTTAAATTGTTGAATGAAATACTCTCAAATCATCTCAAGTAGGAGATTTAATTTTCTTTCCCCAGGTCCTAAGGTTTTATTTGATGTTTCTATTAAAGACCAGTGCGTTTTGGCTCTTTCATAGTCATATACCTTTGCCATTGTCCCAATTCAGGGTCCATTAATAAAATAGCGGTGGAACGTGTTACACAAAGTTTTAGGTTTCCAATGTATAAGATATTTTGTGTTTCAATACGTAACTGAATTTGCCACACTTTTTCTAAGCTGTTCACGCAAATTTCCATTTTGTTTCTGCAATATTGTTTCTTAATTTTAATCATAAACGTGCCAACTAAACCATTATTAGATGAACTGCTAGTAATTCTGGTAAATATAATTTGTTATTTGTGATTGACTTATAAGTTCCTTTTAACAATTCCTATATAACATTTATCATTGATGCAAATAACGTGATACACGTATAACATTAGTGATACATGATGTAACAATTTGCGTTGACATGAGACATTTGTACACGTCAACACTCGACAGCAATTTGCTTGTTGAGATAACACTAACTATTTGCATTGTCGCTGTGTAGGCAGCAGTGTTTCTCAAGTAATTTATCTCAAAACTCTGAATATTCAGACATTTAAGTTTATTAGCGTTAAGTACAGTGGGCCCCACGACAAGCGACGCCTTCGTACACTAGGGAAGGACAACTAGCAGAAGAAATCGTACGCATAGTTGCAAGGGAAACTATATAAACTGCGTAAATATAAAAACTAAAATTAACATCAAAGTAACAAACCTTTGTAATCTTATTTGTTATTTATAAAAACAAAAGCAGTGAAATATATTAATTAAATATGTTGTCAGTGTGAGTGTGTATGTGTGTTTGTATGTGAGTGTGTCGTAAGGTTGAGAGAGAGAGTGAAAGAGAGATAAAGAAAGCTCTTACGAAGTAGTACTCACTCATAGACGTAAAGTAAATGAAAAAAATATAAGGTATTGTAGTATAAAGTGAAGTAAAGAAATACAGATTTTAAGGAATAACATCCAAATCGCACAATGAGGTAAAGCCAGAATGACCAAACAAATGATAAAGTGGAAACTAAACAAGTAACAAATTAGACGTTAAGATGGAAATAAATCGGTTGGAAAACTGTCGGTCTATTGGAATGCTTTAATTTAGTCTGTTGTATGCGCTTAATATACGATGCACGCGGTGACCGTAGACCTCCCAGTTTTACAAATAAAATGCACTAATTTAGTGTGTACTCAATAGTCATCAGCATGTAAAAATTACAATGGAGCAGAGTATACAATGTTTTGAACAGATATTCGATTTGCTCTACACAGTAAAAAATAACCACCGCGAGTATGTTGAACATATTCAACATGTTTGCAAACATTTAAACAACCTGTATTTTTGTCGTGTATTTTTTACGTGTTGTATGTAAACAGTTAAAATATGTTATAGACACGATCACTGTATGAAATATATTAGTCTGCACACACCATCACTAGTCTGCGATTTTGTTTGCATTTATGTACGTTTAAAGTGCTCGGTGTTTCACACAAACGTCTAAGTCCTCTAATAACATTGTAAATAATATTTATAATGTTATGTGTATTATGTCATAATCACAAATATTATGAGTATGATCAGTATTACGAATATTTTTTGTAATCAACAAAATAATTTTCTTATGCAAGGTTTTTTATTTTATATATGTAATTTTATAAATGTCCGCTTATTAACGTTTTTTTGTGACAAGGGCTTCATTATGAACTACGAGCACTACGAGTGCCAGTAGGAACTCCATTATGAACTACGAGTGCCAGTAGGAACTACGAGAATCTATGTCTCGAATGTATACCTTATGTACGAATCTGTATCTATTCTCACACCAGTTTATTATTAAATTCAATTTATAGTGCAGAGCAGAGACTCGCTGAGTAATGTGTATTCTCAACGTTGCAACAACAGAAATCTGACAATGTCAATGTACCAACATTAACAGTTGTTTGTAGAATAAATCGTGTGAAGAATATTTTCGCGGTGTTTTGATTTCAACATTTTTGTTTTTGCTGTTGGTTATCAAACAGGTAACGTTTTATGTATGTGCGTGAGTGAGTGAGTGAGTGAGAAGAGAGAGAAAGCCCCGATCCCTCCTCTATATGATACGTCTCCATCGACCGTCTCGCTCTCGCAAGCTTCCCAACAAGAAAAATCTGTCATAGCGCTAAACGATGTACTGCAATTGTTTCTTGGTTTTCCTTTTCGTCAGGATCTGTGGCTTTATTCTTTTGTCGGCTATTCAGGTGTCACTCGTACGTTCTAAATGGCCTGTCCATGTTAGGATCTGTGTTCTGATGTAATGTACATTGTTTGATATTTTACGTCTATTTTAGTTTGTACTTACACATGATGCGCAATTAGTTTTTACCTTAATTCAATGTAATTGTCTCCCATTTTCTACCATTTCCAGTGTAGATTTCCCTGTACACTGAACCACCGTACGTCATCCATTCACAATTCTGTATTCAAGCATATCACGCTTGAGTTTATAAGTTATCATTACCTCTAACTAAATCATAACCTTTCCTTAGTACTCGGCCCTCCAATATTGATTAATATAATTTTGTTCCCGTTTTTAAACATCCAATTCGGCGTTTGTGTGTAACAGTAGTTTGTATTTTGTCTTGAGCCTTATAACTACAAATTTTCATTAAACCCACTTTGACCACAATGTGAGACTAGACGAACAGAGGGTTCTAATGTGCTTCACAACTGTACTTTATGTCATCTGTGGAATATCATTTTTTTTAAACTGCTCCTCAATTAGATAAATCTCAGACAACCTCACCGGTCCCTTCTCCGCTACCGGAAGGCTCTGATATAATCACTTCCGGTGATGTTAAAAGGCTGCTACAGAGTCAGCTTATACGAGTGACACCTTATACGAAGATGTATAAGCATCGAACAGGATGTTTAAAATATAGAAAATATAAGATATAAAACATATATGACTGGTACATTTGGTAATGGTATTCAGCAGGTGGTTTACAATATTTACAAACATAAAAAGAGTACTGAGATGAGTAGGAATATATTGAGTTTTTTTTCTCCCCGACTGTTATGTAAACAAGCGTCAAGACAACCGCGGAGGAGGGGGCGGCGGCCAGATTGTGACAATATCACAGCACGCTTCACTACACAACAAAGCGTATCTCTGTTAATGCTGATAAAAAACTCAATGCCTCAGTTACGCTTGAATTTGTTGGAGATACATGTAGGCCTAACAACCGTTTAAATCGGTTATCATACAGCTCCTTTTTTTTAAATTATTTGTTTTGTTAAACAGTTTTGATTGTTTTAGCTAGTGGCCGTCCCCACCTTCGATTCCTGTGTCTTCTTTGTTCTGTTTTCCACACTCTACGTATATCCAAGTTGGTCCGTAATCACGGGCTCGTTTCACAATAAATGTGTTCTCTTAATTTAAAAAAATTTTGTAATTTTAGCATCTATTAAATTACCGGAAATGTAATTGTATCTACTATCTTTGAGTGGCTTAATAATTATTTTCTACTTTATTCTCAAAGTTCTTTTATTATACAGTTCCTTCCAATACTTCTTTTGGCAAATATTATATTTTGAATAATCATTTTGGATTGTCTCCTTCTCCTATTTTCTTAGTCTACTTGTATAACTTCTTCTTTAAGGGTTTGTCTAAAAGTTCTATAATAACGCATGTAGCTGTATATGTGTTGTATTAAACATCCTTGAAACCTCTTCCTACCATATTCAATTTGTTTCATTACTATGAGTATTTTTGCTGTAATTTTAAATTTTCCACCTACCTGATACTATAAAAACTATTGTACATTGTGTTTACTATTAGTCTCGGTAATATATGCCTATTTTTTTCTATTTTATGTTGCATTTTATTGGGTTATCGTTGTATATGGTTTTGTTTCCGATGCGTAAGGTACTACCAAGTGCGTACGTAAAAGTTAATCTTTTTAATTCTTGGGCGATGCATTTGTTACTTTATACAAGGTTATTAATAGATTAAAGGTTTTTTTTACTGTGGGTTACATCTGTATGTTTCTCTTAATCTACTTGTAAGTTATTATTTTTTCTTATTTATTTATTTTAACATTTTGTAATTTTGTACAATGGCGTAACAGAGACTGTCTAATTATATTTGCTTTGTCTTATATTTGACTCCGTTTATCGTAATGAGAATACATATGTTACCCATTTGTACTGGTGCCTCAACAACTCACATTTATGAACAAATGCAAATAGATGTTTATGTTACAGTCAACATGAGTGTATAAATTTTAATGCGGCACATATTAAGTTCCTCGCATAGTCTTTAGAGTTTGCTAATGTGCATTCTTCCGGTCTGTACCAAGGACACAAACTGCATAATATGTTCCCGTTAAGCTAATAATTCCCGTCGAAAATGTAAAGGACACTGAAACTGTTCAGATGCACTGTAATCATGATTTTGCTCAAACTAAAACAATAGTCGATTATGCTAACCCTTTAGGACAATGTACGTGTGTCTGTGTGTGTATGAAAAATATATTATTAAGCATACATAATTTTTAGGTACCCTGCAACATTTTTTCTTAACGCTGCCATAAACATATTTTGAAAAATTTAATAAATACAAGCCAGAATCTTTGTAACTAAAATATAAACGTATATATTATGTTAATGAACAACGCGTTTTATTAGTTTAACCATTGTACCATTTAGCATTTGTGTGTCTGTTGTAATAAAATAAGAAAAATTGTAATGTAATATGTTTAATTGGTGTGTTTAATTTGGTGTGGCTCTCGACGTCTTACTGGCCTGAAACACTTCCTTAAGTTTCCCAGCTGGTCGAGTCTCAATGGTAGCAAGACCGGTCGAGTAGCGTAATGTTGATGAAGAAATATATGTTCAGCTTCACCGAAAGTTTCAAAACAAAAATTGTTGTTTTGAAAAAATAAATTTAAAATAAAATTATGTTTATAAAAAAAAATAATTAAAATTTTTCTTCTTCTTTTTATTAATTAATTAATTATAATCAATTAATTAATATAGGGCTGTGAAGTTTTAAAAAGTGTAATGCTCTTCTGAAAAATTTTATTAAAGTTTTGGTATATTTTAAATAAACTATCACCACTCATAAGATTGTCTTCAAACCAATCGATACTTGTTTACCTTTTTATTTTTTAGGTTATCTTCACTTATAGGTGGTAAAGTCCTGGTAGATTATTAATTAGAATTATATTAGTGATAACTAGTAATATTTACGAAATAAAGAACTATTTAGTGTTGAAGAATATTAATGTTTTATTAATTAATAGCAATATTGACTCTTATCGATTATAATATCGATTCTCAGGATATCGAAAAAGTTACAAAGTATATTATATAAAAATCATACAGGGTTCTTTAAACAGCCAATTATTATCAAAGTCAGAGAAATCGGGCTAATATTTAAAAAGTATAACGTTACAACAAATTAATAATTATTACTAAACACAGACATTGAATGATAAATTTAAAAATAATATAATTGTTTTTCACCAACAGCTGATATGTGCACGTAGAGGCATTGGAATTGTCAAAGAAAGATGGCTGCCGTCAAGTTGATCAAAATGTCGCTCGTTCCTGCTTCGTTCCAAATAATGTATTTTCTGGCAGTATTCCTGTTCTGGTGTCTGCAAATCCCTTGTTAAATGTTGTTTAGTGCCTAGTGTAATGTTTCTGGGTTGTATTTAGTGTATTCGTGTAATTATAAGTTTAAACACTTTTCCCGATACCGACACTAATACTTGGTTAATGTGTTATACAGTTTTCTAGTGTTTTGTGGTGTTTTTCGGAGTAGAAATGTATTGTTCAGTGTTATGTAGTGTTTCTTGATTGTTTCTGTTATAATATGAGAGTTCTAGATGTATTTTATGTCACTCGCGATTTCACAATAACGTACTATTCACCGCTCAACTTTGCCGTTGTAAGATAGGTTAGATCGTCACGAAACTCTCGTCATGTTAACCGTTCGAATACCAATAATCAACTAACTATTTCCTTCAGTCTCAATTAAACTCTTAGCCCATATAATATTATCCTTAACATTGTTCAAATATATTTTCACATCCTGTGCACACTTTAATATTTCACTATATAAATGCCTAAACTTGGGTTATTTATCAATTTTATTCACTAGATGTTATTTAAATTAACCTTTCAGTTCATTCGCCTTATTTTCAGATTAAATAATGCCATTTTATAGTGTTTTCTGTCCAAAAATAGTAATTTTACTTTCAGTTTGGTATTCTCTGATAAGTCAAAACATACTTCCTGTCATTATAAAAATTCAGCCATTTTATCAGTTATATTTAATATTAATAATCTTATACTGTATTAAAAGGTTTATATTCCCTTATTTTCTTGTAATTAACTGAATTAGTTGTATTCTGAAACATTATTCTGGAATATATGACTCCCATGTCCAAATTTCTGAGTATAGTCATTTTCATTTTTATTTATAATTCTGAATATAATTTATTAAAATCTCTCTAAATGGTATGTGCAATTATATGGCATGATCTCAAGTTTATTTTGTCTAAATCCCTTTTGTTTATTTGCATTTAAATGAGCAATTTCTCTGTTTTGATGAAGTTTGGTTTCCATTCTTTTGGCCTAGGTTTTTTAACAATTTTTCCTTACAAAACTTTACAAACAATATATGATGTGTGATACCCTCTCTGACTTTTACATATAGTATTATAAATTAAACATGTTTTCAAATTACACAATAACAATTAGTATTGGTTACAATACCGATAACAGTCAAACAAATGAAGAACATCTTTAAATAAATGGTTGTCATCAAGTCAGACATTTTACAACAAAATCCTTATTTCTAACATGGAAATATGGTTCACAGAAAAAGGTTTTTTACTAACTAACATCTTAATTACTTCCTACTATTTACAAGTAGTAATTATTTTTATAGTTCTGATGTTAGTTGTATCAGACCCAAACAAATGGCCTTATATCTAACAAATTTTTAAACATTCTTTTACTATATACATAAAAACCTTATATTTATATTCTTATTTCTAACTATTATTATAAGTAGGATTCTACAGTTTTTATACCGTCTTTTACACATTGTCTTTGGGGAATTGTACCCTGTCATTAATAAATAAATAGCATAAATTGTTCAAAAAGTATTATGAAATCTGTTTTTCTTTTTGCATATAAAACAAAATGTTATTTTAAACAGATTTATTTCTTATGAACAACATATTTTCACAGTACACATTTCAAGTCATTGAAAATTGCATATTTCATTGCATTCAATGTTTGTGATTGCCAAGAATGAAACACAAGGTTCATTTTTTATAATACCCAAAACTATCACTGGTTCACTTTGCACTTTTATATTATGTTAATGCTAAATGGTCGTATAGTCTTATTAACATAATAAATTGGTTAGCGTTTTTTTAATGGAGATTTGTTCCATGGGTACTATATTACTGTTTCATCTTAGTTCACAGGCAACTTTTACTTTATACACTTTCTCTCTTAAATTTATATACATGTGGTTTTCTTTTCGTTATACTTTTATTTTTAAATATTTATTTTGGGGATATAGGGATTTGGGTGTCTTTTATAAGAGCATGACATCTTCTTCAGGATGCTGCCTTCTTCTTCTTTCATCAGTCTTCTTTTCTCCTGCCTTCTGGGATTGGTATCTTCTCCATCTTCTTCTTGATGCCATCAGGTTTCTTGGGATTTTCTCCATCTCCTCCTTTATTTTAGAAATACACCACCTGTATTGGTTGATCTTGGCTTATTTTCGGGTTTCTATTCTATTTATTCTCCCTCGTTGTGGGTTTGGTCATATTCTGTACTACTTTGTTATTTACTTTTTTACCTTCCTGGGTTATACCTTGAAAACCTTTGGTTATGAGACTGGTTTTGGATGACTCATCACTAGTAACTCCTTTTATTTGAACTTGTATTTTCTTTATAATAATGATTTCTTTCCACAGTTGCTATGAATTAATCTATTTATATTAAACTTAATGCTTTCTTCCAAATTTAAATATTATAACTTCATTATTCTAATGATCAATTGCCATTCAATATTATGCATACATCTGTCACGCTACAGATTGCTCCCCTCCAGAAGTAATTATTTCAGACATGTTTATGGATGAAATAATTTCTTATGATAATTTCATCATTTCTTATAATTCATTTTCTTCTCCATTTTTATATCGACTTTTTTATATTAGATTTTTATTAATTTTATATATATGGTTACTTGTCTTACTACTGATCCTTTTCGGATAGTTAGTGTCTTCTGAGATATATTATTATTGTAATACATTTTCTTTCTTTATCAACTTCGTGTTGTATCCTTGGGATATTAATTCCCTAACATTCCCTATCACGTGGGCGGGGGCAGATCAGAGGGGCACTGTACGCTACTTTTCTGCTGGCCATACACCACTTCTATAAATTGAGTACAGAGGCATATCCATCCCTGCTCAAAAAAACATAATGCTGCTGGAATTATCTTCAGTCAGTCATCGAATAAATAAATAAAAAGTAGTCTCATTTTCGACTAATAAAAATATCTTTGGATTCTCCACTTCGTAGTCTCTCAGATTATCTCACATTTCCTATCTTAATAAATCTTAATAATTATTATTATACTCATTATATATATATTTTTTCAAAACTCTTAACTTGTCTGATATATTTATTTTAATTATGGTTGAAAACCTTTCTTTAATAATTCTGGTTACTGTTTACAGTGTAACTCTCTTTCTTCTCCATCTGAATTCTCTTTATACTTTCTTCTGGTTACTCATAGTATTAGCATAGTCTTTATACATAGTTTTTCTTATTAATTATTTGAATAGTCTTAATATATTATATTTAATTTTTTTTTTTTTAATTTGTATCTTTACATTAGATATACAGGTTGTTATATTGATCATTTTATTTAAGCATTTTGGTTCTTTCCTTTCTCTTAGAAAGTTATTAATCCGCCTTCGCATTTATTAACATTAATTCATTTATATTATATTTCATGTGGTATTTCTTCTCTTTGCATTTCATATAGGTCTTATTATTATCATTTGTTCGAAATCATCTTCTCCATCTGTTTGGTATGAGTTGTTCTTCTTTGCTCTTAATTAACTGTTTTCATTATCGTTTCAAAAGTAATTAGTCTCTTTGCTTCCAAATTTTTTCCTTCTCTGGCATATTACACTCTTTTTTGTTATTCTTCTCTACTCCTTCAAATGCTATTGTGAATGTCTAGCATTTATTCTGGATTAAAATTAATTCTTCTTTTCTGAATTAATCACTTTATTTTCTTCTCCATTCAATTATAATTGACACATAATTATTTTTTGGAACTTGGTTAGTTTTAGTGTAAAATTCAAACTATTCTTTTTATTTAATTGAAAAATATTTCTCATAAATCCTTGTAATATGTTGATCTTATCTTGTTTCAAAGGACTGACGTTCTATCAACATTCAAATTCTGTTTAATTCATTTATTCCCAGAATTGTTTCATTCAGAATTGTTTATAGTACTGTTATCTTACTATTATTTCTGAATGTTTTGGTATTTTTCCAAATTCAAATTCTTCTTAATTATTTACCATAAAGTTTTCTCACAAACTTAGTTATAGTAAGTTGGTCTTACTTCATTTTTAAATTTTTATAATAAATTCAAAATTCCTTTTCTTTCTCTTTCTTTGTCTTCCATAAAGTTTGTTCAAAATTATTAGGTTGTAGTAAGATGTACTTACTCAATTTTAAATTTTTACAACTATATTTCAATTCAAAAATCTTTCTTTTTCTTTCTTCCATAAAGTTCGTTCCAAAATTATTAGGTTGTAAGTTGTTCTTACATATTTTAGAATTTTTTAAACATTAAATTAAAAAATTCTTCTTCTTATAATTCTCCAGAATGTTCTTCTCAAAATATTAGGTTGTAAGATGTACTTACATTATTTTAGAATTTTTAAAATAAATTCAAAATTCTAAAACTCACAACTCATTCTTCATAATATTTCTTCATAGAAGCTTGATTGTACACTCCTTTGATTTTTCCTGAAACGATTTCCCTCAACTCATATGTATTGTTATGCTTATCATTTACCACAACATATGGGCCAGTGTATAGTAATAATAGTTTTTTAGTTATGCCTTCTAAGGTGCTGGGTAGCTCTCGATTTTTAAGGAGGACTTTTTCACCCTCTTTATATGTCACAATACGCCCTATTGCCTTCTGGTATCCGGCTTGCCGTTTTTCCTGATCTTCAGCTACCTTGTTGTAAAACTTCAACTGGTTGAATTTCCTATTATTGTTTGCTGGAAATTCAATGATTTTTTCAATGTCTCGGGGAGTCGGCTTCTCATACATGGCTGAGTATGGTGGAATTCCTATAGCTGGATAGTGGGCGTAATTTAGGAATGTTTCTGTCGCTGCTAGGTACTCTTGCCACTTTTTCTGTTGGTTGTGACAGTACGTGCGCAATATCCTACCCACTTCTCTTAGTACTCTCTCAGCCGGATTGCTACTTGGGTGGTAGACTGATGTCTTATACGTTTTGACCCCAAGTGCTAATAAAGTGTCTCGCCATCTCCTCCCCTTAAATTGTGTACCATGGTCGGTAATAATGGAAAACGGTTTACCGATCTCTGAAACATACAAATCAATAATCACCGCCAAAACCTTTGCTGTTGTTGCCCGATTAACCGGATATAGCTTTATATACTTGGTGTAGTGATCCATTATGATTACCAAGTATTTATATCTGTGCCGACCACCGCTACGGGGAAATGGCCCGCAGATATCCAAAAACACTTTTTCTAGTTTTGCGTTGGAAGTTATTGGTATCATGATACCCTCTGTCTTTTCATTGTTTATTTTGGCACATTGGCAGATCTTACAGGATTTGATGTACTTTCTCACCTTGCGGTTGATATTCTTGATCTTACAGTTTTCTTCTAGAGCCTGTATCACTTTTAACGCTCCCATGTGACCATACCTGACATGGTAATCGATGATGACCTCCTTTCCGATTTGGTGTGGGATTATCACCTTCCATGTCTCATCGTCTAAGGCGGTTTTTATGAATAGAATTCCCTTGTTAAGGTGGTAATATTTAGAAATGGTTTCATCATTGGCTTCCAAACGACTCACAATGTTTTTCAGCTTAGGATCAGACTGCTGATGGATTCGAATATTTATTAGCAAAGCTTGTAAATCGGCTCTGGTCGTGAGTATGTTTGTCGCCAAGCTCTCCTTCTCCCCTTCGAAAGTCTGATCATCCAGATTTATACGTGACAACACATCCGCTACCACGTTCTTCTTTCCTGGAATGTATTCCCATTTCAGGTCATATTCTTGTAGGGCGAGTACCCACCTAGCCAATCGGCCGTGACTCAACTTGCACCTACGAAGGAACGAGATGGATTTATGATCAGTTCGTACCGTGACTTGATATCCGAGAATGTACGTCCGGAATTTGCTGCATGCGAACACCACGCTCAACAATTCCTTTTCTGTCACACTGTAGTTCTTTTCGCACTGGTTCAGTGTGCGACTAGCGAAGCTTATTACCAGATGTTGTCCCTCCTCATCTTCCTGGTATAATGTCGTTCCTAAGCTTAAGTCGCTAGCGTCACAGTTTAGAAAGAACGGTTTCTTAAAATCTGGGTGACGAAGTACGACACTCTCCAGAAACTTCTCTTTTATCAAGCGGAAAGTAATATCTTGATCTTCACCCCAAGTCCATTTGTTCTTGGCAGATAACTGTGGTTGAAACTTGGCGGTCAACTCGGAATATCGGCTCTGAAACTTCCTGTAATAGTTACAGAGTCCGAGGAAAGATTGCAATTGTTTCCTGTTTCTTGGTTGCGGGAACCTCTGAATTGCCTCCACTTTTTCTGCTGATGGTGTAATACCTCTGTCGTCTAGGTTGAAGCCTAAGAATTGTACCTCGCGCGCTATGAACTTGGATTTCTGCAACTTTAGTGTTATGTTGTTCTGCGCTAGTTTGTTTAGTACAAATTCCACTCTGTAACAGTGCTCCTCCCAGGTTCCGGATGTAATTAGTAAATCGTCAACATAGACGGTGGTAAATTGGAGAGCTTCTTGTCCAAGAATCTGGTCCATGCATGCCACAAATATGGCGACAGGATTGACAAGTCCGAAGGGCAGTCTCTTGAACTGGTAATTGCGCCCTTCGAAAATGAACGCTACATACTGGCGGCTTTGTGGATGCAGCTCTACCTGCCAATAACCACAGACCGTATCCCAGGTGCTAATAAATCTAGTACCATGAAAACGTTTTAAGATCTCTTCTATTTCACCGGGAGAGGTTCTGTCATTCACAATTGTCTTGTTCAACTCACGCGCATCTAAACAGAGCCGGACTTGTCCGTCTTTCTTCGGAACAGCAATAATTGGACTAGTGTAAGGTGATTGACTAATCTCAATTATGTCATTTTCTATCATCTTGTTTATCTCTGTTCTCACGGCTTCTTTGAGCGACTGCGCTATTGGATATGACCTCCGGTTAAACTCTACGTTTTCTTTAAAACGAAGTTGGCACTGGTAGTTTTTACCTTCCCTGGTTCATCAGAAAACACCGCCTTGTATTTTTCATATATAGCGATTAGACGATCAGCCAGATGTGTTGGTATTTTCTTGTTATCGCTTCCGCACTGGAAATTCCGTATTTCTTGGATCTTAACTGACCATAAATCCTCTCCTCCATGATTGTATATTATGGGTTTAGAAAGAGGGCTGTTTCTAATAACATTTATTTTACGAAGTTGTTGATGTTCAGGGCTGGGAAGTATAGTTGTGCTTCCTACCAGATCTGCGGTCTATGTTACTCCGTCTGGGAAAAGTGATACTTTATTTAAATTAAGATCGATTACTGCCGAATATCTACGAAGAATATCGCAACCGACTAAGATGTCAAATGGTAATCCGGTGGCGATTAAAAATTCCATGTCTAAAGCTATATCACGGCTAACGACACTTAAGGAAACTTGCTTCCTAATGGTTTTATTCTGGCGGCCAGTTGCACCTACCAACACAATGTTGTTGACTGGTAACATTGGCAAAGTTTTTCCACATGTACACTGTATTCTCTCCAACTCATTGGAGTTTATTATTGAAATATTAGCTCCTGTGTCTATCATTATTTTAGCGGGAACTCCTTCCACCTCCGCTGTTATATAAATTATCTCATTATTACTGTTGCTGAGACTCTTCTCGTTCTCTTCCAAAAGTTCAGTTCGTATGTCTTTCAGATAATGGTTACTTATAACAGTGATGTTTTTATGCTGGTTTTCTTGTCGCAATTCATCCTTTTCTAACCCAGGAAGTATAAGCAGTAACGGGTCATCGTTGTTGATTACTGCCTCCTCTCGTTTAAAGTATTTTGTTCATTGTTTGTGTTATTATTGACCGAGGCATCGTTCGGGAAACTCTGGTTTGTTTCCTGACGTTCTGTACCCTGGTTGATGTTTAACGCCCTGTTCTGTTGTCTGCCAAGATCTTCCAGGCTGGTACTTCGTCTTCCCTGTTCGTGTCTTGGGCCGTCTCGTTCCGCACTCCTCCATCTTCGGTCGGCGCCGTGGAAGCTGCTCCTCCTCGGTTGATAATATCTCCTGGGTCCGCGATCTTCTGCTCTTATAAAATTTACCCTAGGGCGCGACACTCGGTTATTATTATTGCTATTGTTGTTATTACTAACATTATTATTATAGTAACTTCGGTTAGGTGGGTAAGGTCTGTCACCATTATTGTTGGGATATGGATTTCTCTGACTGTATGGGACATTATTATGTTGGTGATAAAAATTGTTTCTATTGTTTGGGTAGGGGTTGTTATTCCTAACGCCGTTAAAATTACCGTTAAACTGGTTATTACGCGGCGGGTTGTTAGGGCCGTCGTAATTACTGGGCTGGTTCCGGTTATTTGTATGGTTATTGCCGTTATTGGGGTAGGTAGTCGGCCTTACTTCTGGTCTCTCATTTCTCTTTCTGCTCTGCCGATAATACTCTTCGTTCTCGTATCCCTCCAATAACTCGGTCATTCCCTGGATTTTATATTAGTGAATGATACTATATCTGGTTCACTAAACATTCTTCTGGGATTGCTGGCTCGAGGTGTTTTGCCATGCACACCTTTCCCAAGAAATATGCCGTCATACTGCTACCTAATTGTGCCCTGTATCTTCCATTACAAATATTGTCACGGATCAAGTTCTGGGTGGTCTCAGACCAGTATTTTGTCTTAAACATTTTCCGGAACTGTTGGTAGTCAGGAATCTCACTCCGGTTGGCCATCCACCAATTATCAGTTATGTCTCGGAAAGACTCGTCTAATATCTCCCTGCTATGGCTCCATTGGGTAATTTTATGCTTGGTCAAATATTCTTCTACCCTAGCCAGGAACTCCATCGGCTTGCGTTTGTATTGCCGGAAGTTGAGCCACTCTCGGCTTTCGTTGACAGGCAATCCGGTGAAATGAGTTGGTCTGTTTCTTATCGCTTCCATCTCCTCTCGGCTTTGTCGCACCTGACCGGTGATACTGGCCATGGTCTCTTGTATATCATTACATCGTTCTGTGACTTGGTTGCGTACTTTTCCGAACTTTTCTTGATTTTCCTTCCTCTGTTCTTCTACCTTCCTACGACTATGTTCTTCGATATTCGTGAACTTGATGTTCACCACTTCTTTAAACTCATGCACCTCCTTATCGGTCTGGTTGCACTTTCCATCAATCTCTCGAATCTGTCTATTGACCATTATATTTTCTTCTTCCATCTTCTTATTCATCGCTTTTTTGTTAACATTGATGTCTTTATTCAGTTCTTCTCGCAACAATTCCATCCTTTCGTCCAGTTTGTCCAGATTCTCCTGATTGACCTCTCTTAATTCTTCTCTCAAAATTTGATTGTCCTCTCTCAATTCTTCCAATTTCTCTCCCATCTTCTCTTCCAACTTCCTGTTATCTTCTTTCAACTCTTCCTTCAATTGTCGGTTGTTCTTCTCTATCTTCTTCCTGGTTTCATCGATTTTCTGATTAGTATTCTCAATTTTATTAATCAATTCTTCTTTAGTCGCCTTGAATTCTTCTTTGAACGATTGGTTGTCTTCCTTCAATTCTTCTAACTTCTTCCCCATCTCTTCTTCCATCTTCTTGTTGTCTTCCTTCAAATCTTCTATGTTCTGGTTCATCCCCGTCAACTCTTCTTTTGTGGATTGATTATCCTTCTTCAATTCTTCCATCTTCTCTTCCATCTTCTTGCTGTTTTCTTCCATCTTCTCTTCCATCTTCCTGCTGTTTTCTTCTATCCTCTTGTTGGTATTTTCTATGTTTTTATTTATCCCACCCAAATCTTCTTTCAAGGATTGTTTGTCTTCCTCCCTATTCTCGTCCATTTTCTTGTTATTCTCTTCCATCTCCTTCTTCCTGTCCTCCTCCATTTTCTTGTTACTCTCCTCCATTCTCTTATTCATTTCCATCATCATCCTGAACATTTGTTGTGTTGTCATGTCCTCTGTTTCCTTCTCCGGCACATTGATTTCCACTGTTTGTGTAGGCATTTCGGGTTGTTCGTCTGGTTGTTCAGTTTGTTTGGACAACACCGGCGGCAATGACTCTCCCACCTCTACTGGCGTCGCCTCTTTATTGTCCATGTCAACTTCTTTTTCTTTCTCGGCCTCCGCAGCCCGTTTCTTAGATGTTGCACGTCGTTGCATTTTCCCTTGAAATTCTCTGGCTCTGTAGCTGTTGCCTAGCTCCAACTAGTGATTGGGCAGATTGTATTGGCCTTCCAATCGCTAATTAAAGCCCCTAAATTTGTGCGCCAATTTGTAATAAAATAAGAAAAATTGTAATGTAATATGTTTAATTGGTGTGTTTAATTTGGTGTGGCTCTCGACGTCTTACTGGCCTGAAACACTTCCTTAAGTTTCCCAGCTGGTCGAGTCTCAATGGTAGCAAGACCGGTCGAGTAGCGTAATGTTGATGAAGAAATATATGTTCAGCTTCACCGAAAGTTTCAAAACAAAAATTGTTGTTTTGAAAAAAAAAATTAAAATAAAATTATGTTTATAAAAAAAAATAATTAAAATTTTTCTTCTTCTTTTTATTAATTAATTAATTATAATCAATTAATTAATATAGGGCTGTGAAGTTTTAAAAAGTGTAATGCTCTTCTGAAAAATTTATTAAAGTTTTGGTATATTTTAAATAAACTATCACCACTCATAAGATTGTCTTCAAACCAATCGATACTTGTTTACCTTTTTATTTTTTAGGTTATCTTCACTTATAGGTGGTAAAGTCCTGGTAGATTATTAATTAGAATTATATTAGTGATAACTAGTAATATTTACGAAATAAAGAACTATTTAGTGTTGAAGAATATTAATGTTTTATTAATTAATAGCAATATTGACTCTTATCGATTATAATATCGATTCTCAGGATATCGAAAAAGTTACAAAGTATATTATATAAAAATCATACAGGGTTCTTTAAACAGCCAATTATTATCAAAGTCAGAGAAATCGGGCTAATATTTAAAAAGTATAACGTTACAACAAATTAATAATTATTACTAAACACAGACATTGAATGATAAATTTAAAAATAATATAATTGTTTTTCACCAACAGCTGATATGTGCACGTAGAGGCATTGGAATTGTCAAAGAAAGATGGCTGCCATCAAGTTGATCAAAATGTCGCTCGTTCCTGCTTCGTTCCAAATAATGTATTTTCTGGCAGTATTCCTGTTCTGGTGTCTGCAAATCTCTTGTTAAATGTTGTTTAGTGCCTAG
Source organism: Magicicada septendecula (assembly GCA_034769895.1). Taxonomy (NCBI): domain Eukaryota; kingdom Metazoa; phylum Arthropoda; class Insecta; order Hemiptera; family Cicadidae; genus Magicicada; species Magicicada septendecula. The sequence goes on along the minus strand of CM068375.1, from coordinate 333,593,600 downwards.
TGTAATGTTTCTGGGTTGTATTTAGTGTATTCGTGTAATTATAAGTTCAAACACTTTTCCCGATACCGACACTAATACTTGGTTAATGTGTTATACAGTTTTCTGGTGTTTTGTGGTGTTTTTCGGAGTAGAAACGTATTGTTCAGTGTTATGTAGTGTTTCTTGATTGTTTCTGTTATAATATGAGAGTTCTAGATGTATTTTATAAGTCACTCGCGATTTCACAATAACGTACTATTCACCGCTCAACTTTGCCGTTGTAAGATAGGTTAGATCGTCATGAAACTCTCGTCATGTTAACCGTTCGAATACCAATAATCAACTATTTCCTTCAGTCTCAATTAAACTCTTAGCCCATATAATATTATCCTTAACATTGTTCAAATATATTTTCACATCCTGTGCACACTTTAATATTTCACTATATAAATGCCTAAACTTGGGTTATTTATCAATTTTATTCACTAGATGTTATTTAAATTAATCTTTCAGTTCATTCGCCTTATTTTCATATTAAATAATGCCGTTTTATAGTGTTTTCTGTCCAAAAATAGTAATTTTACTTTCAGTTTGGTATTCTCTGATAAGTCAAAACATACTTCCTGTCATTATAAAAATTCAGCCATTTTATCAGTTATATTTAATATTAATAATCTTATACTGTATTAAAAGGTTTATATTCCCTTATTTTCTTGTAATTAACTGAATTAGTTGTATTCTGAAACATTATTCTGGAATATATGACTCCCATGTCCAAATTTCTGAGTTTAGTCATTTTCATTTTTATTTATAATTCTGAATATAATTTATTAAAATCTCTCTAAATGGTATGTGCAATTATATGGCATGATCTCAAGTTTATTTTGTCTAAATCCCTTTTGTTTATTTGCATTTAAATGAGCAATTTCTCTGTTTTGATGAAGTTTGGTTTCCATTCTTTTGGCCTAGGTTTTTTAACAATTTTTCCTTACAAAACTTTACAAACAATATATGATGTGTGATACCCTCTCTGACTTTTACATATAGTATTATAAATTAAACATGTTTTCAAATTACACAATAACAATTAGTATTGGTTACAATACAGATAACAGTCAAACAAATAAAGAACATCTTTAAATAAATGGTTGTCTTCAAGTCAGATATTTTACAACAAAATCCTTATTTCTAACATGGAAATATGGTTCACAGAAAAAGGTTTTTTACTAACTAACATCTTAATTACTTCCTACTATTTACAAGTAGTAATTATTTTTATAGTTCTGATGTTAGTTGTATCAGACCCAAACAAATGGCCTTATATCTAACAAATTTTTAAACATTCTTTTACTATATACATAAAAACCTTATATTTATATTCTTATTTCTAACTATTATTATAAGTAGGATTCTACAGTTTTTATACCGTCTTTTACACATTGTCTTTGGGGAATTGTACCCTGTCATTAATAAATAAATAGCATAAATTGTTCAAAAAGTATTATGAAATCTGTTTTTCTTTTTGCATATAAAACAAAATGTTATTTTTAACAGATTTATTTCTTACGAACAACATATTGTCACAGTACACATTTCAAGTCATTGAAAATTGCATATTTCATTGCATTCAATGTTTGTGATTGCCAAGAATGAAACACTAGGTTCATTTTTTATAATACCCAAAACTATCACTGGTTCACTTTGCACTTTTATATTATGTTAATGCTAAATGGTCGTATAGTCTTATCAACATAATAAATTGGTTAGCGTTTTTTCAATGGAGATTTGTTCCATGGGTACTATATTACTGTTTCATCTTAGTTCACAGGCAACTTTTACTTTATACACTTTTCTCTCTTAAATTTATATACATGTGGTTTTCTTTTCGTTATACTTTTATTTTTAAATATTTATTTTGGGGATATAAGGATTTGGGTGTCTTTTATAAGAGCATGACATTTCTTCAGGATGCTGCCTTCTTCTTCTTTCATCAGTTTTCTTTTCTCCTGCCTTCTGGGATTGGTATCTTCTCCATCTTCTTCTTGATGCCATCAGGTTTCTTGGGATTTTCTCCATCTCCTTCTTTATTTTAGAAATACACCACCTGTATTGGTTGATCTTGGCTTATTTTCGGGTTTCTATTCTATTTATTCTCCCTCGTTGTGGGTTTGGTCATATTCTGTACTACTTTGTTATTTACTTTTTTACCTTGAAAACCTTTGGTTATGAGACTGGTTTTGGATGACTCATCACTAGTAACTCCTTTTATTTGAACTTGTATTTTCTTTATAATAATGATTTCTTTCCACAGTTGCTATGAATTAATCTATTTATATTAAACTTAATGCTTTCTTCCAAATTTAAATATTATAACTTCATTATTCTAATGATCAATTGCCATTCAATATTATGCATACATCTGTCACGCTACACTGTGTATTATACATTGCTTCGCGTATGTCCCTCAGCACTCTTAAACCGTGTGAAGCTCCTTCTTCTTCTTCTTCTTCTTCTTCTTCTTCTTCTTCTTCTTCTTCTTCTTCTTCTTCTTCTTCTTCTTCTTTACGGCTTACACTGTTTAGACTGCTCCGTCTCCAAACAGGTCGAACCATATCATCTTTGGTTTTCTCAGGCTTCACTTCACTTGTGGCTGATACGTACAATAAGACTATCTCGGCGAATGAGTCACTGCCCATTCTGCTAATGTGCTGTTTCCAGCTCCCTCTAAACTTTTTGGTGATTTCGTTTACATCTTCAACTTTCAGTTCCTCCGCTATCTGATTGTTCCTTTCCATATCTAATTATCTGCACCCAGCTATGGAACGAAAACATTTTATTTCCGTAGCTTGAATTCTTGATATTTATCTAGCAGACACTGACCACGTTTTTGGGCCATAAGTAAGGGTAGGAACTGTTATGGATTTGTACAATTTTATTATTGACTCTTTCCTTGCCTTGTATTTTAGAGCACGTCGGAGAGTTTCTGTAAGCTTGTTAAGTTATTAATTTTTTCATTATTATCTTCTTCGTTTTTATGTGAGAAATAACCACCTAAATAGTTAAATTCTGACATTTGTTCTATAATTTTACTGTCCAAAACAATTTTTGATCTAACTGACCATGTTCCTTTAAGAGCTATACATTTTGTTTTATCGTCAGATATTTCCATATTAAATTCATCTACATTAAGAGTCAGGGATGTCACTGACTATAAATTCGAAAACTTGAAAACACCATTTCATTGTCATGTAGACTTTGGCTTCATCTCTCTTCTTCATTGTGCAAAGCTTAATTGTGTAATTAACTTTGAACTTTTCCTTAAATGTTACTTAACACAATTTGTTGTTTTATGTTTTATGCAACGATAATAATTAATTACTGACAATACATGCAGCAAAATGAGTGGTTTCTATTAACAACAAATTTTATTTTTTTACAAAACAGTCTTTTTAAGTACAGTGTCATTCACAGTTTTACTACCGTCCTTTTAACATTAACTACAATATAATTCTAGTGTCCGATAAAGCAGCGGCTGCTGGTGTGTAAACATGGAACAATTAAACAATGTTGGGAAGAACGTAATTCCCAAGGGAACGTAACGTAAGGGAACGTGATCTTCTAAGCCCGTTCCCACAAGTGTTACCTGGAATTTCTTTGGCTGTGTTTGCTGTATTCCTCTCTACTGTATGCAAACGTGGCTGCAGGTTTCTAAAGTAGGATTTAAAATGGTGAAATCACTGTACAAAATAAACTGGTAGCATTCAATGTTGTATCTTATTATACAAAGTAATAACTGCTTACTGAAAGTCTATATTGTTAAGCACCAACATATACTTCTGCGAGAAGCTACAACTAGATTAAACAGTTTTAAAACAGTGATGATAATATAGATTGAATTTATTTTAATTCAAAATCATTCTACCAGACTATTAGGCGAAAAAACTGTTACAATCATTTTGCTGAGTACTCTTGTATTAGGTCCTCATAACTGAAAATGACAATGGTAGAAATAGTCTAAGCCAATTAACATACTTAGATTTTTATTTTCGACGACTAGGGAACACGTAGAATAACTTCACGTAGAATGACACTTGAAATTAAGAAATGATTTTTCTTCATTTTTCTCTTCGTTTTCCTTCTATTTAATTTCATTTTCCGTGTATTTCCTTATCTTTTTGTGTGTGCAGACAGTTATTTGTTGGTTCTCTTATTTTTGAAAACTACCGAAAATCGGTGTTTTAGGTAGTAGTAGTAGTAGTAGTAGTAGTAGTAGTAGTAGTAGTAGTAGTAGTAGTAGTAGTAGTAGTAGTAGTAGTAGTAGTAGTAGTAGTAGTAGTAGCAGTAGTAGTAGTAGCAGCAGCAGCAGCAGAAGTAGTAGCAGTAGTAGCAATAGGAGACATTGATACTTATTTACAAATTGTAATATATCACATAGCGGAAATAACCACATAGAACCAAAGTGAAATATGTTGCAACGATATGTTGTCTTTGTCGTCTTCACAAGGCATCATGGTATAAGCTAATAACCTCTTCGAGTTTGATCGTCAGACAATTTATCTGTGCTGGGACCTACAGATACTACAGACCTCTTAGTAGAATTGCAGTCTACTGTCAGCGTGATTACACTCCGATCGTCCTTTACGTAAACATGTTACTTCCACTGTCGTGTTATTTACTGACAACGTATTCTTTCTGGCATATCCAATCTAGCATCTGGAAAAGATTTACGCGCCTTAAAACTTCGTTTCAACTGTTTCCAGTAGCCTTTTTCATTACCTGGTGTTGCTTATAAAAACTTACTCATTTTCTTATTCCTTATCTAGTTAGTTAGTTAGTTAGTTAGTTAGTTAGTTCCTTATCTAGGCGCTAATTAGTTCCGTATGCGGGACACAAACAATGATTAATAAACTGCGGCCAGTGATTCGCTAACGACTCAGCTATTATATTACAAACAAAACAAACGACATTTACCTGGGGACTGTTGTAGCGCTGGTACCACTCACACGCTGTGTGTAAATACGAGAATGTGAATCCAATACGAGATTTAGCAAAACCGAAGTAGAGATTTCAACAATTAAGAGTATTTTTAGACGTTAACATTGTTTGACTGTTAAAACGCTCGTCTCGCATTCCTCGTCGACCCCTGCCGCCAAAGAGATTCGTTATGTCAAATACCAAAGCAAGGTAAGTTTCGACGTTGGCAAGTCGATTTGGTCGACTTAACAGAGTTCAACTCGTGCAGGACAGCACGTAGTTGGGACGGTAAGGGTAAATGGTTTCTTTTTCATCGGAAACTTTGTAATCCCATCACATCCCCTATAAGTTTATCTTAGCTTAATTATTGACAGAGAACAATACCTACTTGGGCAATTGTGATTACTTTTCCCGTGTCACTGGGAAGGAGTTAAAATGTTTAGTACGCAATATAGACATCACGGCTGACAGCTACAACAAACATAGTAAGAGAGACACTAGACATGGGAGCTTAAGTTGTTTTTAGAAAAATGCATGCGTATCAGTTTATAGAAATGCACAAAACTATAAAAACAGAATATTATGGGAGATGTTTTCATTTTGTACAAGAAAGCTGCATTAAGATAAGTGATGTATGGAGTAGTGGGTCCACGGCGCCTCACACCGAAAGCATTATATTGTGACAAGAAAATGACATTAACTGAATTTCGTACCGTAGATGTTCGAGAACCAAAATAAGCGCACAATACTACTCATATTGCGACACTTTCAGACACTATGTACTTCTTGCTTTCACTGAGCATTGTGCAGGGTAATATAGATTACATGTTATACAGAGAAAGACGTCTGAACAACAACATTGTAAATATCTAACAAAATTTAGAAATATGATAAGTAGCAAATAATGGAGTTTTAAGTACATTTGTACTTAAGGTTGTGTGTATACTTATCAGAAAATACAGCCTTTATATCAGTTCAACTGTTTTATCGCTAATCAGGCACAGTCAATTTTATCAATTGCTAGATAACACGACGAAGTTTAAAATATCAAAAGCCAGCAGGTAAACCAAACCAACATCCTATCAAGACACTATTACTGAACAATATTCAAAATTATGAAGGCTGAGGATGGGAACAATATGTTTCCCGAAACATGTCCCAAATAAAGGGAAAAACAACTTGAGGTAAATTAATTATTATTTTAAAAATATAATATATATATATTGCAACGACACGTTTAGCATAAGTATATGTATCAACCCCTAACTGAGGTATGATAACATATGTATAGACGTATGAAATATGTAAGATGTACATAATAAAAATAGTATAATAAATATACGTTAGATATAAGAAAGAATGTAATAAATGTAAGCAGTGTTTATCTTTAAATAAATACTATATTGTACGTAAGCATGTATATGGAAGCATATGACTTTGTTGGTTTTTAAAACGTAACGAAGGGGAGCTATTAACACGCAGAGACCGGCAGCGGTGACGTCAGATCGACATGCGGTCGCCTGTGCAGCCTGCGTGTGTGTATATGTACATGTGTAAATAACAGACAGGTTAAATTATGCAAACGAGGGTGGAAGATTTCACACAGTTTTTTAAGGATTGTACGTGAACCAAAAGTCACACGAATCAGCGACATATGTGAATACATAGCTGACGCCTGGCGCTTCAATTTGGCGTTAATTGGTCATTAATCGTGGGAACGGTTCAGACACCGTGTGAAATTTTGCCATAGCTGCCATAATTTGCACAGCGTAACATCCATAATTTGCATAGACAAGGTATAATATTAGACCTAACCATTGGTGTAATAATATTTATAAAAAAGTGTGCGCTTCATAAAAAGACGCGTAGCTTGAAAGTGATGATGAAACCGACGCGCCGGCCAGTCCAAAGTTGTCAGAAACAGTTCCCTACAGGAATTGCAACGGGCAGCAGTATAAAACCCCAGCGCGCGACACACTTTTTCTCAGATCAAGTTCATTTAGTAAGAGGAATCCACGCATTTCGACAACGTAAATTTTACAAAGTTGTAGTAATGTTTTGAATAGTAGTCTATATACTGAAGTGCGATGGAACAGGCAGTACGTCGGTGCAGTTATTAAAGAACGAGTGATTTTAATAAAAGACTGTATTAATGAAGCTACAAGAGTCGTAACTATGTAGAACTTCTAGACAGCTACGAGGGACAAGGAAGAAGAGGAGAGGAACTAGATATCTACGAGAGGACCCAGGGACAGCCCAAGCATCTACATCCAACCGTTCATCATCAAGGCTACAGGTCCACATCAGAACTCAGCATCCAGGAGACGGAGCGAGGAATTCAACGACGTAGAGACAAGAGGAGCTGATACCGAAGAGGATCATCAAACTCGAGAGTCCGGATGACGGTAATAACAATTTAAAGGGGTGCAGGAAAAATGCAGGTGAACTCGAACATTTATTTAATATTATAAATGACCCTGAAGTCTATCAACAAAAGCTCTAGTTTCCATATCCAAGTTTACAAGTACATTAATATATTTTTTTAATGTATATATCATCGTTATATGCGGAGAGAATCCAACCACTTCTAGAACTCACTAGAAAAGAAAGTAAATGGAAAAGGTAGGTACATCATGAAGAAGCGTTCCGTGAAGTGAAAAATCTATTCCTACATAACATTATGCTGCATCATCCACAACGAGAAGGACGATATATAATCTACGCAGATGCCAGTGACTATGCAGTAGGGAGTGTCCTGTATCAAGAAGATAAACACGGAGAGCTACGAGTCACCGCATACGCCAGTCGAGTCTCCAAAGGAGCAGAAAAACACTACTGTACGTCAGAAAAGGGAATCTTAGCGATAGTATACGCCTTGAAGCAGTTTCGTTATTATGTGTATGGAACACACTTTGAAATACACACGGATCATCAAGCGCTTTCATTTTTATTAAGTCGTAAAGCAACAAATGCACGACTATTGAGATGGATACAGGCCATAAAAGAGTATTCATTCACAATAAAATATTGTAAAGGCTCGGATAATATAATTGCCGACACACTAAGTCGTTATCCACCACAAGAGACACAAGAAACTCATGAAGCTAAGTGGAGCGATGTGAAAATATTAAATATTACTTATCATACAGATGATAGAGTTAAATATGTGCTAAATAATTTAGCAAGTGAACAAAATAAAGATTCACAGATAAGTCACTTGAAACTATCCACACTATCTAGTAGGTATACGACAAATAATAGTATATGTATAAACTCGTCAATTATGATTGAAAAATAGTCCTATCACCAAGAGGTGTTAAAAACACTAACTATACCATGTCATCAAAGTTTAGCACATGCGTCTGCTTTAAAATGTCATTTAGCTTTGAAGGAAGACTTCATTTTGCATAATATGTTTAAAAGAATTAAAGCAATCTTAAAACGATGCTACGAATATCAAACAGCACGACATCCGAATCTTCACACCTATGTAGATATGCAAAATATAAAGACACAGGAAAAGGGAGAATTAGTAGCCGTAGACTTCATGGGCCCATTTCCGAGAGCTATTCACGGGGGTACGAAGCACATACTTGTATGTATAGATGTGTTCACCAAGGCAGTTCGACTCTACGCTATTCGAAGACCTACCACAAAAAGTGTACTGAATGTCATACTACGAAAATATGTACCGAAGTATGGTCAAATCAAAAAAGTATTGAGTGACCAAGGTAAACAATTTCAAAATAAAGCATGGACGGAAACGCTAACTCAGCACGGCATACAACCAGTGTTAACGTCAATACGACATACACAAGGAAACCTTGCTGAGAGGGTAAATAAAGAGTTAGGAAAACATTTACGCATCTACTGTAATGAACAACATAATCGATGGGCAGAGAACTTATCATTTTTTAAACAAGCTATAAATGCTACATACAGTGAAGCTATGGGATATACACCGGTGGAACTGGAAACAAATAAGAAACCCAATAGATTCTGGTCGAGAAAATTTGACAAACCTCCAATGCGAAGATGAGGATGGAAAAACTTAGAGAAAAGAGGATCGAGAGGTTCAACAGAACGCACAAACTCATCACATTCCATGAAAGAGAGAGAGTTTGCTACTAAAATGTAATCCAGTGGGAAAACGAATGGACAATACAGCAAAGAAACTATTCAGATTGTACGAGGGACCCTACTTATTACAAAGGAGGAAAGGACGACACACATTTATCTCCTACGATCCAACAAGAAACAAGATCATTGGAAAGTACCGTGAATCAGCATTCCGTAAATTCTATGGATAAAGGAATTAATAAATAGTCAATTTATAAGTCCATGGGAGGGACGTAATCCACCCAGGGAAAATGAAAAATTTTAAGAACCCTTATAACCACCAATTGTGAGTTGTAAAAATAATTTAAATAAAGAATTTCTGAGTAAGGAAATAAAATTTGAATAACATTCAAATTTTATTTTACCCAGCAGGGGAATTTATGCAACGATAAGTTTAGCATAAGTATATGTATCAACCCCTGACTGAGGTATGATAACATATGTATAGACGTATGAAATATGTAAGATGTACATAATAAAAATAGTATAATAAATATACGTTAGATATAAGAAAGAATGTAATAAATATAAACAGTATTTATTTTTAAATAAATACTATATTTTACGTAAGCATGTAAATGGAAGCATATGACTTTGTTGGTTTTTAAAACGTAACGAAGGGGAGCTGTTAACACGCAGAGACCGGCAGCGGTGACGTCAGAACGACATGCGGTCGCCTGTGCAGCCTGTGCCTGTGCCTGTGTACCTGCCTGTGCCTGTGTGTGTGTGCCTGTGTGTGTGTGTGCCTGTGTTGTGTACATGTGTAAATAACAGACAGGTTAAATTATGCAAACGAGGGTGGAAGATTTCACACAGTTTTTTAAGGATTGTACGAGAACCAAAAATCACACGAATCAGCGACATATGTGAATACATAGCCGACGCCTGGCGCTTCAATTTGGCGTTAAGTGGTCATTAATCGTGGGAACGGTTCAGACACCGTGTGAAATTTTGCCATAGCTGCCATAATTTGCACAGCGTAACATCCATAATTTGCATAGACAAGGTATAATATTAGACCTAACCATTGGTGTAATAATATTTATAAAAAAGTGTGCGCTTCATAAAAAGACGCGTAGCTTGAAAGTGATGATGAAACCGACGCGCCGGCCAGTCCAAAGTTGTCAGAAACAGTTCCCTACAGGAATTGCAACGGGCAGCAGTATAAAACCCCAGCGCGCGACACACTTTTTCTCAGATCAAGTTCATTTAGTAAGAGGAATCCACGCATTTCGACAACGTAAATTTTACAAAGTTGTAGTAATGTTTTGAATAGTAGTCTATATACTGAAGTGCGATGGAACAGGCAGTACGTCGGTGCAGTTATTAAAGAACGAGTGATTTTAATAAAAGACTGTATTAATGAAGCTACAAGAGTCGTAACTATGTAGAACTTCTAGACAGCTACGAGGGACAAGGAAGAAGAGGAGAGGAACTAGATATCTACGAGAGGACCCAGGGACAGCCCAAGCATCTACATCCAACCGTTCATCATCAAGGCTACAGGTCCACATCAGAACTCAGCATCCAGGAGACGGAGCGAGGAATTCAACGACGTAGAGACAAGAGGAGCTGATACCGAAGAGGATCATCAAACTCGAGAGTCCGGATGACGGTAATAACAATTTAAAGGGGTGCAGGAAAAATGCAGGTGAACTCGAACATTTATTTAATATTATAAATGACCCTGAAGTCTATCAACAAAAGCTCTAGTTTCCATATCCAAGTTTACAAGTACATTAATATATTTTTTTAATGTATATATCATCGTTATATGCGGAGAGAATCCAACCACTTCTAGAACTCACTAGAAAAGAAAGTAAATGGAAAAGGTAGGTACATCATGAAGAAGCGTTCCGTGAAGTGAAAAATCTATTCCTACATAACATTATGCTGCATCATCCACAACGAGAAGGACGATATATAATCTACGCAGATGCCAGTGACTATGCAGTAGGGAGTGTCCTGTATCAAGAAGATAAACACGGAGAGCTACGAGTCACCGCATACGCCAGTCGAGTCTCCAAAGGAGCAGAAAAACACTACTGTACGTCAGAAAAGGGAATCTTAGCGATAGTATACGCCTTGAAGCAGTTTCGTTATTATGTGTATGGAACACACTTTGAAATACACACGGATCATCAAGCGCTTTCATTTTTATTAAGTCGTAAAGCAACAAATGCACTACTATTGAGATGGATACAGGCCATAAAAGAGTATTCATTCACAATAAAATATTGTAAAGGCTCGGATAATATAATTGCCGACACACTAAGTCGTTATCCACCACAAGAGACACAAGAAACTCATGAAGCTAAGTGGAGCGATGTGAAAATATTAAATATTACTTATCATACAGATGATAGAGTTAAATATGTGCTAAATAATTTAGCAAGTGAACAAAATAAAGATTCACAGATAAGTCACTTGAAACTATCCACACTATCTAGTAGGTATACGACAAATAATAGTATATGTATAAACTCGTCAATTATGATTGAAAAATAGTCCTATCACCAAGAGATGTTAAAAACACTAACTATACCATGTCATCAAAGTTTAGCACATGCGTCTGCTTTAAAATGTCATTTAGCTTTGAAGGAAGACTTCATTTTGCATAATATGTTTAAAAGAATTAAAGCAATCTTAAAACGATGCTACGAATATCAAACAGCACGACATCCGAATCTTCACACCTATGTAGATATGCAAAATATAAAGACACAGGAAAAGGGAGAATTAGTAGCCGTAGACTTCATGGGCCCATTTCCGAGAGCTATTCACGGGGGTACGAAGCACATACTTGTATGTATAGATGTGTTCACCAAGGCAGTTCGACTCTACGCTATTCGAAGACCTACCACAAAAAGTGTACTGAATGTCATACTACGAAAATATGTACCGAAGTATGGTCAAATCAAAAAAGTATTGAGTGACCAAGGTAAACAATTTCAAAATAAAGCATGGACGGAAACGCTAACTCAGCACGGCATACAACCAGTGTTAACGTCAATACGACATACACAAGGAAACCTTGCTGAGAGGGTAAATAAAGAGTTAGGAAAACATTTACGCATCTACTGTAATGAACAACATAATCGATGGGCAGAGAACTTATCATTTTTTAAACAAGCTATAAATGCTACATACAGTGAAGCTATGGGATATACACCGGTGGAACTGGAAACAAATAAGAAACCCAATAGATTCTGGTCGAGAAAATTTGACAAACCTCCAATGCGAAGATGAGGATGGAAAAACTTAGAGAAAAGAGGATCAACAGAACGCACAAACTCATCACATTCCATGAAAGAGAGAGTTTGCTACTAAAATGTAATCCAGTGGGAAAACGAATCGACAATACAGCAAAGAAACTATTCAGATTGTACGAGGGACCCTACTTATTACAAAGGAGGAAAGGACGACACACATTTATCTCCTACGATCCAACAAGAAACAAGATCATTGGAAAGTACCGTGAATCAGCATTCCGTAAATTTTATGGATAAAGGAATTAATAAATAGTCAATTTACAAGTCCATGGGAGGGACGTAATCCACCCAGGGAAAATGAAAAATTTTAAGAACCCTTATAACCACCAATTGTGAGTTGTAAAAATAATTTAAATAAAGAATTTCTGAGTAAGGAAATAAAATTTGAATAACATTCAAATTTTATTTTACCCAGCAGGGGAATTTATGCAACGATAAATTTAGCATAAGTATATGTATCAACCCCTGACTGAGGTATGATAACATATGTATAGACGTATGAAATATGTAAGATGTACATAATAAAAATAGTATAATAAATATACGTTAGATATAAGAAAGAATGTAATAAATATAAACAGTATTTATTTTTAAATAAATACTATATTTTACGTAAGCATGTAAATGGAAGCATATGACTTTGTTGGTTTTTAAAACGTAACGAAGGGGAGCTGTTAACACGCAGAGACCGGCAGCGGTGACGTCAGAACGACATGCGGTCGCCTGTGCAGCCTGTGCCTGTGCCTGTGTACCTGCCTGTGCCTGTGTGTGTGTGCCTGTGTGTGTGTGTGCCTGTGTTGTGTACATGTGTAAATAACAGACAGGTTAAATTATGCAAACGAGGGTGGAAGATTTCACACAGTTTTTTAAGGATTGTACGAGAACCAAAAATCACACGAATCAGCGACATATGTGAATACATAGCCGACGCCTGGCGCTTCAATTTGGCGTTAAGTGGTCATTAATCGTGGGAACGGTTCAGACACCGTGTGAAATTTTGCCATAGCTGCCATAATTTGCACAGCGTAACATCCATAATTTGCATAGACAAGGTATAATATTAGACCTAACCATTGGTGTAATAATATTTATAAAAAGTGTGCGCTTCATAAAAAGACACCTAGCTTGAAAGTGATGATGAAACCGACGCGCCGGCCAGTCCAAAGTTGTCAGAAACAGTTCCCTACAGGAATTGCAACGGGCAGCAGTATAAAACCCCAGCGCGCGACACACTTTTTCTCAGATCAAGTTCATTTAGTAAGAGGAATCCACGCATCTCGACAACGTAAAATTTACAAAATTGTAGTAATGTTTTGAATAGTAGTCAATATACTGAAGTGCGATGGAACCGGCAGTACGTCGGTTATTAAAGAACGAGTGATTTTAATAAAAGACTGTATAAATGAAGCTACAAGAGTCGTAACTATGTAGAACTTCTAGACAGCTACGAGGGACAAGGAAGAAGAGGAGAGGAACTAGATATCTACGGGAGTACGCAGGGACAGCCCAAGCATCTACATCCAATCGTTCATCATCAAGTCTAGAGTTCCACATCAGAACTCAGCATCCAGGAGACGGAGCGAGGAATTCAACGACGTAGAGACAAGAGGAGCTGATACCGAAGAGGATCGTCAAACTCGAGAGTCCGGATGACGGTAATAACAATTTAAAGGGGTGCAGGAAAAATGCAGGTGAACTCGAACATTTATTTAATATTATAAATGACCCTGAAGTCTATCAACAAAAGCTCTAGTTTCCATATCCAAGTTTACAAGTACATTAATATATTTTTTTAACTTGAAGAATTAATAAATAATTGTTAAATATATAAATGAGAATAGAGAATATCATAGTAGTAATCTCATAATTGAATGGTCAATAAAGAACCATAGTTTATTATATTTAGTAATTAATTAGATGAATAATTTTTAAATATGAGATGTACGTAATGGTTAATTAATTAAGAAATTAAAATTATTGTCAGTTAACGTAAATGAGGTTCCCTATTAATATTTTAATTAATATTTGAATTAATTAAAAGTTTAATTTACGTGGTATACATTGAAAACCTCACTTGTAAATCTGGATCAGTATTTAAATGTTATACGTATTAATTACGTTTCTTATTATATTTATATGTGTTATATGTATTACTATATGTCTGTGTACTATTTCAGGTCATATATAATGTATGTGTGTATATACTATGTCTTAGAAGTATAAGAAATCAGAGTTAAACACATTATGAGTATATTATATTCGGGTTGAATATAAGGGTTCATATAACAAGAAACCCACATTGAACAATTTAAATAACATGACAATTTGCGATTTTTGAATAAATCAAATGAATATGCTTTTTTTGAAAGAGTCGTACTAATTTCACAACCAGAACTCAATCCTCTGTACTCTTTACTTGTAAATTAAAACTTATAACGTTATTCACGCGCTTATCCACACTCAATCAACGACCAAAGCCTGCGACCCAGCCGGGGAACATCAAGGTAAATACTGCTGAAGAAGAGTGTATCTCCGAGATGTGGGTAAGTGCGGGCATACGAGTAAGTGCGTATGTGTAAAAAGTAAGTGTACAAAAATAACGCTGTAGTTTATATCTGTGTGTGTGTGTATGTGCGCGCGCGCGCGCGTGTGTGCCCGCCTGCAGGTAATAAAATTTTAACCTTACTTCTGTTAAAACGACGTTCAAAAATTCAGGAGAATGTTTTAAAGTAAATATTAAATGTACTATCTACGACTTGATTGTTAATAATATTCGTAAAACTAGCAGTGTAAACGAACGATTTGAAGTGAAAAAACGGGCGGCCGTACAGGAGAACGGACTTGAAGCATATGTATCAGGAAACGGGCTTGAACGGACATGTGTGTGAATTCATATTTACAAGGCTTTGTCAGCGTCAAAAACATTGAGAGAAAATGAGGCAGTGTTTTTAGGTTGGTCAGTGTGTACGTGTGTGTTGGAGGGTCGGTGGAAATTACATACGTATAGGGACGGTATGAAAAACATTAAAGTTAAATATCAAGTTTTGTTTGCCACTGGGCAACAGCTGTTTCGGTAAATTGAGGTCAACTGGTACAACTGCTAAATCGTCTGTCTGTACACAAAAGTAACTCGGCTGGTGTAAATTGTGCTCTTCCATTGTAAGCGCACTGAATTCATGACTACGGCCGTTGCTAACACCGCTGTTTTAGGTAATAGAAAATACCTGATACAAAAATATATAGAATGTAATATTGAATTCTGTAACCTAAAAATTTAGCTTTTTTTCGTACAAAATTATTGATATTCATTTTAATATACTCTAGTAATTCAACAGCATACTTTATTGAGCAAATGATAAATTATTCAAATGAATAAATATGTAATACCTTTCGACAACCATACAGACGTTTCTCAGAGTAAATGTACTTTCATACACTAACGATGGTTTGTTGACAAGAGTTTAAATGTGTATTATTTAAAGTCTAAACTTAACATTTTGTAAAAACCAATATATGTTAATGTAGGTTATCTCTAGCAAATCTAAATAAAACGTACAATGATGTACAATTTTTACTTTTAGATGAAAATTATTACTATGTTAATATAATTCCAAACATTTTAGTTTATACTTAGATTTTACAACGAACGCACGAATACTGATTTCTTAGATAGTATCATAAATTATTCAACAGTGCAGAAATAAAAATTCACGCAACTCAGTATTGATTGTACAAAATAAAATTATCGTGATAAAGCAGTTGAGTTTGTATAATTTGGTTTCTAATAGACACTATAAAAAAGAACAAGATATATAACTCGAATTTCAACTGAACTAAAACACGCCTACAACAGGCACACAAATGACACTAAACTCGTTGTCCAACAGCATGCATTATAAATCACCGGTAGGCGACCAATAAAATACAAATAAAATGAATGTATGAACTCGACTAGAACTAAATGAAAAAGGCATGATTCTTATATTTATATATTTATGTTTATATTTTCTTTTATCCTGAGCCTGATGTTGAAGTTATGTAAGCAGATTAATAGAACCGCTTCTCGAAGGCGTAATATATCGTAAATTGCTGCACTTAAGGATAGCAATGAGTACTACTGTGGGGTGCAAAACATGTATATATCTGCTTATATACACGATGTAATAAGATTTTGTTCAGTTAAACTATAAAACGTAAGCAATTTTATAATCTACAAAGTGTCCACATTCGAGGTTTGAATAGTAATCGTATAGCAAAAATACATTAAAACTAATAACTGTTTTTGAATCTACTAAATTATATTTATAGGCTTTGCGTGTGCATGTACAAAAAATCACTGAGCAAATGAAATTACGGATTGGCTTGGAGACTGTTGTCCTGTAATCTGAGCTTCGATTTGCAAAATAAATTCATAAATTGTTTTTGCATCATTAGACTACATAGGCTTACGTCGGAAGTATAAACACAAAGAGAATTAGAGGAGGAATATTATGAAAGCGTTATAAAATACTGGTAGAGAAGAAAGAAAGAATAAAAACGGTCAGAGGTAAAGAAGAAGTTCTATGAAGCGATACTACTAATAATCATTATGATAATAATAGTAATAATAATAAAAATATTTAAAACAACATTTATTATAAAATAACAGTATTATTTATTATAAAATAAGAGTAATTATAATAAGAGTTGAAAAATATTTCCAGGATAGGTCTATAAGTACAAGACACAATATTTAAATTATCTTACACACCAGGAAAACGATGTAAAATTTCTTTCTATAGTTATTGAGTGTAACCTGTACTTATTATCGATAAATCTTTCACCTTTTGTTGATAGAACATCACTACTAATTTAATAATTTATATATTAATAATAACATTGTTACGACGGTTAAACCAATCGTCATGTTGTACAGTGGAAACAGAACAACAGATACCGATGGAGTAACTAATTACAAACTTTAATTTAGACACAAGCAATTGTTAGAAAACAGCAAAGGAAGTCTTATAAAATATTTTAAGGTTAATTGTCCAACACACACAAAATGTCACCTTCTTACAGTTTTGTACTAATTATCACAATGATCACGTCCCACTAAACCGATACAATCACTAAGAACCTACACTCTAGTATCGCCCGATCTAAACTGAACTGACAGCCGATAAAAGCTTGTGTTTATACTCTGCTAAGATTCAAGAATAATTTGTCATTTTCCAATGACGTATAGAGCAATTTGCCTACAAGTGTTCTGGAATCAGCTAGAACAGAGCACGCCGACAGGTGAGCTCTGGGACAGCCTCTATTTTTCACGTATGGTAACTCTTACGTAATTGTCTGACATACCCGTAGAATATTCATAATATTTCAGAAACGTCAGAAATTAGTAAACAAAACAGAAAAATATATTTGACAGTAAAACTTTTACAACTACAGCCATTTACATTAAACATTGTACAATAAACGGTGTAATAGGTGACCAATCATACCGCTTACTCTTCCGTAATGGTTGTAAACAGAGTCCGGTAGATAATGATGATCGGTGGGATAATGATCTTGTCGTACAAATGACGAAATGGGGATAATAATCAGTTTGGTGAAACGTAACGACGGCCACGTAACTTCTTGTGCATCACAATGGCTTACGTGCCCAAACTACACCACGGCTTAGGCGGTACAAAATCAGACCGTTATTATTTTCACAGTTTAAAATAATGGTGGACCGGTTTCTAAGCACGTTGGCGCCTAATACGTCTCCGTAGTTTACAAATATGTCCCGTTCAGAAAGGTGGAACAAGCGTCTGAAATTTGGAAAGTGGTCAGTTAAAGTTTATAATGTAAGACGATGTCGGAAACGATATCACCCAAGCTTGAGAAGCAGTATTAGAAGTAGTAGACAACGTAAATAAGAGGAAACCTATAACACATTCAAAAAGAAAATTGTTTAATAAGAAAAATTTGCTACTGTCAATATTAGTGTATCAATATATTTAAGGAAATTCCCGACAATGTACGATTACAGTATCTCTCTCTCTATATGGATGTAACTCCTGACCAATAACTAAAACTAAAATACAAGCAACAGAAGCATTCAACTTGTGGTGTAATAGGAAAACGCAAAAAAAAATATGTTGAAAAAGTAACAAACAAACATGGCTTGGAAATAGTAAGAGTGGGAAGTTTGTGGGTAAGTACAGGGAGAAAAGCATACATGTTTGTTGAGTTATCCCGGATTAACAGCATTGATGTTGCAAGTGAAGACAATGACTGGAGTTTTGAGCGAGATTGATAAGAAAATGTAAGATGTCATATGTATTCGGAGATAACATGGTTCTGCTCACATTAGGAGGAGCCCGTGCACTGCATCGAACTATTCAGGTGACTGATGAAGGAGAGAGGGAGAGAGGGAGAGGGAGAGAGAGAGAGAGAGAGAGAGAGAGAGAGAGAGAGAGAGAGAGAGAGAGAGAGAGAGAGAGAGAGAGAGAGAGAGAAGTAATTTGAAATTTAAAGCGCCATTAATTTAATAATGCAAAATATTACAACTACAGCATGGAATATTGGAATATTAAAATTTTATTTAAAAAAAATGTAATATTCTCGGACTCAAACATTTGATTGCAGTTGTTGGGACTCCTCAGAACCCTTGATGCCATGGTGGATGTCTCTTCTATGTTACCACATGGGGTTGTGCCTTTATTTAGCAGACTTTCCATAAAATCTTCTATAGATTAGCTGAAAAAAACACAAGTTAACTTTTTAGAGGACATAGTCAGTAGAACAGGTTTAAGAATTTCTGAGGGAAAAATAAATTTCTCACAAACACTATAAACGCGCCAAAATTGCTGGTAACAGATATTGCTTGAATAGAGAGGCTTCAAAAATTTACGGATCTAGAAGAGATAATTCAAGAGAATGGTTTCGAAAAATCTGCTATACAAGAAAGGATTCATAAGATGGAAAGGGCATATGGTGTAACTAAAGATATTTACAATACAATGTGCATACTTAAAAATACGACAATAAGGTATTACAGTACGGTAGTGAAGCCAGAATGCCTATATGCAAGTGAATGTCTAGCATTGAATTATAATTTAGACAAACTAGAAATATTAGAAAGACGAAT
This sequence comes from Magicicada septendecula, assembly GCA_034769895.1. Lineage (NCBI taxonomy): Eukaryota > Metazoa > Arthropoda > Insecta > Hemiptera > Cicadidae > Magicicada > Magicicada septendecula. Next base: position 333,574,136 of record CM068375.1, on the reverse strand, counting down.
TATTAGGAGAATAGTAGGCCAACGAAAAACTTCAGAAGGTTGGAAATTAAGAAGTAGTGAGGAAATATATCAAAGTATAGAAAATATAACAGATAAAATGAGAAAAAGAAGACTATTATTTTTTGGATATTTATATAGAATGGACGACAATAAGTTGACAAAGCAAATCTTCAAATATCTGTGATGGAGGAAGTCAGCATCAAGTTGGATTAAAGAAGTCCAAAAGGATTTGAAGACCACAGGGACTGTGATAAATTGATTAGTCACATTTTCAATTTTTTAGAGGAGAGCATTTTTAAACTTTCAAAGTCTACAGATTCTGTAAATGACTTAAATAGCTAATTTTCTTTCAATAATTTAACTACACCATTAATATCCATTCACCTTATGTTATGTTTTTGTTCGGATATTAAAGTAGATGTAATTTTTTTTGTAACACGTATCATGGACTTATCAAGTTATTTCATTGACTTCTATTTAATTATTTTTATGAAAGAGGTTTTAAGAAAGAAACTTCAGTTATACGTTACGTTTTTAATTGATTTTGTTGTCACACTACATTGTTGTATAAAAAATTAAATTTTAAATTCATAAATGAAATTTAACCAGAAAATCTAATTGTTGTTAGTTCTTCTAAAAAAATAACCTTAAACAGTTTATGCGTAACATAATGTTCATTTTAACATAACCGAATGTCCCAGTGAACACATTAACTTGAATTGTCCATTTTTTAAAGGTTTCTGAAGATTATTGAAGTAATCTTTTGCTGCTAGCCCACAGAATTCCTTTAATACTTGGAGGTCGTTAAACGTTTCGGATAAAATTGGCAACAAACCTATGGACCAAACAAAATTGAAAGAAAACCAAATAGCCAAATAATTAGGTTTCTTCAGCGAAAGGTGCATTAAAAGTTAAAATAAGGTGTTTTTATAGTTACTGTAATATAGATTACACATAAATAAAAAGATTTTTTTAAATAATTCATTAACTAGGCCTGAAAAGTAATCGAAATTTTACCTTCATAAGCAGGCTGTGGTAAGAGCACCTCTCTTTTCTTAGGTTTTTTATTTCTTCCTTTATCTCTTCTCTTTTCCTTTTAAGTTCTTCTTGTTTCCTCTGCTTCTCCGTTAAGGAATCGATAAGTTTCGCTTTCTTTTTCGTAACAGGTTTTTTCAATGGAACTTGTTCCCATGGACCACTGTAGTTTGATCGCTGTTTGACTAGTACAGGTTCTGACTTTTCAAAGGGAAGCTCTCGTACTGGTCTTGTTAAGAAAGAAAGTTGCTTTTGGTATAGTAGCTCCAAAATCTCTGTCCAGTCTTTTATTATGTGAGGCTCATCCTCCACTCTGATTACAACAAAAGTGGTCGGTTTAACCCGTATTTTTTAAATTTGTTGGCACCAATCAGCAGGAATCTCACATCTAGCTTTTTTGTTTATGAGAGCAGTGTTTTTGTCACATTTCAAATAGGAATGCCCTCTAATAGGATAAGTGAACTTAACAGGATTCAGCTTCTTTAGAGTGTGGACAAGGTGATTAGAAAATCTGATCAATGTGCTATTCTTATTCTGACCCGAAAAGTGTGTCACATAATACCTCCAGATCATTAACATATGGGTCAAGATAATTAAAGATAAAGTGAAAGAGAAAAGAACAAACTTCATTTGTTCCTTTGTGTCCTACAGTGTCAGGATAAATATAGAAGAAACTTGCACCAGTTGGTAAAACGTGAATGTTAAACATAAACACAGACAACTGTCTTTTGTAGTATACATCGTTCGTCTCAATATTTGGACATGGAAAATTTCGAGTGTAGTTCATTGTTATTCCTTCCTTCGTTTCACATTTTTTAGATTATTCCTTTGTTTTTCGTTTCCTGTCATGAAATGCCTGCTGTTTCTTTAAATTAAATGTAGTCTTTATTTACTTCAAGTCTGTTAATCTCTGTACAAAGCCTACCATTTTCTTCGTCACTTATTTTCTCGGCCAGTTCTAGCTCAAGAGCTTTCTTATTTACATTGAATTTGTCGCAGCTGCTACACGTGTCTGACCGTGAGTAGCCGAAACTTATATTTAAATTTTTATTGAAAATGGCTCGGTAGCTTTCATATGACACTGCTGTGTCTGGAAATTTACTTTCGTATAAATTGTACATTTTTTAATGTTCAGACTTTCATCTAAGTATATTCGTTCACTCTTTTTTAGGCTGTAGTGACTGTTCGGACTTTGGAACGAACTAATATGTTCATGAACTGATTTAATAGAGTCTTCGCTCATTTTGTGAGGGCGATTGTCATGTATACACCTCAGATCTCTTAGTATTTGACCATCATGTTTCATTTTATTAACAAGTATATTTATCTTACCTCGAGTTATCCCATGCACTGATATGAAGGCTTTTTTGCATATCTCAATCTCCACAACACTATCATCACGTTTCACTCTCTCCCGATAGAACACTGTACAGTCACGAAACCTTCCGTTCTCGTCATCTTTCCTAGGCATTCTCCTTTCTGCAGACCCCGATGATATTAGACCCCTAAGTATAAATTTATTTCATCTTTACTCTTCATGTTGTTCATGATTTTAATATTTTGCTCCTTTTCATCTTCACTGATTACATCATAACTTTTTTAGGGCAGCTACAAGCCTCACCCGTCTCGTGAGATCGTAGTTTTAATTTCTTTGTTACATCTCGAACCCGTCCAAAACATCTATTTTTCTTGGTTTTATTTTCATGATTATTACACTCACTACCACTGTCTTCACTCATATTTATCAGTAAATAATAAGAAAAGGCGATAGTTATGCAGCTACATCACGTAATGCACAACCACAATAAGCAACATAACCTAAAACATCAACAAAAGTCAACAAAACACAACCTGTGTACAGGTTAGCCAATCGAACAATGTAAAAACACCCGGACTTATCAACTTCTTCCCCAGGTTTGCATGGACTTGTCAAGTTTTTCCCCTGCACATGTTATAAAAAATAGCTTATCTCTCATGACTTATCCACTATTTTCCCTGTATAATATTACCAGCTAAAAATATCTGAGGTTAGCTACCCCAGCATAAAATCAAAATCCAAAAAACGGACTTATCAACTTCTTCCCCTGTGGTGTTCATTTGGAAAAACGTAATATACATGCAGAAGAAGCATTTGAAGGAACGTTTTTTGCGCAAAAGTGTTAAAAATGGAGGGAGTCCAGGGTAGAGAGAGAAAAACGCAGGTTCAAAGTGGACTGAAGACAGGAAGAAAAGACACATTGAGAAAATGAAAGAATATTAAAAAAAAGGAAAGAAAAGAGAGTAAAGAATTAAAATTGGCATGTAGTCTTTAGATGGCCGATAAAAAAAAAAGTAATATTCTACCTATTGTAAAATTCGCAGTATGGTGCTGTGTGGTGACAGCATCACGAAGTACGCAACTGGGTTAACAGGAACTGCTGTGACCACATACCCACACTACAACAGACCTTCCCGTACCAGGCTTTGTAATGAAGACTGTGCCGTCATTATAATGAACACTACCCAGGGTGTATATTAAAGTGTGTTACATAACCGCGTTACAACTAGACCATCCTTTATAGTCCTGTGGTTAGCACTGCCCGTGAGTTTAGACAATATTTACAACAAACCAGTGACAAACCGTGTCAGAGCGTAGGATGAGGTTGCACGCAGCACATGATACTTAGCCGCGAAGGTTGCGTTGTAAATAGCAAGCCAGCAATAATGAAGTTCCCGTGTTATCTACATAGTGACTTCCTTCTGCGGAAGATCTAAACGAAGCAATATTCTTAAAACCCTATGTTGACTTACGCTACTGTTAATATTACCATTCTCACAGCTATTATTACATTTCCACATTGTTATGTAATCTACCTTTTGACATATTGCTGAGATCTTGGAAAACATTGTATCTGAGCAAATGAACAAACAGATTGGAAAGGGTCAATTATTTACACTTAAGTTTGAGGGTGACCATGTTGTACTAATAATGGTTGTTTTATATATCTAGTTTATCTTTAAGAAGCTTTACAGCACGTATGAAAAAATGAATTTATATTCAACGTGCATATGACAGCATAATACATAGAAAATTTATATGCGCCGTTCCAAATTATATTTAAGGATTAGTACTAAGTTAAAGAGGTGATCGAATTAAAATATTTTGGGGTAATGATCGCAAAGAAAATTACAGGTTTAAATTATACAAAATGTCTTGTAATTACAATTATAACAAATAAAATACTTAAAATCAAATTTACAAGTAACAGTAATAGAAAATAGTAATTAGGAATAGCAATTGACCTCAGTAATAGAAAATAAAGTTTCGTAGCTTCATAAGGTGGTTGTGAGTTTTAACACTTGCAGGATAGCTGTTTCCTACCGTACGTATACCCTCCTTACCATGTAAAGGGTACGCTCTCTGTTTAATCTGTACATGGCATCTCACAGTGTGGTTTTGCAGTTTTATTAAAGACATTTTGTGGTCGACAATCATGGCTGAGATTGGATAATTTGGTTATTGTTAGTGTAAAACGTTTCGCTCACTTTATAACGTAGCATCCTCAGTGGTAAAAATATTGGAGAAAAAAATGACAGAATGGCAGAAACTCCTGGGAGACGAAGTTGACACAAAAAAACGTGTTATGACTAAACCACAACCACAAAAGTGATAAAATGAGAATCTCTTTTTATTGAATGTTTAGGTTCCTTTATAATTCAGCACATAAAAAATTAATGGAAATATCCCTAACTTAAGAGTAACTTTAGACTTTCGTTTTTAAGGTATATAGAATTCAAGCACCATATATATATACAAGGCCTAAAACTTTGAGGTCATTTATCATAGGCTTGTGGGCAAACTGCTACGCTGTGTACATAAACGTTTTAAACTTAAAAACAGCACTAATTTATATATAATAATCAGATTTATGTACGCAAGATTTATTGTTAATATATAGGCACACTCATCTTAATGTTTAGCTCCGACTACTCTTAAAATATATAAGATATAAAATTTTTGGACAGCAAATGCACTTTAGGAGTGCTTGAATGTATCTACTAATACACAAACGCAGAATTCAACAATACTATCATATTGAATTTTGTTCTCCATCCCAGAGTTTATATACCCAAGCAAAAGGTACCTCTCAAAGCTGTCAGAGGGTGATCAGATTGAGATTGTATCACGAAACATCCCACATCACGACAAAACGACGTAACTCTGATTCTAATCAAAAAAAGACACAATGTTTGTTTTTGCTTCAATCTGTTAAGCCGGTGTATACACATTGCAACATTACAACATTTATACAAATACATTACCATATACTCAACGCAACTATAAAGTGTATTTCACCGGCCAGGTCGCAGGATTGTTTTTCTCTCGTTGCGTCAAGTATATGTAGTTGCACAATAATTAAATAATTTTTAAAGAGGAGTGAGATGTTGTTGACATAAAATAATTAATTAAAACCAATTCAAAATAATCATTCTAAGATTTATTAGTTTATAGAAATATATTTTAATATTAAAATTTCAAACGTTAGACAAATAAATATTCACCATTACAAGCTTCACAAATACTGTAACCTGCTATGATATTCATAACATACAACAAAAGAAACACCAATAAAATATTACTAACTAAACGAAAATATTAAACAAGTTATTTAAATTCTTTTTATTTTTGTGTGTCTGAAATTAACTCAAATTTTAAATACTACTAGCAACTCATTTACCAACAAAATAATCTCTAAATTCAAGAATAAACTTTAATTGTTGCTATAACCAAAATAAAATAATCTGCTATTTACTTCCAATCTATTATTTACTTCTACTGACACACCCAAAAAATTCAACAAAGATTGGTATTTCTTTTCTAGATTTGCTTGTTCAATTAAACTCTCTTATCTAACTATTATTTAACTTTAAAACTCTAATTATTATGTGTTCATATTTAAGTTCTTTTCGAGAGCTCCCTTCACACTAAAAAATATAATTGTTTTTTATCAACTGCGTATATCTGCCGTTACCGTTGTGTGTGTGTGTGTGTGTGTGTGTGTGTGTGTGTGTGTGTGTGTGTGTGTGTGTGTGTGTGTGTGTGTGTGTGTGTGTGTGTGTGTCCAGAATCCTGAGACTATGATGATGATGACTATGCTGATGCGGTGTTCGTTGTCTCTATGGGTTGTTGCTGCTGCTCATGCTTCAGCGTTCCTCCTTACGTCTTGGTGTGAGTGTGGTACAGTAGTGTGTGTGTCCTGGTCGATCTGCAAAAGGGCAGCATGACGTCGTGTGTAGATTCCTTAAGTCTGAGTGAGTGACCGCCCAAAATTGCCAGTGGTATTTGACGACTTGTTAAAGATTGTCATTTCGCGCCAAAGCGTCCTTTTTATTACACTCACTTTTTGGTTAATTATAGCGAGCTCATGAACATACTCGTCACATGAGCGATATCATTGTTTGCGTAATTTTTTTCTGGTCACTCACATATACTACACATATTAATTACTCTTCAATTACACAAGTAATTAATATTAATTAGTTAGCATCTTTAATATTACACCTTTGGCGATAAATTTTATCTCACCTTATTCATCAAAAATTCCTTTACGTAATGGTGTCTTTACTGTACAATTGGCGTAAGTCTTTGCTTACAGATTTAAAACGTTTAATTAGTTTATTTTAATCCAGTTCAAACCAGATTAATTGACAACAAACAATTCGTACGGGTCACCCCATATTCTTGTCGCAGCTGGCTTTACACACGTAAACACTCACACGCCGTATTTTTAACTATCGAAGCAGTGTAACCCCTCTTTGCTCCTTAGTATTTATTTTATTTCCTTTTAAATTTCTATCGCCTTGCTTATTGGCTTTCAAAGAGAGGTTACAAGTTATATAGAACTAGGCAGGAGCCTAGAGAAGCAAAATTATGCTGGGTCCAGTATGACGGGACTTGCAATAAAACTCGGCTGTAACAGAACGCTAACAATTTATTTTATAATAAATTGTAACAATATATTCATATCAGAATAACATATGTGCCCAATCACAAGTATGAATACAGGTCTAAAATAGCAAGTATGTATAACTCTTAAGAATAACAAGTGTTTATAAAATTAAGAATAACAAGTGTGTATAAAAATTAAGAATGACAAATGTGTATAAATATAAAACATTACAAGTGTATATACATCAGTGGACACATGCCTATATAATTATCAAATATTCTCACATCTCGTGGCTAGCTAGACACATAACAACACACACAGAACACAAGGTACACCCACTTACAGTTACATTCGTTTTTAACGCACATGCCCCTGGAAAGCACCCACCCAACAGGTAGAATAACTACAATTTTATAACTCGGAAGTGATAAAATATACGCCAATAGGCAACCCGTCCAGCAGAATAACAAAAGCCAAAACCCCCAGGAAGAATGATAATAATTCAGGGGGCACAAACAACCGGCCCACCCCTTTATCCAGCATTGCATTGATCAATGACCCAAGATGAGTATGTGAACCTTAAGTTCTTTTCACATCATTAATAGAAACTGACAACTACGTCCTCTATTTTCAGAAGGTATTTATAAAATTCTAAACAGTTATTTGACTTCAAAAAAATTACAGAAAAGAATCCATCTCTATATACATTAGTAAACAAAATTAATTGTTTGAGGCATTACAGTTTCTGAAGATATTGACAATATATAATTTGCTCAATAAGAAAATGATGAATACATGTTTTATAGTCAAAATAACACAGCACGCTATAAATGGGAAGTCAACCCATATGTGTTGGCCAGTTAAGAAAACTATCACTTTAGCCCTTGTGCAAGAGGCAAAATCAGCTAAAATATTCCCATTACATTAGGAATTAATTCTATTAGCCTCAAATGACTATAAAAAAAATAATTAATTAAAGAAAAGAATACAGTAAGGTGGTTGTGCTCTGGCATCTGAGGGAGCGCGCCCACATGTAGTTGACAAAAGTTGACAGGCATTCGACCTGTCTGAAGTTGTACCAGCGTGTCAGAAAAACTAAGTCCCATATTGTAAACCCAGAAAAGTCCCAAAGAAAAACCCCCGGAAAGTCCCCAGCCCTTAAATATGAAATCCCTAGTCAAATTAAAATTTATACACAGCTGTTCCAGCCGGAACAGAACTACTGAGCAATTATTAAATTTTGTAAGGTGTAAAAAAAATTAGATGCAACAATAAAATGGTACAAGATTAAAATCTCTCTGGCGCGCTCTCGCAGTGCAGCACACACTTACAGGCATGACATTTAGTGTAATTTAAATGAGTTATAAAAAAGGTTTATGAAATTTAAGTTATAGTGTTCAGAGTCATGATCACAGCTCAACTTCCCGGTAAACAGTCTGGACACGTGGTCCCATGGCATCTATGCAATTTGCAGTAAACGGGCACACTGCCGGCCCGGCCCCAAAAAATGAAATAAGTATAAATATCACCTCAAGTGTGCTGGCGAGTGCAACATCGGAATTCGGTCTCCGTCTCCCTCTTCGTAGGCGATCTTGACATGGTTGACAGCTTGAGCAGATGTTCAGCCCACAGCAAGCCAGGAACCCGGCTTAATGCGAGAACCCGGGAGTCGTATTATTCCCTACTCCATCATGTAGAGAGATTCAAAACTGCGTAGAACGAATAGAAAGAGCGGAGACGAAGGAGGAAGAACTCTGTGAGCGAGGCCAAGCGTTGACTGACTTCTGCAGCACACAATTTCCACTGCACAAGCCGAGCTGCGCGCGCAACCGCACACCGCGCCGCTCCCCTCATACCCCGGACCGAAGTTCGCCCGCTGCCTCACTCACGTATATTACAATCATGAAAACTTTCTAGAATTTATATTTTGTAACCGCCGGCTCCGAACCGGCACACCCCCACCACGAAAGGGCAACCCGGTTGCCCCACAGAACTCGGGAAAGTACCCTGCAGTGTACTCCCAGCTGAAAAATTCGGTGGTCATCGTGGGTAAGGTGGCCCGATGGCACTTGCTCTCAGGAACACCACCAATCCCCATGCGACCCTCTCCTCCACGCCAACCCCACGGGACCGCCCCAACACGTCACCCTCTCCGGTGACCACCAATTACTCCCACCGGTCCCACTCACATATTCGTCATACGACCAAACAAGGTATCTCCCACCTTGATATGTGAGTGACCGTACTACTCCCGTCCGTCTCTCGGACCGACCAGCCACATGCACCCACAAGGCATCTCCAACCTTGCCATATGGCTGGCCCACTTCCCTACACAAGGGCGGACGGCCCCGCTCAGCCGGACAGAGAGGACCGCACCAAGGGAGCACGAACATTAATCCAATCTCAACTCAACAAATACACCATAACTCGAGGGGGTTTTACTTTTCTACCGTACCTACTACACAAATTTCTCTCGCAAAAAAATAACACCAGGTAAACCGGAGAATGCGGCATGGCTCGGACCCTATAATGAACAACATCAGCCTCAACAACTATTAACAATCAGCAACAGCACACCATCACTCCATCTAACCTTTAACGCAGGGGGAACTGACGATCTCGGGGACCACAAGATAAGTCTCTCTCTAACTCCGTTTGATAGATTTTTTTTTTTTTTTTTTTTTTTTTTTTTACTAAGGGGAGTGGTAGGAAAATTGGGAAGATGAAATGGGGCAAGGATCATTAAAGGGCAATAGCTAGGACTGAGGGTAAGGACCTGGCTACCTCCGGAAATAAGGAAGAATGGAGGAAACCAAGGCTCGCGTGGGCAGGGGCGCATCCCTGAAATAGATGACCACCACTGGGAATGTGGGGGACATCTACCCGCTACCCGTCAACCTCTGCTTCTTACCTTTCTATGACGTACTTTAGGTATTCGCTCCTTTCGGACACCACTCTCTAAGAAATTATCTCGTGTTGAGCTGTACTGACTGGTTTCTTCGGGATCAGAATCAAAGCAACTTACCTCACTACCTTCACTCCGCTTTGGATTATGCTCGTCGTCTAACTCCTCTGCTACAATTTCTTCCTTTTCTACAATTTCCCCTTCTTCATCCACATAATCCAAATCAACATCATGACACTGCACCTCCTCAGCATCTTCCCGTTGCTCCTCTGATCCATCTTCAACCGCATCTTCCCTCAGCTCCTCACCAATTTCTTCATGACACTCATCGCCAGCCGCTTCACAAACTTCTTCACTAACCTCTTCTCCTATCTCATTTTCACCAACACATTTATCATCAACATCATCGCCATCACTTCCACTACCACCATCTGAACACTGCACATCTACGTCCTCCGCTAGTTGCTCACCTGGTCCACCTGAAACTTCTTCCCGTTCCTCGGAATCCTCAACAATACTTACAGAAGGCGTCTGCACATCCTCACACACTACATCACTCTCACTCACAAATTCTACAACGCTGCCACCAAATTTCTCCTCAACTTCTACCTCATCTACTTCTACTACACTTGCGGCATGGACATCCCCTTGTCCATCCACAACCTCAGAAACATTCGCAGCCCGGACATCCCTGTGTCCATCTGCAACTTCAGACTCTACAGTCTCCCTAACACCTACAACTATACTCACCTGCGCAGCATCTGCAGACCGCTCTTCTGACTCTTCTGTCGATTCCACTCCTTGACCACTTTCAGCAACCACAACATCCTCAACATCTTCCATCCTGGAATCCAGCTGTCCAGGCTCATGTGCAATGACTACACTAATTTCTACTGGCGATGGTAAAGCTACACCATCAAGTGACTTCCCATATGCCGGCGTAGGCGATGACGATATTACCGGGTCTGGATCCGTCACGAACCGAGATGTAAATACCGGAACAAATTCTGCTGCCTCTGGATTCAACCATGACGTCCTCTTCGAGTCCTGCAACTCCGTCTTAACTGACGTGTCCTCGTCCTCCTGTATTGTCCCCACGAAATAATTCCTCTCTTCTACTTCTGCTTCACCTTCTTCATCTACTACTCTCTTAGGCACTTGTACTTCCTCTTGAACTTTTACAGTTTCTTTTTTCTCCGAATAGGGATAACGCCTTGGTACAGGCTCCCTACTTGCCGCTGTCTGTTCCCTAACATAATTTCTTTTTCCCCTGTTAATTTCATGTTTCTTTGTTTTCTGTGCTGTAGCTGTTGTTACCGTCTTCACACTTGCCACCCCCTTGTAGCCTCCATCACTTCCGGAATATTCAGGCTTTCTAAGCGTCTCTTGGGTTTTCCTCCAACCTCCATGTTTGTCCCATTTGGCTCTTCCTGATGAACCACTGGAGGATTGGACATCTGTGGCATCTCTTCCTCGGGACTCGTCAGCCGCCTGGACCGTCCTTGAAAACACACACAGTCGCTCAAGTTCCGCAAAACAACGTGGACGATCTGCGAATGCCAAACGAGATCTCTCTTGGGGAGTCAGTCCTTGCAGAATTGCTTGGATAACTTCTGTCTTGGGCAACCCAATCTTAACACCCGGGCAGCTTTCCGTATATCGCGCACGAAATCTCCTAACGCCTCTCCGTAGGCCTGTGGGCGATAGAATCTTTCCAACTCAAGCTTGAAGCGTCGTCGAGTGGGTATGAAGAAGTCCAACACCTCCCCATGGAAAGCATCAACACTGTCACCCCGACGCAGGGCCTTGGTGACCAGACCAGCCAACGTACTCCGGCAATACGGGTATATAAGATACAAGACCTCCCCATCGGACACCCCTGGGAAATCAGCCACCTACAGGACCAGGTCCAAGAAAACCAACAGCTGGTCCTCATCAAATCCATCCACCACCGGAAATTTCTGGAGAACGCCTGTAAGAGGGTGGGGCAACTCCTGATAGCATACCGCCGCCAGAATTGCACAATGCAAAACAAACAATCATGAAACAAATTCCCACTAAACACCTAACACAAACACAACCTACAAAAACATATTAACAAAAATCGGAAAAACTCAAGTACTGTCCTTCCTTTGAGTAGACCCCCGGGTTCTCTAGCGCTGCGGAAACCTGGCCTATTCGGAACCATGCAAACCCCCACGAAAGGCGACAAGAGACAACAGCAATACTAGACACATATAACAGCAAACAGCAACTCGACACACACGTCGTGCCAACACATAAATCACAACAACCCACTAACAATCAACTACAAGTCCTAATTCGGGAATGTAAAATAATTCGACATCAACCGGACACAAATCTGTTCCGGTACCGATTTCCGATCGGGCCATACCGCATCCCGTCAATATACTATGCTCAACACCGACCCAAATGAACATTCCATATTCCAGGCCACGCTTGCGACTCCCGGCAGTACAAGCTATCAAAATTTTAAACACCATTAACCGCCTCAGTGGTGCGACCCGACTCACAATTTAAACAACCTACAATTAGCCTACACTGGCATATATCAACTATTTTACAACAATCATTAATTTACAACTGCATTAATATTTCCGAGTCTGCAAGCCCCGTCACACACCAGGACCCAAGGGTTCAAGCCTAGAATGAACCACGCTCCGGCTACCATTTGTAACCCCTCTTTGCTCCTTAGTATTTATTTTATTTCCTTTTAAATTTCTATCGCCTTGCTTATTGGCTTTCAAAGAGAGGTTACAAGTTATATAGAACTAGGCAGGAGCCTAGAGAAGCAAAATTATGCTGGGTCCAGTATGACGGGACTTGCAATAAAACTCGGCTGTAACAGAACGCTAACAATTTATTTTATAATAAATTGTAACAATATATTCATATCAGAATAACATATGTGCCCAATCACAAGTATGAATACAGGTCTAAAATAGCAAGTATGTATAACTCTTAAGAATAACAAGTGTTTATAAAATTAAGAATAACAAGTGTGTATAAAAATTAAGAATGACAAATGTGTATAAATATAAAACATTACAAGTGTATATACACCAGTGGACACATGCCTATATAATTATCAAATATTCTCACATCTCGTGGCTAGCTAGACACATAACAACACACACAGAACACAAGGTACACCCACTTACAGTTACATTAGTTTTTAACGCACATGCCCCTGGAAAGCACCCACCCAACAGGTAGAATAACTACAATCTTATAACTCGGAAGTGATAAAATATACGCCAATAGGCAACCCGTCCAGCAGAATAACAAAAGCCAAAACCCCCAGGAAGAACGATAATAATTCAGGGGGCACAAACAACCGGCCCACCCCTTTATCCAGCATTGCATTGATCAATGACCCAAGATGTGTGTGTGAACCTTAAGTTCTTTTCACATCATTAATAGAAACTGACAACTACGTCCTCTATTTTCAGAAGGTATTTATAAAATTCTAAACAGTTATTTGACTTCAAAAAAATTACAGAAAAGAATCCATCTCTATATACATTAGTAAACAAAATTAATTGTTTGAGGCATTACAGTTTCTGAAGATATTGACAATACATAATTTGCTCAATAAGAAAATGATGAATACATGTTTTATAGTCAAAATAACACAGCACGCTATAAATGGGAAGTCAACCCATATGTGTTGGCCAGTTAAGAAAACTATCAGTTTAGCCCTTGTGCAAGAGGCAAAATCAGCTAAAATATTCCCATTACATTAGGAATTAATTCTATTAGCCTCAAATGACTATAAAAAAAATAATTAATTAAAGAAAAGAATACAGTAAGGTGGTTGTGCTCTGGCATCTGAGGGAGCGCGCCCACATGTAGTTGACAAAAGTTGACAGGCATTCGACCTGTCTGAAGTTGTACCAGCGTGTCAGAAAAACTAAGTCCCATATTGTAAACCCAGAAAAGTCCCAAAGAAAAACCCCCGGGAAAGTCCCCAGCCCTTAAATATAAAATCCCTAGTCAAATTAAAATTTATACACAGCTGTTCCAGCCGGAACAGAACTACTGAGCAATTATTAAATTTTGTAAGGTGTAAAAAAAATTAGATGCAACAATAAAATGGTACAAGATTAAAATCTCTCTGGCGCGCTCTCGCAGTGCAGCACACACTTACAGGCATGACATTTAGTGTAATTTAAATGAGTTATAAAAAAGGTTTATGAAATTTAAGTTATAGTGTTCAGAGTCATGATCACAGCTCAACTTCCCGGTAAACAGTCTGGACACGTGGTCCCATGGCATCTATGCAATTTGCAGTAAACGGGCACACTGCCGGCCCGGCCCCAAAAAATGAAATAAGTATAAATATCACCTCAAGTGTGCTGGCGAGTGCAACATCGGAATTCGGTCTCCGTCTCCCTCTTCGTAGGCGATCTTGACATGGTTCACAGCTTGAGCAGATGTTCAGCCCACAGCAAGCCAGGAACCCGGCTTAATGCGAGAACCCGGGAGACGTATTATTCCCTACTCCATCATGTAGAGAGATTCAAAACTGCGTAGAACGAATACAAAGAGCGGTGACGAAGGGGGAAGAACTCTGTGAGCGAGGCCAAGCGTTGACTGACTTCTGCAGCACACAATTTCCACTGCACAAGCCGAGCTGCGCGCGCAACCGCACACCGCGCCGCTCCCCTCATACCCCGGACCGAAGTTCGCCCGCTGCCTCACTCACGTATATTACAATCATGAAAACTTTCTAGAATTTATATTTTGTAACCGCCGGCTCCGAACCGGCACACCCCCACCACGAAAGGGCAACCCGGTTGCCCCACAGAACTCGGGAAAGTACCCTGCAGTGTACTCCCAGCTGAAAAATTCGGTGGTCATCGTGGGTAAGGTGGCCCGATGGCACTTGCTCTCAGGAACACCACCAATCCCCATGCGACCCTCTCCTCCACGCCAACCCCACGGGACCGCCCCAACACGTCACCCTCTCCGGTGACCACCAATTACTCCCACCGGTCCCACTCACATATTCGTCATACGACCAAACAAGGTATCTCCCACCTTGATATGTGAGTGACCGTACTACTCCCGTCCGTCTCTCGGACCGACCAGCCACATGCACCCACAAGGCATCTCCAACCTTGCCATATGGCTGGCCCACTTCCCTACACAAGGGCGGACGGCCCCGCTCAGCCGGACAGAGAGGACCGCACCAAGGGCGCACGAACATTAATCCAATCTCAACTCAACAAATACACCATAACTCGAGGGGGTTTTACTTTTATACCGTACCTACTACACAAATTTCTCTCGCAAAAAAATAACACCAGGAAAACCGGAGAATGCGGCATGGCTCGGACCCTATAATGAACAACATCAGCCTCAACAACTATTAACAATCAGCAACAGCACACCATCACTCCATCTAACCTTTAACGCAGGGGAAACTGGCGATCTCGGGGACCACAAGCTAAGTCTCTCTCTAACTCCGTTTGATAGATTTTTTTTTTTTTTTTTTTTTTTTTTTACTAAGGGGAGTGGTAGGAAAATTGGGAAGATGAAATGGGGCAAGGATCATTAAAGGGCAATAGCTAGGACTGAGGGTAAGGACCTGGCTACCTCCGGAAATAAGGAAGAATGGAGGAAACCAAGGCTCGCGTGGGCAGGGGCGCAACCCTGAAATAGATGACCACCACTGGGAATGTGGGGGACATCTACCCGCTACCCGTCAACCTCTGCTTCTTACCTTTCTATGACGTACCTTAGGTATTCGCTCCTTTCGGACACCACTCTCTAAGAAATTATCTCGTGTTGAGCTGTACTGACTGGTTTCTTCGGGATCAGAATCAAAGCAACTTACCTCACTACCTTCACTCCGCTTTGGATTATGCTCGTCGTCTAACTCCTCTGCTACAATTTCTTCCTTTTCTACAATTTCCCCTTCTTCATCCACATAATCAAAATCAACATCATGACACTGCACCTCCTCAGCATCTTCCCGTTGCTCCTCTGATCCATCTTCAACCGCATCTTCCCTCAGCTCCTCACCAATTTCTTCATGACACTCATCGCCAGCCGCTTCACAAACTTCTTCACTAACCTCTTCTCCTATCTCATTTTCACCAACACATTTATCATCAACATCATCGCCATCACTTCCACTACCACCATTTGAACACTGCACATCTACGTCCTCCGCTAGTTGCTCACCTGGTCCACCTGAAACTTCTTCCCGTTCCTCGGAATCCTCAACAATACTTACAGAAGGCGTCTGCACATCCTCACACACTACATCACTCTCACTCACAAACTCTACAACGCTGCCACCAAATTTCTCCTCAACTTCTACCTCATCTACTTCTACTACACTTGCGACATGGACATCCCCTTGTCCATCCACAACCTCAGAAACATTCGCAGCCCGGACATCCCTGTGTCCATCTGCAACTTTAGACTCTACAGTCTCCCTAACACCTACAACTATACTCACCTGCGCAGCATCTGCAGACCGCTCTTCTGACTCTTCTGTCGATTCCACTCCTTGACCACTTTCAGCAACCACAACATCCTCAACATCTTCCACCCTGGAATCCAGCTGTCCAGGCTCATGTGCAATGACTACACTAATTTCTACTGGCGATGGTAAAGCTACACCATCAAGTGACTTCCCATATGCCGGCGTAGGCGATGACGATATTACCGGGTCTGGATCCGTCACGAACCGAGATGTAAATACCGGAACAAATTCTGCTGCCTCTGGATTCAACCATGACGTCCTCTTCGAGTCCTGCAACTCCGTCTTAACTGACGTGTCCTCGTCCTCCTGTATTGTCCCCACGAAATAATTCCTCTCTTCTACTTCTGCTTCACCTTCTTCATCCACTACTCTCTTAGGCACTTGTACTTCCTCTTGAACTTTTACAGTTTCCTTTTTCTCCGAATAGGGATAACGCCTTGGTACAGGCTCCCTACTTGCCGCTGTCTGTTCCCTAACATAATTTCTTTTTCCCCTGTTAATTTCATGTTTCTTTGTTTTCTGTGCTGTAGCTGTTGTTACCGTCTTCACACTTGCCACCCCCTTGTAGCCTCCATCACTTCCGGAATATTCAGGCTTTCTAAGCGTCTCTTGGGTTTTCCTCCAACCTCCATGTTTGTCCCTTTTGGCTCTTCCTGATGAACCACTGGAGGATTGGACATCTGTGGCATCTCTTCCTAGGGACTCGTCAGCCGCCTGGACCGTCCTTGAAAACACACACAGTCGCTCAAGGTCCGCAAAACAACGTGGACGATCTGCGAATGCCAAACGAGATCTCTCTTGGGGAGTCAGTCCTTGCAGAATTGCTTGGATAACTTCTGTCTCGGGCAACCCCAATCTTAACACCCGGGCAGCTTTCCGTATATCGCGCACGAAATCTCCTAACGCCTCTCCGTAGGCCTGTGGGCGATAGAATCTTTCCAACTCAAGCTTGAAGCGTCGTCGAGTGGGTATGAAGAAGTCCAACACCTCCCCATGGAAAGCATCAACACTGTCACCCCGACGCAGGGCCTTGGTGACCAGACCAGCCAACGTACTCCGGCAATACGGGTATATAAGATACAAGACCTCCCCATCGGACACCCCTGGGAAATCAGCCACCTACAGGACCAGGTCCAAGAAAACCAACAGCTGGTCCTCATCAAATCCATCCACCACCGGAAATTTCTGGAGAACGCCTGTAAGAGGGTGGGGCAACTCCTGATAGCATACCGCCGCCAGAATTGCACAATGCAAAACAAACAATCATGAAACAAATTCCCACTAAACACCTAACACAAACACAACCTACAAAAACATATTAACAAAAATCGGAAAAACTCAAGTACTGTCCTTCCTTTGAGTAGACCCCCGGGTTCTCTAGCGCTGCGGAAACCTGGCCTATTCGGAACCATGCAAACCCCCACGAAAGGCGACAAGAGACAACAGCAATACTAGACACATATAACAGCAAACAGCAACTCGACACACACGTCGTGCCAACACATAAATCACAACAACCCACTAACAATCAACTACAAGTCCTAATTCGGGAATGTAAAATAATTCGACATCAACCGGACACAAATCGGTTCCGGTACCTATTTCCGATCGGGCCATACCGCATCCCGTCAATATACTACGCTCAACACCGACCCCAATGAACATTCCATATTCCAGGCCACGCTTGCGACTCCCGGCAGTACAAGCTATCAAAATTTTTAAACACCATTAACCGCCTCAGTGGTGCGACCCGACTCACAATTTAAACAACCTACAATTAGCCTACACTGGCATATATCAACTATTTTACAACAATCATTAATTTACAACTGCATTAATATTTCCGAGTCTGCAAGCCCCGTCACACACCAGGACCCAAGAGTTCAAGCCTAGAATGAACCACGCTCCGGCTACCATTTGTAACCCCTCTTTGCTCCTTAGTATTTATTTTATTTCCTTTTAAATTTCTATCGCCTTGCTTATTGGCTTTCAAAGAGAGGTTACAAGTTATATAGAACTAGGCAGGAGCCTAGAGAAGCAAAATTATGCTGGGTCCAGTATGACGGGACTTGCAATAAAACTCGGCTGTAACAGAACGCTAACAATTTATTTTATAATAAATTGTAACAATATATTCAAATCAGAATAACATATGTGCCCAATCACAAGTATGAATACAGGTCTAAAATAGCAAGTATGTATAACTCTTAAGAATAACAAGTGTTTATAAAATTAAGAATAACAAGTGTGTATAAAAATTAAGAATGACAAATGTGTATAAATATAAAACATTACAAGTGTATATACATCAGTGGACACATGCCTATATAATTATCAAATATTCTCACATCTCGTGGCTAGCTAGACACATAACAACACACACAGAACACAAGGTACACCCACTTACAGTTACATTAGTTTTTAACGCACATGCCCCTGGAAAGCACCCACCCAACAGGTAGAATAACTACAATCTTATAACTCGGAAGTGATAAAATATACGCCAATAGGCAACCCGTCCAGCAGAATAACAAAAGCCAAAACCCCCAGGAAGAACGATAATAATTCAGTGGGCACAAACAACCGGCCCACCCCTTTATCCAGCATTGCATTGATCAATGACCCAAGATGAGTGTGTGAACCTTAAGTTCTTTTCACATCATTAATAGAAACTGACAACTACGTCCTCTATTTTCAGAAGGTATTTATAAAATTCTAAACAGTTATTTGACTTCAAAAAAATTACAGAAAAGAATCCATCTCTATATACATTAGTAAACAAAATTAATTGTTTGAGGCATTACAGTTTCTGAAGATATTGACAATATATAATTTGCTCAATAAGAAAATGATGAATACATGTTTTATAGTCAAAATAACACAGCACGCTATAAATGGAAAGTCAACCCATATGTGTTGGCCAGTTAAGAAAACTATCAGTTTAGCCCTTGTGCAAGAGGCAAAATCAGCTAAAATATTCCCATTACATTAGGAATTAATTCTATTAGCCTCAAATGACTATAAAAAAAATAATTAATTAAAGAAAAGAATACAGTAAGGTGGTTGTGCTCTGGCATCTGAGGGAGCGCGCCCACATGTAGTTGACAAAAGTTGACAGGCATTCGACCTGTCTGAAGTTGTACCAGCGTGTCAGAAAAACTAAGTCCCATATTGTAAACCCAGAAAAGTCCCAAAGAAAAACCCCCGGAAAGTCCCCAGCCCTTAAATATGAAATTCCTAGTCAAATTAAAATTTATACACAGCTGTTCCAGCCGGAACAGAACTACTGAGCAATTATTAAATTTTGTAAGGTGTAAAAAAAATTAGATGCAACAATAAAATGGTACAAGATTAAAATCTCTCTGGCGCGCTCTCGCAGTGCAGCACACACTTACAGGCATGACATTTAGTGTAATTTAAATGAGTTATAAAAAAGGTTTATGAAATTTAAGTTATAGTGTTCAGAGTCATGATCACAGCTCAACTTCCCGGTAAACAGTCTGGACACGTGGTCCCATGGCATCTATGCAATTTGCAGTAAACGGGCACACTGCCGGCCCGGCCCCAAAAAATGAAATAAGTATAAATATCACCTCAAGTATGCTGGCGAGTGCAACATCGGAATTCGGTCTCCGTCTCCCTCTTCGTAGGCGATCTTGACATGGTTCACAGCTTGAGCAGGTGTTCAGCCCACAGCAAGCCAGGAACCCGGCTTAATGCGAGAACCCGGGAGTCGTATTATTCCCTACTCCATCATGTAGAGAGATTCAAAACTGCGTAGAACGAATACAAAGAGCGGAGACGAAGGGGGAAGAACTCTGTGAGCGAGGCCAAGCGTTGACTGACTTCTGCAGCACACAATTTCCACTGCACAAGCCGAGCTGCGCGCGCAACCGCACACCGCGCCGCTCCCCTCATACCCCGGACCGAAGTTCGCCCTCTGCCTCACTCACGTATATTACAATCATGAAAACTTTCTAGAATTTATATTTTGTAACCGCCGGCTCCGAACCGGCACAGCAGGTGCACTCTCGACAGGACAAAGCCTGTATTTTTCTGCACAAAATTGTATAAAACTGTTCCTTATTCTATTTACACTAGGTACAATATAAAACATACCGCCCTGAGCAAATATGCAAATATATGCATTGTTGCAACACACACACACACACACACACACATACCCTATATAATAAGTTTATTTGGTTCATTTGATAAATTCCATCCTAATGACTTTGCCAGTTGCATTGTACCCTTGGCTAGTTAGTGTCCACTTCGGTGGTTATTTCTTATTTAGTCTTCTCTCTAACCACATTCTTCATCATGGTTTTGTTTAGTCGTTAGACCATTTATACTAAACAACTTATAATGTCATAAAACTTATAAAATAAAAGTGATTACTTTTCTTATAGTAAGAGAATAGTATAGTGCCTCTTCTTCTTATAGTAAGAGATCATCTACTCTTTTGTGTTTTCTACTTCATTCAGTCGCTTTCCTGTCCCAACTTTCTCTGATTTCGCATACTTGCACCCATGGTTCCGAGAGCGGTAATTTGTTCTTGTTTCCTAGTATATTTACATAAACTACATTTCATTTTTTTGGAATCTCACATTGTAGCACATAATCAATTCATTAGTTGATTCTTCTTTTTCTGCAACATTTCTTTAAATGTATGTTTTGTATCAATACGTTGACCCTGACTGATTTGAAGACTTCACTGACATCCTTCGTCGTAAATTTATTCACTCACAGCTATCACAATTGCTGATCTCACGTTTCAGTGGTTTAATGCTTGCGGCTTTCTTATAATGATTTTCATCCTATGTTGAATTTTTGTATCTTTTTTTAATCCAATGACCTGTCCCGATTCATCGTTAACTCGTTTGTTCGTTGTTTATTTGCTGTTTCATCGTTTACCAACTATTCTATCGCTAATCTTAAATCCCGCAAGGTTTTCCGACACATCTACTTCGTAAAGGGTGAACTATTATATTGTCCGATTCAATGTATCCACATGTTTCTATAACATACACCGATTGTTCTTTGGCAATTCCGTTGTATTTCCTTAATATTCGTGTTGTCATAAATACTGGTCTATAATTGTTTGCTCTAAAAAATTGATGAAGAATCTCATTGAGTTATCAATGTATAGTACTTGGTCTGTAGTAGTTTATGCAGGCGTATTGAAAACTTTAATTTTCAATACCAGCCGTTAAAAACTAGCTGTCAGTTTTACTCTCAGTTTATTGTTATTTTCAATACGTTGACCCTCATTTGCTGCAGTTTTTTAAATAGCCATCTTGTAGCGTTCGTTTTCTTCTTTATTTTAATAAAGGTGGGCAATTAACGTTTCCATTTATCTGTTTTACAGCCTCTATTTAAAATAAGGCATTTTTCACACCTTGTGCCTATCAAGAATTTCTCCAGGAGTGACCTGACGTATTAATGTTATGCGCATGTTGTTAATAGTAATACAGAATTTGGTACTGTCTCCCTCGTCATCCTTTCTTACTTTCTGTTTACAGCCGATTGTTAGTATTGTTCTGTAACAGCTTTATACAGATAAACTTATCCGTTTTTTTTTATATATTCACTATTATCTGTCCTGTACACCCAAACAAATGTACCCGCTAAAGAATTATTTTTATCAATATCGTCTTCCCAGCAAAATTGTTTGTAGTAAAAGAAGTTTTAATTAGCTAAATGCTATTTTTACTTGAGGAATCCTATTCCTTAGATACTGAAATATTAAAATTAATGTTTGCTGTTATATTGCAATCATAAAGTTAAGTCTATTTTGTCACTTATACGAAAGTTGAGAAAAGCTAGTTATCATTTTAGACAATAAAAATGTACTGTCAGTACGATTGGAAAAACATAAAATCACGTAGTTTTCTTGTTTCCGGCTCTGTGCAAGTATATTTAGTGCATTTTACGGGGCACTGAGCTGGCCACCACTAGCGTTATCTTAAAATACTGTGTACCCAAGCATGTTATCGTGTCGTAAATCAACAGCAGTGTTATCGACGACTTTTTACTACGGCAATACATCAAACTGCGAGTAGTAACCGCTCGACTCCGCCCACTTGGACACGAGCACGGAACCTCTGACGTTTGGTTTTCTCTCCTTTTTATTTAAACAACACTGGCACACTGCAAAACGTGCAGGTTCATTCAGGGTGATTATAAGACTATATTAGTGTTTAATGAACGTTATTAAAAATCTTAAAGGAAATAATGTAATGCTTGCTATTCTTTTACAATTTATGAAAGAATTTATTCCATCATTGCGGCTGTACATGACAGGGAGTGTAGTTTTCCACCGCTACTGTGAAGTGATTCTATTTTTTTTAACGGTAACTGAATTGTGGTAAAGTAGGTAGCAATATTTAACAACATAAACTACATACTTTATTATTAGTTAATATAATATATTGACTATTCAAAGCCTAACTGATATAGGTGTGCAGAATAAATTTTATAGATTTTTAACCCGACATGGAAAGAGTCACCTCACGATGTATTTCACTCCACAATTTTAATGTAGGCGTATACAGAAATTAAATTTATCAGAATGACAACAAATGTTGCAAAGGAGAGGAGTCAATTTGTCACAGAAGTTGTGCAGCTTACTCTATTCCGACGATACAACTTACCTAGCATATGTCTAAGGACAATTTTTAAACCGATTTTTCAGTGGACTAAATATTACATTTTACATGTACGTCTGAGGCTCTTTTAAGGGGAGTTGAAGAGTTCTCTACTGACTACGTTAAATTGACATGTTTAGGTACATTTTTTTCTCAAATGTTTTAAGCTAGAAGATTTAAATTTTGTTTGCTTATGTACTCATATTATTTGTACTTGGTGTAGGGAAATTATATTGATATCTAAAATAATAAAAACATACCTTATTTTATTATAACATTTCAGATATATATATATATATATATATTGTACTGTTCTTTAATTGCAAATAAAATATTTCTATATGCCACACGTTGTGGATGCCATTTTATGTGCTATAATTAATTATAAGTATTGTAATTAAAATATTTAGTTACAGATATTACTTTTTCTTATCTGCCACACATTGGTTGTGTCATTTAACGTACTGTTATTTTATTATTTGTATGGTATTTCTATCTGCTCATGAAAAACTCTATCTCAAGATCGACAATTGCTAATTTGATTTATATTATTTAATACTGGGAATGATTTATTCTTTTCTTTAATCAGTACCAAATAACGTTAGTTCATCAATTTTTTAAAGAAATAACAAGGTAATAATATCTACCGTGTAAATGTGAATAGTTTGAATCTGAGCTCTTCACAACTGCAATGGGTTCAATTCTTGCTTACGTTTATCATCTTAAATATAATGAAAGGCTTCGTGTTTTATTCTTTCTCTGGTGTTTTTTATTAGATTAAATGTCGAATTCTATTTTCTTCTTGGATTACTAAATTGATTCTTCTTTTAAATACCGAATTTTATTGTGTTGACTATCAAATTATATTCCAGGACAGGCTTCCTCCTTTATATCGGTGTTCTATAAATGATGTACTCAAACTTTTTGAAAATATTGATGTTTATTAAGTTGTATAAAAATTATAATTCTTTCAATATTACAGGTTTATACTCTTATATGTTTATTCGATTGAATATCAATGTTAACTCCCTTCTTTTAAGTGTTTCCTATATTAAATACAAAATTATACTCTTTTACAAGACCACTCTAAGATATTTCACATAATAAATATAAAATTTGACTTTTTGATGTGGTTCTTCTTAAATATAAAATTAAACTCTTTTAATGTGTATCTTCTGAATATAAAATTAAACTAAACAATTTTCTTCCATCTCAATACAATTCAATTATAAAAATTTACAATTTGCCATTTAGATACCTAAATAATTTGGCATATCTTTCCATCATATGACTCTTAAAAACATATATCACTTTACCAAGTATTATTAATTACATTTATTTGATTTTTTACATTATCCATTATAATTTGTATATTTTAGCTTACTATTCTATTAATGATCACTGTTGCACACCACTATATAAAAATTATATAGTGGTGTGCAACAGTGATCATTCTGCTTGTGATTTCAACCAGTAACATAACATTCTTCATTAAATATTCTATTAATCTTTCATTTTATTTTAATGTTTATTTCAAATTTAATATAATAATTGCCAACACATATTTCTTAATGCTGTTCTATATAATATTGGAGTCTACCTCTATGTTGGTCGTGACTATCAATTCAGTTTTTTTGTTTACAATTCTAACATATGTTCACGATACTATTAAATTTATACCTTTTCTTCTTTTAAAATAATTATTTTACTCTTATGTACTGTGGTGTATTTTAACAGCAGTACATAATGTATATAATATTTCTTCACTTAATAAAATTATTTTACTACAGTAGCTTTACAAGATCAAGAAAAAATTTCAACATAATAACTTTACTGGTACATGAGATAAATGTACCGTAGTGTTGAGAAACAAGTTTTTCGGAAAATCAAGAAAAATAAAATCGTATACAAAGAAAAACCTGCTTGCAGCACAATTATATAAATTAATGTGAAAATATGTTTAACACTAAAAACTCCATGGTTTCCGTACGAAACTGTGTAGAAAAGATACTATTTTAATATAAGCTAATAAAAAATTGTAACATTTTTACCCTACTGACCATTCAACCCTATTTAAAGTAGATACTAATCATAGTGTTTGATAGAGAAAGATTTCTATCACACAGGTTCTTATTGATTATAGACAGTAAGGAATAAAATAATTATTGTTTAGCCCTCTGGATTGCAAAGAAGAAAAGTTGTGAACAGAAACCAAGTAACAGTTAAAAATAGAAAACTTAGTTATAATAAAATATCTCACATCATATGCATCACATCTACTTATTTTGTCCCTGAACGACTTCATACAGTACTAATAATAAAATCAAGTAAAGCATAGAGACGATTACCTCGGAGAACAGCAAATATGAAGCTGGCCAATGCACATATGTTTCTAATTGACATGTCGTTTGTTTTTATTGAAATCAACTACTCCGACAGAAACTGAACATTGAGTGCATCTGCCAACTCGGCTCCTCGTTATAAGCGGCACGTACAATAGTACTCATATTATTCCTCTCAATTTTTAGTGGAGGAGGTTTTTGATAGTCCTCTATTTACGTCGTCAAACTATTTCGACAACAGTATTAGCGAGACAGTTCCAAATTTTCAATTTTCAGTTAAAACTAATTGTACATCAATACAGTACAATCAATTGACGTACTAATGACGCGCACTATAATTAATTACACTATACGTCAGTAGAATTCTGCTCAATCAACTTAGAATCAATTTATGTGAAGCTGGGAGCGTTACCCTTCTGTATCGTAGGAACACGTTTGTAAAAACTGACAAGCTGTAATTATTTTTCATGTTACGTAACGATTTTTGTCGATTGTTACACAACAACTAGCCTACAGGCAACTACAATTTATATTTTTTATGTATGTGTTCGTGTAAGTGCGCGTGCGAGTGTGTATTCATTTTACTCATATAAAGGTGTATACGTCCACAATTATACGAAGTAGTCTCACCACAAATTGACATCGCCTGATGTAACGTGATAACCGGACTCAAGTCGTACTCATAACTGCGTAACTATTTTCAGCCAATCATCACGACGATGTTGTAGGTGAACCAAGAGTTTTACTGTCTCCAGACGAAGTACAAGGGCAGCAACGTTGTGGCAGCTGAACAGAATACTTGTACTTTACACTGTGATGAGTTAATTTAGCTGCAGCAGTTGGTATGCACCCATGATTGAGCGGATAACACCGATTAGCTGCAAATACTGTCAGAATTGCGTCGACACGGTACTGTTTAATATGAATGCTATTAATAATTATCTTATATGTGTGAAAATTTTATGTGTGGCCGTAGGATCTAAAAAACAGTAAGGTGAGCTTATAAATTCTCTATCTCCAGTTATTCCTGTGGTGATCTGGTTTAGTGCAAAATTGGAATAATGTCGAAAAGAATGTCTTAGTATTCATCTGCTATCATCAATCATTAATATGCAGATATTTTTGTTCTAAAAATTATATAATGCTGCACGAACAAGGGTTATCCCTTTCTGGATACTTTAAATTGAATTCAAATTGATCATCTTATTGTCAATGTGTTAACTTCGGGTAGGTGTAGGCTATAGTAAGAATTTAAATTATTTCTTACGTATTCTGTAATATAATACAAATCTGTCTAATATAAAGACAAAAGTTGTCTTTGAAAGCTTTCTGATATGTTCCAGAACTTTAATCAATAATATTGTTACAAATACTAACATTTAATAATAATTGCAAACTGAAATAGACAGTTGCACGACGCAGTGGTGAAAAATGTGATCTGAGGTTCCTGTGGTCCATACAGAATCACATCGTCCTACATGAAATTACGTAAATATTCTCCTTTATTATAATAAACACTCAATGCACATATTAATGTAGATACCTAGAAGATAGAGCGCGCAATAAAGTATTTTCGCTAATATATTAACGAATCGAGGGGATAAGCGATTAATATTTTAACGTTCAACAAGAAATTCAAACATTGATCCAGCTGAAGTAAATGCAGACATTCAGTGGAGGACGTTACGTGAACAGCAATGAGGCAATATGTCGCCTGCTGGGATTACGTAACAGTAAACCATTTGAATTACGTTATTCTTTCAGTTTTTGCTGGAACATTAGACAGCAAGTCAGGAAACAAAGATCACAGCTACGTAGAATGATGGGGTGACTAATCCGATGGAGGTTGGAATCTACAAAAGGAAAGGTATAGAAAGAGATTGCAATGAATTTAACGTGCTAGCTGGACACTAGAGAGTGATATTCAACAGCCATAGACAGAAAAAGTGGGAGGGAGAGAGAAAGATACACACTTACAGATAGGTAGACAGACAGAGATACTAACAATCCCTGTCATAGATAAATTCTAAAAGCCAGGAGATTCCTATTTCTTATAGTATTTCCAAGAAAGATATGAGGAAGAATCAAAAATTTGTTTTAAATTCTTCTTAGACTTGTATATTTACTTGTATATAGTCTACTGCCATCTCGTGTTTCATGTTTAAAACCTATGTTACACCCGTATCATAGTACATTTATTTTAATAATAATCTTATTATAAATTATGTTATAAACACTATACTTTAGAAAATACCTTCTATTCAAAATGTCAATTATTTGGAGCGGAAGATGTTTATATTTGCGCACGACAGTATTCTGACATTATTAGTACTCCTTTGTATTGGCCTCGATAGCTTTACACCTCACAATTATAGATCCAACCCTTCTGTGTTTACGTGTCCGTAGTATTTATGCATTTACTAAATATTTTCTAATATTTACATTAACATAAAATAAAAATTGACTATAGACATGAGCCAGGTTGGATCATCTTAGCTTTGTTTAAACGTAAGAAAAAATGCATCATTGCGCAAGGTAACTGTAAAACTAAAGACGACACTTGTTAATAATATTGTATTATTATGAGTATTATTCAATAGGACTAAATTTTATTGTATTTCTACGTAGCTGGAAAGTAAGTGGTACATTTTGGCAAGTGTTGAACGCTGATGTTTACATATTTTATTTCTTAGCAAAAATATTATTTGAATACAAGGACTGTGCGTTTGCGATTGGGAGTGCTGACCGCGTTGCCTGGTGCCGTCTCTTTTCATCGGGTAACCACACTGAAAGGCAGCGCCTAACACCAATCAAGTAGCCTTTGTATAGAGACAATTCACTGCCTACTGTTAGCCGAATATTTAACAAGCCAGTACAAAATAGCTGTTACACACACAAAAGAATGTTCGTAACTCTTTAACGTATTCCATTGCACAGTTTTACACTTCAACAAAAATTTATTCGCACACATAAACGTATTT
The DNA here is from genome assembly GCA_034769895.1 of Magicicada septendecula. Taxonomy (NCBI): domain Eukaryota; kingdom Metazoa; phylum Arthropoda; class Insecta; order Hemiptera; family Cicadidae; genus Magicicada; species Magicicada septendecula. The sequence continues at coordinate 333,545,773 of CM068375.1, read as the reverse complement.
TCTATTCAATTCAAACGGTGTATGAAGTACTGGCTCACCATCTTCTTTTATGCTTTTGACTGCAAGAAAACAGACCCTCTTCCAGACAATCAAAAAGAAAGAAACAGGGAAGCTGCTCAAATTTTTACAATAACGTATATAACAAACACTCAGGACCAAAATAAGATATCACACATTTAAATAAAATTGTAACTACTTAGAATCCGTAACAGAAAGTAACCACCTGAGATGGCTCGACCACGTTGAAAGCATGAACAGGAAAACCGAGGCTCAAAGAATATTGGGTAAGGACATTAAATAAGAGAACCAGTGGCTGGAGAACCAGTGTCTGATAAGGAGGATAAGGTTTTTTCTACACTTTTCACGTGGCCTGTGAGTCCATATTTCCGCCTCTTGTATATATATGTGCGACTCTATTATGAGAAATAAGATGTTTTGTTGTGAGTTGACTTCTGAGGCGGAGAATACATAGAATACATGTGTTTTGGGCTTTCTCGCTTCCCGTCATGTAGACGGGAAATGATGGTATTTTTAATGGTAGCAGTTGGTTCTCAATACCGACTAAATGTTTGTACTATATTAACTGATATTTTCCAAATGTCGCAAACCAACTACCAAAGTCTGTGCGAAGGGTGACACGTGGGGAAATCTATAAATCATCTATAAATGTAAATATAATAAATATAATACATCTATAAACACAGGCTGCAACTGACCCAATGAACATGAGAAGTCACTGATTGAGATACAGGTAAAGTTACCATAACTATCAAAACCTAAAGAGTGTATAAAAATCTCAACAGTTGCTAGGTAAACAATCAGTTTAAGGAAAGGAAAACACGATAAACAATATCTCAGTCGTCCAGGTTGGTAGCTGGGGTATTCGACTGTTTCCATAAAAATATTCACTAAAAACCTTTTTTTGTCTCATAAGACATCTAGAGTGAGATTCTAGTACCAAATTAATGATTTCAGTTTAACAGAAAGTTTGAAAAGCTAATGCATATAGTCTTGTATTTTCTCTATCACCAGATACCTTATTGTGTCACGTTACGGTAATCCATATGAATTTCAGGTTTGTAATTTAAAATAAACATTTAACTAAAAGTCCCTTAGTAGCAGAAAATTCAATGATTAAATTATATTTCTGTTATCGAAAGAGTTTTAGTGCATTTGATAAATGCGTTGCTTTAATAGACGGCTGCAGCGAGCGGCTGGCGTCATCACGTTTGACTAAAAGACTCGTTGAATGCAAAGCACTCGTTTTTCATTTTATTTTGCTTTAACTGGAGTGTGGCGTCTGACATGCAAAACAGGTATCTGATTTAAAAAGTTATAAAACGATCGAGAAGCAAAATGAATTTTCCCTTTATTTCAAGATTTCAATAAATATGTCACCTGCCACTGAAATATAAATATGAAATGAGTTTTTGGTACCCCCAGTTCTATTTATACGTATTTAATTTTTTATAGTAGAATTTTCGTTATAATTGTTTATTTAGCTCATTACACTTACTTATAATTGATGTTAGCCTGCAGTGTTATTACAAGAGTTGCACGTATCCTCATGTTACGGTCTTACAGCAGAAGGTAAATTGTTGTTAGTTATGAACAAATAATTTTTTAAGAATTCACTAAAACACGCACGTTCATATGGCAATATATTTTAAAATAACAGTCAATTAATACTCAGTTCATACAGGAAAAGTAATTACAAGAGTTTTGTTCACAAGTTGTCAATTGAACACTTGTCAACTTCATTGAAACAACTTTAACAAAGGAATTAATAACAATAGAGTATTTGAGAGGAGTGCTATTTGAAACATATGTAAATATAAGCTTCAGTTCATGCTAAAATACTGCTTATGCGGAAGGAGTAAAACATTATTTGTTAATACTTTTCATTTACTGGAATCCTAACTTATTTGTATCCAATCAAAATATCCTTCCAAGTAGTCGACTTTTAACCCCCGACACCTAACCCTGTTTGTTTCATATTCATGGAAACATTTTTTGGTAGAACTGCTACGTGTTCCCAGGTCCATCTGGGTTATTATATCCGGTAATATTAACTAAATTACGGCTGTTTTAAAAACAGTTATAACATTATAAAGTTTGTGTAACCATCTAAGGACGAATTAACAGGATACACGCATCTGTCAATAAGAAGAGTACGATATCCAATAAAATAATGACTTAATTATTGCCAGCAATGACTGAAAGTAGTCAGAAGTAAATTCAAGTACAGCATGAGACGGCAGAGTGAGTGAGTAACAAATAAGTGAAGTTTGAAGATGGCTGGTGCAATAGAATGCGTTTACTTCAACTTTGCCGTACCTATTTGCTTAGCTGCTAGCTGGCGCTTCCTGATGAATAAAATCTTCTGTTGTATCACCCCCCCCCCCCGTGGAGGAAGACAGAGTTATGTTTCTTATCAGTTCAGGGTGTCAGTACATGGTGCAAAGCATGGTGACATTATATGTATATTATTTTATTTTATTTACTTTTATTCCGATTTCCGTAAAACGTCATTCAACATCCTTCAGGAATATTATCTTCTGCGTTTGTAATGTCTCATACTCTTTATTATATATGTATATTTCAATCATTATCCTGTATTAATTTTTCCTTTTTTATTAGAAGTTACACTTTATAAAACGATAAGAGTATCGTAGATAGGAACTAGGATACATCGCCAAACAAGAAATTATAATAGATTAGCAAAGGTTATTAGATTTTTACGTATCACAAAAAATTCCTCTATTTGTAATGTTATTACTCATTTATTATTTATGTATAAGTAACTTGTTGAATTTCCTGCCGGATACTTATATTATCAAATACTGATAACTTCTGAAAGTAGATTGAATTATTTCTATTGGTTTAATTGACCTGACGAATGTTTCTCTAACTGTATCAATATCTTCAGAAGTTTCAAAAGCAATTACCGAGTAAATTGATTTGGTTTGATTTCAATATAAAAGCTAACTCTTTAATTTTGTTTTACATTTCCTATTGTTGTAATATTTATTTAGTCAACCATCTGTTTTGACGATTATATAGGAAATTTTTAAGTTTATATATTATTAATAAATAAATCATCTTGTTTGTTTGTTTTTTAGTATGTTCTTTAATTGATAAATTATTGTTACTGTGTTTGCAAACTTTGAGACTTTTTAAAAAAATTCATTTTTTTACTTTCACGTACGCTTTTAACAAATTTCATATTTTTAATGTTTGGAAATTGACGTTTATTATTTAGGCAATGTGTGGCTAAAATAGGTTTGTAAATATTTGGTTTCAAAAACGCATTAGGCATTGATTTCAAAAATTAAGACCATATTGGTTTTTATTGTAATTAAATTAAATAAAAGTCAGGTTATTTAAAGTTATAAGAACAATACAATCTATTCGTAGAAGTAAATACTATTTTACAATTTAATATTATTCAAATAAAAACTAATGTTACTAGCTTTATATATTATATTAAATTGTTTAGGGATTTGTGTACTAATTGTAAATAATACCGACCCTTTATAAATAAGTGTCAGCACATTGCAATACTGATTATAATAAATCAGTTAGAAGGCAGACGTGAGACTCGGTTGATTAGATAGCCACTAGGTGGCACTGCCTTGGGACTAATTTGTCCAAATTCCATTTGCAAACACTGGCAGAGGACAAGCTAATTGTTTTCGGCAATTACATTTACATAACTAATTACACTATTCTCTGTAATGTATTGGATATGTACTGCTTCAAGCAGATTAGTTAACGAATTCCTATGCACTTAAGGAAGAATTAAAAGAATTATGTTATTAATTAAATCCAATTAATAAACACTCACTTTATCGGTTAATGCTTACAAATATATTGTTATTTGTCGTCTCATGGTTTATTATTATATTCATTATTCTAATTTACCAGACTAATTACTAAGACTTGATACTTTCTGGACATAAAAGTTTGCTGTATATTATTTGTACTTATTGAATAACTGTATTTCATTTTGTGTGGATATTGTAAGAAGACACTTGCAAAATTTTTTTCCAAACTGTTTACTTTGGTTTATTGAATTGTTACCTTATACTGTATACCTCCTGCCCTACCACACTTAACATGCTGTTGTTCCCACACTTCAAATGATTTTTCTGAAGCTTCCATAGCCAGTGAAACAATCTTCAGTGCTAATAAAATATATATGCTGCTAAACCATTCATTTGTTTATTAGATTTAAAGAATATTTTTATCATCTTCAGAGAAGTGCCGAACGACTAATCAATCAGTGTAATTTCTTTTAAATTGTATATTTTTAACTTACCACTCTGTATTAATAATATTCCATTTATTTCAAAAGTATCAAAAAAAGTATCTTTTTTTTTATTATTGTTTCAAATGTCTGCTTTCTTAGGTTCGCTTCCCTCATTCGCTTCCACAGCTCGACGAAAAATTACTTCCGTAATAACCGTTTTTAAAACAGTTAATTTTTAGCAACTTCACTTTATTAACTTTCAGTGTTTACTTACAATCGTTGCATTTATAGACAAAGAGCTGTCATAGTTAGTGTGGAGACATACTACAATGCTTACTCACATGCCGAAAAAATTTATATCAACTTAACAAACGATTACATTCCATTTAGAAATATAACATTAATAAACATTTCCTTTAGACTTTAGTTTGTTTGTTTTATGACAATTTAATTGTTTCGGAGTAAACCCTACGTAATTGTTTGAAAGCATAACAACTTGGAACGTTAGATCGCATTAATTGTTTGCGACTCCTGACAATATAAAAGATAACTTTGTAGTGTTCCCTAAAAAACTAAAAACCGTGAAAATTGTATTTTTGTCTTAGTTTTGCACTAATTATATTAACAATTCTTTCTATACAACTGTTTGCAGACATACTGAATTTGTTTTATAAATAAACACGTAGACCGGTTTTGTAATAAGCAAATATGAAATATAATGAAGATTTGTAGTAACATCAATAGCACTAATCTATTAAGCATCTAACGTAAATTCACTTACAAAAGATTTAATTACGACAGATGCAAATTCCAGAGAGATCTTAAAGGAGTTGTGTCTTCACAAAGGTTATTTTGTATTTAATATTAATATTGGCATAAGTAATTTGATTCAAAAAATAATTAAAGTTTCACAACTTTTTCTAAAAACCTGTAAAAAAATATAATTAATTTCTGATAAAATTCCTTATAAAATTTTTAAATTTGTCTGTAAAACAAATTTAAGATGTGTAGATCTGTAGATTTTACACGTCTAGCTCTTTACGGTTTCTAGTTACATTATATTTTGTTTTATCGGGATGTCGTACAAACCAGATTGTAGAAGATTAATCTGGTTTCTTTTTTATATTGCTAATTTTGCTCACAGCCCCTTGCTACTAAGTGGAACAAATGATAATATAAAAACACTAGAAACATAAAAAATATGGAATTTAATAATGTGTGTTTTGGTAAAACTTTGTATTACAAGACTGATAATATACCAGATTAAAAGAATTGTAAAAGGGTTTTAATGATACGTTTTATACAACTTAGTTAGACTTTATATTCCCTCGAATTTACGTTTGTACACATTTAAAGCGAAATCGTGTCTGTTATTCTTTCTAGATCCTTCATGTTATTCTGTTACAATCATTTCATTTTATTTAATAATTGTACACGCTTAATTTACTTTTGTTTAAATTCAGTATAATTTATTTTATCCTACAGTACTAAAAGTAATTATTATATTTTGCTAAAGTCACCTTATTCTACTGATTTATACAAAGTTGTCGCAATTTGTGTATCAAAAATTACAATTTTTAATACGTATATTAATGTATGACTTACACACTTTAAACCAGGTGGTAATACCTCCTCTTATTGCTTTAGTTATGCTTCTTATTTTATTCTTCACAAATGCAGCTTGGAAGACGGTATTTGCTTTTATCGCCATGATTGGCTCGTTCGACAAATAATAATCAATTAAGTAGAATTTACGTTACTTGTGTGTTACAGCAGAATGTACACCATAGGCTAATACCTTGTGCAAGACATTTCTCTTATTTGTTTATGTAAACAGTGTAGCTTGAGTGTCGTTGGGCCTACTTATTAAAAATTACTGTAGTTTATACGCAAAAAACTAGCAAATTAAAAAGTCCATAATTTATTATTTATTGGTGTTTTGAGTTTCTTCCTGTATTAATGTGTTTGTGTTTTATAAATATACATATGTTAGTCTGGACAAATTGTTACAGTAAGTCGAGAAAAAAGTGGCAATACTAATCAACAGCAACAATAAACCAATACGGAAAAACTTCGCTGGATAGTGAAACAAAAATAAATTCCTATTTATGTAATGCTCGTCGTACTGTAAAAATAATAGTGTAGAAGAATACAATGGGCTCATAATTATTTCAAATTGCCTAGTCTAGTTGTATTATTTGTAAGTAATACAATTGAATAGGTATTCAGAGGACATTGTTGCTAGAAATAATGATACTTGTCATAATCAACCTAACAGTTATAGAGCATAATAAATAACTTACAGACACTATCAACTCTAAATCAACGTCACGGGCACAAAAAACGTTAAGTTTTACTGGCTGCTGGCACCCCAATCTAAATGTTATCTGTGCTTTTGTTAAATTATTCTTAATTCTGAATCCACTCAGTATCGTAAAGTATTTCATGCACTTCTCTTTACTGAAAGGAAAATTAATTAGTGTTGATAGTATTTCATTATAGAACGATTAACTTCACACAGTAGCAATATCTCCAAGATAATAAATTAATGCAAATCCTTGAATTTTAAAAATAAAATAAATTACTGCATGATACGGAAAATACAAGGAAACATAGGAAAAATGTTTACATCCCTATACACATTTCAAAATATTTTGACCAACTTTTCTAATGCCTTATCACACTGTAAATGTATTAGGTTACTTTACAGAATCCATTCTCCAGGAACTAGTTTGAACAAAATGAACATTTTTTTTACCAGACACGGAAAATGAAAGAATTTACCATACGCCTTTTGTAACAGACTTTTATCTCAGACCTGTAAACTTAATGTAATTCCATGTGTATACGGTATTACTCTATTGTACAACATAATAAAGCTTATAACTTTAGGATAATTAAAGCTTTTTTGAGGTATAGGTAAACGATGTGTGTATTTCACTTGTGTCAACACAGGCACTTGCGCTCAACGAAACCTTATATGATAAAAATGGACTTACATTCGTGTAAATTCATAAAATTGTTTACAAAAATTGTATTTTTAGAACAACGTACTTTCAAACTTGGCAAAATCCTTATTCGTTTGTGTTATTTACCATCGATTTTAAGTCTTCAGCGAGCCAACAGGGTCCAGATAACAATTGCAGGATGCCATATGTAGAAGTGACAATTCTCAAATAATTGTACAATCTTTCCACCTGATAATGTAACTAACGGCTACATTATTTTCAAAATATTAACTTATAAATTATGTACATTGATATGCATGCTTTTTTGTATTTTAATTACTGAAATAAAAATTTGAAAATATCCGTGTTAAGTTATAATGTTTTATGCTATGCAAAACGTTTCTTTAATATTGTGGTCATTTGAGTATAGAAAAACATCTGCTGCATTAACACCAATTTTTATTTTGACAAATTACAATTTTGACATTGTTTTTTTCTACAATTATGTAAAACAACATTTGGACATGTGAATATATAAACAGGTTTGATGTAAACAGCATTTTTGTTCCCCGTGCCTGTAGATTTCTCGAAAAAAAGCAAACTACGAATATGCCAATTGCAAAATATGAAAAAACCACGTGTCAATTAAAAACAGGAAATACCTTATGAATAAGATTAGTTATTTTTTGTTATCATTTGTAATATATTTTGTTGGTATTTGTACATACGTAAAACTAGTTAATTTTATGAATTACAAACGTAGAAGTATACAATTTTCATAAGACTATTTAACATAATTACACCTATTTACCTACGACAAACAAGACATTTTGGTAGTATGTACCTTCTTAGTAATATCAAAAGTTTAATTGCACACTTATCGTTACGGTTTCTGCAGCTCATAAGGTTTTTTCCAGTCCTGCAAAATATGACCAGCGTTGTCAATGCTCCTGACTCTTTAGTTCGGCTTCCTTAATTTAGTTTTAAAGAAATTTATTTCTGTATGCATTACACTATTAGTGACCTAAGTTTATTTGTTTTTATCTAAACATTTAAATAATCTATTTTATAACTAATGGCAGATATGTTTGACGACAGGGCACATTTGTATTACGAAGAATATGTCTGCACCTTTAAAAAGTGATCTTTGTATGAGTTATAGGAAAAAACCCTTAATGCCGTAAATAATATATTTGATCGCACACATTCTTGGATGTGTGGCCTGTGTCAGAATTTTTGTTTTCTTAAGGTTAAAGAAAAAACATTTATTCAAATGTAGGCTGTAAAATCTTCAAATATGTAGCTTTAATTTTTTGTTTATTTATTTAATTAATTAAAATATTTATTTAATTGATTAATTTTCTTGTTACTTTTTGCCTCACATTGCAGACGACAATTCGTAAAGTTCAGTAATATATGTTAAAATATATTTTTGTATTTGATTATTAAAATTTTCAAAAACATTTTTTTTTTTATAAATGTCAGTTATTTCTCGTAGAGCCCCAAATTGTTGGTGCCGATCGGTAATATATCTACAATCTATAAAGATTCAAAATATAAGTTAAATAAAATAATTGGGTTCAAACAAATTTACCTTTCCAAGCCTCACTGTGTAAACGCCAATTTGTAAAAGTCATTAACCACTATAAGTTTTATAAAATTGTTTTTTTTCTTGATTTCGTTTTAATTAATTTCTTTATTTTATTTCTTATTCACTTACCTAGTTTAATAATTTAAACTTCACGTTGCACGCCAAAAATGTGATGCCAACTTATTCTTCAAACTTGTATGAAAACGCCAGCACTCGTAAATTAAAAAAATATTAATTATTAGAAATAATTACTCGTACAAAATTGATTCCATTCAATATTCTTTTATTTACTTTTGAAATCGAAATCCTTCTCTTTTCTTCTTAATTTAAAATAAATAAAATATTTCTTAATCTGAATTATCCAGGCTTACTAATTTTCGCTCAGCGGTTGGTACAAAGAGATTCTCAAAACTCAGAATTAGGTTAACCGTTTACGTTATGTAAATATAACCTCGTGGTTTCTTTAGACTTCAATAATTATTTGCGAAAATGTTACACACATCCAGACAGAGAACCACAGTTACACCAATATAAAAAGCAATCTTGAAATTTTACACTAACTACCAAAAAGTCGCAAACTCAACACCGCAGAACAATACGAAATATTTTGTATATTTCTCAGTGAAACAATACGCACAACAAAACACAACCAAACAACATACTCAATGAACAATTACAATTTAAATCCAACACACTATTCGACACAATAATACACAACACATACAATTCAGAATCCCGCGCCAACCCTCTTCCATCTCCACACCCCCACACACAACCAGTCACCTAAAAAACCGTTACAAATTACCGACTACTTGACGCATTCCGCATTCAAACCTCACTGAAGAAGGAGAATACAACTCCGAAACGGCGTTTGAGGGAATATCAACAAGTACGTTTCACAAGTGAAAGTACCTTAAATAATAATTAATAAAACAGATTTTAATACTACTGGTTATAAATGTGAACATTAATTTATTAAAAAACATCTGGTTGTACTACAGACATAATATTGTCTAGTGTACCTTTACATATTTTGTTGTTTCTTAGAATACAAATGCTTATATCTAATACAGTATACAGTAATACAGTTTCTAACATTCAGTATCTATTCTTTATACCCTACATGATCTATTATTATACATAACATTATTTAATACATTCTTAATACATTATATTGTTCATTTCTATCTTCTAAAGTACTGTAGATACATGTTTAGTAACATTAACATCTCATTGAATACATTATTAGGTTGTCCATTTCAAACAATAGTTATTACTTATTTTCTAATCTAATTGTCAGTTTATGCCTCACTTCCTAGTACTAAGTTTAACAGAACACTAATCATTACAACTTTATCTCTCTTGATTACACTATAATGGTCCTTTTAATAACTCAAAATTATAACAGTTTCAATACAAATAAAACTTTTATAATACATTTATGTAATACTAATTCCTTTCTGAATTGTCTATGTGTTCATCTGTCACAGGCAGATACAACTATCTAATCTAGTTGTATTGTTTTTATTATTTTTATCTAGTTTATACAATCATTATTCAAGATACTACCCAGCTATTAGCTAGACATTATAGGCTTTTACCTATTCTGAACATAACTTACTATGAAGTCTACTGGAATTTTGGTTACAATCTTTTGTCTAGATATGTTCAATAATATGGTTTTCTTATTCTATTTCATATTAGTCTTAACTTCACCTAATAATACACATATTGTATGACACAAGTTTATTACTTTCCTATAAATTATTAATAGGAATTATTTCCCAATAATTATGTTTAAAATCTTTACTCTGAGGGAACCGTCACGTTACAAGGCTTAAAATAAAAAGGTAAAAGAGGTTTTAAAAAATAATGCGAACCGTCCATGTATTATTTCTCTACGTCATTGATTTTGGTAGGCCGTCTCTGTTAATAAGAAACTGCATTTATCTGTTGTTGATGCTCTCCGTGAATTTACGGGATAACGAGTGCTTCCAGTAATTAGTGTTTAATACTCATTTAAGTGGTTTTGTATGTTAATATGTACTGGGTTTTATTATTAGACGTATTATAATCTGAACAAATCATACAGCAATTTAACAGCAGTATTCAATATCAATGCTAAGGCAATAGGCAAACACTTCATTTTGTAGTAAAATAAATTTGAAACAGACATCAAACATTTCCTATTTGTGGAATGTAAATTGTGGTCTAAGACTTATTTAGTATCAACATCAGTCCTACGGCATATAAGGAATGCGGCATAACTATTTTTACCTGTAATTTGTTAATTCCGACAAAAGAATAGGCATTCACAACACACAGTAACTAAATTAAATGAATCTGATAATAACCAAAGAAACAGTTAACGCATAGCAAATAACTTATGGAGACTAGCAACTCTAGTCCAACGTCACTGGTGGGAAAAACTTTAAATTTTACTGGCTGCTAACACCCCAATCCAAATACGATCAGTGTTTTCCTAAATTTTGCAGAATTCTGAATCCATTCAGTATCGTAGAGTACTCTGTGCACTTCTCTAGACTGAAATAAAAATTAATTTGTTCTGATATTATTTTTACAACAACTAAATTCAATGGCAATTTTTCAGTGCACTGAATTAAAATCAAACAAAATTAAAACTTTTAAATGACTACTTTGGTTTACGCTATGCATATGATTTCTAATTATAATCTATCTTATAATTTAACAACTTGTAAGGTAAATAATTACACTAATAGATTTTACACAAATTCGTTAAGCGAAATAGTAAAAACATTATTAGAACATATTCTCTAAAAATGTTTTAGCTCACGTTGAATTATTTCTTGCCATAGATTTGTAAGGGAAAAGTTTTATCTTCTATGTTTTAGATTTCTTGTTTCTTAAACTTAACAAAAATTAATCTGAAGGTGTAAAATTATGTGACCACGCACACACATAATACATACACACATCTCTATTACAATAAATTATATTTTATTTTTTTTAAACAATAATATATTTTCTTTTGTTTCTACGATTTTATTTGAATTATCATATTAATTTGAAACGTTTGTCATATTTGCCTAGTTTACAGTACTTACGACAATCAATTAAATTTAAACCAAAAAAATATATCCTTGTATTTAAAAATATAAATTGTGGTTTATTATTATGTTATCTACAAAGCCCTACACCTATTGAACGAAGAACACGGGAAACAAGGACTGAACGCCTTGAAGGAGACGCTGTTTTTGAATGGATACATCTCATTTTATTTAAAAAAGGTATCAGACAAAATGAGGTAAATAAGACTCTACCGGTGGAAGAAATATAGGAGTACATCAGTACCTTAACATTAGCATATAGGCTTCTAAAGAGGAAAACAGACGTAATAGGGAAAATACTCAAGAAACATCACATCAGGACAACATTCAACACCAATGAAATATTCGACGTCTTTCTACAAAACTAATAGGACCGCATGCATTTAGAGGGACAAGGTGTGTAACTGTGACCAATTAGAGGGAATACGGTGCAAAAACTGTGCCCGATTTTATATCGGCGACTCTGAAAACATATTCTTTAACGCGTCCGCAAATACGAACTCTCAGTATCAAACCAAGAAGATAACATATTCTTGACGAAACACATCAAATAAACAAGACACGAATTCGGTTTCACAAATACAAAATTCTTAGCACTGAACAATTAAGCAAATCTGACATTACAGAGAAGGTTTCGAGACATTGTACTCATTTCTGATGTTTGTAAAATGAGAAATTTTATTTCATCGAAACCTTAAAATTACACATTACTTATTTTACTTTCCCTGTTTACACTATTTACATTTTTGTATTTCTTTTGAGGCGTTAGATTTACTACTGACCCTTATAAATTCTTTCTTAAAGCTAATTGTTTATTTTTCATTTGCGTATCGGCAGTGTAACCTCTGAGAAGTTGTTGTTGCATATTAGCCTATGTGCGGATCCTGAATATTGATGATGGTGATGGTGGTGGTGGTGGTGGTGTACTGAGTTGCAAGTACATTATTAACTATATGTGATGATGATGATACATGATGCATGATGATGATGATGATGATGATGATGATGATGATGATGATGATGATGATGATGATGATGATGATGATGATGATGATGACGACGATGTCGATGATGATTTCGATGATGGTCCAGATGTTCCTATACCTGATCGTTGTGGCTTCATTATGACGTTACAAGACTATGTCGCTAATCAAACCAACGTAGTGTCCCCCGTGAGTAAATTATTGGCGTCTGTCCCTCGTTCAAAATTGTTCGAAATAATTATAGTCTGGTGTAAGTGGACAGACCAGATATGGAAAAACTCCGTCTTTAACTTGTTCAACTTGGCCTAAGTCTGAAAGCGTCAGTTTTCCACACATCAATTTTTATCTTTTTTTTTACAACAACGGTAGTCCGTATTTGATATGCCAATTAGTATTTGCTTTAAATATGCATATAATTTAATTGATTTTACTTATTAATTACAATTGTAATTAACTCCGCTATTTTTGCACACATTGCAAAATTTTACAACTGAACGTAAAACTTTCAGCCCATGGGCCACCCATTTTTTTCAACCATTTTTACAACCCATGGCCAAACTTTCAGACGCATAGTCTGATTTCCAATGCGTATCTTTTTGTAATTTGCAAATTCAATAAATAAATTTATTTAATTATTGTAATATTCATTTGCATGTGAACCAGAGTTTACTAACACACGGAAACTACATACGTACGCTGAGATAGTATCTCTCAATTCGCAGAACAAAATCCAATTACAGCCGTCAGAACACTCACATAAGTCAAACACTGTGTTAATCTCTTATACCGCTTAATAAAGTTTATACCTTAAAAATAATGAAAGCTTATTTAAAATTTATGATTATATTGTGTGCACGTTATTGTCTATCAACAACGGCACACGCGCTTAACGTATCCTCATATGATGGGGACTGATTTAATTTGATGACAAATTTTCCATAAATATTTGCTTTTTAAAGTAAAACTTGGCAAAATCTGTACTGGCTTTTAAGTGTTACTCACCATCGATGTCAACACTTCAGCCAGCCAACAGGAAACAAATAGCACTTCAAGAGTGGCGTATGCAAAAGGTGCTATTTTAAAATATTGCTCCAGTTTTTCCATCTGGAAATGTAAGTCTTTTGTAGCGTTTTATTTATTTTTTTTTAATTTGAAGTTATAAAATTGTGTGTATATATGTATGGATGTTCATTGGTATTTTTAACACTGACTTCAAATTATACAAACATGTATAAACACACACACTCACATATAATTATTTGTACAACTGTATTCTAGTACGTAATTGGGACAATGTCTTCTTACGTGGAATAAGTCCACGTGAGAAAATAGAATTGAGCTTGTTCAGTGGAGTTGTAAATGTAATTCTAACGTAAAGGAAAACTGTAAGAACAAGTGCCTCAACAAATATCAAAATATTTCTACACCTTCAAAAGAATGAATTACTGGTAATATATATTACCAGCAGGTATAAAATATACAGCTATTTATATATATATAAAATATTGACTTGTATTCGTAAATTACCTAGTCGTAAATGTTTCTCTGTAACTATCAAATCTCATACATGCCTTGAAGTTACAAACTTTGACGCTCTTACCTGAATAAGCTGGTCCGCTGTAAGAACTAAAGAAAAGTAAGCATCATAACTAGTACACTTATAATTGAATTAACCAAGTCTTTTAATGGCTTTGTCAACCTGAAACGTAAAACATCAAAGGCTTAAATTTTGTCACGAGGATTTTTACGTATTAGAAATGGTTACAACATTTGTTTATTTTAACATGTGCTTCTAAGGAAGAATATGTAAAGAACTTTTGATTTTATGCAACTGTATCCCATTTAGTTATTGAAGACAGTCTACTAAATTTATAATAGAAATCGAAAATGGTAAATAACCAAGCGTTTAATGCTTTGGTTAATTAGGAACACACACATCAAGACGACAGCATTTAGAAAATTAACTCGCACGGGACTTTCCAGTAAGCAGGATTATATAAGGACAGGAATACCCGAACTTTGTATATTGGAGTTGTTAAAATTCTTGTTTCTAAATCAGTTTGAATGCAGAAGTGTATTAAACAAAGCGTATTAGCGACATACAATATTTTAATAAACATAAACGCAAAATTTATTTCATTGTGTGTGTGAGTTTAGGGGGAGTGCGGGGACATTAAGATGTTACCCGCTGCGTTTACGGTGGCTACTGATTTTCACTCCCGCCATTTGTTGAAAAAAGTAATATGTGATTAAAATTATTGTGTACATTAGAAAAGCTCACAATCTTTGGATTCCACAAAATATATACAATTCATAACATTATATGTGAAAGTATGTAAGATTGAGTGATCGAAACTTGTCTGTCTTTGCACGTCAACGTAAATGAATACAGATTGAACGTTCAGAGCAATGAAATTGTATGGTAAGGTTGGCTAAAAAAATGTAGGGCAGGCGCAAAAGGAAATCTTATGGAATGGTGGAAAAAGGTTTGGTAAAGAAACCGGGTGACCTGAGCAAAGTTTTAGAGAAAAAGCTTCTGTAACAATTATTAGTATTTTTGTTTGTCAAATAACAAAGCCATTCCGAATATTTGCCTTTGATCCAACAAAATGAATGTAGCCATTACTTTACAGCGTGATGTACTGCTTGGTGCCAGCCATTACAAAGGCTTCTGCCAGTTATATATCAGGCTCTATTGTGGTGACTTCTGTTTCATTGTTTGCTTAACGTTTATGCAATAATGGTGGATATGTATATTGTGCATCCGGTAAAGCTTGCCGCTGTGTTCCACAAATGTTGTGCCTTGTGTTCTAGTCCATATGCAATAACATAATTAATATCTGTTTTTTTTTTGGTATATATTATGTTACTTAAGCCCAGCACGCAGTGAGAGACATTGTCTCTAGACTTATATGTGCACTGTCTAAAATTTTGCTAAATAATGTATTGAGACTGTCTCGAGACAAAGTCTCTAGACTGTATATAGACAAAATGTGGACAAAAATGCGTGTCTCTTTGTCTCCCATATGAACGGGAGACTTTGAGACAAAGTATATAGACTTTTATAAGTGCGTACGTGAAAAAACACATGTGTCTGCTTGACTGCACAAGATACGTTGCGTCCGCTTAGCTCATTCACTTAGTGCTACTCAGTCCGTGGGTTTGTGAATTGAAGAGTACAGTGATTTTTGTATTTTATTAATTTATTTTATTTTATTATTTTATATTTATAGATTTTATAAATTGTATTTGAAACGGTGCATTGGTTTTCAAATAAAGTGTTATGTGGTCCACGGAAACAACTGTTAAATTTATTGAAGATTTACACTCTCAAGCATGCTTGCGGACGTTACGTCAAGCGACATCGAAATTCGAAATAAAAAGAAAGACCCCCTTCAAATTTTGAGTAAAAAAACGAAATTTCCAGTGCAGAAGTGGAAAAGAAAACTCACAATTTAAAGTGCCAATTTCGTACATGAGACCTGTAGGAATTTCCCGAAGCCAAAAAATGCAGTGTCACAGCTAATCTAATTTCTTCAGAAATTGATTGCCTGAAATTTGTATTTTTCCCTGCTATTTTAGGTCCAATCATGTTAAGTAATAATTCGAAATCAGTTGGTATCATACGTAGGACGTTTCTAAAACTTTGTCCATCCTCTAATTTCAAATCATTTAATACATTTTTAGCATGCCTTTCATGTCTTGAAAACACTTATCTTCGCCACCATCTTTTTTTGATTTTGTTCTCATTTCTTTGGCCAAAATAATTACAGCACAGGCACAAACACCAGTACTACTTCACTCGAAATATTGTGTACAAGGGCTGACAGATGTGGACGCTATACATTGTATCCAGACATTCTCTCCTTTGTATCTAGACTGTCTCTATACTCTCTTGAGACAAAATCTACAGACAGTCTTTATACAAAGTCTAGAGATATTGTCTCTCAGTGCGTACTAGGCTTTAAAGCAGTTACCAATATCTCAATGCTATACATAACCATAATCTTACAAATGCAGCCGAAGAGTTATAATTACACTTCAAAACTTCTTTCTAATAAAAGTTAAAATTACTCCTACAAAAAATAACATATATTTACTTACGCTAATAATTCTTGATGGAGTATGATGCAGTCAAAAGTTTATCATAGAAATCATTACTTTCCTGTGATGAAATAACATAATTAATATCAGGAGCTTCGGTATATTTTACACTATTTAGAGCTGACTTTATTATGGCAAAGTGGCTGGTTATCATTATAATGATAACTGTTATGACAGAATACTGAGATGCAGAAAGTAATCCCACAACAGCAAAAGTTATTGATTCGTACAAAAGTTGTAACGTTACATAACCCGGTCCCAATAAATTAAATCATGTAAGAACATAAAGGTCAGAAATGGGTAACCTATAACTAGCTCTAAATTAAAGTATACCACTAAACATGATAAACAATTCGAGTGATATACGGTGCAAAGTGAGTTATAGTGTACCCATTGAGGTAAAAAATGAAAGTGAAGGTAACTTATTACAGAATTGTGCTGTAGGTTTGGGAATTATAAAACTATGATAGTAGACTATAATACTACTAACTGATTCTGTATTTTATTTATTTATTGTAATATTTATATTGTATGGACAACCAATTGTTATACCTAAGTTAATGTTATATTTTTTCAAATATTTGTGTTATAATATAAGATAACCCAGGGTTCGTTTTAAAAAACATAAAATTATTTTAAATATCAAAGGATAATAAAAAATTAAAATAATACTATGAGGGAAATGGCAACAGGAAGTAGTGCAGTGTAGGAATACTATGAGAGACTAAATAAATAATATATATAAATTTATTTAAAGATAATAAAATTATCAAATACTTATATACAAGGTCATAAGAAAATGAACAAAAACTTATTATGTAAACCAAATTGATAAAGAAACCGGAATGGAAAAGAATTATTTTTCGGTAAATAAAATATAAATTTATAATAATTACAAACTGCCTGTATAATAAAAATACTATGGGTTGCTAAGAGTGACGGAAATAACAAGTATTGTTAATAATAATAAATTTGGAATAAAACCATAGAGTTGACAAAATGATGCTACTACAATTCTAATAAAATAACCTTTCTGGAACTTTGGAGGAGTGAAAATTAGTACAAAATTAACAAGCAACATGACCACTATATAATCATCCATTATTTATCAAAATTAAATGGTTATACTCCTTAAAAAACAGTGAAAGAAAACCTTCTGATGATTCAACCTAGTTTCGCCATAGTTCAAGTTGACGATAGAATATGAGCCAGACGGTAATGAAATTATAACTCAAGACGGACCTCACGAGAGAGAAAGCTTCATTCCAGTAAGAACCATACGAAGAGAGGTAATATAAACATTTCGTTTAATAGTTAACGAAGAAAACGCATTCCGAATGTTGGTATAGAACACGAACTAGTCAAATTTAATCACATTTTTTTAAAGTAAACAAACGCACGCTGCTCTCTTACGGACATTCCTGAAACTACATACTAAACGAAAAATAAACAAATTTATTTAATATTTTTTCGGTATTTGTAAAGCTTAGTAATTATCCATTTCTGACCATCTCATAAAAAAAAGAACTTACCCTTAACCCTGGGGAATTATTAAGAATTATATATTAATTGATGTTTTGAAAATAGTGTAAAATTTGGTAAACAAAACCATATAAGTTTTTTTTCTTTAGACAATTCCATGTTTACTCGATGAAGTCGATATTATGTTTTATGTAAGGAAAGATCAATTGTGATACTTGTATTTTGGTGGCAGGAAACAAAAACCAATAATATAAATAAATAATATTATTGAAAAATGATATTGAATAATAAAGTGTGTTATAATTTTTGTAGTGGGTAGTTGTAATAGATTTCAGCACAAAAACAGAAGAGATTAACACATCGGATCAGATTTTGCTATAGTGTAGGCTGGTTGAACTAGGCGTGGAGACTTGTCTCACAATCAGCTGATTTAAATCACAGCGAACAATTTGAAAAATCAGAAATCGTCTAAACCGAGTGTAAATAATTGGTACTTACTCTCTCTTCCTCATAAGGCTGAACAACTTCCCTCCTTGACCCCAAATCACACACTCTCGATTTCTGTTTAGATTGAGTAACATTAAAAAATCCTTTATTTATTTTTTAAAA
Source organism: Magicicada septendecula (assembly GCA_034769895.1). Taxonomy (NCBI): domain Eukaryota; kingdom Metazoa; phylum Arthropoda; class Insecta; order Hemiptera; family Cicadidae; genus Magicicada; species Magicicada septendecula. The sequence goes on along the minus strand of CM068375.1, from coordinate 333,526,715 downwards.
CGTCAGTTATTATAATTCATAAGTGGCGACTGCGGAGAGGCGGAAACTTCAATATCTCAAACCGCGACGTTACAAGATTGGCGCATAACAACATTGGGAGCTTAATTAAATAAGACGAACACCCAATAAGCCACATACAAAGTTTTCGCTAAAACCTCTAGAAAAACCGCGACGTTACAAAGTACAGCCGTATAAATATATCCATTATTAATTGCAAATGGATAAGCTAGAGGCAGTACTTTTGGATAAACTGATACACTATCAACGGTTGTAAGATTCAAATATATTAAAATTATTACAGGTTTTAAGATATAAATAATCATGGCTAATTTTCCAGAGGCGTGTCATAGGCCGAAAATTTTATTAGACCTCGAAGTATATTTCTTAAAAATTTGACTATTTTTATTTTGATTAATTTTTTAACATAAAATCTCGTTCTCCTGCAGTTTGTCCATTAGTACTGGAATACTTTTGATATTGAATAACATGACCAAAATCTGTATAGCATAAATATTGATTGGTACAAAAGTAAGGAGGCTTCCTATAATTATATCTACGCTGTCTATTCTGAAATAAACGTGTAGATTATCAGAAAAAAGTAGAGCATAAAGATTATTGTAAACACAAACACGTCTTTAAATCTTAAACATATTTTAAATTTATTATTCTTGTATAATTCGTCTATTTCCCACACTCCGGTACGAAAGCTCAATGTAAATCATTCATTCAATGTCACTCTATTGGTAGTTGCCACTACTAAATATGAATCAGCACTTTATAAGTAGTATCAAATACAAGGTTTCAGTCTGTTTAAGGTTTTGTTACCATTCCACACTTTCTGGACAATATAATGAAACCAACTATATCAGTATATATAAAGAGTACGACTGAGGGAATAGTGGCGAGTTAACTGAAAAGTTGATATTGAACTGTATTTACTTCTAAAACTACATTACAACAATTAAACTTGTATCATTTGAACTAAATATTGTAGCATAACCGAATTTTCACCTTGAATATAACTTAATACAACCTTGAAAAGAAAAAGAAGAAACAATCTTTAGTGAGTGATAACAAAATGGTTAAAAATAAATTAAATAAATTGATCATTATAGTAAATCAAATGCTGACAATAGACTCTATAACAAAAAAAATTCTTGGTCCAAATAAAAGGAACAATCAATATAAAACAATATACGTTCAACCACATGATGATTAAAACCCCAGTACATCATCAGTATACCCAGTAAGATAAGGAGCAGTAATGAAAAATAATCATGGGTAATTTATTAAAATAACTACATCAAAGGATCCAAACATAAAATAATAACATACTCATTGAAGGAGAAATAAAGAACCGAATAATTCAAGCTTAGTACAAGGAGTGTAGTATTAGGGAAGGTTACTTCCCAAATCTCATGACAAATATGTACAATTTAATTAAATTCAAAATAATGACAAAACCCTAAATCCCAGTAACCCAAGTTACAGGATACACTAAAAATAAGTTAGAGATTGTAAATTAAATATAGAGCTAACTCCAGGGTGAAGAGTAGAATATTAAGTAGAAAGAATTAAAAGCTACCATTAATGTAGGTGATAAAGAATGCCTCAGTGAGAAGGAAAGTGATATCCAATATAAACTATAATAGTGAAAGACAGAAAATGACTGAAATGTTATTAATTGTAATAGAGTATTTAAATATAATACGTAAGGATTGTTTTATATTAATATAAATGCGGAAACATGAACTTTCATTATATGTAATTGAAAATGTTAGATTATAAAATGTTTTGTTATAGTTAAATAACGTTAATTATTGCTAAAGTTTTGTTAATGTAGGAAAGGCAAGGAAATAATCATAATATCTTTTAAATTGTAAACCGTAGAAATAATAAGGAAGCAAACTAGTTATAATATCAATAGCAAGGCAAAACCGATTTTGAGGTCAAATTCAACTTTTATTATGTAATCAAGTCCAAAGGGATAAATTAAATAAAACTGTAAAAAATTAACAGAGATTAGTCAGTTTAGAATAAAGATACTTAATTATAATTATCACGGAAATATATAATATTAAATGTAATGATCAGAGGGTAAAATTGACTTTATTGGAAATGTGTAATATAATGCCTAACAGAGGACACAGTACAAATAAAATTTAAATTAATCAGTATCGGTTTGTTGTAACAACAAATTGTTAAAGACAAAGAATAATGATATAATAAGTAATCTTATTTAAGGACAATGTTAACATAAAACGACTTGTAAGCCATTTAATTTATAATTATGTGAATTATAATAAGGCCTATAAGAAATGTCAAAAAATGCCAGTTTTAAGCTTAATCGAGACTAAAATAGGTCAGGTTGGATATTGATTTATGTACAATTAGAACAGGAATATTGCTAGGTACTTAAATTTTCATGAAATTAAAAAATAATTAAATTATAGCCATAAAATAGAATAAAATGTCATATAATTCTATGAGATCAGATCTGGACAAAGACGAACAGCTGATTTCAGACAATGGGATAGGATAACAAAATATTTCTGGAATTACTATATTAAACAACGATTTCAGTTAGCAGTTGATTGTTAAACGCGAACCAGAACGGATGGGAACGTGCAGAAGGGAGTTCCATAAAATTTAAAATAATTTGATCTAAATTGAAAGTACAGTATAATGAGTTACTGCAGAGGTTATAAACCTAAAATTAATAAAAATAACTTAACCAATTAACGAAGTGAAGAACGAGTTTTAGTTACAATATAATCAAACACCAATACACCAAGAATCATCCGCCATGTTGGAATTATTAAATTAATACTAGTCCATTTAATAACGAACTTAACCAGTTTTAGAACACTGAATACGACACTAGTAATCTTGCATCAAACTACCTCTCCGAGTGAAAAAGAACATTACAACCGAAGCATCCAGAGGAACTACACTATCCCAGAAGAAGATATCCACAATTACATTTGAGTGAGAGGAAAAAACCAGGAGCCGGCGTAGTTGGGCAAAATCCGAAGTCAATAGTGGCCATGTTTCGAGTTTATCTCGCCAGCAGTACACTGCCACGATGAATCAACAGGTACGCGACGTCATACACAGCTGACTGGTTCGATTATTTCTTTTTAAATGACATTATTTTCAAATATATTTTACTTTTACTTTTAGTAATTAAGTATTAATTAATTTTAAGTATATTATCTTGTAACTTGCCTTTCCCTGACCATTTCGACAGTTCGAAGAACTCTGTTAATCAATTTTGTAATTTTATATATTTTGTTAGTTAACACAATCGACCTGTGAATTGAGTCTCAGCCGCAGCAATAGTCGATGGACATAAGATTATCGCATCACTTCTTAAATAAATGTCATTATTGTTTCTAAACACGAGTTTTCCTAATTATTTGAGTAATTAAAATTAATTTTTACATTTCTAATTTAACTTAGAAGGTAATAACTAAAGAAATCGAGAAGAAGAAGAAAAAAGGAGCTGAGTTAGAAGCGAACACAATTCGATCCAGCTTTTACATAATCGGATTAACACAATAGAACAAATATTTCTTTACCGAGTTTAGCAAATTAACACATGGAAATAAATTAGTATTAATACTTCTAATTAAATAATAAAACTAATTAACCAATTAAAATATATAAATAATATATAAAAAAAGAAAAAAAATTTTTAAATAAATTTATAACTTGTAAATTTTCTCAAACATAAACTTTATTTGTAACTCAAGGTTTTAATACAATATTACAAACGATGCCAACGCATATTTTATACACGTCAATTGTGTGACGATTTAAAAAAATATTTAAATCGCACAAATAAAAAATTGCTTTCAATATAAGTAAGAGTATTATCCACCCCTTACCTATGCCTAGATTCATGCCACAACTTGCAAATTGTCCCGTACCAACACGTTAAGAACGGTGTTTTTAGCTAATAATAATAATTACTTTAATTAAATAAAATATGTACACAATAAATAAAGAAATTCATAATTCGTAACCAAAAGATAAAATAATGTATTATGACTTAATTAGTAAATAATTAATATAACTTAAAAGAACGAACTATTTTCTCAGTGCGTAAAACCGCGCCAGCTTACTGACCCCTTGCCGCTAAACATTGCGAGCATTCGCCCGATAGACACCGAGATGTAAGGATGTAGCTGCTGAGTTGCGAACATACACGTAGGTGTATACCGTTAAACAATATTTAATCACGTTTATAATGAGTTCGAATTGACCTATGTAGTATAATAATAATAATAAAAACAAAATTATAATGTAGTGCGTGAGGAAACATGTATAGAATAAAAAAGGAAACAGCCGACACATCTCTTAGCAAACTGTAAATGGTGAGAAATGTTAATTACCAGATTTTAGTGCTGATAAAATAAAAACTGTAACTAAAAGTAAAATGTAAACTACCGACTCCGAAAGAAGATAACACAAACAGCAACCGGATGAACTTCTAGAACCCAAAATCTAATCGTCTAGGAAGAGACTACCAGAAACCTCATGGAACTTCAAGAGCAACCGTGGATCACACCCTAGAAGAGGACTGAAGATGACCATCATGGACCCCACAGAATACGCATTGTTATATTCAGGTGATATCAAAACATAATATTTGTAACACAAATTCATTGTAAAACAACAAGACCAGTAACAAAAGAACAGTAAAGAACTTTTGATAATTTAAAGTTTAATATATATTTTTGTAATCACTGTAATGAAGTAGTAATGACATTACGATGTTTAGATTTAAATTAATTTTAAAATTTACAACCAAAATTATTCTTCTAATAATTTGGTTGAAGTTGTAATAAAAACATAACTAAGTTGAGTCCCGGATCCGAGGTACTAAAAAACAATATCCAGCTGAATGCTTTTGATATAAAAAGAATAAGAAGTAAATTTTCAAAATAATTAATGCAGAAACTTTAGAATCTCAGTTTTAAAATAAAAGTAAAGTATGAGAGATATATATGCTAATAAAGAGATGTTTCTGCTAACACCCAACGAGTGAATAAATTTATACAATCCTTGCTTAATTCCTGAATAATAAAGTCTTATAATTTGTTAGTGATTAAGGTTTACTAACAACGGCAGCTAGTTCAATTAACAGGTAACAAATTGAACTGGTTCCCGACATTTGTGATATCTTAACAAGGGAGACGTCACAATTGAATTTCTAAATAGGTAACTATCTTTTTTTAAAAGCAACGCGTTATTTCCTGTACGTTAATTACCTTCCTCTTCTACTATCGCCCAATCTTTCTCCCCCAACATCTCGTTCATAAAGCATTTCTTTATCTTTGTCTTTATCCCGACCTCTCCCGTTTTTTACTCTGTTTCTCTCATAGGCTATCAATACATGAATCAGTAGCTTCTGTCCTGGTGTGACAGGCGTAAATACAGTAAATACATTTTACGAAGGCAAGTGCATGTATCACGCTTTCTACTTGTCACTGTTATTTCTCTCGATTTCTCAAAAAAAGTATTCAACATGAAAACAATGCTGCTACGGAAGCAGTATCTTGTTACAAAACCAACGCATATATTGTTATACAATTTTTGAAAGTAAATCAGGGAGTACTCCTACAAACGTTAAATTAAAATTAAAATTTACGTAATCTTAAAAAGTATAAATTAACATTGGCGTCCAGTTTAGAACAAATTCAAGAAAGATGATGAATTTTAACAATACACAATTAGCCATATTTTAAAATTTACTTTGAAAATGTTGTAACATACGTTTCATTCAATCAGATTAGTGATTAAAAACAATATTCTTAATTACCCACTAAACTAGAAGCGGTAGTAAATTAGGCTAGCGCGTAGCCTATGCTTTTTATTGCTATTAGGAGCAAAAGGTTAGACTGGTGTAGTAACTGCAGCCGCGTATAATGTACCGCGAGTTTCCGCGATCTGGATTGCGTCGACGGTGGTGACTGTTATCACCAGAAGAGCTGGTGAATGGCAGGTAGAGTATACTTGCACGGCTTTGCGCCCCAGAGCCAGCAGAATAGCGCTGGAATTTCTAGGCTGTAATCGATCGTTTGTAATTAGCCGGATGAGTCGCACCGCGTGTCCCAACGTACTTGAGTGGATGGGTAAAGACTTATGGTCTCATTCCTTGATGAAGGGGAATATCCATCTGTACCTCCAAGTGGTGGAGAATGGGTGACAATTACAGGTTGCTAACGCGGCACTGGAGTCATACGAATGTTACAAAACAATCGGATAATTGTGACTAATATTGTACTGATCTAAACCTTGGGGTGGATTTGGAAAATTGTTATTCTTTAAAGTTTTGAGTTAACATGACTACTGAGTCGAAATTAAATGATAGTATAGGCGACGTACACAAACATGATTTTGTTATTTTGACTATCTGACTAACCTAGTGAGTTTCGTTAAGGAAATAAAGCTATTGGATTTAAGAATTCTTCGCATTAAGGTAAGTTGTAAATAGACATTATGTATCCTTCTGCCCGTCAGTAGACAGAAGTCTAAAGGAGCATAACGCCACTAAAGAACCAATATTTACTTTTCCTTCTGATGTCGTGTTCTTGATTAGGAGTCTCCAAACGTTTTCTCTTGTGGGCCGAATTGAAAAATCTTGGAACTCAGGCGGGCTAACAACACACACACACACACACATATGGTAAACATATTTTTTTAAGTTTACGAAATAATGGAGTCAATGAAATAGATATTTAAATAAAAATTATGCAGACTTATCCAAAGAAAACAAATTCATTTATTCAAAATAATGTAAATAAAGGTAAGAAAAAGTAACATTAAAAGATATTTCTTATGTATTATTTTTTGGTTTCCTTATGTGCGTATAGGATGTGTGGAGTCTTCTGACACACAATATCTGTCCATTTTAGGTCAAATTTTTATGCTCCTATCACTAGAATGGATTTCAAATGTTCGTCTGACAACTTACCTCTGTACTTTGATTTTACACAGTTCATTTTTAGAAACGTTTGTTGCGAGTGAAAAGCATGATTCATTCTAGGCAGCCAGACGAACAAGAACACTAAATTTTAAATTTAAATTAAATTTTATAACATTTTACTAAACTTATTTGTTGTTTAGGTATTTAGTAAAATGCTATAATTTTTTAAGTATTTTGATGATCCATTTAAAAATTGCACCCAGCACTGGCCGGGTTGCCGCGGGCCGGATCCGGCCCGCGGGCCGTAGTTTGGAGACCCCTTTCTAGAGCCGACGGTTCAAGAAACTCTATGGGATTAGACTGTAACACCAGCAATAATAATTGTGATTAAAACTATAGATGTTTCTAAATACTACTAAAATATTATTAGTAATATGTGTCCCTATAAAATTCTAACAAATCAATATACTGGTTGGCAACAGTAATCCATTCGTAATGACGTTTGAGACGTTTAATTACTTGGAAAAATTAACATACGGGACAAGAAAAAAGGAAATATCATATTTCGTAATGATGAACTGTTTGTTCTTTATACAAGTGATTTGTATCACACCTTACATTTTAAGCAAATGTAATTGAAACTGAAATATTTACGAGTGTAATGGTATTTAACACCAAACCAACAATTTCCTCTTCCCTGTTATAAATTATTTTCAGTTTTACTTATTGTTTTGCCTGTTCTTGTACATGACTGTCGCTCCTCCTCCCTCCTGATATCTCCCTCTCATTTGGCCCTCTCTCTCTCTCTTAGCATAAATATCTTGTTATCTGTTTGTTATCACTAATGTTTGTTTACTTAAATATAAAAAATGATTGTATTTTATTTAATTTTGAAAAGCGGGCATATTTATTCCCATTTGAGTAGCTTTACCCTAGTATTTTATAAAATATGATTACAGATGTAATAAAGTGCTAATAATTTTGTTAGTAAGTAAAATAAAATTATATAAAATTGTTCTGTAATACGTTTACTCTACACTTTCTTCTCCTCTCTTCTTCAGCTTCTATGGAAAGTAGAGGATATCGTATTTTCCTTTAAAATTTAACCAAGGTTTTCCTGGTTACCCTACACTTACATGCTGGACTTAATGGTATGGTAAAGTAATGCAATCAGATTATGAGATTATTGCTGAAGATATTCAATTATATTCTTGGTATCTCCAAAATCACAAATATGTTTATTTCATTCATGATATATAGTATTTTTATACGTTTTAACATTCTTATGAATCACCAGTAGCAAGAGACCATGCACTTGTATTTTAAATAATTTAGATCCCGTAATAACAGTAGTTCTAACAGACAAAATTGAATGTAATCTAAATTATATAGTGTCTAATTATCAGCAGTTTAGTTAGAAACATAATCCAATTAATTTATACAATCCAATCTATCCCAAAAGATACACAGTTTGTCTTAAATTTTTAATACTGTAAACATTCTGTTTTGATTTTGAACAACACAGTCATAAGATTTAAATTCTTATACAGAAAATTATCTTTGGATCTTTTGTAACGGCCACTTAGGGCGTTGCGCAAAATTTAATAACTAGACTACTTGGCCTAGCGGAAGCGAAAAGTGTGCTGGAGCCCAGAGTGACAGGACTTGCAATAAAATACTCTTGTAACCAGTAACAATTTTTTATTAGTGCCATTTTCTTTAAAAACATCAATTTAAGTTACCACAAAATATTTAGTTACAAGTCCCTTAAACAGTTGGATTCTAATATCATTGTCTTCAAGAACATCAATTTAAGTTATCATAAAATATTTAAGTACAATTTTATTTGAAACAGCGAGAGTTCTGTTACCATTATCTTTAAGAGCATTACTTGATGTTATTACAAAAATTCAGTTACAGTTTTATTTAAAACAGCTGACGTTCTTGTACTATTTTCTTTAAGAGCATTAACAAGATTTTAACCTGAATACCAGGGGGGCAGTCTATGGAGTTGTTGTTGACTGAAGTTTAATAATTAGAACGCTCCCACCTGTACTTTTGCTGAAGAGCTCAAATGGTACCATGTTGACCAGTGTGCCATAGTGCTGCAGATGATCCTTAGAGTGTGTTGAATTTCCAGCCAGTCTCATTCCGGGTAGATGTCTTTTGGTGATCTGTAGCAGGAGTATTTCTGTGCCTGACGGTTTCGGGGAGCATCCTGGTGCACTGCTCTGCGGATGGTGACAGATGTTGATGTTACCATCGCTGCTTCCCCTTTATTCCGGCTGGTACCGGGACACTGAAAACGTTTTACTGCCTTACGAAGTCATATTGAAAGATCAACGAAGCTCAACCCTGGGCCGTCAGACCATCGAACACTCTATTGGAAGGTTGGTGAAGAAATGAGAGTCATGCCTGAATTGTTCGGTCACACTATGCTACATAAAATCGACTTGTTTTGATCTGCCGATCATAACCTTTGGTAAGCTGTTCACTAACCGTACAGTGAACAGCTGATACGATTGACCAGTCTGCTAGATTGCGTTGCCGTGGCGCATACACGGCCTTATTAATCGATTGAGCTGCGGCGCACAGCTGCTACGTGCGTTGGTGGCACTGATCGTTCAAATCACGCCGGGAAAATTCAAACCCCGTCACACCTTATACTAAATAACGTTATTTTTCCAATAAAGTTTCATTAAAATAAGACGTTTTCTAAAATGGGAAAACAAAGTAATGTATAATTATTTACAAATAGGATAAAACTCAAATAAAAATTTATAGAATTTATAGAACACAAATGAAATAACAATACAAAATAGCAATGTACTCTGTTGTGATAGACAGTAGAGAAAACTGTTACTTTGAATTAAATGCAGTATTGCATTTTCGTATGACATTTTAGAAATGAAGAAAACATACTAATTTAACGCTACAGGTATTATTCAAAAGCTTTTGAACACTTTTTTTGAATGCCGACAATGTAAGTAACAGTGTTTATTATTGGTTTATAATAAACAGCGTTGCAATATTAAAATAAAAGTTTAAAGTATATCGTAATCAATCTCAGGTGCTATTTCAATATCTAGACAGGCAGGAAATGTAGATTTTGTTGATGAAGCTGAAAATATTGGTGGACAATTTGTAATAAAACAAATGAAAGAAAACTTTATTGTTTGCATGTTTGTAGTATTGGCCTTTAATTTATATTAGACAAACGGGTAGATATAACGTTCCTTGGAAGAACAAAACAAAAAGTAAAACTTAAACATTCACCAATTTTACTTTGTTTAAAAGGATCTTCAAATTGAAAGTTGTAAATTTTATTATTAAAAAATTGTGTTACAAGAGTACGTCTAAAGATTAATTTCTTTGTTATCAAAATCAAATGAGATACTTTTTTGTTGAGTATACACGGATTTGAATCAGTGTTTTGTTTTAGAAAATAGTGACAGATTTAGGCCAAATGGATCTTTTTTAGCGTTTGTAAATGTAATATTGCTTTACACTATATATAATTAAAGACTAATTACGAAACCTTTTAGTTAACTGCGTACGAAGCATTCCATTAGATTTTTTAAGAAATCAGGTTTGAATAAGACAAAATGGAAGACTTGTTACAAAAATGTATGAGTTAACAGAATAATTTTTTTAAATTTTGAAGTCCTTAAGGATAACAGAGTTATTAAATTAGCCGTTGATTAACATTAATCCGTTGAATAGACCCAGTCGAAGGAAAAATATTATCTTAACCAAATTATGGGTAAGACATACAAGGTTAAGTACCTTATTAAGTTTGATGTGATCAATAGGTTTCAACCAGAGGCAGTCGCTTTACCTTGTGCATGAGAGGTAACATTCTTGCTGTGTTGAGAGCAGGGATTTCACTTTGTGGAATCATTAGTATGAGGCTAAACGTAAAGGTTTTACTTGATATATTTAATAAAAGTTTACTAGTTTAATTATTTTTTGAAGTTAGTTTTCCTTTTCTGACTGTTTACAGCTAAATCGTGTTTATTGCTCTTCCTGGATCCTTTCCGTTATTCTGCTATTTAACAGTGTCACAATTTATTAACGTGACTGGAAAAGAAGTGAAGCATTCCAAATCTGTAATGCCAACAATGTTACTGACTTCTGTAATATTTGTATTTGTGATGTTGTATAGTTCAGAACTATGCGTATTAGGCAAGAGCGTAGAAGAAAACTTTGGAAACAAATATTGAATGTTACTTGTTGTACAATTCAGTATAAGAAAGATGGCGTTAGAAATTACTAGCAGATAATAAACTTATAAAACTCAAGAAGAATGCAGTGTCACGTGGGGAGAACTGAACAGCTGAAGTTAATTCTAACTGGGACGGCGAGGGCCAGGATGCCGCTTTAATAGCACAGGTCTTGACGGTGGGAGCAAACCCAGGCACAAACGACAAGACTCACCATGATGAACCACATCGGCGGAAATTGTGAGCACAGCAAAACTCTACTGAGGTGATAGTGGCCACTTAAGTGACGCGAGATTACCTATGCAGTAAACTCATAATATTTGTGTTAATCAATTCGCATTAGACTGTCGTGTCTTTATTTAAAATAAGGAACTAAGTTTCTCTTACCGATAAATAATAATAATCGTTCTATACTTCAATCAGCAACAAGCAAGGCAATACTATTAACAATATGTACAGTGATAGATTTATTAATCTAATCTAACGATACGTAATAGTTAGAGATTTATTATTTCAAACAGGGGTATAAGCACTCTGTTACAATCATTTTACTGAGTACTCTTGTATTAGGTCCTCATAACTGAAAATGACAATGGTGGAAATAGTCTAAGCCGATTACCATACTACTGATTTTGCACAGCGATATTACGTTATTTGCATAGACCAACCGCAAACAGAAGTAACTCTGAACATTACTACTAACGGTGAGAATTAATTCGGCGACTCGCTAATCAGCCAACGTTGTTGTAACCAGCACCAAATGTTTATATCACTGGACGGTACAGAATCCTTGTAAAATGAAGTACTGGCGTATCACTCTATTATTAATTATTATTATAATTTACAAGATTTAGTAACCATAAGAATAATAACACTACTACTATTACTACTATTACTACTACTACTACTACTACTACTACTACTACTACTACTACTACTACTACCACTACTACCACTACTACTACTACTACTACTACTACTACTACTACTACTACGACTTCTACTATTACCACTACTACTACTACTACTACTACTACTACTAACACTACTACTACTACTACTACTACTACTACTACTACTACTACTACTATTGCTACTACTATTACTACTACTACTACTACTACTACTACTACCTAACACACCGATTTTGGGGAGTTTTCAGAAATAAGAGAAGCAACAAATAAGAACTGTCTGCACACACAAAAAAGATAAGGAAATACACGGAAAATGAAATTAAAATAGAAGGAAAGCAAAGAGCAAAATGAAGAAAAATCATGTCTTAATTTCAAGTGTCGTTCTATGTGAAGTTATTCTACGTGTTCCCTAGTCGTCGAAAATTAAAAAAAAATGACAAGTTACATTTAACGTTACAAACCACTACAGGTTTTTAGATTTCTAAAGTCGAATTTTTTTGAAAAGTAAGCTATTGTAAGCTGCATATTAAGAAACAAGTATGTGCAGCATGTAATTACAGTTTCAAATAAGTATCGATATATATATATATATATATATATATATATATATATATATTGTAACTAGACCCTGTATGCCGGTCTTTACAAAAATAAAATAGTAGAGGAAAAATTTTATAAAAAATAAAATTTTCAATAAAAAATTTTTGTTTATGTTAATCAATGTTCGTAATTAAAAAATAATGCTGTTTTAAATATTTTGTAAAAATTTTAAGACTTAGGAAGGTATTTATTAACTATCGAGCACTTCTGGAAAATTTGAACCAAGTCTGGATTTAACTAGATTAACTCCAGTCAGCAATCGATTGATGATTCTTCTTGCTGGTCCAATATCTCACACACACAAAAATATTTTCTTCTTCTTGAAGTCTCTTTGCCTTAATAAATAACCTTAAATTAGCCTGTGAAATAATAACAGACAAATACAATTGAAATAAATGGATTTATTAAACAATTTAATAAATAATCGATTTTTTATCGATTGAGAACTATTATCGACTCCGTCTCAGGGAATTATCGATTGTGCATACAGTAGAAAAATTATTATAAGTATTATAAAAGGACAGGTTCTTTGAGCGGTTATATTAATAGTCAGAGAAGGGTAACGAGAAAGTATAACATTAACCATTAAAATAAATTCAATAATTATTATTTAACAGTATTTAAATAATTCTGATATATAATGTTTAAGTAAGTTGAAGTCGAACCATATGTAGACTGACGTCACCACTGGATGAGGTAGGCAGATTCGTATTTCAAGATGGCCGCTATTAGATCTGGCGAGTTTACTGCGATGTCGTCGTGTCAAAAAATCACAGCAAAATTACCTTCATGAATGTTTGAAATGTTCCCGCACTGGTGTAATCTGTCTATTAGGTTGTTTGGTGTGTTCTGAAGAAGTGTTCCGTGTATACTGGTGTTAATTATGTTATTTAGTATGTGTTCACTTCTGTGGGTTAAGTTTCTCAAAAAGTGGTTATGATTTGTAGCGTGAATTAGATCAAATATATTGTTTTACTGTTTTAGATCACTCGTATAATGAAGTTAGGTGTTAGTTTTCACTATTGTCGTTAACGGTTTGGTAAATTAAGTTAAAAAAGTGTTTATTTCATCTAACTCTCGATTCACTTATATTAATGGTAAACTGTAGTACCATTTTCGACTCGGTTATAAGGAACGTTTTTTCACACAACTATTCAGCTTGATATTCAACAAAAGACTATATTAGCTTGGTCAAAATCTGGCCCAGTTAATCTTGGAAAAAGTATTGTTAACATATTTCGATTACCCATACACATGATACAAAATTACATTATATATTGAATTTATTTATTTTATTCATCACTTTCATGAATTATGAACCTTATCATTGGTTTAATCAACTCATTCCTTTTAAATTGATATATTATAGTCCATATCTGTAGACATTTTGTGGAAATTACCAAAATTCTTTCCTTTTTTGAAAAATAGGCTCAAACATTTGATTTCCGCCTTCATACAATTTTTCTTCCATCTTAATTGTTATTAATACTATTATAATAAATTTTAATTAGTCATATTTCTCTTCCTTTCCTTAAATACATGTAAATTGAACCTTTGAACTGGTTTTTTGTGTTAATCTCTGAATTTGACATTGCTCTTTAAAATTAATTAATGTATATATTTTGAAAATTTACAATATTTTAAGGTATATTTCCTTATTATCATTTTAACTCATAGGATCATTCCCAGTAGTGGTTAACTGATTTACCTTATCTAAATCTTGTTAGTTTACAGGATTTATAAGTGAATTATACTGGTTTATATGGTTTCTGTGAATTCACCAAATGGCCTAGAGTTTAGAATTTTACATTTCTGTCTTTCTCAAATAAATTTAATCCTACCACTCCTCTGACTTTACATAGTTACTATTACATGAAAATAAAATGGTCTATAACTTATTGTGAGGTGTAGTATATAATTAACACTACTGTTATAAAAAAATAATTATTAACATGATTTAGCCTAATCTGTACAATTGAACCTATTGCTGACATGGTTTGAACATATACCATTAACTCCTTTTGAATTAACACAGCATACCTACTGAAACATTATTAATGGTATGTATGCTGCAATTTATTATTTTATTATGCTGTTTATTATTGGATATTAAAGTTGTTAAATAGCATATTAATAAGTCATAGTATCACTAACTTTAAGTTTATTGCATTTCCAAAAAACACTTACACAAATTCACTTCACTGGTGGTTCTGATATTTTGAGTCTCACTATCTCAGACCAGACCTTTAGTAATCATGGACTGTTAAGACTTGTTTATTTTCTTTATCACACAATCGCTTTAGTAGGTTCACTTCTTATAATACTATACAACACTTTAGTTTTCTAAATAATTACATTTTATAGGATTTTGGTATGTTATACTTTCTTTTTATTGTTTTGGTGGGTTTGGGGTTGATGGTAGTTAATAATAATAATAGGTTTTACAACGGTGTTTCCTTCATACTATTTCTTCCTCATCTCCTGTCTTCTTTCTTGTCTTTCTCCTTATCTTCCTTCTTGTCCTTCTTCTTATCTTCTTTCTTGTCTTCATTCCTGTCCTTCTTCTGGTCTTCATTCTTCTTTCTTGGGTAAACCAAGGTACTTCGTGTTATCTCGACTGATGTTTAGTTTGGATCATCTAATTTATTTACTGACACGGACCTTGTTTTTCTCTAAAGGTTTCAGGGTATTGTTTACTTCCTGATCACAATTTTATTCGTCCTTCTTCTTGTCTTTCGTGTATTTTGGTGTTCACCACTCTTAAACTGATTCTCTTTCTTCTTGATATGGTGTTATTTAATTTGTTTTCTGCTCCTAGCTTCCTGGGTAGATTACTGATCTTATAATATGAGTTGCTTTCAATACTTTCTTTGATATTTAAAAAGTGGTTTTTATATAATGTAATGAGGATTTTTATTTTATCGTGGTTCATTCCTTTGATTTCATTAAATCTCATTCAATATTATTTTAACATATGTGGTGAAATTAATTTTTATGATTTTATATGACTTAATAAGTAGTGGATTTTCTGTCACGCTACAATATATATATATATATATATATATATATATATATATATAACTTTCTGCTACAGTCCGTTTCTTGATGTACATAATACTATAATACTTATAACTATTTTACCTCAAGATGTATTTTTTCTTTAGGGACATGTTTCGGGAGATCCTGTTCTCCCATCTTCAACCTTCGCCATCTTGCTTCTGGTGCAGTATTTGTGTGTTGGCTTCTGGATGTTATTATGGTGGTTTGTTGGTCTTTGGTCCTTCAATTTTGCATTATTGTGTGTGGTTTGTGGTATCTGTTTTTGTATTTTGTGTATTTTCGATGTTGAGTGCTTTGAATATTGTGTCATGTTTTGTATTGATTTGTATTTGTTCTGGTATTAATTTGTTTTGTGTTTTATGTTTGTAAATCTGTAAATTTTCCCAAATGTTCATTATGGTGCCTTTGTGTGGTATATGTTTTATTAGTGTTACATTGGTTATGTCTGGGAATTCATGTCCTGTGTTTATTGCATGTGTGGCTAAATTGGATTTATATATGTTTGGTTTTTTGTATGCATTTAGGTGTTCAAAATAACGTTTTTTCAGCTGTTTTTTTGTTTGTCCTATATAACATTTATTGCAATCTTGGCATTCAATTTTGTATATACCGTTGGTTGTTGTATTATCTTTGTTGTGTGAGTTATTTAGATTTTGTAATTTATTTTTATTAGTTTTGTATGCTATTTTTATATCTGTGTTTTTAAATAGTTTTGTTAGTTTTGACATTTTATTATTTATATATGTGAATGTGGCCCATTTTTTGTTGTTGTTATTATTTATGTGTTGTTCAGTTTGATTAATTCTTAATTGTTCAGTTTTAATTTTGTATTTGATTTTATTTTCTATTTTGATCATAGTATTTTTATTGTATCCATTTGCATAACCAATTTGGTATATTATATTTCTTTCTTTGTCAGTTTCTTGTTTGTTTAGGGGTATTTTGTACATTCTGTTAAATAACGAATAAAATGCTGCCATTTTATGTTGTGGTGGGTGGTCACAATGGTTAGGTATAATGATGTTAGTGGAAGTTGGTTTTCTATATATTGCATATTGTATGTGTTTGTTGTATCTTGTGATGGTTATGTCTAAATAGTTGATTTTGTTATGTTTTTCTTTTTCTTCTGTGAATTGTATTTTGGGATGTATGTTATTGATTTGTTTCAGTATGTTCTCTGCATTTGTGTTTTTGATATTTGATACATATAGTCCACCATCTACATATCTTATCCATATGCCATCTGGGTCATGTGTTTTTATGATATTTTGTATTTTGGTGTCTATATGTTGTAGGAATATTTCTTCTATTATGCTTGATAATGGTGATCCCATTGCTAAACCTTCTTTCTGTTGATAAATTTTGCTATTAAATTCAAAGTAATTTTGTTTTAGTATTAGTTGGAGACTATTTTTTATTTCGGTTATATATTGTTTGTTTTCATTTGGTTCTATAAGTTTGTTTATTATTATGTCAATTGTTTCTTCTACTGGGATATTAGTGTACATGTTTGTCACGTCATATGATGTGAAAAATGTATTTTCATTTATATTTATTATTTTTAGTTTGTCTATTAATTCGTATGTATTTTTTATGTTATGATGGTTATTTGTTAGTTGGTTATTTTTTAGTTTTTGTGCTATTATTCTTGCTATTTTGTATGTAGGAGCTTTTTTGAAATTGATTAATGGACGTATTGGGTTGTTTAATTTGTGTATTTTTATTAGGCTGTTCATTTTAGGTAGTTCTAAATTATTGTTTATATATATGTCTATGTTTTTATTGTTGAAAATATTTTTATTTGTTTTTATTAGTTTTATTGTTTGTTTAAGATAGTTTTCTGTTGGGTTTTTATCTAGTTGTACGCATTTATTATTGTTGATGAAGTCTTCGGTTTTTTTGATGTAGTCTGTTTTATCAATGATTACTGTTGCTTGACTTAAGTGGTGTAATTAATTTTTATGATTTTATATGACCTAATAAGTAGTGGATTTTCTGTCACGCTACAATATATATATATATTTATATATATATCACTTTCTGCTACAGTCCGTTTCTTGATGTATATAATACTATAATACTTATAACTATTTTACCTCAAGATTTATTTTTTTTTTAGGGACATGTTTCGGGAGATCCTGTTCTCCCATCTTCAACCTTCGAAATCTTGCTTCTGGTGCAGTATTTGTGTGTTGGCTTCTGGATGTTATTATGGTGGTTTGTTGGTCTTTGTCCTTCAATTTTGCATTATTGTGTGTGGTTGTGGTATCTGTTTTTGTATTTTGTGTATTTTCGATGTTGAGTGCTTTGAATATTGTGTCATGTTTTGTATTGATTTGTATTTGTTCTGGTATTAATTTGTTTTGTGTTTTATGTTTGTAAATCTGTAAATTTTTCCAAATGTTCATTATGGTGCCTTTGTGTGGTATATGTTTTATTAGTGTTACATTGGTTATGTCTGGGAATTCATGTCCTGTGTTTATTGCATGTGTGGCTAAATTGGATTTATATATGTTTGGTTTTTTGTATGCATTTAGGTGTTCAAAATAACGTTTTTTCAGCTGTTTTTTTGTTTGCCCTATATAACATTTATTGCAATCTTGGCATTCAATTTTGTATATACCGTTGGTTGTTGTATTATCTTTGTTGTGTGAGTTATTTAGATTTTGTAATTTATTTTTATTAGTTTTGTATGCTATTTTTATATCTGTGTTTTTAAATAGTTTTGTTAGTTTTGACATTTTATTATTTATATATGTGAATGTGGCCCATTTTTTGTTGTTGTTATTATTTATGTGTTGTTCAGTTTGATTAATTCTTAATTGTTCAGTTTTAATTTTGTATTTGATTTTATTTTCTATTTTGATCATAGTATTTTTATTGTATCCATTTGCATAACCAATTTGGTATATTATATTTCTTTCTTTGTCAGTTTCTTGTTTGTTTAGGGGTATTTTGTACATTCTGTTAAATAACGAATAAAATGCTGCCATTTTATGTTGTGGTGGGTGGTCACAATGGTTAGGTATAATGATGTTAGTGGAAGTTGGTTTTCTATATATTGCATATTGTATGTGTTTGTTGTATCTTGTGATGGTTATGTCTAAATAGTTGATTTTGTTATGTTTTTCTTTTTCTTCTGTGAATTGTATTTTGGGATGTATGTTATTGATTTGTTTCAGTATGTTCTCTGCATTTGTGTTTTTGATATTTGATACATATAGTCCACCATCTACATATCTTATCCATATGCCATCTGGGTCATGTGTTTTTATGATATTTTGTATTTTGGTGTCTATATGTTGTAGGAATATTTCTTCTATTATGCTTGATAATGGTGATCCCATTGCTAAACCTTCTTTCTGTTGATAAATTTTGCTATTAAATTCAAAGTAATTTTGTTTTAGTATTAGTTGGAGACTATTTTTTATTTCGGTTATATATTGTTTGTTTTCATTTGGTTCTATAAGTTTGTTTATTATTATGTCAATTGTTTCTTCTACTGGGATATTAGTGTACATGTTTGTCACGTCATATGATGTGAAAAATGTATTTTCATTTATATTTATTATTTTTAGTTTGTCTATTAATTCGTATGTATTTTTTATGTTATGATGGTTATTTGTTAGTTGGTTATTTTTTAGTTTTTGTGCTATTATTCTTGCTATTTTGTATGTAGGAGCTTTTTTGAAATTGATTAATGGACGTATTGGGTTGTTTAATTTGTGTATTTTTATTAGGCTGTTCATTTTAGGTGGTTCTGGATTATTGTTTATATATATGTCTATGTTTTTATTGTTGAAAATATTTTTATTTGTTTTTATTAGTTTTATTGTTTGTTTAAGATAGTTTTCTGTTGGGTTTTTATCTAGTTGTACGCATTTATTATTGTTGATGAAGTCTTCGGTTTTTTTGATGTAGCCTGTTTTATCAATGATTACTGTTGCTTGACTTTTGTCTGCTTTAGTTATTATTAAATTATTGTTAAATTATTATTATTAAATGACTGCACAAAAAACTATAAAACAAGCACAAAGGCTATGGATACAAAACGAAATTAATCAATTATATAGTAAGAAAAATAGCATAAAACTAGACATATACAAACTACACTTAGAGCTAACAAATTTATTACATCCAATCACTTGGAACAATAAATACAATAACAGAAAATAAAATAAGATTTGAGAAAAACAAAAAGACTTATACAATCAACAAAAAACTTAACACATTAAAACAACAAAACAAAAATCAAGAACAAAAAAACAAAAATAAACACACATATTACCCTCGAACCATTAACCTCAGCAATACAGAATTTAACAAAAAAGAAACAGAATATTTAAACAATATGTCAAAAACTAACATAACCCAAAATGCAAACAAAAATCTAGAAAATTTAATAGTAGAAATAGAATTTGCCATTAACCTAATAAAAGACAATATACAAGAAGAAAAGAACAGAAGCAGCACATATAATTAAAAAAATAATCACTAGCGAAATGAAAAACAAAGATAAACAAAAGAAAAACAATAAAACAATATAAGAAATTAAAAATAAAGTAAAGAACAATAATTTAATAATAACTAAAGCAGACAAAAGTCAAGCAACAGTAATCATTGATAAAACAGACTGCATCAAAAAAACCGAAGACTTCATCAACAATAATAAATGCGTACAACTAGATAAAAACCCAACAGAAAACTATCTTAAAAAAACAATAAAACTAATAAAAACAAATAAAACATTTTCAACAATAAAAACATAGACATATATATAAACAATAATCCAGAACCACCTAAAATGAACAGCCTAATAAAAATACACAAATTAAACAACCCAATACGTCCATTAATCAATTTCAAAAAAGCTCCTACATACAAAATAGCAAGAATAATAGCACAAAAACTAAAAAATAACCAACTAACAAATAACCATCATAACATAAAAAATACATACGAATTAATAGACAAACTAAAAATAATAAATATAAATGAAAATACATTTTTCACATCATATGACGTAACAAACATGTACACTAATATCCCAGTAGAAGAAACAATTGACATAATAATAAACAAACTTATAGAACCAAATGAAAACAAACAATATATAACCGAAATAAAAAATAGTCTCCAACTAATACTAAAACAAAATTACTTTGAATTTAATAGCAAAATTTATCAACAGAAAGAAGGTTTAGCAATGGGATCACCATTATCAAGCATAATAGCAGAAATATTCCTACAACATATAGACACCAAAATACAAAATATCATAAAAACACATGACCCAGATGGCATATGGATAAGATATGTAGATGATGGACTATATGTATCAAATAACAAAAACACAAATGCAGAGAACATACTGAAACAAATCAATAACATACATCCCAAAATACAATTCACAGAAGAAAAAGAAAAACATAACAAAATCAACTATTTAGACATAACCATCACAAGATACAACAAACACATACAATATGCAATATATAGAAAACCAACTTCCACTAACATCATTATACCTAACCATTGTGACCACCCACCACAACATAAAATGGCAGCATTTTATTCGTTATTTAACAGAATGTACAAAATACCCCTAAACAAACAAGAAACTGACAAAGAAAGAAATATAATATACCAAATTGGTTATGCAAATGGATACAATAAAAATACTATGATCAAAATAGAAAATAAAATCAAATACAAAATTAAAACTGAACAATTAAGAATTAATCAAACTGAACAACACATAAATAATAACAACAACAAAAAATGGGCCACATTCACATATATAAATAATAAAATGTCAAAACTAACAAAACTATTTAAAAACACAGATATAAAAATAGCATACAAAACTAATAAAAATAAATTACAAAATCTAAATAACTCACACAACAAAGATAATACAACAACCAACGGTATATACAAAATTGAATGCCAAGATTGCAATAAATGTTATATAGGACAAACAAAAAAACAGCTGAAAAAACGTTATTTTGAACACCTAAGTGCATACAAAAACCAAACATATATAAATCCAATTTAGCCACACATGCAATAAACACAGGACATGAATTCCCAGACATAACCAATGTAACACTAATAAAACATATACCACACAAAGGCACCATAATGAACATTTGGGAAAATTTACAGATTTACAAATATAAAACACAAAACAAATTAATACCAGAACAAATACAAATCAATACGAAACATGACACAATATTCAAAGCACTCAACATCGAAAATACACAAAATACAAAAACAGATACCACAACCACACACAATAATGCAAAATTGAAGGACAAAGACCAACAAACCACCATAATAACATCCAGAAGCCAACACACAAATACTGCACCAGAAGCAAGATGGCGATGTTTGAAGATGGGAGAACAGGATCTCCCGAAACATGTCCCTAAAGAAAAAATACATCTTGAGGTAAAATAGTTATAAGTATTATAGTAATATATATATATATATATATATATATATATATATATATATTGCGACAGTACAAATAAGTGATGTACTGAGCATTGAATATAAAAATTTAAATTTACCTAATGAACTGTAAATAATTAATAATATATTAGAAATAAGCATGTCAGGGATTGCAAGCTTGGCTCAGACAAAAATATGAACAGGTGTTTCGACCTGAATCGACGTGCACACACACACAAATGTCACTGAAAGTGTGTACACCAGTATTTTACTAGTGTGTGTGAACGCAGGTCTATGCAGGCGAGTTTGCCACCCCAGTATGAATAATTACGTAATTACTGTTTTTCCGTAATTATTCATAAACTATAACTAAGAATTAAAATCCAAAAACACAATAAAATGTAATAAAATTTACTAAATACTGTGTACGAAAACCACGTGAAAGTGACACACCGTACGAGTGTAATAGTGAAATAACTGTGTACAAATCGAAAGGGTTAAGTTGCAATGTCCAAAATTACAGTGAACATGTGTTGTAAAAATAGTTATAAGATAAGTATAAGAGTATACTTACAAGATTCTGCAATTCGCAGAAATATAAGAAATTGCGAATTTGACAAAGAGTGGGGGAACTGAATCCAAAGACAGTTTCTGACATGTCGATTTCGTACCACTGCAGGTGTCGACCAAGTCATGGGTATAAATAGGACACGCAAGCTACAGTGGTTCTCTTTCTTAAATCATCCACGGTGCAGCGGGAGCTTATGCCCGTCCGCACGGCGTATTTATTTTTTTGTAAATAATTTAAATTTTCCAGTTACATACAACTATGTAACTAAGTTATAAATACAATCATTTTTAAATAATAACAGCAGTACATAAGAAGAATTACATAAGAAGGTCCATTGACGTCAGAAACAACAAGAGGAGAGTTCCAGAGCGTGATTCGACGCTGGACAAGAGGAGAGTTCCAGAGAGTGATACGACGCTGGACAAGAGAGAGAGTTCCAGAGAGTGATACGACGCTGGACAAGAGGAGAAGAGAGACAGCCGACGCTGGAGTGCGAGACGAGGACGACTACAGATGTATCAAAATGATCGAGTATGATTGACGACAATAAGGTGATAAACAACTTATTTATATCTTAATCGTACAATGAACTCAAAGACAATTAAAGACATTTCTATTTTATTTTAAAGTAAGAGCAAATGTTTCTTGTAAAGTAGAATTAAAAACATAGATATTTTAGAAATACGATTAACGTAACAAGTGCTCAAATTAATATGAAATAAAATGAATACAAATCATTTAAATGGAATAGTATTTGAGATAAAACAGTACTGAGAAACAAAAGATAAATTCAATAACTATTAATATTTTGAGTACATTACAATATATAAAAAGAGATTTAAATATTGGTATTTTGAAACACATTAATTGACTGAGTAGTATGGAAATGAGATTTTTCTTTAATACAATAATTATTAGAATAGGATATTTAGTCAGTAAGGATGTATATAGCATAAGCCTTACGGCATAATAACAAATAATAACGAGTGTTTTAAATCGAAGTCAGTGCCATGTGCACAAATGTTTAATAATATCAACTAAATTTGAAATACCGTTACAAGTTATATAGAGTTCTTATTGCAGATACACCTGAAACCCAATTTAAATGTTATATTGTTACATAATTTGTCAATCTTGAACGTGAGACCGGTCACGCTAAATTTGTGTATATCTATATGTGTTTATGTATATATATTTGGCTCCCAAAGAACGTGGGGCTATACAAATTAAAGTACATATAAAAATCCACACACATAAATACGTTGCATATATTTGGCGCTTCAAGATCGTGGGGCTCCGCAAACACAAATAGATGTGTATTTGTATTTGAAATTAAATTTAACAACGTTTAAAAACTTTGCAATATATATATATATATATATATATATATATATTGTAGCGAGACAGATAATCCACACAAATGCATTACTCAATGATCATTAATAAAGCTCTAATATATGGAATATCCAGATGAGAATCAATTAAAATGCACTATTTAATAATATATTCACAAGAAAGATTAAATAAAGAAAAATTCTGCAAATAATATAATATAATACAAATTTAAAAACCCAGGAAACTAAAAATGATAACAACAAAATTACCCAGGTAAGATAGAAGCAGGCAATTAATATACCCCGTCAAAGAAACCAGACCAGAAAAAACAAAGATACTGAAGACAGAAGAAAGAAGAACTTATTAAAACCACTACTACAGAAGAAGGAAGAAAGAAGAAGAATCAAAGATACAGAAGAAGGAAGAAAGAAGAACTAATTAAAACTACTACTACTGAAGAAAGAAGAAAGAAGAACAATCTAAATCTAATGAAGAAAGAAGAACAATCAAAGATACAGAAGACAGAACAATGAAGAAAGAAGAATAATTAAAACTAGAGAAGAAAGAAGAATAACCAAGACTACCACTACTAAAGAAAGAAGAAAGAAGAATAATTAAAACTAGAGAAGAAAGAAGAACTAATTAAAACTACTACTACTGAAGAATGAAGAAAGAAGAACAATCGAAGCTACTGAAGACAGAAGAAAGAAAAACTTATTAAAACCACTACTACAGAAGAAGGAAGAAATAAGAACAATCAAAGATACAGAAGAAGGAAGAAAGAAGAACTAATTAAAACTACTATTACTGAAGAAGGAAGAAAGAAGAAATAACTATAACTGCTACTACAGAAGAAGGAAGAAAGAAGAACAATCAAAGCTACTGAAGAAAGAAGAAAGAAGAATAATTAGAACTACTATTACTGAAGAAAGAAGAAAGAAGAACAAATTAAAACTACTATTACTGAAGAAGGAAGAAAGAAGAACAATCAAAGCTACTGAAGAAAGAAGAAAGAAGAATAATTAGAACTACTATTACTGAAGAAAGAAGAAAGAAGAACTAATTAAAACTATTATTACTGAAGAAGGAAGAAAGAAGAACTAACTATAACTACTACTACAGAAGAAGGAAGAAAGAAGAACAATCAAAGCTACTGAAGAAAGAAGAAAGAAGAATAATTAGAACTACTATTACTGAAGAAGGAAGAAAGAAGAACTAACTATAACTACTACTACAGAAGAAGGAAGAAAGAAGAACAGTCAAAGCTACTGAAGAAAGAAGAAAGAAGAATAATTAGAACTACTATTACTGAAGAAAGAAGAAAGAAGAACTAATTAAAACTACTATTACTGAAGAAGGAAGAAAGAAGAACTAACTATAACTACTACTACAGAAGAAGGAAGAAAGAAGAACAATCAAAGCTACTGAAGACAGAAGAAACAAAACTAATCAAAACTCAAAGAAGAAAGAAGAATAATCCCAAACTAAATCTAAGGAAGAAAGAAGAACTAATTAAAACTACTATTACTGAAGAAGGTAGAAAGAAGAACTAACTATAACTACTACTACAGAAGAAGGAAGAAAGAAGAACAATCAAAGCTACTGAAGACAGAAGAAACAAAACTAATCAAAACTCAAAGAAGAAAGAAGAATAATCCCAAACTAAATATAAGGAAGAAAGAAGAACTAATTAAAACTACTACTACAGAAGAAGGAAGAAAGAAGAACAATCAAAGCTACTGAAGACAGAAGGAAGAAGAACAATCAAAGCTACTGAAGAAGGAAAAAAGAAGAAAAATTAAGACGATCCATATAAAACAAAAACCCCATAGGGAAAGAACCCCCAAAAAACCCCAAAATCAATGAATGCCCAAAGAGAAAGTATAACACCCTAAAAAACCATATCACTGTAAAACTGACAAAAACTAAAAGTGTTAGTAGTATTAAATATTAGTGCATTCAAAAAGTTATTATTTAGTTTGTATAGACAAGTCTTCACAGTTCCCCCATGGCTGAATATTTCATATTAAAAACTAGAAAAAGACTAGTAAATATAGTAATAATTCACCATGGAAAAGTGTAAGTGATCAAATTATAACTAATAAACTTTAAGAAAAGTGCATGAGTAGCAGTACAAAGTAACAAACTTTAAGTTTTGTGAACAGTGTCTACTTTGATAATGAAGTAGTAATTTTACTAATAAAAAGCTACTAAAACTGTATGAACATTCCATAGAATGGAATATAACTTAGATAGCCAGGGTTATACTTTAAGAGGGGGCATAAATCTTATAAAATGGGGAATTACAGAACTAACTGTTTATGATGAAGTTGTAGAAGGTATTAACAATTATATATGGATCCAAATGTTAGGTTCCTATTACATATAACATTTAGATAAATAAGGGTTAGTCATAAGAGATATTAGTATTATAACTGTTATTTTATTGTTCAGTTTAATTTAGGAATGCACTGTCTAAAAATAGATATCATTCCAATGTTGTAGATATACTCTTTATTATGTTATTAGATAATATACTAAGCAATGTTATTCAGAACACTAGTTGTGATATAGAGAGATGTTATATGTTAATTATATAATCAATAATTTATGTTATACCAGTCAGAGAAGGATATAAAATAGCTACATTAATAAAACATTTGGAAATTAGCCACACATCAGATCTAGGCCAAAGAATAAATTTAAACTGCAGAATAATTAACAAACCTAGTCTTATAAACCATATAAAATGACAATATTCAGGCAAAATAAACTCAACATATCAAATACTATGTAAATAAGGCTTTCTAAAGATATGGTCATTATATGAGTAAAATTATTTAATTGTCTAATAAAATACCATTAAAACTGAAATAGATTAACTGACTCTATCCTAGGGGAAGTCATATACAATTGAATTATATTAAAAAACCATCATTAGTATACTAAATTGCAATAAAATAAGTGAGAATTGATAATTACACAAATTTCAGATTTCATAGAATAATAATTATATTAGTTAAAATGGCTATTATTTACATAGAAGACAGGGAAGTATAATTTTAGGCCTACCTCCCAAAAAATTATAAGAAATATAATTTTCAGATAAAACTTTGTAATACTAACTTAATTACTATCAAAGTAAGTAGAATAGAATAGTGAAAACGAATATGTATTTTATATTTCAAACAGTTAACTAATAACGAATTTATTTTATGAACATAATGTACATTTTTAAAGTGTATCGGAAGTTATGGCAATTTTAAACAATGTCTGGGATATATTATACAGGCTAGAATTTTCATGAGATGAAGGAAATCCACACAGTTCATTATTATACATTGAAGAGAGCACTTGACATGAATATTTGATAAAACCAAACTTAATGGCGGTTACGTATAACAAGAGTTCGGAATCAGTTTTGTGTAAAAATTAAATTTTTAACTATTCTAATCATTGTGAAGTGGTGAAGTTGCCATACGAACTACATAACACTAATAAACAGAACCACATATAACTATTTAAATGAAGTAACACTGGAATCACACCAAATACCAAGTGAATATTCGAGGTTAAACGGACACACATAAACACCAATTGATATACTTAATTAACAACATTTTAACACCAAGTGAATTAGTCCATCTTACTACAGTGACATTAAACTATACACCAGAAGATAATATACGATTGCGAAGAAGATTTAACCGCAGAAGGGACATATTTATTCCATAAATACTTTGTCAGTGTTAGAAGGTGAACTCCGCGCATGCGCCAGGCGGCCATTTTGACCCAATCTCATCATCTCAACTAGACGACTGTTTGCTGAACTGGGGTGAATAAAAATTATATATAAACTTTTATTATTAATAATTACCATTATATTGTTTAATTTTAATACATTTCTAGAATTGTAAGTGTTATACTTTCTGACCCTGACCTTCTCTGGCTTTTTATATAATTAACCGTTCGAAGAACCTATTTTTATAATACCAATATAAAATTCATAGATCGACCGGGCCTGAGCGAGTCGATACGGCATGGTAACATTGTTTTCAATTGAGCAAATTCCTTATTTTGTTGAATAAACGTTTGTTATCTAGTAAATTGAATTTGATTTCTCTAATAAAAGGACATAACCATTAATTAATAAAGAAAACTCGACAACCTTTAAAGGCAGTATATGCGAACTACTACATTTCAAGAGTAAGAAGAAGAGAGCCGTTCGCGCCTAATTTGAAGTTAACTGGATTGTCTTTTTAATAAATTTACAGAAGGGAAGATTATTACTAGAATACACACCATACCATCCTATTTATAATTACAATCAACAATCTCAATTAATTTCTAAATTTTAAGAATATAAACACATCGAAAACAATTTTTTCAGAACTTATTTTTTTTTGCATAAATATAAATTTTAAATTTATATCACCTTTCAAATTGCTGCAACAGCAACATACATCTAGAATATTTGATAACAACATTATCCAGGAACATTACCAAATCGACGTCTCCCAGAGCGGAACGTCACTACTACACATACGCACCATAAAAATTATTCTGGGTAATATTATACCAGAACACCATTACAATTACCATTATATATTACAAAAGTGAAGACCAGTAGTGAGAGCCGAATGAAGATTAGAAGACATTAGCTGCATTACTACACATAATAGTGAGAGTACAATTCTCATACATCAACTATTTATTTATTTTTATATTTAATATTTATTGTATTATTACAAAATTGGCGAGTCCAACTTGTGGGGCTCGATTACCGCAGAATACCAGAACAAGCAACACTTTATAAATTTAATTATAATCTGTAATAAATAAGTTATATTACAAAATTTGGCTTCCATCGCGGGGCTTGAAGAAATCAGGACTTCAATGATATATTACAATATATATTATAACGAAACATTGTTATCAATGTTTATCGTTCTAACTGGAGTACGCATAATAAGCGTTATCTGCTACAATTGTACATTTAGAAGGGTACAGATAAGATTTTATATAGCAAACAAAACGAGCATCTGTCGCATTCATAAAGTATTCGTTGAGTCGTACACACGGAACGATACGCTGCAGAAGACGCTTCAATGAGACCGGCAGACACCTGAGTTACTACAACTACGTACTACGGACATCAGACTATACCCGAGGCCAGAGACGCTGTGTCCATGACGATAAAGGAACGACGCCTAGCCTAGCTGTTCATACACCGCTAAGCGACGCTGACGGAGGTTTCGAGAGGAATAGCTGTACTCAACGCCGACGCCTGAGACCCGTGTACATCTGTGTAACATGAAATCATCAAAACAGGTGACCTGATATGGTTCAGGGTTCATAATAATGTTGTAAAACACAACAAGTAAATGAAAAGCCGCTATAAACGAAATTGAACAGTTTTAAATAATTGATAAACATTTTTTTATATAGGCGGTATGACTAAAGCCTAAAGACACTTTTAAATGTTGTACTGTATATCATATAGAGACATTTATTCAAAAAGACAGAACATTTAGATAATGTGTGATTATTATAATAATATGTTAATAAGAGTGCAGAAAGACTCTAAGCAAATGTTTTCATGAGATTGTGCACTGTATAAAAAATTATATTTGATAAATTAAATGTGATAAATTAAGGGAGAGTGCAGAGAAGCTCTAAGAGTGTTATCAAGATATTAGATGTCACAAATTTTATTGTTTCATATTAATTATTGTTGATAGCCAAGCAGGCTGAAGAGTAGAATAATTAAAAGGGAGTTACCCTTAATAAAAGTGTTTATATTAATAATAATTACCATAGAGATAACGATAACTATAACCCTTGTTATATTCATTTAAAAAGTTCGTATTTTATTTTCTCATGTATAAAGAACAGGGTTACGGATTTCATAGAATGAAATCAATTCAGTATTTCCATTTTATTAAATAATTAAATTCAATATAACAAAAAATGATTTTTATAAATGAATTATAATTACAGGCAGACAGTGTGAAACTGCCCATATATGTGTGTATATTTCCATGTTATATGTTTTGTGTATATACTGTGTATTGTATGTCTTATTTTCAGGAACTTATAAATTATGTACTAAGATATATGATTTTAATATGTGATTGTTAGACGTAAGCATTATAACAATATATCACTAGAGAAAATATGTGTAAAGTAATATTCAAGAAAGAATATAAATGGTGGAACCCGCCGTAAATTGTGTTAAATATTTGAAATTCTTTTTATTATTATGATTTGTTTAAAGATAAGCACCTTGAGGGTGACAATTATAATCATTGGAATGATAGACTAAAAAGGTAGTTTTCATTTATTCACAATTTATACAACTCAGCTTCCTAAAATAATTCTTTTGGAAACACATCGTCCCAACTCGTTACCTGATACCTAATAAGCCCAAATTCCACACCTAATAGCAGGCAAAGCAGAAAAGTACCATATACTGCAGGTAAGTGTTGGCATGGTATACCCTAACCAGGTCCATGTAAAACTCATAATCCATAATGAAAGAAATCATAAAAAGATGTGTTGCAATATATATGGGTCATTCTTCAAAAAGAGTGAATTTTGTGAAACTGGCATAAATTTGATATTATTTTTTACAAATTTTTATTTCCATCAACTTTAATACAATGAGAAATATTAGAACAATTATTTATTAACGTTTAAATTAAAAAAATTATGTGAATTGTAAGAAAAAAAATTTATAGACAGTTGCTAAAATCAACTCCATGGAATGAAACTTCCATTGTTTTACCTCTTTGTATGTTTATTATGATGCTGTATTAAACCACTTACGTTTAGTTACTAGTGAAATAGCTAGATGATACTGAGAAATAACTAATAAAACACATAACATTGAAAAAAATATTATAACTTATAAGAAAAATGCTATTTTATTGTTGAAACCCAATTTCTGGTCAACTCCATGGACATGGTGAATTTTGTATATTAATTGTCTAAGTTGGTACTACTACATCTTGCTGGCTTACTGTTTTGAAGAAGAAGCTGCCATCTTGTTTGTGTTGTGCTGTTTGAGTTGATTGATGACCTACTTCTATCTGCAAATACTGATTGAATTCCAAATACAGGTATGTCTCAGTTATTCGTTGCCAACTCCGTGGATATAACTTTAACTAATAATATCACACATTTCCTATTAAATAATACATATTCATGCTTTAAATACTGAACAGTTGACAAGGAAGCAGTGCCAAATTTCTAACCTCAACATGTGAACCATAACTGATTCAAAACTAAAGTTCGTCAACTCCATGGACAATGAGTGTCCATGGAGTTGATGCCATTCCATGGAGTTGACTAATTTGTTTTAAAACTGGTATTAGCCGTAACTTTGTAAATTCTAGGTTAATAGTTAATATTTCTAGCATTTATTTTAACTTTTCTGCTCTTGCAAACATTTTTGTAAACTTTATAGGGCTAGAGATTTTACATAGGTCACAACAGTGTTTTAAGTCATTGATCAGTACTACATAATTAGATAAATTCTGCCTCTTTGCTTTTAGAATGGGGAAAACAAGTAAAAAATCCAGCCAGTCTATTGAGGCCCTGAGAAAAAAGAAGAAAGAATGTGAACAAAAAAGAAGAGACAGAATAAAAAATGACCCTGAACTTTATGAAGAAGCAAAGAGAAAAGAAAGGGAGAGGTACCATGCCCGAAGAAAGTTAGGTAAAATTAAAATAATTTCTGAACTAAAAACAGAGAGAGAAAAAAGAGCAAAGAGGAAAAATTGGCAAAAACATTCTAAAAATTATAGAAGTAAGACAAAGGCTATCGAAAATTGTATTCCTTTGAGTCCACCTTCCAGCCCTGAGTCTGGCGTACAGATTATTGCCTCAGTTAATCCTAGGCCTACTCCTGAAAATGCAGCAAATGGGTCTCTTAATAGGCCTACCTCTGAATTTATCCAAACTTCTGGAAGATCCAGAAAACATAGCGGAAGAAAAAGAGTAAGAAGGAAAATGAAACAAGCTTATAGAAAAATAGACAATTTAGAAAAGCAATTGGCTTATTACAAAAAGAGATGCAGTAAATACAAAACTAGATATTATAGAGAATTAAAATCCGACAAGAAAAAAGATACACCTCGTAAAGCTGTTCGGAAACTTACGGGGGGTATTAGAGTAGGTGAAGCTGTGAAAAAGAAGCTGCTTTTCAATGAAGTTTTAGTAGCCCAGCTTAAAAGTAACTTTGCACAAATTCGACAAAATAAAGCTTCAAGAAGAAATTTTGCCTCTTTAGTGGCTGGTAAAATAATAAAAAAATACAGGGTTATGAAATATTTAAGAAATGCATTTAACTTTACAGCATTTACTAAATCTAATGACTTATCAATTTATAAATACGTTAAACAAAGTCAATTGAAAAAGATAAGGGAAGATATCCAGAGATTTCTCCAAAATGATTTACATAGTACAGTGTGCCCTGGAAAAAAAGATACAATTACAAGGAAAGGATGCAAAAAACAGAAACGATTCCTCAATGACAGTTTGCTCAACCTCCACAAAACTTACTGTAAAGAACAAACACATTATTCTGTTAGTTATTCAACTTTTTGTAAAATGAGACCTTTTTGGATAGTCCAAAGAAAAGTTACTGAGCGAGATACTTGTCTCTGCACATTACATGAAAACATAAGGCTGCTTGTTAGTAAACTTAAGCAAAAAAATATGATAACAGAGAAAACTCCAAGTGACATTATTAAACAAATGTGTTGTGAAAATGTGGAAGGAAAAGAAAATTGTCTTGAAAGGCAGTGTAAGAAATGTAAAGAAAAAACACTTAAATTTTTAGACTATGATAAAGTAGAAGCAGTGTCCTACAGTAAATGGATTTTAAAAACTGAAAATATTTTGGTAAAAGGAAAACCCAAAAAAGTCAAAAAGAATGTTAAAGAAGTAATAAGTGTAACAGCTGATGATCTTGCTAAGGAGTTAGTGAATCAACTGCCAAAATTTATGGCTCACACATGTAATATCATACATCAACACAAGGCTCTAAAAGAACTAAAACAAAATTTGTCCTCACATGATGTTGTGTTGCATATGGATTTTTCAGAAAATTATGCATGTAAATTTTCTAGTGAGATACAAGCATTTCACTTCGGAGGATCTCAAGAACAAGTTTGTATCCATACAGTTATGCTTTATTACAAGCCCCCAGAAGCGGAGGAAACACAGGCACTTGGAATGTGCACTTTATCTGATAGTTTAAATCACGACTCTAGTGCAATCATTGCACATTTGAGTCCAATTTTTAAGAGAGTGGAAGAGCTTGTACCTCAAGTTAAGTCCATCCACTTTATTAGCGATGGTCCTACAACACAGTACCGTAACCGTAATATGTTTAAACTCATGATTACTGAGATTCCATCAAGATTTCCCTTTCTAAAAAGTTTTTCATGGAACTACAGTGAAGCGGGTCACGGAAAAGGAGCCCCTGATGGGTTGGGTGGCACATTAAAAAGGACAGCTGATCTACTTGTAGCTAGAGGCAAAGACATAAACAATTTCGATCAGTTTTTTGAGGAACTACAAAAGAACATAAAAGGAATTGAAATAAGCCTTGTGCAAAAATCAGTTGTAGAATCCCAAAGTTTCTCAAACACCGACACAACTTACGCTTTTAAAGGGACACTTCGGACACATCAAGTAACTTGGGAAAAGGAAAAGCGTCATAATTTAAATTTCAGAAGACTAAGTTGCTTTAATTGCCCAATAAACAAGTGCTTGCTTTATGACATTGGCACTATGAATTACAACAGGGTTGGCTCAACTGTAAAGAAAGCTGAATGTATCCTTTAATAAAATACAGTAAAAACAATCTAGCTTTAGTTTTTAATGAAATAACAATAACTAAATACTCTTATAGTACTTATATTTTAGCAAACAGTTTATTGAAGTTGGATTCAAAAGTAAGTAGTTCATAAAAATGTCTTATTTCCTTAACTTTTAAAAACAGCTTCATCACGAAAGCGGCTAAAATTTGAGGAAGTCTACTCTGACTCAGATGAGTCGGATAGAGGACCTCAACTTGCAAATGAAGAACAACAACCTGCTTTTACCGTGGATAATGTAGACTCTTTGGATGGATGCTACGTTGTTGTTGAATTCTTAGCAGGGAAATCTACTTATCATTATTTAGGACAAGTTTTAAGTGAAGAAAAGCCAGATGATGGCCGTGATATGGTTCAAGTTAACTTTATGCGTTCAAATCGTGACAAAACTTTTTCCTTCCCCAAAAATGAAGACAAATCATGGCATTTTATGTCTGAAATAAAAAAGTGTTGGGGAAACCAGAAGCAACACGCCGTAGTACATATCTGTTTAATGATTTGAATTTATCAAATTTTAATATTCGCTAAGTTAATTAATTTACTATTTTACTCTTAAGAACTTGTTATAAATGTAAGGTTATTGTACTATCAAGGCCACATTTCTTAATTATTCTCATTGTAAGGCCTTTTTAAAATCACTAATATTTAAGTTCTTAACAGGGTGCCTCATTAAGTTACATGTTACTAAGTGTGAGTATCATGTTTTTGTGTTCTATAGTTTTAATTAAAGCTGTGTTGTTAGACTAAGAATCTTTTCCTTTCCATTTACTAGAATTTAGCATTTACTATTAATTTATTAATGGTTATTTTGACAAAAAACAATTATTATAACTTTTATCAGCTAGTAAATCAACTCCATGCACTCTATGTCAGCTCCATTCTGATCTTCGTCAACTCCATGGAACCTTGTGTCAACTCCATGTTAAGCAAATAATAAATTTGTAAAAAAAATATAGAAACCATTTATTTTGATCTATGCAAACGTGATTTTGTTGTTTTGTTTCAAAAACTAATTTTAAAAACCTACTTTTCATTCAATTTGAAGAAAGTTGAAAATAAAAAAAATTATTCTTGAAAATTCCTTCTTTTTGAAGAATGACCCATATATTACTAAGACTAGTAAATTTAATATAATTTCTAATGATAATATAATG
Organism: Magicicada septendecula; assembly: GCA_034769895.1. Taxonomy (NCBI): domain Eukaryota; kingdom Metazoa; phylum Arthropoda; class Insecta; order Hemiptera; family Cicadidae; genus Magicicada; species Magicicada septendecula. Next base: position 333,491,578 of record CM068375.1, on the reverse strand, counting down.
TATTTATAATATACACACACTTATTGTTTACTAATGATACCTATAATTTAAATTTTCTATTGTATTGTATTTATTGTTCATAGCCTAAAGGTACCATACATAGGTACTGTACGATGTGCAATAAAATTTTTTTTTTTTGGACAACGACGTACGTATCACGTTTATTAATCAATGTCTACGAATTAGTTTTTGTAAATAGTGGCTGTTTTACGATATTGTGACCGCAAGTGTGCTGTATATGACCTGACGATGGTCTGTGACCGAAATCTATCGTTTTTAAGAATGTGAGTAATAAAAACAATTTTATTGCACATCGTATGTATGGTATCTTTAGGCTACGAACAATAAATACAATACTGTAAAATAGAAAATTAATATAATTTCATGACTTCTGTTATTTGTTACGTGCAGGGTGTATTTGAAAAGTTAATAAAAACGATAACTATTTCAACTTAATTGAAGAAATTGTTAGACACTTTAACAAATGTGTTTAATTAACAATCGGACAAGTTATTCGTACATGGCAGAGACATTTACACATAGGTTTTAATTTAAATAATTCTGAGGTATTCAAATATTCCAAGTAATTGTAATAGTACTCAAGATAGCCGGCAGTTTTCAGTGTAGAGGAAATCAAGATTTTAATTTTCTGCATAGGACTAAGTAAATATACCGACTCGTGGGTAATTCAGATCTCTTTTCGTCGTTATTGAATGCGGTTGACGGGAGTTGAGCCCCTTTGGCCACGGTCTTAGAGTCGGGGAAAGTTTTAATCTTTATACAACTGAAACTCAACCTACAAGGGATTCTTGGATTAATCGCTTGTGTTTGCTTTTGTGATCTTAATACAAGAAAACCGGAAAACATTAAACAATATAGCCTGATAAACATAACCTATTAACATTACAGTTTGTAGAACTGTAACAATTTTGTCCTCATTTCTGTACAATGTTGATTAAACTAATCATACTAATATCATACCAAATATAAGTGTGTAAATAAATTTTCGTTTATTGCCCTCCCTACATGTGTTGTAAATGGTTCCCATATTCTTAGATTTTGTTGTTCATAACGTGCCCAATGTTATCAATTTATGTTGATTTTTATTGATTATAGATTTTTATCAAAAATAACTATATTCCTCGTTAGTATTATTTTATATAGTTATTTGATTCCCAAAAGACAATAAAATTTATTCAATTTTTGTTCCATAAAATCCAGTTTATTAAATACTTCAAACATAAAGAAAATCGCTACCATTACCTAATATTTTTGTGATTTTTAAAATTTCTCTTTTGGGTTTATATATGCTTTACAATTTGTTAATTATTCTGCTCTCTTATAACGGAATCAGCAATTTTCCCTTTTTTTGTCTTCAGTAGACAGTTCTAAGTAGTTTTGTTCAAAATTTGCATCTACGTGAAACGCTCACCATTGCACTCGTGTTCTGGTTCCCAGACTTACTGGCCGCTTCCAAAGTGCTCTTTCATACTTCGCCTATGTGGTGTAGCACGTCACAATATGGGTTTATATACAGGTAGAATAATCGCCAAACGTCTGTAAGGCGCGACTGGAGAGTTCGAGAACATTATGTAATCCTGGCGCTCACTGAACGCCTACATAGCGCCACGTAGCATACGAATGTCCTGTGTCCCCCAAACGTGTCAATATAATTACAGAATAATTTTAGTAATTTAATTTGCGTGCTTCAGTTTTACCACTGCTCTCATACAAATATTTATAAGCGGTGGTTCATAGATGCCCGTTTTCTTCGTGTCTTTATGACTAGCCATTAAAATGAACAGGCTAAGCGAGACTAGACTACACAATGCTATGGCAGTAATTATTCACAGCGCGACAAATGTTTGCCTACTTCCCGTATACAAACGACATCTCCTAGTAACGTAATGTCTAAAGTTAAAGCTGGGTTACTAAGTACTTCATTATTAAGTCCCACTAACGTTAACTAAATAAAGACGTATGAGAAGATAGTGGATGGCAACAAATACGTACGGATAAAATTATAGTCTACGGATAGTTATACGGATGTAACGTATAGTCTATAGTCAAACTGAGATAAGTGAAAGACACGTACGTTAATTTTAGAAAATGACGCTTTCCACTTTGTTGTAAACTACATAGGCTATACGATATATATTGTAACAAAATAGTATTTTTTTTTGCAGAATTCCAAGTTTTATTAACATATTAATTATGGATCGAATGTAAATCAATTGTTCAACAGTTAAAACAGCGACTCGTTCTCTCAGGGCGAACGATTATTTTTATATAAATTATTAAGATTAATTCACAGGTTCTTTGAGCTGTTATATTAGAATAGTCAGAGAAAGGGCAAAGTCAGGAAAGTATAACACTTACAATTATAAGCTTAATGATCTAAAACTGCAAAGATTATTTAATATATAATGTTTAGTAAAGTATTTTGTTCGAACCAAACGTTGTGATGACAAAGCTATCGGTGGGTTGCAGAGGATCATGGGATTTCAAAATGGCTGCTTCGTGCTGCATATGTTGTCGAAGCCTGCATGTCAAGGAATTCTCTTCAAATAAATGTCGCCTTTCCAAGTTTTCCTCGTCTCAGCAATGGTGGTTAAATTCTCTGGTGATAGTGTAGTTGTCCTGGATCAGTGTTCAGTGATTCGCCTGGAAAAATTGTGTTGGATAATGTTTTTAATTCACTTTATGCCATAAGGTCGATAATGGCAGGTTTCGTCTCACTATTCAGAATTATCGTTTTTATGTGTTTTAATAGTTAATTCACTTTTTTCTGTTCAGTATAAGTTTAATTCAATAGTTGTACTGGTTTATTTACTGAATTTATTGGTTGTTTAAGTTTTTCCCAAAATTCGCGATTTCAAAATTATTCGACTTGGTTAAACTCTCGCCATGTTTTACTCCTTCGCTATATGTGAATATTTTGCGAGAGCTGGCTTAGATGTGTCCTGTTCAACGTATAACAACCAACTGTTCTATTTTCTTCTTCATCCGAAACGTCTTACCCAATTTTATATTAAAAAGACATTGTTTTAACTTTCTAGCATTTCCGCTTACATAACTAAATTTTACATTATATGATTGAATACCTTTTTACTATTTTTTAATTTCATTAAATACCTAATACGTCATTCTTTCTCTAGTTAATTCTACGTGATTTAATACCAAATATGATACTTTTACAATGTTTTCCATCTCAAAATGCCCTATTCACAGTATTTTTTACAGGTAGGCCTATAATTTTACTTCCTGTCACATTAAATGGTTTACCATCCTTATGAATTTATAATTCTGATTGAACAAAATCCCTGATTGAAATAAAATGTTTATTTTCCATTAATTCCTGGTAATTTTATGAATTAGTTACATTTTTTAAATATTATTCTTTAATTTGGGACTCCCCCCTTTGATTTTTCTGTTATTACATTTGCATTTTTTCCAATAATCTTTCATACCTTTTTCCAATGTCTTTCTAAAATATAGTTTCAGTTATAATACACTGTGTCTGATTTACATTATACAAATTTCATCAGTTTAATTAATTTACTTGACTTATTCATTAATTATAAGGTTGTTGAGATTTACCATATGCCTAAATTTTACCTGTGCTCATTTACAATGTTTTATGGATATTACCGCTTGCTTCTACCCCTTCCGACATTCTACTCTAATACAAATTTCATTAAAATTCCCTTACCTAACTACATGAGCATTTAACATTGACAACAATTATTAACTTTTAACAAATATTTTATAACAAAAAATTGTATTCAAACCCAGACATTTGAGCCTTGAGTTCATTAAACTTAACATAAAAAAAACACATATGTCCTCTCATTATTTAATTTATTTCTTAAAACTTACTTTTGGTGCAGTCTTAGCTGTTTTTGTTTTATATTGGGGATGTACCCTTTTTCACTTCACTTAAATATTTCCTGCTCTTATTTTATCTCTATCATTTTAATGAATGTTTATGGATAAAAAGTGGCACTTTCTTAAAACATTTGTAGTCTATATTTTAGAATAACATTCTACAGAATACTATTTCTGTATTTGATACAATAACTTTAAAGTTGTGTAAAGGCACCAATCAGTTTAAGATACACTTATTTTAAGAACTTTAAACACAGACACTTGAAGTTTATTTAACATAATAAAATAACTTGCACTGGTCCCCTGTTATTCTTATCTGCTTTCTCTAATTATTTTTTTTAGTCTTATCAGATCAAGAATTTTATTTATCGAGGATTAAGAAGATTTGTTTTTTCCATTATATAAATAACTTCCACTGGTTCATTTATAGTTCTACCTTTAGACACTTTTGTTTATATCTATATTATATTATTTGTTATTTTATGTGTTATGCTTCCATCGGTTAAATATACTCTCTTTTGGGGTTTTATCCTTTTATTACTGGGTTTACTTTGGGTATTTCCCTACTCTATCTTGTTCTACGACGTGGTTTCTTGTAATTTCATTCCTTTTATTAGGGATGTCGGTATTTTCTGGGTTTTGCCTTACTTACTTCTATCCTACCTTGTTTCTTCAAAAATGGTCCTTATATTAAGGTTGTCGGTTTGTTCTGGGTTTTTCCTTACTTACTCCTATCCTACCTGGGTATTTCCTCACTTTACTTTAGTTTTTTGGTTTATTTTTCATCACTCATAAGTGTTGCTTAGTTGTTTTTAATTTATTTCTATTTCTTCAAATTATGATTGCATTTTACTGTGGTATTTATTTGTTTTTATTTGGATTTTTCCTTGATTTCATTTTATTTTATATTTATTTATGATCATTTTTCATTCATTATAATGTGGATAATCTGTCATGATACTATATGTGTGTGTGTGTGTGTGTGTGTGTGTGTGTGTGTGTGTGTGTGTGCCGGTATATATGTTATAGCAGGTTTTTGTGTACATTCGTGTATGTGATGCTTATATTGCCGACGTTTCGTTCCGTAATACCGGAACATTTTCAAGGCGTACTGATGTCGATTTAACTACACTGCGCGTTTTATATCTTGCTTCGGTTGTGATTTTTTCCGTGCGAGGGTTAGAGCGTGGGCGAGAGTGTGTTGTGGCATAATTACTTTACCATTATGGCCTAATTGTGGCCTTATGTTTTTCCTCTTGTTTGGGACATGATTGGGAAAAATATTTTTCTCGTCCTCAACCTTCTTAATGTAGAATCTTATGGACTACTTGTGTTTGGGTTGGCTGCTGTTATGGTTTTCTGTTGGTTTACGGTATTTTAAACTAGTAATAATGTGTGTGATTGTAGTGTATATATTACCTTGTTGTGTATTTTCGATGTTGAGTGCTTTGAAAATTGTGTCATGGTTTGTATTGATTTCTACTTGTTCAGGTATTAGATTTTCTTGTGTTTTGTGTTTGTATATTTGTAAATTTTCCAATATGTTCATTATAATGCCTTTGTTTGGTATGTGTTTTATTAGTGTCATGTTGGTTATGTTTGGAAATTCATGTCCTGTGTTTATTGCGTGTGTGGCCAAATTAGGTTTATATATTTCTGGTTTTGTATGCGTTTTAATGTTTAAAATAACGTTTTTTTAGTTGTTTTTTGTTTGTCCTATGTAACATTTATTGCAATCTTGGCATTTAATTTTATATACCTTTAGTGGTTGTGTTACCTTTGTTAATTGGGATATTTAGATTTGTAAATTATTTTTATTAGTTTTCTATGGTATTTTAATGTTTGCGTTTTTTATACTTTTGTTACCTTTGTCATCTTGTTATTCATGTACCCTATGTGACTAAGATGCATACACACACATACATACCTGACTTCATAAATGGGAAAACTATTTGTTAATATTGGACATTGATAAGACAGAATTATAAAACGTTTGCGTGAAATTTTTGCGGAAACTTATCGTCATGAGCGATTGAATATAGTGACTACGGAATTAATTACATATTACGTATATACACATATATGCGTAGAGCCATATTCTGTGAACTCTGTATGTGTGTGTGTGTGTGTGTGTGTGTGTGTGTTAGTTAAACAATAATTATTAATATTGCGACTCAAACATTTTGATCTATTTACTAATAAGAAATGATTATAAATTTCATATATGTTAATATAGTCTTTAGGTGTCGGCTTTACACGTAAATTCTTCTTTAATTTTTTTTAAAGAAGAAAATAACGTTTCGTTACTTCGTTGTCAAGGACAGAATTTTACAAAAATCTTCACTCTTGTGTTAATAAAACTGCATTTATTCTGCAGCTTTTTCTCATCTTCCACAAGTCTTAGTAGATCCTGTAAGTTTGAGTCAAATATTTGTTATAAAGACAAAAGTAAATACTACGTGGAAATGATGGGTAAAAACAACTGGGCATCTCGTTAGAATATGTCCCTTGTTAAGAAATGATCTAGTTTTTCATTATACATAAAGGTTTCAAATTCAAGATAAGTCAAAATTCAAATGATTTAAGATGGTTTTCAAAATCATGTTGATGCATTCTGTATACACATCTTGATTATACCATGGAGTATATCAACGATAATATAAATGTTCCTTGCTGACTACGTTTTTGCTTTCAATACCGAAAAAACCTGAGCGGAATATAACAAAATATTTCTTTATTTGCTTTAATACTTTAGTGGTGCGGAGGTTTAATGTTACACTGACCACCAACCACACAAAGTACTTTCTTACAAGTTTATGACGTCTAAATAATTGGGAGTTACGTTTTTAATGGAATTAAAACTCCTGTTTCCCTGAGTATACATTTTTAAAAAATTTTTACTATTATAGGCTACAACTGTAACTGTACGTTTTGACATAATAACATTGTTTTTAAAGAATGAATTTAATTATGATCGTTTTGAATTTATTTCTTGTTTACAAACTTTTCAAATAGGCTAGGGCTTCCGCCATAAGAATGATGTATTTCCTTATCTTGTTCATTGTGTTATATGACTGTCAGACAAGGTATAGATTGTTTAAACCATTAAGTGTTATCGTAAAGTCCCTAACAGATATTAACACGTCGCTTTTACATAGTAACGTTTTTATTTGTGTCCGTCTTGTTCAAGCCCCGCGATGGAAGCCAATCTGTAACGTTTTAATTTGTTACTGTTTATCTGTGAGTCTTAAAGCCCACGTTGGATGCGTTAAATCTATAACGTTTTATTTGTCTTGATTATTCATCTCTTCTTTCACAACACTACACTTATCTAAAAATGAAACTTTTACTTGTGAAACTTAAGATAATAAACAGTAAGTTTCACAAGTAAAAGTTTCATTTTTAGATAAACGTTTTATTTGTTTGTTACGGGTGTATTTTATGAACTGCGGATAACGAAATAGTTACCCTTCAAAACTTGGTTGTACTCGTTAATCGGTTCGCAAATGTCCTTATGTTGCGACTATAATTTATATTAGTTATTTTGTTATCGTTTTACTGTGTTGTTGTTCAGTATTCGATGATTAGCAACGATTTTATAGGAACGGGAATTTAGTGTGTCACCGTTCGTTTGAAATCGGCGCGTGAACAATATTTGTTCAGTAATGGTCAAATAGATCGTCTATGCAGCCCACTGGATCTACTTTCGTGTCAGGATGTCCTTGCGCATACTTCAAATTTTCTCTTCTGTTTCTTGTAATTAATAGTCTTTATAATTACTTCACTGGAATAAAATAGGACTGATATGATTGACAAATTATATCTTTTATTCGTTATTTCTTTGAAACATTGGTCAAATTACCGTTCCATTAGTCGAGCAATTACAATTGGATGAGTTCATCCGCCCTGACAAATAGTCCGTAACAACAACAACAAAATTCACAATATATATATTTTATGTTTCTCAGGTAATGGGTACTTGGAGTTGCTAGGAAAGGTAGGAAATATGCTTTCACTTAAAAATACAATGCATTACAAACATATATTTACTTCTTATTAACTAACAAAATGTATATAATAATGTTTTCCGAAATTGTTCGCGTTCGAAGGTTGCAACAGTGCTTTTAATATTACAACATGGCGGAATGCCTGATTCTCATCTCAGAAAAATATGTTTTTTAAATTCCAATTCGAGTGCTTTAAATAAAGTTTTAGTTATAATATTTTATAGTAACAGTTTGCGTATAGCCTCCTTCATCTTGAACAGCTATGTTTTTTAGTGGAAATTGTGTTGTGATGTTATGTAGTGATCTCCTGGACTTAACCAAAATTTCTCACCGTTGGCTTTGTATATACGGAATGGACGCCTTGAGTTGAGTAGCTATTTTCTTAGATTCTCGTTAGTGTGTTGGTTTTTCTTGGTTCTGGTGCCGTGTCATGTGTTGTCGATCTTTTCGGTATTACGTTTTATTGGAAATGCCTCTCCTGGAGTAAGTTTTCTCTCATTTAATATTAATTTTTTACTGTCAGCAATACGCTGTTGAAGTTTATAGTTTAATGTCTAACAATCAACTGTCCCCCTAAATCTGTTTAAATCTCGTTGGTGACCTGGCTTTTGGGTGTTTTGTGATTGGTCTAAACGCCTGACACCACGTCACGTGACTAAATTATTTTTGAAAATTGGCGTTTTTAATTCCGTCACCTCAGATTACGCTTCATTTATTTTGACTTGAATTTATCTTTAATTAGTACCATTTTATTGATTATTAAAATTAAATTGTTTTGATACTAATCTCGCCCCATTTTGGCCTCTTATCGGCTGCTTTGATAGGTTTATAATTTTGTCTTTTGAGGCATTGACCTAATCTTGTTTGACATTTTTGTTGTATGTCCTACAGATCTAATATTTTCTAACATTGTTATTCTTACTACTAAACATAATTTTGAGTATTCCTACTTTACATACAATATCATTAATTTAAATACCTATACCTATTTTTCTGACAATAACAATAATACTGAAGCCATGTCAGCTTAGTGGCTTACTAGACACTTTACAATAATGTTCACTATCTATATTATGATAGCAATGGATGGTTTATACATCTCCCTCCATTAACATCTTTATATTTTATCAAAACCAAGCTTTTGTTTTTTGTTTTATTTAATTTAGTAGTGTTTATCTAAATATTTCAATGTTGTTTGAGTCTGGCTCAATTCATTGGGCCTATATATCTAACAGTTAGTTATTTCTGTACAATATCCTTTTTATAATATTAGATCCTTCCCAATTATCTGATTAACATTTGGAACAGTTTATGAACACTCTGTTCACTAAATAACTAACATTTTTTAACAAACATTTTATAACATATAAATTAATGGTGCCCACAGGCTCACATATTAATTATTTCTAATATAACTGAACATGGGTGTTTATTACCCTAACTCTTTTGTATGTCACTACATCTATTATTTAAATTATAGCATAAGCCAATAACTGTGCATTATTTAAAAATGAATAGGTGTTCAATCCTTATGAATAAATAATTATATATGACATAGGACATTGGATTTTATCAAAACACTTAATACAAAAATACTTTGTCACTATATTTTTGTTCTTATTTCCATATATGTGGTTCATAAGACCTTTATCACTTCAATGATAACCCCCACTGGCTTTCACTTCCCCACTGGTTTATATTATGATCTTTTGATCGTCATTTAATTATTTTGGGCTCTCACTATCTTCACTTGTTTGAACTCATTGATTTACATTGGTTTCTTAAATTATTACATATTTTGTTATTATTTACTCTACTGCATTGCATTCTTAATTTTATTTTATCTTTATTGGGTACTCCTATGAATTGTATTGTTTATTAAAAGAACGGGATTAGTTTATTCATTAAATTGGGCCAATTTGTCATGTTTTTTGGTCCAAACGTCTGTTTCTCAGTTTTAATTCTGGTTCTTTGCTTCTTCTCATTTCTTCTATTCAATCTTGATTTTTTCTTGTGATATTCATTGTCGCCCGTTTCATTTTTCTTTTATTATCAGTCCATTTGTAGTTCATGTTATATTGTTCATATAGGATCTGTTCATGCCCCTCACCAACCATAACTATTGGGTTTTGTCACGTAATTAGAAATTTTTCTTTGTTTGTTCTTTTCTGAATTTCGTTTTATAACTATGGTTTCTTACAAAATGTTTATTTAAATCTTCTCTGATTACTTTTGGAATTGATAATTTAATGTTAATTACATACTTTTTAATATGTTTATTCCCCCTTCATGGCTTGTGTTAGTACTTGTTATTTATATTTTATCGTTATAATATCTCTTATACATATGTGATGAAATGTACCATCACATATTGCCCTGTCACTAAAACTGATTATTTCGGAAGATGTCTTTCAAATACTGAAGAAATAATCAAAAACTTTTTCAGTTTATTTATTCGAGCTCTTTTTATTATATTCCTTATATAGATTTACATATATTGTATTTTTCCTTCTGTTTACACAACTTTCTTCTTTCTTTGTTTCATCCCTTGAATAATAAAATTTACCTACTTATGTGAGTTGGAACAGTTCGGGTAGGCACTTTTTGGCTCTAATTCACCGCTGTCCACTGCTTCACCTTATGAGTTCAGAGGAACGTATCGTCAGCTCATGATAATGGTTGCTGGAATTATCAACAGTCAACTCATTTCAATTAAAACCTCTAAAAAATAGTCTTAATTACGACTAAAAAATCATTCTGGGATTACTTGTGCTGGTTTCATTTCTGTTATTTAAACATTAATTATGTTTACTATTCACTTTCTTCTTTCATATGATTTTAGCTCTCTGTCCTTCCATGTTAGTGATGGGTGGCATATATCTTCGTCTTTAATTATATGTATAAGATTTTTATTTTATTTTATTTTATTTTCATATTCTGTACTAGTTAAAATTAACTTAATTATTTTGTTATCATTGATTTAATAGTATCGTTTCATAGATGATTGATTCCTTTCTTCTTTAATGTATGGGGATCTATAATTTCATAAATATTGTTACCGTTAACTCTGTTTACAGTATACGATCCAGTGTCGATCATAATTGTTGTTTGTACATTGTTGATTCCTGCAGTTATGTATATAATTTCATTATTATTTTTATTCAGTTTCCCTTCTTCTACCTAAGCTTTAGTCTAACTGGGAAGGACCCTACACTGTAAAAAAAAGAATCAACGATGTTGTTTATCGGATTCAACATGAAGGACAGCGCAAGTTCAAGGTCGTCCACCTAGAATGCCTGGCTAAGTACTACTTCAGAGATGGGTTGCCTGTTCGAGACGAACAGGCTTAAGAAGGGGCGGTGTTACCACATCACAGAACAATCTACGTGTTTATCGTACGTTCCAAGCAGATACAGAATATAAGCGTGTGGCGTTCGTGCTTGTTGACGCATTTGCTAGACGGCACGAGAATTCACGCGGCCGCTCTCACAGTGTCAAGGGCGCAAGTAATTACGTCATAGTTTAGAGATAATACGTAGTATTTGGAATCGTCTAGATTTTTGGCTGGCTATATATACCAGTACTCAACGACGTTCTATTCAGTATTAGTCGGGATAAATTACAGTGTGGTTCGAGAGTTTGTATCGGGCGAATTTACTGCGTGCGTTCAAGTGGTTATTAGTTAAGTGCTGTGTTTTATAATCGGACGGTATATAGTAATAGAGTTGTTTTTTAATATTAGTTGACATTTATTTGCGTGTGAATAATTTTTATTTGATTTGTTATAAGAGACTGTGTTGTTAATTACGAACTGTTTAACTGTAAAAATTAAAGCTGGTGATGGTGACTTAATTGGTGTCTTGTACTTATTTTGTTTTCCACTGTACCTACGACGATCGAGTAGAGCGTCGTAACAATATTGTTATGACGGTCTCACGGATTTTCGTAATCTACATTAGTATCAGAATACAGACAGAAATGAAGTCACTAATTGCCTGCTTTAATTAGCCAGAAATAACAATTTTAAATCAACAAAGTATTCTCGTACAATAATTAAAATTAAATTTGTCCACACGCAATAATAATGTCAACTATTATACCACTCTAACCAATTCCCACAATCACATTACCTGCATTCTAGCACTCTAAAATCTCGTCAGGTGTAACTAACTCAGTAAGTAAGCCGCTGTTTTTTGTGTATGTATGTGTGTGTGTGTGTGTGTGTATATATATACACATACATATATATGCACGCGCACGCACACACACACATATAGACCGCAGAATTTTTAGAATAATTTTACATTCTTTTGGCAGCGTCCCATCATAATTTCCATATTTACAAGTGCTCTCGAACATTCTGGATTCCTACGTAAATGGCCGGCCTTGACACAGACGCTGCATGCTGGACTAGTCGAGAAGCGTATATAACGACACTATCGACGTTTTGAGAGCGTGATGTGATTGTCGTAACAATTACACATATTGTCGTGAAACGTTTTCTAATGTATGCTGATCAAGTGTAGTAGCTTGTCGATTATGATGAACTGCATTTTGCCGAGTTACCTAATTACGCATGGTCTCCTGTGTGCTAATCCTAAGTCCCATTTCCTTAAAGTCATTGTTCTAAGCAGAGAACAGAATTGTTAAAGCCTTATCTGCTGAGCAGTGTTATCAATGATATTTTTATTCCCGTTCCCACTTACTTAGACTTAAGGAAGCAAACACCATATTACTGTCTGGCTTCGATTATTTAATATATAATGATGGTTCTTAAGTAAGATTACTGACTAAGTTGCTAAATGCCTGTGCTGTTAAATAATTAGTGCTTAATGTACGCTGACTGAAAAAATCTTTAGTGCCATATCTAGAATTTGGCTTCGAGGGGGGTCCGGTGTCATACAAAAAGGAAGAAGTTAAGACTAATCAATATTATTATATTGATTATAGTATAATGGGAAATCAGTCCCATTAGAGCAAACGATAATAACACAGTAAAAATAGGCGTTATTGAAACATTGTTAAACACATACTTATTGGCTGAATTGATTTTCCTATATTTCATCATTGTTAAACACATACTTATTGGCTGAATTGATTTTCCTATATTTCATATGTCAAACGTATACACGAATGCTGTGTAATAAACTTCTTTGTATATTTAAAAAATAGTTACTACTATACTAGCGTACCGAGCTATAAAAATATGTAGGCATATGAAACAGCCTAGAAATTTGGAGATTAACAAAACTTGTCAACTTTTGACCCTCTGCGGGAAGGTCCGGTGTCGGTCCTCTGCCCCCCTAAATACACCTCTGTTAACTGTCATATGTTTTGTATTAGTAAGACTGATATTAATTGTATAGGCATCATTACTGTGTCTGCGAGTTTTGTTACCCGCAATAGTGGACAACGTGTCTAAGGGAAGCAGATCCTGAATGCCAACACCTGCCGTCCTTAAAACATAATGGTAGTAATGACACTTACGTAACTGTTAATTGCGTAACTCTTGACACGGTTTCAGCGTACTTGTACAAAACCGGCTCTTAATGAGATAATGAGCAATTTATGCTAAAGTGTTGCGCCTACATTGTTTATAAAAATGTGAGCTCGACAAGAGGCACAACAAGTGGCCTCAACGGGGTGTAGTCGTTTATATGTCATTACGTTACCAGTGTAATTTTGATGTTACAAATCTGAGTTAATTCGTAATTGCAGTATGGCTGCTAGAGAGCGCTTGATGTAGCAAGTGCTTGATAATGTTTCAGGTGTAGCAACATTTATTTGTTGTTTCGCGGGCACAGATTGGAGTTGTCAGTGTGCGTCAAGAAAAACCAATAGTGTACCTTGTCATTTGGATAATAATCATTAACACACCTTCAATTACGAGGTATTAAAATCTGTTGAGAACTTAAGCAATTGAAACTATCACACGTTAATCCACCGATTATCTTGTACAACCTAGATTCCTAAAACCTTCTGATTTTTCCGGAAGTATTTGTTTTTTTCTTTTAGAAGGTATTCGTTGTCTATTCTGCTGCACAACGAACATCCGGTGCTTGAAGCCTTACAGTAAACAGACAAATCTATTGACGAACTGATGAACCATGCCCAGATTAATCTTTATGCTTTGGCTTCGAGCTAAAAGGGATTTTCTTTAAATTTTTCTCATATGTTTTATCGAAAATACAATCTCTGTTTCTTGCACAAATATGAACATTTTTTCTCTGTTTTTCTAAACTTTTAACGTGCCCTTCTTTAATTTCTGATTAATAAATACTATGTTTCTGAATAGCGGCACTTAATTGTCAATGACACAACTACCATCAAAATTACATTGTTTAAGTATAATTACACCATAAGCTATTTTTACAAATCTTGATGATATTTCCACTTAGTTTCATTTCTTTTTCTAGCTAACTTTTACTCTAACTTCATTAATTATTTACCAGTTGTTGTTCTCCTGGTAGCCGATAATTTACATTACACATTTCAACATAATTCAAGGCTAGGACACTAACAAAACCTCAGCGAAATCTTAAAAACGTCTCTGATGTGAGAGTTTCTCTCAAAAAGCCATATGACCTCTCATTTCACTACGTTTGTCAACACAGGTAGGAACACGGGTGGTGTGCATTGTCTTGTAAAGAGAACGGTAAAAACGATCGTTTCTGAACAGTGTGCTTGACTAGATTTGCAGTAGACAAACAACTCGTTTGGAGACTAACAAACTTTCATTCATTTGGACATGCGTAGGACACTCTTATACAGTGCTTAATAGTTTGAATATCGGCTGAAACAGGGCTGGCTGCAACATCAGATTCATGGATGTGTCGGTGTGGAGCAGCATATGTGATTGCTGAGTCAGACAGCAAATTGTTACAGCGTTCACCCCTCACCAGTCACATTGTGATGTACTGATAACTGAGTGTCATTCTTTCCGCGGATTCGCGCGTATCGTTGCTCAGAAACAAATAACAGGTGTGTCTAATTAATTAAATTTTATAAACGAGATCTCAAAACATTCTTTAGTATAGAAAATCAACGTAAATTCTTTTATTCTATAAAGTAACTGCACACAGATTAACAGAATAAATGCTTTAAATAAATGTTATAAAATTATATGAAGTAACAATAACTGAATTAAATCATATAGAGGTACATAATAATTTCAAGAAACTAAGCTTGAATGTGTAAAATTGTGAAATAATGAAATAATAACATTTATAATATTACACATTTGTAAAATAACTGAGCAAACTCTTTTGAGGTTTGTACAGAATTATTGTAACCATGTGTATGGTTTGGAAGATAGTATATTATATAAGGAATATATTTTAATTGTACTGCTCTCCTATTAGTTGTTAAGAAGAATTATGCTTTTCAATAGTACTACTACAACACACGCTGCATTTTCACAATCATTCCAACAAAAACTGGCTGCTAAACTAACACTAAAACAATAAAAAGAAATATTTTGCGGTTTTGCTGCATGTAGCAAACAATATCATAAAATAAATAACCAAATTGTGCAAGTAGAGTAGAAATATTAAAGCCAAATGAATTTTTATTTTGTTACAAACTTAATTTTTCATTAACTGTCAACTATATTCTGTTAATCTGTAAAAGAATTCTTAATGGTAATTTATAGCACATTTGCTTATAAAAGAAACTATTTACAGTTTATTCCTATCGAATATCATTTAATCAAAATTGATTTTATTGGAATAAGCTTTATTATATTGAACTATAAATTTTTCCGGTGAAGGGTTTGTGAGGATCGGTCAGAAAGTATAACGCTTTTTTTTAATTATTTTTGTCGACGTTTCGACAATGTTTATTGTCATCATCAGGACCTGTGTAAGAACGCAAAAGAAATGTCAAACACAACAAAACAATTATTTGAATAAACGTGTTTGTGTATGTAAGCGTGTGTGCGCGCACGTGTGCGTGCCTATGTGTGTATCCTTGTATATGTGAGGGAGTTGAGATAGTTGTTTTATATCGTCAAATTTTTACTGGTCCTCACACGACCTTCACAGGAAAAATTCATTGATTGAAGATCACTACGAATTTAAGGATTCATTAAATTATAAAGCGAAAAATAATTATTATTTTGTTAAAATTAAAAATGTATATTTTGACTCAATACATGATCCTGACTAGACTACTGTGTAGAATATTTTTGTAAACAAGAATAAGGTGGTGTAGGTTTCGTAGAATTCACTGTAATTTTACTTGTTTTTATTGCTTTAATATAACATAGCTTGTTAATTTTATGAAATTGTATATCGTTCTGTGCAGCAGAGGTGATATTTTTCAAGAGACAGCAACAAACTACTGCAACGATTCTGATACAACTCCGATAAATGTCTAAAGTACGCATAGTTTGAATACAATACTTCCAGACATATACCACAAGAACGCTGTATTATCACACTTGTTTGTAATCACATCAACAATCTAACATTTTACAGCTACCATGCACTCCCCCTCCCGACAAACACACGCTCATTGGGTCTGGACCTTGAATTAGTTTGTCGATGACAAAAACGTTGTCGTTAATGGAGCTGCTGTTACCTTTACTTAAAATGTCAAAACAATTCAACAATCGAAATTAGTACATTTATTTTGCTAACATTTTTGTGCTAAGGTGTAATCGTAGAACGTCCTATAACTATACAATTACTTATTCTTTTAACTTTCTTTGTTACAGAATACAAACCGGAATTCACATACTTTTCTTATTACTGCCAACGCCTAGAATGTTTTACGATTTAAATTATAATCTACTACACAACAAAGAAAATTAAATCTTATGTTTACACATTTAGAGTAACGACGTTCTGACTGCCACCCCTTAATCAGTGACAAAGTTCGCCTACGTGATCATTGTAATTTTATTCAGTGGTGCTATGAAGATGATTATGGAGTCTCAAAATTTTACAGTACTGGGCGACTTCGTTTGTAATTGACGTCAGTTTACATTACATTAATACTGTCAAGTTCCTTTCTGGAGTTCGCAGACTTTAATATGTTTGAGAAAACTGCGAACAGAAGCTTTAAGGAAGCGGCATCAATAACATAACGGAACACGATGTATTGGTATTTCGGTCTATACGGAACACGTAAAAAAGATGTTTCTTGTAAATGAAAATACACATTTTACGCGTCAAAATGTAAGCTGTTTAAGTCCCTAAAATGGGTAAATTAAGAGTCGGCAAGACGTTAGGACATTTTACGCAAGGATGTATTCGTTTCTCACAGTGAAACTTTCTTTTGTTTTGGCAAGGATACGACTAAGCTTACCGTATCTCACTCACAGCAGACACAATTATCTGATCCCTTTTAAGAAATAAGCAAATTCTCCGTCAAGGAGTAATTAGAAGCTTTAATTATTTTGTTAATTGCCACAATTTTTTATTTAAATAATTTACAACCAAATTCTCAGTGTATTTTTAATTAAAATTTCTGACGAGTAACTTACTTGTTGTATTTTTGTGTATCTGAGGTAGTTACATTACTGGGCGTTGTGGCCTACAAATTATTGGCCTAATGTTAAAACTAGAGTTTAAAAAATGATTTCAAAAATGTCGGAACTTTTTAATTTGAACTTACTATAAAGAGGAATAAAGTTTTTACACTATTACCGGGAAGTACAAATTGCGTTGCTAAAATTTAAAAGCAAAGTCGCTCTAAACCTTACTTTCGGTAAATGCCAATTTCTTACCGTATATGAATAATTGCAAATTGTGCCGCTAAAAGTTGTCCTTATTTTAGGGATGACCATGAATCTGAGAGCGATGGCAAAGTTGATAAAAGCTAGACACAGTGATAAAACATTTCTGTCAACATTGTCGTAATCAGACTCAGTATACAGGCGATACAGAATTCTTACAGTATGTTATAAGTGCTTTGTGCAAATGTGTGTGTAAATATTAATTAAATGATAAAAATCGTAAAAATTACACATATATTTTTGCTATTAATATTAATAATATGCAAATATTTTCGGTTATGATTTTGTATTTCACCTTTCATTATATCTTTGGTAATTGTCTGTATGTTGTGCCTGTACGAGTTCTGATGTTAGCAATATATTTTGAGCCTTAAAATAAGATTGAAATTTCAAAAAAAGATGGTTAGAAATTACAGATTCATGACAATAATCTGGAGTATTTTGTGATTTATTCCGTTTGTTGAGACATAATATTGAATTTTATCTATTAATGTTAGTACATTACTTTTGTATCCAGCTTCTGACAAAATTTTGTAATGAGAATTGTCTTCATTATTATTATATTTACCATATCATATAATATATCATTTTAAACACTTTTTGCTACAGTCTGTTTCTCGATGCATATATAATATATTTAAAGTTTACAATTAATTTACATCAAGATGTTTTTTTCCTTTATTTGTGACATATTTCAGGAAACATATTGCTCCTATCCTCAGCTTTTTTAATTTTGAATTTTGTGAAGTACTTGTGTTTTGGTTGGTTGTTTTTCTGGTTTCCTGTTATTTTTTGGTATTTTGAACTGGTATTATTGTGTGTGGTTGTGGTGTATGTATTAGCTTTTTGTGTATATCCATATGAATTCCCAGACGTAATCACCATATACTACATAAAGGCACCATAATGAACATACGTAAACATTTACAAATATACAAACACAAAACAAAACTAATACCTGCACAAATACAACTCATTACAAAACATGACACAATTTCAAAACACTTAACATCGAAAATACACATAAAGCTAATGTATACACTACAATTACACACAACAATACCAGTTTAAAATACCAAAAACCAACATGAAACCAGAACAAGAACTAACCAAAAACAAATACTCCAAAATATTCAAAATTAAGAAGACAGAGAATGGGAACAATATGTTTCCCGAAACGTGTCCCAAATAAGAGAAAAATATCTTTAGGTAAAGTAATTATAAAGTTTAAATACAATATATTATTTTTATTAAAATATATATCATATCTTAGAAATACTAAGTGACTGATGAACTGCAAACAAGGAACAACTACAAATAATTATAACGAGTAAAACTTTTCTATAACGAATATACAATAATTCACTAGAAAAGTTTAGATTTTCGTAATTAAAATTAAGGTAAGTTTTGACACAAACAAGACAACATCTGGTATTTGTACAATTGCAGCGAAGAAACTTTCCACCGTCCATCAATGCATAATTGATTTTATATGAACGTATTATTGCAGTGCGTACAATGAACGTATATGAAAGTACAAAATGCAAAGAATTATGTAGCACTGCGCAACAGAGAACTGTAAACATAACGGTGGAACACAAGTAGACACCATGCACAGTGGAGTTCATTAAATATGTTAAGCACAAGTAAGTCCCGGCTGAGCTCTGACTACAATTGACATTGCTTTGCTGGCTGCCAGCTACAGATGAGTTATTACTGCAGCCTACGTACATGAGTTCTATTATCAAACATTTTTACATTTGGTCTCTATTTGATTTAAAACTATTATCACCAACAGCGCTGTAGCTTATGAATAAATTGTACCTTCCGTTAGGATACAAAACAAGACCAACTTGCATATTTAAACTTTAGATCCTGCGTGCTTCAAAAAAATCTACTGCCACGTCAAGGGCAGTGGTAATCTCTCATTCTCCAAACTCTATACATCCAAGGCACACAAAACTAATTTTCCCCACTGTTTCAAAAAACAAGAAGCAATTTATCTTTTTAATTGAGAAAGGCAAAGAAAAATATATTCCAATTTTGTATCCTACATGGTTGTCAGCTAAACGTTTAGTCGCTAAGTGGAAAGTCAAGAAGCATACGTTTCGCTCAATTTTGTTCAATAATGGATATCTGAAATAACACTAAAGGAAAGCTTATTTTTCCCAAAGCAACAAAGGGTTTTATACAACGATAATTGTTATTTAGTTAATATAACAATATTACAGATTGTAATTAAGTAAAAACCTATTCTACGTAATTTATTGGATTTGTTTTGTACTTAATAATTTTTGTTAATGTCGTTCATCGTGACCTCTGTTTCAGGCATCATCCTCTCCAGAGATCATGGCCTCTATCAATGTAAAGTCACTTTGATCGGTTCAAAATAATTGAGTTTTAGTGAAACGCAGAGACAATTAAAACGGCAAAATCTCTTTAATCAACTGTCGTTTACAGGAAAGTTTGTAGTCAAAACTATGAACTCAGAGGAAAAAAGAGTTTTATAGAGATTTAGTTGGTTAGGACAATAGACAAATCTCAAGGTAAACTCCGTTCTTGAAAAAGAAACAGAAGCTATGATACTTAGTTCCTCGGGAAATAAATTCATGTTTACAATTTGAATAGATATATAAACGTCCGAGTCTACAGATACTGACAGTGTTTCACCGATATGTTTGAAAACAACTAGCTGAAAAGTTGGATTGGAGTTCCCTACGCAATCTTTCATTCCATCTAAACTACTTACAGGCTATTTGTATTGGGTATATACTTATCTATACAATGTTCACACCCCGAATATACAAATGTTTTTAAGACTTTAAAATGTAACCGACAAAGCCATTTTAAAATCCTTTAGAAATGTCAGGAATATAATAAGGAATATTCGTTTGTAACATATGTTACTAAGTCTTCGCAGCCTTTAGCGACCTAGTCCGTATGGTGTGCAGAGTAAAATATTGTACAACAAATAAACGTTTTGTATTATGTGTCAAAGGCACAAAGCCACATTAGTAACTAGCAAAGATAGTTCGCTTTAGAAGATTCACTTATTCCCTGTTTTCCGAGTGCAAAAGAAACTGTATATTATTAGTTGTTTCTAATATAGGAAATTAGGTACCTTTTGTTCAGTCATTTCAGATACCTATGGCTTTTATATTCCAACCATCTGTCTCATGTTCACAGAAGGGTTTTTGTACTAATTTTGTGTCAGAAAAAGTATAGCAAAACCCACAGTGAATTTACCGTCAATTAAACTAAAGAACAAGAAATATTATCCTTTTAAATAGAGTTACTATATTGATTTTAATAGCTTTTACTCTTGTTTCCTCTATTTAGAGCAGTTTGAAATGAGTAAAGGTAGGATCAAAACAGAACACAGACTTGTAAAGCCTACTGTAATAAGTGTTTTTATTACTAGCCAGACTACATCGATCATTCAATAAATCCGTTATAGACAGCCAGCCAAGACAAATCACTTCTCCTATGAACGGGGGTGTGCCCAGTGACAACAGTAAAATAAGATTAACTGTGCCTTGTTTGCCAGTAAATCAAGTGGGATATTGGCTTGATCCATGGAATGTCCTCGATTTTGGTAGGTAATATATTTCTATTTCTTTCAAAATGTTGACAACTAATACAGTAAGTAGTTTTTGCACAAACAGAATAGGATAAATTAATAATTTGTTTACGACAGTCCATTAGTTATTCAAAATGTTGAACTATGACTATAAAACCATGTAATTAAAAAGTAAAAAATATATTTTAAAGAAATAAAAAAATGTTAAAAAATGTTGAAAATGTTTTCTCATCACCTTCAAATCTGGTAGTAGGCCTATTAAGTAGTTGTTGTTATTACAAAACCTTACGTGGAGGACCAGGTGTTTCTGTCTGAAACCGGAGAGATCAGAAGAGGACGAACTATCTATAGCTGCAACAGTTGCTAAAAGTGAAAAACGAGGATGCAAAGGATTTTACGGTTTAATGGCTATTTCTAGTAAAAACAAAATAATAGGCATATAAGCCAATCATCTTAAAAACATAGATAGTAAGGAACTAACACGTGATTCAAGTAAAGTATAGTAATTACTAATTTTGTAAGAATAAGCTTTTATCTTATGAAAATAATTGCTTTCTCACATTTTTACTTGATGTGACAAGGTTAAATAGAGAAACGTGTTTGAAAAAATACTACATTTTATTCAAGTCGTAAAAAAATCTATTTCACTACTATATTCTAGTCCTACATAATTAACCGATCTATGCTTTCAGAGATAGCAGCTACTGAACTTAAAACCGATGTTACTGTATGTCGAGCGTAGGCTTCATATGACAATCTAAATTAGAAATAGGAAACACTGGATATCAGAATTCCTATCCCATTTGTAGAATACAAAGGCTTGATTATAACCGAAAACTTTGACGCTACGAGTCACTACGACAATAAGTACTGAAGCAAATATTGTTTGTGTTCATCAATAGTACTGTACTGTTTAAACAGTATAATGTGTTACAACGTCTGAAATATCAAGGGAATTTGCCAGTTTTATGGGTTTCCGGTCAGGCAGAGTTATGACTGATACTTTGACGATAAAATCTGTAATGCTCTCACTGTGATCTGATCTATGGGCGTAATAGAGGCAAAACCTGCATCCTACATAGTAGTAAGATATTGAGTCGATTTTTGAGCTTTCCTTTTGGTGGTACCAGAAAGGAATAAACTTAAAAATATTGCAATAATTGAACTATTAGCAATTTAAAATTTAAATAACAAGTTGAGCGTAACTCTGCAAAAACTACGTTTTAAACATTAAAAAGATATTCCTGTCAAAACAAATCCTGTTGCACTGAACCAGATAGACATTTTTGGAAAGCCTACAAGACGAAGAGTTGATTAACGAGTTTTAGTAGAATAAACTGTCTAATATTGAAAGAAGAAAAAGATCTGCATCTGCTGTTTATTGCATAAGGAGCAAGAACAGGCTGCCTTAGCCAGTTGACTTTAAGCAATGTATTCAAACAGTAAAATTGCGTTTAATACAATCTTTAAGCATGGTTGTTATAAAAAGTAAGATAAATAAAATTCTTGAGTATCAGGTGAATATTTGTGAGAAAAATATGATATTTTTGTGTGGACTATTATAATCATTTCAAATGGTGACGCGTATTATCAGGCGTCTGTATTTATTGTTCTCCCCACTGCTCACAGATTACGAATATCGTGATATTCGTAACAATAGTCTCATGCCAATAAAATATGCAACTGGAGTAGTAGCGCTGTAATATTATACACGTGTTGCGGTTGCAGCAGGAAAGCTCGCACTGTTTTTGCAATGTCGTCGTGGAACTCGACATTATTGCGACTCGCCGCAGCTTCTGACATATACAAAATAGAAAAATGCTGTTCCGCTATACTCACTTGCGTATTGCAGAACAAAGCAATGAAATGTGACTTGCAAGCTCTTCAATATTGTTTTTCTTTTTCTATGAGGCAGATTTGAGAAAATCGTCAAATATCACTGAAAAACCGCAATCAACCAGCACAAGAAATCCTGCTGCACGCCACGTGTTTAGCTGTGTCAACAGTATGTTATTGTTCACACAGATGCGCTGTAGACACGCGGAACAGGTGTGTAATTAACTACTTGACGCTTGAACGTATTGTGTGCGCGACATAATTGCGTAACGCTTTATATCATTCAAGATACATCATCCAGACGCTGCAGAATTATTCTACCGACATCCAAGCCTGCTGATACTGGATTTCGAAGCTGCCATTTTCCATCTTCGTACCCGTAATGTTACAATGTTGTTCAGAGTGATTGCTGCGATTGGTCTAAAGGGAACACTTAGTGCGATACTGGTAAAAAGGTGACAATTATATTGTCTGACAATACTGTGTATTGGACATATTGTAGTCTGAACAACTATATCTTATTTTGATGTTTTAATTGTATTTTATTATATTGTATTTTAATGTATTTCTAACTGTTGTTATTTTGTAATTAAGGTTGCTTATGGAATTCAATGGGTGTCAGTTATTCTGTTTTTACTGTACAACACGACTATCCTTAAGACCATCGTAACAATAAGCACACAAAATTTTAGCTTTATCAACATTTATAAATATAGTGCGACAGTACAATCATACGATGTACTGTACATAAATAGCTTATACAAATATTTAAATTAAATTAATAAATACGTAATAAATAAGTAGTTCTGAGATGGAAAGCTGAGTGGATGTTAAAAATACGGCATACAGACATGCAGGAACCGACCTGCACGACCACGCGATTATCGCTGAGACTGTGTACAGTAGTAAATAATGTGGGTGAGTGAGGCCGGTTCAAGCATGCAATCTCACCCTAAGTAGGTGTTAAATTATAGTTTTTATTTAATTATAAGAAAACCATATACGGTAGAAAAAATTCAAAGACTCCTAAATATGTATAAAATTAATACACATGTGTAGTGAGAAAACGACGTGCAGTACGAATTCAGTACGAATTCAGTGCGATATTAAGAGCGTAGTAATTAAACGAATTATGCGATTACGATGGTAATTACATTGAACATGTGTAATTAGATTATCCATCATCAGAGCACCCTGTAGTGTACAGTAGTAGTATATGTGTTAAGTATATGTGTATATGTAGTAGTATATGTGTTAAGTAGTATGTGTAGTGTAGTATATGAATTAAGTTTATTTATATAACTGGATTTGTACATAATGGTGCCAAAATACATTTGCATATGTCTTGTGAAACGTTTATGAACTTGTACTAAATCATGGAAGTGTATAGATAACAGTTCAGTCAGGCAACAGCTTGACGATTCTGTATTTTAGTTTTTAAGGGTCTTTGTTATTTACACTTATAATACGATTACTGTACGCGTATATATGTAGTGCAATATATGTAAATGTGTGTAGTTATTTAAGTTTGGGTATCGATATCTGAGTGAGCGAGCGCGTGTGTGGAGCAGACGCTAATAAGAAAAACATTATAGTGCTCTTATAAATGAAGATTTTGAGATGTGACTTCGAAAGGAATGTAGATGATATTTTTGTAAGCAATTTGCCATAGGCAAGTATACTCTTCACTGGGTGATCATGTCTTTTTTAATAATTGCATGTATATCTTACACATGAAAATTTATACAAAGAACATACAAATTTAGTTAAGTTTTTTGTAGGTTTAGAACATTTGTCGACCAGAACAAATTAATCCTTATACGTTATGATTGTAATTCTTTTACTAAAATTAATTACTGATCAATCCGAGCTTAAAAGTTCCGGCAAAACTTTTCTTCCTAAGCGTACAAGAACAGTGAATAACGGTTATTTGAAAGTGATACATCCGCGTTTAAAGCAAACGGCCACACGTCCGTGAATTCACTGCCTTGAACACTGCCGAACTTGTTGCGATAAAGTCGACTTATTTTTAAATTATAACAAATGTTAGACGGACCGCAGTCGAAACCGAGTGCTTCCCGTGTTAGTGGAAGACTGTTCGTCTGGGCGTGAAAAAACATTGCAATATTATTGGATATGGTGTAAGACCAATACACCGCGACCATACCGCGAATAATCTGTAAAATTTTTAAAACAATAAACACCCCAAAACGATCCCGAGGGACCCTATCGTTTACGTTATTACAGAGAAACTATCACCTGTCACCGGAACCCAGACACGGATATTGTTCTGTAGACTAGAGCCAAGGACACTCCAGCTTGTAATAGTACCATTCATTAACCCTAGTGAAACTGTGAAGACCAAAAAAATGTCTAAAACAAACTTAAAAAAAAATTAATTTTAATTAAATTAATGTTTTAACTGAGTGGTTATTTTGTTATAATTAGTGCGTAGGCCTAGTTATTAATAATTGAAATTATTATTGAATCTGAAAGAAATAACTTGAACTATTGTATAAGAGTACCTTCTTGATTTGACTTTATTATTTGTGACTAATTAAAGCAGGTGATTGGTGACTTCATTGGTATCTGTATCTTGTCCACTCTGTAACATACGACAAGCTTTGAGATCCTAGTGACAATATTAATTGACTAATATTTCATCTTATCTTTCCTCAAACATTAGAAGAATATCCCGTTGAGCCCATTATACTCGGTATAGCTCATTCCACACCAATTCCACCTGGGTGCTGTTTAACTACGTTCAATAATAAGCTATACAGTTTGGGACGGATCTTTTGTGTATGCAAGCGTAGATATTAACGTTCGCTTATATTAGAAAAATGTTTCTTAGGCCCGGCAGCAAGTAGACGTGAGTGGAGAGACTCGACTGTACGTGAATCCACAGCACAATATTCCGATTATAATTCTCGCTGAATTTAATTTTACTACTGAACTACGGTGGAATTCAATGAATATTTAACATTTCTATCGTATAATATTGGATTTTTGATGTTTGATAAGCTGCTTGGCACGTGCATGTTACGAAACCATTGGGAGTTTCACCATGGCCATCTTGTAGGTTTATTGAAAAACCTCTCGTTCGGATACTTGACTAAATTTATACTAGTTTCATTGAATTCCTATAATACAACATGTGTGTGCGTGTTTGTGTGTTGTGTGTGTTTGTGTATGTGAGTGCGTGAATGTGAGTGGATGTATGTGATCTAGCTAAACGCACACAATACGAGGCCTGTGCATAATTTACACAGTTATTTGAAGGGATTACAGTCAGATCTCTACTTCCAATATTTGTTCAACTTTACATCAACTTTGCTAAATTCCTAGAAGAAAACGCTAAATTTATAGTACTGTGTGTGTGTGTGTGTGTGTGTGTGTGTGTGTGTGTGTGTGTGTGTGTGTGTGTGTGTGTGTGTGTGTGTGTGTGTTTTGGCTAAACGTAAACGTTACCAAGCCCGTGAGTATTTCACACAGTCGTCAAAAGGTTTCCACCGCTAAACCTCTCGTGCGGAACTTTGACCAATACATTTCCAGCCGACTACACAAAGCAGTCCTTGTGTCTATAAGTAACACGTAACTGGCTGTTACAGTGACTCTCTATGGAACAGTTGACACTGTCTCCCTGTACCAACGTTTATTTGTCATTTGTCTCTTTAATTCTCTTTAGACATAAATAGATCAATTTTAATTAATAATGTTGTTAGTGGTTATAATCCCCAACAGAAATATTCCTGTCGCACAACACTATAGAAAAAATTCCCGATTAGGTCTCTCAAGCTTCACAGCTTATCATCTGATTGGAAATATACAGTATTGAAAGGATGCAATCCCTTTATACACTTCCTTGCCCTACAGGTCTTACACATTTTTGTAAACAGCCTTTATGTAAAATTGCGGCAAAAATTAATTTTGTTATAGACCACAGAAGCGCTTAAAGGAAACAGGAACCAAAGGTAGTGAGGTAAGAAAAGATAAAGAGAATTGTAAAGAAAAACGATAACGCCAATATAGAGAATGAATCATGGTAAATATAAACAGGAGCAAAGCTAAAAATGAACCAAAACAAATGAACTATGTAGGGTCATTGACATACGTAGGAACACATACAACAGAAATTATACATTGTTTTAAAAATATGGCGTATTTAGAGCAATAAAAAAATATGAAATATTATTTGATAATATAAGGAATAAAAATCGGATATAGTGGTGCGCAACAAAAATTTGTCTATAGTGGTGTGCAACAGTATTATTTCTGCTTGTAAAATTGATTACAAGGCGGGACGGTATGTCCAGTATCGACACGAATTTTAAATTTTCTTAATTGAACAGTAATGGCGGATGGACTCTATGTTCATATAAGTATCAGACATTAACTCTTAGTCTGGTTACGAATACAATTATAGAACGTACTTGACGATGTCTACACACAAACGTCCGTCACTCAAAACAAGCTACGAGGTTACGTCATGCAGAGGAACACTATGTTGAACAGCAGAAGCGTCTGATGAAGGAACAGCAGCTTATGCAGAGCAACATATCAATCTACACTACAGCAACCATGAGGGACGAGTAACTGGAGGACGACAAGTGGAACCGGGGGAACGTGCAGGGAACTCCATCAGAAGAGGACCTACGGACCAACGGAGGACATGGGTACGATCTACAGAATCGAGGTGACAAACAATCAATTTATAATTTGTAAATGAGAGACTAAAGACATTGAAAGACACTTTGAAATTTAAAAATAAATAAGAGTTATGTAAAATGTAGATACAGAGATAAGAGAATCTAATTTAAATTTAATAAATATTTTCTTTGATGATTAACAAAAAATTTATTCAATTTAAATTTTATTTAAAGTTTGTAAAGCAATCAATGATTAAGATGTATGCAATGCATAAAGTAACGTAATTGAAAGTTATATAAAGAAAATAAAACTAAACTGCAGTAAAGCACACAGTCAGACTGAGCAGTCGAGATTTAAGATAACAAATAAATATTTAGAATATACCTTTGTTACTATAGATGATAACAATTATTTTATGATAAATGTTCTGATAAATTTACGCAAACAATAATGAATATTTATGGCGAAGTAAACGAGAATTTTTAAACACGCTTGTGATTTATGAATAAATTATGAAAACTCGTTAAAACTCAATCAATGACTACTGTTATTACCATTACACCCAAACCCCTTTAATTGGTACACTTTATCAGTAATGTTATATAAATTTTGGGCACAACACAAATTAATTTATATTTGTTTTGCTGTTTTGTTTTGTTATAATAGATATAGCATAAATGTCTTAATAATCTAAATAAGTAGATCTGATGCTTCAGCAATTACAATATTTTTTAAAATATTTTTGTTATTTTTTATACAATCCTTCAAAAAACAAATTAATATTAATAAATTGAGGAGGAGAACTTATTGAACTCAGAGAAAGGTGCCATTAAAACACAAGTTAATAAGAGGGAAATTGCTTATCATTTAAATATGGACTCAATAACAAGTAACCGATATCCATTAATGCCAAACGTAGGCACTATTTAAGATTAATTCGCCTAGAATCACTTTAAGCAGCTGAGTGTCTGACTGAACAAGGAAATGATGATGGGAAAACCGGAAGTCACAAAAAGAAAAATTTTAAGAAGTCTCTTAGGATTAATAAAAGATTGAGAACAGTACAGAAGACGCCACAATAATGAGCTGTACATAGGAAATCACAGACGTAATTAGAAGAAGAATTACTTTTACAGACTTCTTCAAAGAATGAATCCTGACAGACTAACAGGGACGCTTCTTAACTATTTCAAGAAGAGGACAGTTCCCATTTCGACTGACGAAAAGAAGGAGAGACATCGATCAAGAATGAAAGAGATGTAGGAGATGAGGAAGAGAGGAGAAGAAGATAGGAACCAGTTAAACCAAAGGTAGTGCACAGTGGTTCATACGCAAAACAGAGGAATTTAGTAAGTAACTCTGTAAAAGCTACATAGTAATTTCCAATGTTTGCAAAATACTATATGCTAGGTGGCATTATATATTAAAATATTTAATGGATAAATGACATCGTAACTTTGATTAATTTACAACATGTTTTTCAGTAATAACAGTAATAACCTAATATCACTTTCAAGTGCAAGGAGAACTTTATCTAGAAGCTTCACCTTGTATTACAGTTACAAGTCCGACTCGGTAGAACGATTATTGTGTGACCCACTTATACGTAGCGATGGGTTGCTAAAAAAAAGCAGAACGTTTACATCAGATCATGCTTGTACGTACAAGTACACAAGAAAGTTAGAAACGAGGTCACACAAATACCTCAGAGGCACGCCGTATCAGATCGTTACTTCGACCAAACATTAATCGTTAATACAACGTAGCAAATCGTAACATTCCTGCCATTGCCTACAAAGGTAATACCAATTACCTACAATTATTACCAATGTACAGAGTGATTCAAAATTGCACGGCAGTCTCTCAGAAGCTGATTCCTTAGCTAAAAATAAGAAATAAAGTTTATATAAACATAGATCCCAGAAAGGTTGATTAGCGAGTTATGGCTCGCGAACCAGTTTGACGTGATTTCTGCTCCCACGGTAAAATGACGCTATACTGAAACTCGTGGTGTATAAAAGTAAGGATACGTTTGGTGGTTTCTTATGGCCTTTGATCTGAAAAATTGAATGAAAGCGATCCCAGAGCTCTATCTTTATTATTTTATAAAAAAACTGTAATCACAAAAATTTGGAGTCGAAAAACACACATTTTTATATTTGGGATAAAACAACTTCGTTAATTTGCCAATAAACAAATAAATGTTGTAACTAACTTTGTGTAGAATTTAATTATGAAAAAACTCATGTGCATAATGTCTACTAAAAGTAAGTAAAAATTTGAGAAATTTGACTTTAGTTAAAAACAGAACAGACCAAAATGTGCCAAAAGTGTTACAATTTACAACAAATGGCATTACAAAAATTACTGTTATGTAATATTTTATAATGATACAGTGTAAGTTGTTTTATGTTCCTTAGCTTCTGAGGTCGATCCCAGATTCAAGGGATTAAAACCTCAAGCGATGAAAAATTACGATGGTAGAAGTCCGAATTAAGGATATACTCGTAAGAAATCACCCATTGATTAGATATTTTAAGAATATGCACCAAATCTCAAGTCACAAAAAGAATGGCTGGCCACGTGCAACAGAACTATAGACATACTATGCAAGTGTGTTGTAGTAACCTTAAAGGTTGCAACAAATGCTATTGCAATAATCAAAAGTGTTCTAAAGGTACAGAAAATTCTTAAACTCATCGATTTTACATAGTATAAATATAATAATATAAGTAATAAAAATAACGTAATATAAATAAAATTTATATAAAGATAATAGCTACCACTATTTCCGTACTCATGGTCTTTTATTTATCACTGTCTTCTTGTTCTTCTCCTCCCTATACGTGAGTTGACAATCCATTGGGTTCCAGCTTTGTCGTGCTTACTTCCAAAATGCTACCTGTCAAACTGCCAAACTGCAAAACTGCTCCGGACGAGGCCTTTTAGTGTCTCCACCACTACCAAGCTCTAATCCAGGACCCCGGTGGATACACTGAAAGGCCTCGTACGGAGTAGTTTGGCAGTTTGGCAGGTAGTATTTTGGAAGTAAGCACGGCAAAGTTGGAATTAGAGAAACTACCAATTCATTTAACAAGATGAACATTTCTATTCGGTGGCAGTAGCCCCTTCGATTCGAAGCGTTGTGTTTATCATTGTCTCCTTCCGTCTAGGAGCGCTTCTATGTCCAACATTCGCTTTAATTCGTCCACTCCTCATTACATGACCAAACCAGTGATATACGTGTTTAGTTGCCATGTTTCTACTGTATCAACAACTGATTCACGCCGGGCAGATTTCTTATAGTGATATCCCCATTTGCATTCACTGGAGATACATCACACAGCACTATTCACATTGTAGCTCCCTCAACAATATTTCATCATCTGAATTACGTACCGGTAGTGTAACATTTTAGATAAACATTGTCGGTACTGTCCCGCACTACCGGAGGAAACATGCGTATCCGGACTACATTTTCGATGTTTTGAATATGTAATTGTATCTATATACTACGATGTAAAGAAGAAGAAGAAGTGTACTGATAAAAAATTGTTTATACCATAATATAAAGGGAAGTACGAGTTGTTTTCAATTTTTAGTTTAGGTAATGAAGATTTTTGCTTTTTAACTTACTGTTTAAAGAAAATAAATAAAAGTCATGGTTAGAACATGGAATTTAATGAGTCTACATAATGACTGCAAGTAAACAAATTAAAAAACAAAGAACTTAACGTATTTTAACAAAACTACTACAGAATACGTAAAGTGAAAAACAAATTATTTCTGAATAGTAAGATTAAAACAAATAAACAACATATTAACAGATAAAAACAAGATTTGTTATTTGTTAAGTGGGCTATATTGTTTTGTGTAATTAAGTAAAATCTTGAAAATTTAATGGTAGCAAATGTTATTTAAAACACAATCAAATTGGACCCATGTCATCCCGCATCCCGTCTTCCAGTGATCTCCACAAAAACCGAGAGTTAGTGAAAAAAACTAGTATTAGTGGAAAACGAGTTCTGGCACTAAAATGGATATATGTATAGTAATAGGCAAGGGCCACCCCGCCTTACTACGAGTTAGTTGCTTTTTCTGTGAAGTGCACAAAAAACGAGTATTATTGAGAAAAGGAATAGTGTTGGAAAACCCCTTGTGTTACAAAAAGGGAGAAATGTATAGTATCAGGCAAGAGGTACTTAAACCACCGCCCAGACGTAGTTTTTATACGTGAATTTTAAAAAGGGGAGAATTATTTTAATGTGTATTAAATTCTTATTTTAGGGAAAATGTCCAACCATGTGTCCAACATGGAAAATGTTTCTATGTGTAAATTTTGTTTGCATGTTAAACTAACAACGTCAACTTTTGTAGTGACAGGCTCACATCGGAGTTAAATTATTGCTAAAAACCTTTTTCCTAAACAATAAACAATAGAACACGATTGAAATCAACAACAAATCATTTTAAATTAAAGAAAGTTCAGTAAATGAAAGAGTAAGTCTGCGATGAAGAAATTTGCTTACGCTTTTTAATTCATATATTGATGATATAATCCAATCATGCAGACAAGATGTTGCCTTAGAAATTCAACTTAACCAGAACACGAGTTTGGATGTTTTATTGTATGATGACGATGCAGTCCTGATTCAG
The DNA here is from genome assembly GCA_034769895.1 of Magicicada septendecula. Classification (NCBI taxonomy): domain Eukaryota; kingdom Metazoa; phylum Arthropoda; class Insecta; order Hemiptera; family Cicadidae; genus Magicicada; species Magicicada septendecula. The sequence continues at coordinate 333,459,222 of CM068375.1, read as the reverse complement.
AAAACAGAGGATGAATGTTAGATGTAGTACCCTACATCGTTTATATAGTGGTTTTCAATCAGATCAAAAATCGTTCTTGAGGGAACACTTTTGGAATGAGTCTTCAACTTCATTACCCTACATCGTTTACAGAGTAGTTTTCAATCAGATCAAAAACCGTTCTTGAGGGAACACTTTTGGAATGAGTCTTCAGTTTCTATTGCCTGGGTTGCACTACCAATATTGGGAATGACACAAAACGAGATATCACTACAAAAATACCCAGGTTTCAGATTATGTGTAGCGTCATACATAGAAAGTTGAGGAAAAGACAAGGCTTAAATGTTATTTAAAAAATGGGAGTAGCTGTTTTACTATATGGATCGAAAACTGAGTTCATACAGAAAATATAAAAACCAGTTTGAAACTTCGGTAACGAAGTTTCTGAGAAAACAACTCATTGCATGGGAAAGGGTCGTTTGAGCAATTGAGTTACAGGTATTCTCCATAAAAAATAAAATCCGGACATATCGCAGGGAATGATTACAGCATCTGGACAGAATGGAGGATGGACGACTACCTTAGGCTGCGTTTAGAAATAGGCCCTTTGGTACAAGAGTTGTAGGAAGACCGAAAGTGAGATGGAGAGGTACTCTTTGAAGACGGAAGAGGCAAAGTGGCTACTTTGTGAGGTGCAGAAGAACAAGAAGACACAAATAGATTTTGACGATTTCTATTATCTGAGTAAATTATATGCAATATTAACTACATATCAATGCCAATAATCGCATAACCAAAATATCGAAAATGAGTGCGGGTGGCAGCACCACATTGTCATTCCTTTCCTTCCTGCTTCCAGAAGACATTCTCTTAATTTTTAGACAGTCTTTCGTTTTACTGATTTCTACAATATAAAACTAAAATCTTAATGATATTTTATTCATTTAATGAAGAAATTTGTGTTAGTGGTTGAAATCACAATCAGAATGATCACTGTTGCACACCACTATATAAAAATTATTCCGATTAGCGCTTTCAAGCTTCACAGCCCACCGTCAGATCGGAATAGACAGGAAATATGTGAACACAAACCCTTCACCCCTCTCCCCCACCCTGCTCACACACAACAAGCTATAATATAAATGACCCTTCCCCACCCCTAAACCCTGTCCCACCATCTGTACAATTACATATTTTTCTAGTAAATTCCTTGTGTTTCAGTGTTGTGTGTGTGTGTGTGTGTGTGTGCATCCTTTTAAACTTACCCTCTTCCTTTCCACACACGTGGGTCAGTCACACACCCTTATTTTAAAACATCCAATTAGTACTATGCAATATAATTCTTAATCTTATCTATCTGTCCTCTATCATTTACTTCTTAATCATGTTATAAAATATTTCTTCATTATCAAATTTAATTTTAATATTAATTAAATTGTCTAACCCTTTTTCTCTTTCTTTCAATATTTCTAACTCCTCTCTAAGCTTCCTTTCAACTGTGTTATTTACTACTTTTACAATTTCGTATTGCTCCAAAGGATTAACAAACTTATGGTTGTCTTCTATGAAATGTCTTGCATATAACGAATTGGTTGTTCTATTACCTTCTCCACGTTTGTGGTCAGACAACCTGCATACGAATTTTCGTCCTGTCTCACCTAAGTACACTTTGTTGCAGTCTTTACATTTTAATTTATAAATTCCGCTTTTCTGTAATACTGAAATTTTTTCTTTATTCTTATTCCTTATCTTATCAAATACCGTTTCACATTTTTTAATAGCTATATCTACTCCATATTTATTAAAACATTTTATAATTTTTCTATTATGTGAACCTATGTATGTCAATGACCCTGTATAATTCTTTTTTTCTGGTTCTATTTTAGCTTATATCAGAATACGACTCTTTCCTAAATATCCCAAACTGTAGTTTCTCATTATCTTTAATTTCTATGTTTAAATCTAAGTAATTTATTTTCTTACCTCCTATCTCTTCTTTAACTTGTAAGTTTTTAACTTTATTATTTACCTCATTTATAAACTGATGCACTTCTTCTATGCTTCCTTCCCAAATTACTAATACATCATCCACGTATCTAGACCATAATTTTATATTGTCTTTATACTTAGTGGAAGTTATTAATTGCTTTCCAAAATCATTCATGTATATTTCAGCAAGAATAGGGGATAATGAAGACCCCATAGGTAAACCTTTTTTCTGTATATAAAACTTGTTATTAAACCTAAAATAGTTCTGAGTTACACATTCTTTAATTACTTTCATCAACTGCTTTTTATACCGGTATTCTCCCATATTATTATCGTCTATTAACTTTATAACTTTATTTCCTGTGATATTGGTAAACATGTCCTTAACATCCAGTGATATCAATTTTGTATTTACATTAATCCTAATATTTTCTAATTTTTCTATCAATTTTACATTATTCTCTTTGTTGTATTTTGTCCCAAATTCATATTTTTCTTTCAGTACTCTGCTAACTTCCTTTGATAATTTATAAATAGGTGCATTAATAAAAGAAACAATCGGTCTAATTGTCTAAACCGAAACAATCGGTTTAAAAGGATGAACACACACACACACACACACACACACACACAACACTGAAACACAAGGAATTTACTAGAAAAATATGTAATTGTACAGATGGTGGGACAGGGTTTAGGGGGTGGGGAAGGGTCATTTATATTATAGCTTGTTGTGTGTGAGCGGGGTGGAGGATAGGGGTGAAGGGTTTGTGTTCACATATTTTCTGTCTATTCCGATCTGACGATGGGCTGTAAAGCTTGAAAGCGCTAATCGGGATAATTTTTATATAGTGGTGTACAACAGTGATCATTCTGATTGATATTTTATTCGTCAGATTCTACTTCTATTATTATTCTAAACTTGTGGTTTGTAATTTTTTATAATCTTATTATTCTGCATATTATTGTAAGTAATTCGTATTTATTTATTTCTAGTTTTTGCATTTCTATCAGTTTTTCCTACATCACTGCACTTCACTAAGTCCTAAAATAGTTTGGGAATCAATTAATATAATAAAAGTACATATAAGCATTAAGTACAAAGAAACAATCAATAAGTATAAATAAACATTAACAATTTTAATATTTATGACGGATTTTTTTTACCTACGTTAGATATTCAACATTAATATTATTTAAGACATATAAAACGTAATGAAACCAATTTGGACACAGGTTGAGAAAGTATAACATTTTCTAATAGAACTGTTTACTCTGTAATACAGGACAAGTGACCAGTAAACATCTCAAAAGCGTCGTGTCCACTTGAAACGTTCTTGAAACCGCGCGACGGTTGTCGGACTTTGATCGCCATTACTTTGTATTAATCAATACTGGACCTTTGAGTTGTCATTCTAGCCAGTGCTTACCTTGATAAATGCTACCGGTTACAAGTCGTATTATTACATCATTTACATGCATAATCAGGGTAAATGCATCATTTACATGCATGCATGCATCATTTAAATGCATAATTTTATGATCATCGTTAGTGTCATTGTGTATCATCATCATAGTGTTACAATTCAAGTGTATTACGTACGATTAACATTTAAAACAAAAGAAAACATTTTGTAAAGTTTATGACAGTGAGCCTTGAACAGTGTACGCAAAGACTCAAAGCTGGATAAAGGCTAGTGAAGTGAGACTTTTACAACCAGTACTAAGAGTAGCTCGGAGAGGCCATTTAAGAAATGATGACATAAAGATCACTTTTGGAATATACAACCTAAAAAAAGTATAGCAATACAAAAAAACTGGACAGACCAAGTTGAGAGGATGCATAAGAACAGGATAACAAACAAATTTTGCGCAACAGATCGTAAGGTCTACAGCCTGAAGAAGAAGAAAAAGAAAAAGAAAAAGAAAAAGAAGAAGAAGAAGAAGAAGAGGAAGAGGAAGAGGAAGAGGAAGAGGAAGAGGAAGAGGAAGAGGAAGAGGAAGAGGAAGAGGAAGAGGAAGAGGAAGAGGAAGAGGAAGAGGAAGAGGAAGAGGAGGAAGAAGAAGAAGAAGAAGAAGAAGAAGAAGAAGAAGAAGAAGAAGAAGAGGAAGAGGAAGAGGAAGAGGAAGAGGAAGAGGAAGAGGAAGAGGAAGAGGAAGAGGAAGAGGAAGAGGAAGAGGAAGAAGAAGAAGAAGAAGAAGAAGAAGAAGAAGAAGAAGAAGAAGAAGAAGAAGAAGAAGAAGAAGAAGAAGAAGAAGAAGAAGAAGAAGAAGAAGTAAACTCAAACATTGTAAACACAAATACTCCTGTATATTCTTGATTGTCATTTAACATTTATTGTGTATTTGAGACTTAGCTCCTTCTTTTATGTCTTTTTTTTCTTTTATATTTCTGGTAGAATGCTTGAGCTCGTTATCAGCAGAAACATGCACTTGCTGGGCTAGTCGAGAAGTATGTAGAACGACACTATCTACTGTACGAGAATGTTCCGTAATTGCGTAACAATATGTAACAAGCGGTATTTTAAAATTGTGTTGTTTCTTATACAACAACGTATGAGATACATTTGTTGCGTGGGAATAGGTAGTAATTTACACAACAGACATTAATCTTATACAACAACGTATGAGATACATTTGTTGCGTGGGAATAGGTAGTAATTTACACAACAGACATTAATCTTATACAACAACGTATGAGATACATTTGTTGCGTGGGAATAGGTAGTAATTTACACAACAGACATTAATCTTATACAACAACGTATGAGATACATTTGTTGCGTGGGAATAGGTAGTAATTTACACAACAGACATTAATCTTATACAACAACGTATGAGATACATTTGTTGCGTGGGAATAGGTAGTAATTTACACAACAGACATTAATCTTATACAACAACGTATGAGATACATTTGTTGCGTGGGAATACGTAGTAATTTACACAACAGACATTAATCTTTTAATCACCAATACCCCATCATATATGTTCTACCTTACAGCTCTTTCTCTGCGTATGAATCTAGTTTGACACTAGGTTTGTTTCTCCAAGTACTACTAAAGGATAACCCTGCAAAAAATGCCATCTACTGCCAAGTGCGCTTTCTAATAAGTGCCACGTTTTAAGCGCAACATACAAACATTTACAACAAATTTGCAGACAATTGGTCAGAGTATATTAAATATATTTAATGGACGGGATGAAACATTAGTAAACGGTGTCTGTTACTGAACAAAGGGAGAACGAATATGAAAATAAGTTTTCGTGAGAAGTGCTGGTACTTCCTCAAACGCAGATTTGAAGCCATCTGAATTTCATCATCTCCTCAAATTAAAGGAATATTTTGATAAAATTTACTGGCTGATCAACGACAACAACCAACAAACTGCTATCGCCCGCCTCAAGAATAAGGCTTAATTGTCGGAACTCTTCAAAGGGAGGGGCGTCAGGACGACTCCTGATACACTAACTGCTTTCAGTGGATATTGGTATAAAAGTGTTTGTATAATCTGAATTGTAAAATAATGATACGTGTTAAAATAAATTTTCAGTTAATGAAAAAGTCAATCCTTCAGAAAAAAATTCCCTGATAAAATCCAAATGTTCTCCCTTATTAGGCTTTGAAGTACAGGCAATAAAATATCTTGCAGCATGACTACGCGAAACTTCTATTGTGATGAGTATAAAATAGTTACGACATTGTATCGTAAAGAAGAAAAGTACTTGAGTGCGTGCGCGCACGCCAGCGCGTGTTTTGTCTCAGGAATGTAATATCAAATTTTAGAAGAAATCGTAAGATTTCAGATTCGTTGGAAAGAGGCAATGCAAATTACAACGAAATTGAACAAAAATTATTTTTATTCTTGAAATCTAGTTTTCACTAATTTTATATAAATGTACAAATTTTGCCTTTCTTTAATAATTAAAATACTTTAGTGTGTTATTTCTCTAAAGGAAATATTAGACAACAAGGAAATTAACTTTTAAGAGTACATTTCGATGAAAAATTAGAACTACTTCGAATACACCGTATATTGTATTTAGACCAAAGTTTTGCTCTAACTTTCTACCTGAGTAGTGATAGGTATTTACTCCGTGCAGCTCACTGTGCACCGTATAGTTTTTCGTGAAATCACTATATGCTACATTTAATCAGATAATACTGACAAAATATTTTTACGACTGTCCCACGGATCGTCGTATGGTACAGTGGAAAGAAAATACAGACACCAATGAAGTCACTAATTACCAGCTTTAATAATTTACAAATAACAATGTGAAATCAACAAGGTGCTCTAATATTTAAAAAATAACAACGTGAAATCAACAAAAAAATCAACAAATTAGTGACTTCATTGGTGTCTGTATAGTGGAAACAAAATACGAACACCAATTAAGTCACTAATTACCAGCTTTAATTAATTACAAATAACAATGTGAAATGAACATGGTACTCTCATACAATAGTTCAAATTAAATTTGTACAAACGCAATAATAATAGATACTATTAAGCGTTCTGAACTAATTATAACACAGGAATCACTGTCCACAATAACTTGATCTGCTCCTTACAATTTCGCCAGGTGTAAGTAGCTTATAAGCCGGCCGCTTTTGCGTATATAGGTCCAGCCGTCGTTCCAGAATAATTTTCCATTCTTCTGAGCGCCAGCATAATTTGTATAGTTAAGAGTACTCGAACAGTCTGTTGAGTACACTATCTTGACAGGGACACTGCACCTGCTCGGCTAGCGGAAAAAGGGGTTAGGACATTTACGTAACTGCACCTGCGAATTTTTCAGAAGGTTACGTAATTTCGTAGTCATATTAATCGCACTAAATATTAAATACATAATTCTTTGAATTCTTTGTACCTTTATGTAGACCCAGAAACGTTCTCCATCAAAACGTCGCAACAACATCTTCTAGCACACTCTCTACTTCTCTACCCATTCAGTACATTTTTATACATATTTTAGGAAGTATTTCTTCCTGGGTTAATCCTTATACAAGCGCATGCCACTCTTCTCTTCTTTCTGAGACAAATCACCTATTTGTTGGAGGCTGCATCTTTCCCTTATATTACCATTTCTCTCCTTATTTAGGAGTGCCCTGTGCAGAATCATTATTAAGGTTGCCACCTTTGTCGGTTCCATTACTTTTATTGAGTTTTCTTTTCAGGCGCTAGTTTTAGCATTGTACATCAATTTAGTATTTTTCCTTCAGTATATACCATTTTTTAGTAAATGAATATTTTGACTTCAGTTCTCAGAAATTTTACTGACACATTTTATGTCTTGCGACATCATGTTTCAATCATACATACAACAGAACCGTCTTCAGAAAATCTTAGCTCTCTTGCATTCATTACATATTAGTTAGAATAGCATACTTCAAACTATTTTTCACATTGATTTTATGCATCTGTTAGTGTTTCAGCCTGTAATGTTAAATGATTCTTTACCTAAAGCTTGGTGTACCTTTAACATTCATATCTTGAAGTTTTTTTACCGTTTCTATTGCAAATAGTTTTGTACTTTTATTATGGGACTTGAACGTTTTTCAATCTTGGTAATATACAGTGTTTGTTAAAAGCTTGAACTTAGGTCCAGAATGTTATTTCCCGCTATTAAATTTTATGTAGCAGTTTGTTGAAAGCTGCGTTACAGTACATAAGAAAATCATGCAGCATGTTGTGTTTTGTGCTGTGACCTTTGTATGATGTTAATGTATGGTCCTTGGCAAGACTCATAAATTATTAATGACCTCGTAAATGACCACCTCCGAGTTTCTACTACTGTACTGTGTCTCTGCTGTGTTTCAATTTACACTGAGATTCTCTTCGCCGTATTGCTTCCCTCAGACTTAATGGAATACTTACATTGTGCCACAATAATCAATCAAAGTGGTTTCTATTAACTGTGCTAAGATGTCCGATAGTAGTAACGACGAACATTGTAAATCACAAATTGTTTGGATGTTAGGAATGAAGAACATTTTTAAAATAACGGTGATAAATATTTTGTTACTTTCAATTATGTCTCTAATAAAATTTTTATACTAGTTATTTCGGTAGGCATTTAATTAGGCTCGGTCATGTAAATTATGAATTAGCTTAAAACTATTATTACTTTGTGTTGCTGGAAATTACATATACGTCATTCTTCTTCTATGTCACGGCATACACTCTTTAGTCTGTTCGGGCTACAAAATTGTCGGATCATCTCTTCATGGGTCGTCCCAGGTTTTTCTTCCCTTTCGGCTGATACAATAAGGCTAGTTTGGGGAAACTGTCACTGACCATTCTGCTAATGTGTTGTTCCAGCTATCGGTCTACTTCGTGATGATTCCGTTTACTTCTTCAACTTTTAGTTCTTCTTTTACCTGATTGTTTCTTTTTATTTCTTATTTTGTGTACCTAGCTATGGAACGCAAAAATTTAACTTCTGTAGCCTGAATTCGTGATATTGGATAATATATTAGACGTGATATTACGTGTATTTACATACATATGTGTGTGTGTTTGTGTGTGCGCGCGCGCGTGTGTGTACACACGTTGTATAACAAAATATTTTTATCACAAAAATTGTATGTGTAATGTGCTTAGGTAACATTTTGACTTTTTGTAAGTTTCTTGTTTCGTTTATAAATTTTTAAAAATGTTTTGAATGCCGCAAATTTTAAATATACTTGATAACCGAGGTAACCGCTTCCATCTTACTTTTCAACAGCGTATATCGTACACGGATTACCTTTCATTTTTCGTGGTGCAGTTGTCTTGGAAATAGAGGTGGTACAAGGCATTACGGGTCCGGTCGAGGTTTTCTCGCTAACGGGACCATCGCGTCGTCTGACGACCTCTATCTCTTGTTCCAAGTAGTTTTACAACACGCCTTTCGCAGAGACGACAGGAAGATGATAGAATGAAATTATCATCACCTTGCGCTAAGTCGACGTTAGTCAAAGGCGGGACACTCGAAACCGTCCACCAATCGACGCGGCCGTCATCTTTGGAGTTGACGCATCTTCCAGAATGATGCCTGGCTTCACGGTCCACTACCAGCGGGTCCCCCAAAAGATGAAAAGTCTCCTCGCTTGAAATAGGAATAGGTTTAAGCGACATTGGTAGTGGCAATGGCCCGGGGACACTGGTAGTGGACCCGTGATCTGCCCGACAAGGCAGCGTACAATCGAGCGACCGGCATGTTACGTCTTGCCCTGTTGGAAGGTCGCCGTAGCTCGAACAGGGCGGATCAGACCAGAGTCGTCCTTAGAGGATCCACACTTCTTTGAAGGGAAACAGTCACCGCCATTGTATTCCCTCTATTACCGGACCAGGGTAACCTTATTACATCTGGAATAAGGCTACCCAAGCTAACGAGTGCGTATGGCCTTAAAATTAACGTTGAACGCAGTGGCTAGATTGTGCAGTGCCGTCGCGGTCAACGTTTTGGTCACGACTCTGGGGCTTGTCCCACTTGAAAATGGAATAAGACGTTCCAGAGTGAGGAAGTGATGAAAGGAATCAAAACATTGGAAAAGTCTGCAAAATCAAAGCTGTTTAGCAAAATATAATTAGCTTCGCTTTGAATTGAAAGAAAGCGTTTACCATAAAGCTTTAACTTGTACCTTGAATTGGTCGGCAAGTTAATATTTACTTTCGGTTTTTGCGAGGGCAGAATTCTTTCAGAATTCTATTTGTCAAAAAGTAATATTTTTACCCATATATTTCCACAAGGGCAACAGTACTACTGTTTTTTTTTTCAAAAATAGACGTAGTGCAAGTAAAAACACACCAAACAATAGCGAGTCATCGTAATGAAATTGCTGTGTGAAGATATTTAGCGAACATTGTGTTATTTCCCGTCACTCAATATTTTGAAACAGATGATAATGATTAAAAACAAAATTCACAGAAATGTTTAATTAACGTAAAAATTATGTACAATACAATAGTGTATATATACATTTAAACACGCACACTCACACACACACATACACACTCCTAACGTTTGAATAAATAATTATTAGTTAATTAATTTCAAACTTTCTACATTATCTACCCAAATTAAAAATTTGATGTATTACACAACTTAATTAACTAAATGTTGATGACATGATGGTTTTATCAGCGGATTAAGTTATCAAATATGTTATTATTTTATGACATTAAAAGTTTCTTCTTCTCCTCGTTAAGTTGTCTGTCTTCAAACACCCTGGCTCGATCGCACCACTTCATGTTTGTCAAACGGTAATAATCTGTAAGTCCAAATTATATTATACAACTTATTCTACATAGCTTGACAACTGTGCAAACATTAATAGTACATTTACTATAGACTAATAGAGTAGTTTATAACAGGCTAAAATGACACGCAACAGTAAATGTAAATATTATTAACTTGAAGTGAAACTTATATTGTGTGAAGTGTTACAGGAAAGATAAATAATTTAACAAGAAGAATTGAAAAAGTATTTAAATATTGTCAGTTGAATTACCGAAGTTCGTGTACGTTTGGAAAATATTTAAGTGCTTCCGGATAATTACAAAAACATAAGTTTGAAGGAAAAATTACCAAATAAAATAAATACGGTTGTAATGATAATAGAACCTTATGTAAATAGATAATCTAATATTATAAATGTAAAGAAAATGATATTATTTAGTCATATTAACAGCTGATATGATTCACTCATGTGATTATAAAGTCACCAACAGCTTACAAACGTTAGGTAAATTCATCTCATCGACCTAATGCTAATCCGGCCTTCAATCTGCGCCATTGTTTTACAATTGATAATGCGAATTACAAAATACTTTAAATTTGCGTCCGGTAAATGACCGAACTACACAAAAGATTTCATCACGATAAGTTTTCAAGGTGCATACGGCCTACTGTGTATTAATTATAGACTTACTGTACAAGAACTCACTTCTCTTGTCACAAATGCGAAATACTCTCATAAAGCATTCGTTGAAGAACGACCGTATCCTGTACGACATCAGGTCAATGGCACAGACCCTGCCTCCGTAGCGTGGGCAATAGACGTGGCACTTGTTAGCAATGTAGCGGATCTCCTTCAAGTCATACTGAGTCAGATCGCCGTGACAGCATCTGATCAACACCGTAAACAACTACCAAAAATGTTACGTGTGAACTAAAGTATTTATAACTAAAATAGTTTATCAATTAAAATTCGTAAAGCAATTTTAACATACGTCTTAAATAACAACACAAAACCCTAAATTTTAATGTAAGTGATTAAAAATTATCTGCATGACAATATAGACTATGAAGCTTAAATAAAGCACAGTTATAAAGTTAATGTGTCGTTAAACTAATAAACGTCAAATGACAATTTATTAGTGCCTACCGTGCTTGGAAATTAGACCAGGTAAGCCTATAAATAAATTTTACGAGCAAGACCAGTAATCGACTTTACCTCAAACGTTTGGCTTTTGCCTGTCCTTCCAAATTTTTATATATCTAAAGTTAATTAAGTTTAAATGCATGAATCAAGTTTAGTAAAACTTAGCACGCAAGCCTACAATTTTATCCCAGAGAACCTTACTTTTTTTATAATCCGTTTCTCTAAAAAGGGGGGAGTGGAAAAATTTGTGGACCAACATTTGATGAATAATTTCAATAATGCACGTATTCTATCACGTCAAACATTAGAGACCAAGAGTTTGTCAAAATTGAATAAATTCTAAACTATTATCAAGAAATCAGATTTCAATAAACATTCTATATAATGTTTTCTTGGTTAAAAAATGTTAACGTGTTAAAAACGTTTAATGTTCAATAATCGATTTCAAACTAAAGGTATTTTTAACGGAAGGTACTGATTGCTTGGAAACTACTAAGGCACTTAAGAGCTAAAACAGAAATTTTGCAAAAAGTAATCTGTTTTGGCATTAAATCGTATAAAAATTGCATTGACACTATTGACTAGGCATTTTTATTAATTTGACAAACATAATATCTGTTAACACCCCTTACAAATGTGAACAGCATTCAAGAAAGGATTAAGATACGATAGTAACCTTTACACAAGTTTATTCGTTTATATATAATACTGGATGCAAACACACACACACACACACACACACACACACACACACACACACACACACACACACACAACTTCAGTAAGCCATGTCTCATCAAAGCATCATTTAGACATTATGATTATTTATTTTTACATGTATTCCGAATTTTTTAGAAAGCTCTGTATCTCAAGAAGCTTACTAGTTGCAATAACAGTCGAATAATGTATAATTTCTAAACAATTTTTATACGTCTTGAAAATAATATTAAATTGAGGTGTGTGTGCGAGTGCGTGTTTAAGCAAGATTTTATATTGTTAAAAATGTATTTTTGTAAAAGAAATAAAAACGAACTTTCTAAGTTTTTGAAAGCTGTTAGTATTCTTGAAATGTTATTTATTTTTCGTAATATTGTATGTTCACTAAAACGGTATTTTATGTGTTCTGAACAGTAAATTGTAATCTGAAGTAATTTGACAGTGTGCAATTTTTAAAATTATTGTATAATACCAATTTCAAATCGACTTACATGCCAAATTGATAACCTAATTGTCAACATGACACCATCCAAGTATAGTATTCCACATCTCTCTAGCTGATCAATTCAACTAACTGCATAATTTACTTCGGCCTTATCAGCTGTTTATCATAATTTCTATGAAAACTATTATTGATTATGTAATTGCTTTCCGGGTGGTAACAATATCACTGATATCAGTGACATTAAGGTTGATAAAGAATTAATGAAATACCACTTCAAACTTAATGTGTTTTATAACTAATAAATAAAAACCCCTCATTCTCTCTCCCTCTCACTCCTTCCCTCTCTCTCTCTTCTCTCTCACTCTCTCTCTCTCACTCTCTCTCTCTCTCTCTCTCTCTCTCTCTCTCTTAGTTGCCATAAATTTCACTTATCTGTTATCTGACAAACGTTTGTTTACGTGTTTTCGTGCTATACGCTTATATAAGTTATGTAAATATTTTGATTCACTTTACATATAAACAACGCTGAAACTAAAATATGTGTCTTTGTCAGTTGTAGGTATGTTTCATTTTGCGTACTACTGTAAAGGTTTGAACATTTCGGCATTTTGGATTACATCGTCATTCGAGAGATGAAGTGGCCAAACTGTCTTAATCGAATGATGTTCAACGTAAAACAAAATATAGGCGTTGATTTACATGTAACTGAGGCTCAAAGCTTGGAAACCTTGACTTTGGGAAATATTAGAGGAGAATTGTAGAAGAAGAAGAAGAATTTTATGTGTTTGTGTGTGTGATTTAAATTAAATGTACCATAATTATAATTTAAATGTATCACAGGCTAGAATAATTTTTAATAGAACATGAATTTAAGTTAATAAATTTTACAAGCAGAAATAGTACTGTTGCACACCAATATAGAAAAAATTTTTTGGGCACCACTATATCGGAGTTTTATTCCTTATATTATCAAATACTGTTTCATAATTCTTTTATTGCTCTAACTACGCCATATTTTTTAAAACAATGTATAATTTCTGTTGTATGTGTTCCTATGTATGTCAATGACCCTACATAGTTCATTTGTTTTGGTTCATTTTTAGCTTTGCTCCTGTTTTTTTCCATGATTCATCCTCTATATAGGCGTTATCGGTGTTCTCTACAATTCTCTTTATCTTTTCTTACCTCACTACCTTTGGTTCCTGTTTCTTTAAGCGCTTCTGTACTCTATAACAAAATTAATTTTTGGCGCAATTTTACATAAAGGCTGTTTACAAAAATGTGTAAGACCTGTAGGGCAAGCAAGTGTATAAAGGAATTGCCTCCTTCCAATATTGTATATTTCCAATCAGATGATAAACAGTGTAGCTTGAAAGACCTAATCGGTAATTTTTTCTATAGTGTTGTGCAACAGGAATATTTCTGTTGGCGATTATAACCACTAACAACATTATTAATTAAAATGTATCTATTTATGTCTAAAGAGAAGTAAAGAGACAAATGACAAATAAACTTTGGTACAGGGAGACAGTATTAACTGTTCCATAGAGAGTCACTGTACCAGCCAGTTACGTGTTACTTATGGACACAAAGACTGCTTTGTGTAGTCGGCTGGAAATGTATTGGTCAAACGTCCGCACGAGAGGTTTAGCGGTGGAAACCTTTTGACGACTGTGTGAAATACTCACGGGCTTGGTAACGTTTACGTTTAGTCAAAACACACACACACACACACACACACACACACAGTAGTATGAATTTAGCGTTTTCATCTAGGAATTTAGCAAAGTTGATATAAAGTTAAACAATTATTGGAAGTAGAGGTCTAATTCTAATCCCTTTAAATATCTGTGTAAATTATGCACAGGCCTCGTATTGTGTGCGTTTAGGTAGATCACATACATCCACACACATCCACACACATTCACCCACTCACATACACAAACACACACACCACACAAACACACACACACACACATGTTGTATTATAGGAATTCAATTAAACTAGTATAAATTTAGTCAAGTATCCGAATGAGAGGTTTCACAATAAACCTACAAGATAGCCATGGTGAAACTCCCAATGGTTTCGTAACATAAACGTGCCAAGCAGCTTATCAAACATCAAAAATCCACTATTATACGATGGAAATGTTAAATATTCTTTGAATTCCACCGTAGTTCAGTAGTAAAATTAAATTCAGCGAGAATTATAATCGGAATATTGTGCCGTGGATTCACGTATAGGTCGAGTCTCTCCACCCAAGTCTATTTGCTGCCGGGCTTAAGTAACATTTTTCTAAAATAAGGGAACGTTAATATCTACGCTTTCATACACAAAGCACACGTTCCCCACTATATAGCTTCTTATTGAACGTAGTTAAACAGCACCCAGGTGGAATGAGCTATGCCGCGTATAATGGGCTCAACGGGATATTTTTCTAATGTTTGAGGAAAGATAAGATGAAGTATTTGTCAATTAATATTGTTACTAGGATCTCAAAGGTTGTCGTATGGTACAGTGTAGACAAGATACATATACCAATGAAGTCACCTATTACCTGCTTTAATTAGTCACAAATAATAATGTCAAATCAAGAAGGTACTCTCATACAATAGTTCAAGTTATATCGTTCAGATTCAATAATAATTTCAAATATTAATAATTAGGCCTACGCACCAATTATAACATAGTAACCACTCTGTCAAAAACATTAATTTAATTAAAATTTTTTTTTTGTAAATTTGTGTTAGACATTTTTGTGGTCTTCACAGTTTCACTAGGGTTATTGAATGGTACTATTACAAGTTGGAGTTTCCTTGGCTCTAGTCTACAGAAAAATGTCCGTGTCTGTGTTCCGGTAATTTGATTATCTACAGGTAATAGTTTCTCTGTAATAACATAAATGATAGAGTCCCTCGGGATCGTTTTGGGGTGTTTATTGTTTTAAAAATTGTACGGATTATTGTACGGATTGGTATGGTAGCGGTGTATTGGTCTTACACCAAATCCAATAATATTGCAATGTTCTTCCTCACCTAGGCGAACAGTCTTCCACTAACACGGGAAGCACTCGGTTTCGACTGCGGTCCGTCTAACATTTGTTATAATTTTAAAATAACTCGACATTATCGCACCAAGTTCGGCAGTGTTCAAGGCAGTGAATTCACGGACGTGTGGCCGTTTGCTTTAAATGCGGATGTATCACTTTCAAATAACCGTTATTCACTGTTCTTGTACGCTTAGGAAGAAACGTTTTGCCGGAACTTTTAAGCTCGGATTGATCAGTAACTAATTTAAGTAAACGAATTACAATCAGAACGTATAAGGATTAGTTTGTTCTGGTCGACAATTGTTCTAAACCTACAACAAACTTAACTAAATTGGTATGTTCTTGTATAAAATTTCAAGTGTAAGATATACAATGTATAGTATACATGGAATTATTAGAAAAGACATGATCACCCAGTGAAGAGTATTCTTGCCTATGGCAAATTGCTTACAAAAATATCATCTACATTCCCTTCGAAGTCACATCTCAAAATCTTCATTTATAAGAGCGGTATAAGATGTATACGTTGTGTGAGGGCTATATCCTGCTGAAATTAGAGACGATTTAGTTTATAGTAACTGTAGGGATAAGTGTGTGGAAAATATTAGAGTTAAGGATGATAATGACATTGTTGTGAATGCCAAAATTGACGGATGTGTCGGAGAGGTGTTGTTTGATAGCGGAGCACAAATTTCTCTTATTGATGAACGTTTTTGACCAAGCACAAGCACTATTTTAAAAAAATTCCAATTCTACCCGTTAACAATAAAATGGTCACATCTGCGACTTGTGAATCGCAGGTTATCGGGAAACAAGCACTTACAACAATATATACACATGGGATGGAAATTTAAGTCCCCGTACTGGTGATAAAAAAACATGTGTACGACGTCATAGTGGGTACCGACACGTTAAATAAATTGCAAACCACTATTGATTTTGCTAACAGATCGCTGAAATGTACCATCCAAGACAAGTGCACACAATTAAATTCGGGCGCACGCACGACAATATCGAGCAATGTCAAAGCTCGGGTCGGATACTCAAGTCACACATTAATTATGTTGATATGATAAAGGACAACAAAACTAGCTTACCCGCAATAGTCAAATAACCCAAGATAAACAAAGGCAGTTAGACGAAATTTTAAATAAATACAAATCAATTTTTGCCAATAAACCCAAGGGTTACTAACGTATATGAACACACGATACAGGTCACCGACGAAAATAAATTTGTCAGAATGACCTACACCATTCCGCTTCATTATCAACAACAAGTTGATGAGGGAGTTTGCAAGATGTTAGAAAGTGGTATCATCGAACGCACCGATAGTAACTTCTTAAACCCTATGGTTATAGTTAAGAAAAAAAATAATGATGTTAGAATATGCTTAGATATGCGCAATCTTAACACGAATACACAGAAGTGTTACGATTGAGCACCCAATGCGGAAAATTTATTTGTCAAATGCCAAGGGGTAAAGTACATATCCCGCCTCGACCTGAAAAGTATGTTTTGGCAGATACTTTTAGCTAAGGAATCCCGCAAATACACTGCATTTCTATACAAGAACAAGTGCTACCAATTTAAGGTAGTTCCATTTGGATTGGTAACCAGTTTAGCCCCAATGGTTAAGTGCCTGGAACTTGCGTTAGTTCACGAAGTGGAAGATTTCGTCAGTGTATTTGTCGATGACATCCTTATAATATCCAGATCGTTCGAGGAGCATCTCCAACATCTTGAGATCGTCTTCCGCAAATTAAGGGATGCCAACCTAGCCCTTAACTTGGAGAAGTGTGAATTTGGTAAATCACAGATAAAGGTCGTTGGGCATATAATTTCCGCGGACGGGATAAGCACTGATCCTGAAAAGATACAGGCCATCACCGATTTCTCAAATCCAAGGAAACCGAAAGACATCAGGGCGTTCCTTGGTTTAACAGGATACTTCCTGGACGTTTCACACCTGAATATTCCAAGACGATTAAACGGCTACTGGAATTGTTGAGGAATAATACAAAATGGTGGTGGGAGGAGTGTCACGAGCAGGCTTTCATCGCCACCAAGGAACTATAAAGCAAAAATCTGTTTGTATTTCATCCTGAAAAGGAAGGCACATATATGCTAAATTGTGATGGTTCTGGTTATGCAATTGGAGGAGTACTTTACCAAAGGAACAACAAAGGTGAGCATAAAGTCATCGCGCACATAAGTAGGTCGTTAAAAGGGGCGGAAGGAAACTATATTACTTCAGAGAAGGAGATCTTAGCGATAGTATATTGTCTCAGTAAATTTATCCTATACTATTAAACGAGCAATAATTGTTTGTCTGTAAATTTTTTTTCCGAAACGGCTCAAGGAATTTTCTCGGAAGTTGGTACTTAAGGGTATTTTGACACCAGGAATCGATTGGACTCGGTCTCATTTTCCGTAAGGGCCACATTGAGGGCTTTTCCTATACTATTAAATGTTTGTCTGTAAATTTTTTTTCCGAAACGGCTCGAGGAATTTTCTCGGAAGTTGGTACTTAAGGGTATTTTGACACCAGGAATCGATTGGACTCGGTCTCATTTTCCGCAAAAATCGTCTAAGGGCCACATTGAGGGCCTTTATTTTAAAATATCGCGGGACCGATACCGCGCGACAATTAATTATTGCTAGGCAACTAATTTCTAACCAGCTTTCTTACCGTACAGAAGCCGTCGATAAATGCAAACGGTGCAGTATCGATATGTTTATATATGAAGAAGAATAAATAGCTGTTACAAACAATGTAAATAAACAAAATAAGAGTTGAGACGAGCAATAATTGTCCGTCCGTCTATAAATTTTTTTCCCGTAACGGCTCGAGGAATTTTCTCGAAATTTTTACATTACCGAAATTTCATTACATTATTATTCAAAAACGTTGTGTCTGTTTGTTTATTCAAAGGTTTATTTGAAAATTATAGGTGAGCTATTTCAGAAATTAATCGATTTGTGTGATCATTTTCTTTGTCTTTTACAGTGATTTTATTCCAGTGAGTTATTTAGTGTTAGATCTGCTCAGTAAAATAAAAAAATAACTGCAATTTTTCTCTGCTCAGTGATCTATTAACAATAAAAAACCATTACAGTGTTTGTGCAAGTGCAAAGCGACTCAAATTCTTGCTCGATTGGTAATTTATATAGTTTTTTAAGAAGGTAAGTGTCATCACCTTAGGTTACATATTACTATTCTGTGCACACCTACCATGCATTGGACACTGTGCAACATTATTTATACTTCCAGTCTTATGCTCAAGTGCTTTTAAATATTTTTGGCAGAAAAAATCAATTTGAAAATGTTATTTTTTAGATGCATCGCGGACGACCTCCTAAACGGCGAATTTGTAACAACTTAAGGCCACCGCAACAAAGACAGCAAGAATATGAGTTACCACAGCCTCTTCAGGAAATAACGAATGTCATAGACGAACTTTCTGAAAATAATACTAACATCGTCATTCATGAAAATCAGGCATCAACTTCTAGACCTGTGCGAAGTGCCAAGAATGATTGTATGAATACACTAAATGAAGTATTAAGGGAGGTTAAGGATTACCAGTCGCAAGAATTACGTGAGCAAATAAGGGAGATAAATAATAAACGCAGAAGATTGGCAGAATCAATAGAAGAGCGTGAACGAAGGCAAGAAAACGATCGATTGCGAGCAAGTAAAAGGAGAGCTGAAGAGTCACCAGAGCAAAGAGCTCAACGGCTTCTAATCATTCGATTACGAGCAAGTCAAAGAAGAGCTGAAGAAAATGAAGAAAGACGTCAGCAGCGATTAGAGGAGCAACGTCGCCGGAATGAAAGACGTCAAAGAGCTCTGCTATTGAACCCTTTACGAACATACAAATTAGCTGTCACTTCTGATGTATCCAATCACACATTAGGAAATTTTAATGTTGCTTGCTTGCATTGTGGCGCTTTGCATTTTCCAGAAGAACGTGTTAGCAATCGAACCCATAGAAATTCTTTCGGATACTGCTGTTTGCATGGCCGCATTGAGCTGCATCCACCTAAATTTCCAAATGAGTTGGTGCGACTATTTCTTCATTGTCATCCATTAACTGATGAATTTCATAAAAGAATACGTAATTTAAATGCATGTTTTGCAATGGCTTCATTCACCGTGGATGATAATCGAACCATAAACAATCGAGGAATTTATACGTTCATTGCAGCAGGGAATGTTTATCATAAAATTAACATGGCTGCTCATCCAACTCAAAATTCACAAGGTGAGTTTGAACGACCTCGATATGGACAGATGTACTTCCTCGATAATGAAGATGCTGTCAATGAACGTGTCAACATTCCACTGAATAATGGAAATAGTGTTCCATTAATGAACCTGTTGGAAGGAATTATCCGCTCACAAAATCCATTTGTACAAGGTTTTATGATGATGCGAGAGGTTGAAGAAGAAGTGAACCAGCGTGCTGCTGAGGAAAGAACTGAACCACCTTACGTGAAACTTCTCTTTGCGTTGCCCGAGGGTGCAGACCACAGAAGGTATAACATTCCATTCCAAAATGATGTTTGCGCCGTGGTCACTTTGAATGCCGATCAAAGTTTTCCAGATAATGAATTAGTTATTCGACAGAGAGGTAAATCCATTGT
This sequence comes from Magicicada septendecula, assembly GCA_034769895.1. Classification (NCBI taxonomy): domain Eukaryota; kingdom Metazoa; phylum Arthropoda; class Insecta; order Hemiptera; family Cicadidae; genus Magicicada; species Magicicada septendecula. The sequence goes on along the minus strand of CM068375.1, from coordinate 333,439,019 downwards.
TACAATGAGGAACATCGACCAACGGGTTGAGACATTCACTTACCCTCTATTTTATCCCAAAGGTACTTTTGGATATTCCATAGATCTACCATTAAGAACTCCGTATGCGAGTCGTCGTCACCTTACAAGACTTGAATTGGCTCAATATAGAATTGCTTTTCGGCCACAATTTGCTCAATTTCTTCCACTCGAGACTCCTGTAAGAAGTCCTGATCTGCGTCTCCTAAATTTTAACGCTCTACATTATGGTGGTAAACTTTTCCAACAGTACCTCGTTGATACTGCTATAAGAGTTATAAAAGATCGAATTGATTGGATTAAAGCTAATCAAAAAAAAATTCTTGCTGATAATTACGCTTCAGTTACCAATTTCATAAACAAACTTGCTGAACAAAAAAATGCTACTGTTGGGGAAAAAGTTATATTACCTTCTTCATTTCCTGGGTCTACAAGATATTACGCTGAACATTTTGAAGATGCTATGGCTTTAGTTGGTCGTCTAGGATCGCCGGATTATTTCATTACGATGACATGCAATCCAGATTGGTCAGAAATTAAGGAAGCAGCAAGAATACAATTCCATGATCAAAGTGTTTTAAATCAACCAGGTCAAGATAGACCTGACCTCGTTGCAAGGGTCGCAAAAAAAAAATTTCATGAACTAATTGAAGATCTGGATAAAAAACAAATTTTTGGTAAAGTTGCAGCTTATGTGTACACTATAGAATTTCAAAAGCGAGGTCTTCCCCACATGCACTTGCTATTGATTATGTCTTCTCAAGACAAAATATATAACGTCGAGGAGCTTGATGACTTGATTTCTGCTGAAATTCCTGATGACGACCCAATACTGCGAGATTTGATGATTAAATGGATGATACATAATCCGTGTGGAGAGCATAACCATAAAGCTCCATGTATGATCAATAAAGATGGAAAAATGAAGTGTCGCTTCGGATTTCCAAAATCATTCAAAGACTTTACATCTTTAGTTGAAGATGAAAAAACCAATTATCGACGTCGTTATGATTCGAGAATGGATCCAAACAGTCCAGACTTTTCACACCATCATGCTGTTTATCGTAAGGATATTCAAGGTAGACGAACAAAAAAGACAATCGCCATGTTGCTTCATATAACGCTTACCTTTTAAAAAAATTTAATTGCCATATTAATGTAAAATACGTTGGTAGTATAAAAGCAGTTAAATATCTTTATAAATATGTTTACAAGGGACATGACTGTGCATTTGTCAAGGTAATTCAAGATCAACGTACATTAAATTACAATGAAGCAGAAACATATGTGCAAGGTCGATGCATCACACCTCCAGAGGCATGCTGGAGTCTCTTTAGCTATGAAATGCAGAAAAAAAGTCACACTGTTCAACGTTTAGATATTCATCTACCTGGACAATATCGAATGGCAAATATTGAACAGACGCAGGAAGATTTAGCTGACGTAGGCCAAAGAGGTTCAACTTTAGAAGCTTACTTTAGACATAATTCACATTCGAAGCAGCAACAACAAAATCAAGTCCACAATGAAAATCAACAAGAAATACATTATTATTATTATTGGCAGATGCCAGAGCACTTTAGGTGGATTGGAAGTAACAGTGAATGGCAGCCCAGGGTCAGGCGCCTTCGAGTTATTGGTAGAGTTCACAGCATAAACTTTGTTTCGCAACCAGAACTTTACCATCTACGGCTATTGGTCTACCACGTCAAGGATGCTACAAGCTTCGATGACCTTTTATTGGTAGAAGGAACAAGATACGCTACATATAAACAAGCCTGCCTAGCTAGAGGACTAACATATGATGATCAACAATGGGTCGAAAGTTTGAGAGAATCTGCCATGTCAAAAATGCCTTCGGTAATGAAAACACTATTCACACAAATTCTTATTTTTGGCGCTCCTGAAAATCCTAAGGCTTTATGGGATATGTTCAAAGAAGAATTGGCCGAAGACTTTATTAGCGAGACCAGACGTAATAACACTTCTATTGAAGAAGCGATAAAAAGAGCTTATCGGATCATTGCTTACAAATTGAACACAGAAGCTACAGAAGGTCAAAATTTCCGCTTCTGGGTACAGAGATACAATATGGACGATATAGACAATTACGAAAATCAGTCGAATGAAGAAATAGCAAACGTTGATGAATACGCAGAATTGGGGGAAAGCATGTATCAACGTCTTCGAGGAAGACAATTAGAAATTGTGGATCGAATTTTAAGTGCTGCTGAAGGTCAATCTGAGCAAAGGTGCTTTTTTATTGATGGACCTGGTGGTGCGGGAAAAACTTTTATTTATAAGACACTATTCCACATTCTTTCTGGAAGAAATTGTAATGTAAAGTGCATGGCGTTCACTGGAATTGCGTCTATCTTACTTCCTAATGGTCGAACATCCCTCAAAACATTTGGACTTAAAGTTCCTTTAACTGCTGAATCTGTTTCAAATATAAAACCAGGATCTTCGAAAGGCAGGGAACTCGCTCAAGTTCAAGTTTTTTTAATGGATGAAGCACCCATGTTACCTAAGTATGGAATGCATAATATGGACCAATTGCTTCGTGCTCTGGGTAATCCACATTTACCATTTGGAGGAAAAATTGTTGTTTTTGGAGGAGATTTTCGACAGTGCTTGCCTGTTCAACAACGTGCCAACAAAAGTGAACTGATAGATCTATGCATAAAAAGAAGTAACCTTTGGCAACATTTCCATCTCTTTTCTTTGACTGAAAATATGCGTGTAGATCCAGAGCAAATAGATTTTTCTGAATATTTGTTGAAGGTCGGGAACGGAGAGTTGCCTGTAAATAATATGGACGAAATTGAGCTACCAGTAGATATTCTTTCTAATGGAAATCTAGTTGATGAAGTCTTTAGAAACTGTATTACTAATAATAGATTTCAAGATATGAAAGACAGAGCTATAATTGCTCCTTTGAACAGAGACGTAACAAAAATTAATGCTGAGATCATTGAAAAACTACCTGGAGATATCAAAATTTATCACAGCTACGACTCTGTAAAAGATCAACCAGAAGGAGCTCTTCAATTCACTTCAGATTTCCTTAATTCTTTTGACATAGCCGATTTACCGCCACATGAACTTAAGTTGAAAAAGGATACTATAATAATGCTTTTACGAAACTTAGACATTACAGAAGGGCTTTGCAATGGAACTAGATTAAATATTACAGAGTTGTGCAATAAAACTATTAAAGCTAAGATCATTACTGGAGAAAAATCGGGTCGAGAGGTACATATCCCAAGAATTACATTGGATTCTAACAAAGGTCAACTTGGCTGTACAATGCAAAGACATCAATTTCCCTTAAGACCGGCATTTTCTATGACAGCTCACAAGGTCCAGGGTCAAATATTTGAGTACGTTGGAGTTGACTTACGAACACCAGTTTTTATGCACGGAATGTTATACGTCGCTTTTTCCCGAGTTAAAAGGAAAGGCAGTTTAAAAATTCTTCTACCACAAGAAAATCCTCGACAAACTCGTAATATAGTGTGGAAAGAAACATTGAATGATATTGATTCTAATAATAATGTACAGAATAATCTACAAATGGATACTGATGATGAACATCTTTTTTTGGACATTCCAGACAACTTGGATGATTTCAACATGACTTTTTTATAAAATATTGTACAAAATTAAATTTTTAAATATATTGCTATATATATATTTTTTTAAAATATATTATGTTTGTTAACCTACATGATGAGTTATAACATTACTATTTTAGTTTCCCAATTTCATAAAATTCTTTTCCAATTTCTAAATTAATATTGTAAAATGCAAATCTGTTTTTGTTTTGTTATGTAAAAATAAATAACTTATGTAAAATCTTACTAAAAAAATTATTTTTTATTTCAAACCGAGCTAAGCTCGGTCCCCCGGTACTATATTACCTCGTAGGCCAGCATTTTGAAATTCTGTCAGACAACCAGGCGTTATCATTTATGTTGCGTTGTAAACTTGCTAATGCACGTATATCTAGATGGATTATGGCAATCCAAGAATACGATTTTACAATCAAGTACTGCAAAGCCAGCGAAAATAAAACTGCTGACACACTTAGCAGGTATCCACCGGTGATTGAAGAACGGCATTCGTCTACCAATAATGTGGTTCAGATTCTTGCCATAAGATACAAACTTCAAGATGATTTGAAAAACCGATTAAAAAACATAAGTTCTGAACAGCAGAGTGACTGCAAGTTAAAACGGATTAGCGACGAGATTCGGGTGCATGAAAACCCTAAATATAAAATCCATCAAGACGTATTATACAAAATCATCAATGGGGAATGGAAAATAAGAGTACCCGATGCCCTCGTCGAGGATTTGACGTGGATATGTCACGAAAGCTTGGCACATGCCGGTGCGTATAAATGTTACCTGGCTATGCGTGTGGATTTCGTCTGGTTAAATATGGCAGAAAAGTGAAGGCCATCTTACGCACATGTCACATCTGCCAAACCGCTAAGTACCCGAACCAGCATACTCAAGTAGAAATGGGCAACATTGTAGCCAAAAACATATATGACCTTGTTTGTATAGACTTTTTAGGCCCACCCCGAATGTATCTCGGGGTATGAAAAATCTTGTGGTTTGTACTGATGCTTTTACTAAACACGTTAGTTTTTACGCCATTGGGAGACCGACAACAACAGCGGTGTTAAATATAATCCTAAATAAATACATCCCGAAATATGGTCCAATAAAAAAAATCTTGTCCGACCAAGGCAAACAATTTCCAAATACAAAGTGGCAGTTTGAGTTGGCTAAACATGAGGTCCAGACAGTGCTGACAGCGATCCGGAGACCGCAAGGCAATCTCGCCGAAAGGGTCAATATGGAATTAGGGAGATTATTCCGCACGTATTGTAATGTGAATCAGAGTAAGTGGCCGGAATACCTCGAGTTTTTCGAGACGTCCATAAACGGAAATTACAATACAACAACAGGATATACCCCTAGCGAGCTTCAAACCGGAAAAATGCCAGGACGTATCTGGGAAGGTTACATACAAAAATAGCGACTCAGAATGTACCAATACCCAATGACATAAAAAAAATAGAAGCCAGGCGACGCATTAAAAAATGTGCGGAAAAGCGTACAGAACAATTTAATGCTGAGCATAAACTAGTGAGTTTTAAAACTGGCGAAAAGGTACTCTTGCGTGCCAGAGTAAGTGGCCGGAATACCTCGAGTTTTTCGAGAAGCCCATAAACGGAAATTACAATACAACGACAGGATATACCCCTAGCGAGCTTCAAACCGGAAGAATGCCAGGACGTATCTGGGAAGGTTACATCAAACAAATAGCGACTCAGAATGTACCAATACCCAATGTCATAAAAAAAATAGAAGCCAGGCGTCGCATTAAAAAATGTGCGGAAAAGCGTACAGAACAATTTAATGCTGAGCATAAACTAGTGAGTTTTAAAACTGGCGAAAAGGTACTCTTGCGTGCCTTTGAATGTGGGACGTAGGGAAAACAACACGGCAGCTAAGTTTTTTAGGCTGTATAACGGTCCTTACGTGCTATCCGAACAGGTGGGGAAAAATACGTTCATCCTAACTAACCCCAATACAAACCGTATAATTGGCAAATTTCACGCTTCATCTCTAAGGAAATATTATGTTAAAGATGATTAAGGGAATATACCAGGATATAGGATGTATGAATGTGTAACATCAGTGTAAAATATGTCATAGTAAGAATACATGCTCATGTTGGATAAGTCTGTGAACGAACGATTGTATACAATAGAGATAGTGAATGACGTAAGAAGTGTTCGCTTGTCTGTGTTTGGATTGTAAAATCTAACCATGTGTATATATGTTTATGTTTATCTGTCAATATGACAGTTATGGAAGGCGAGAATTAGGTGTTTATTTATTTTGGGTTTGAATTTTTAGGTTAATGTTTTTTATTTTACTATTAGGACTTAGATATTGTATTAAAAAAAATGTTAAAATTTTTTTTTACACGTGGTGGGGTTAATCCTGCGATAGAACACAGGATCATGATAAGCAATGAACTATGTCTTATGCATGGATAACGAACATTCTCATGTTTAAATTTGTTTCTTGTTCAAATTGTTTTTTTTTTTTAGCTATAGTTTTTGTATTGTATTACCGATAAGAATTTAGAATAGGTCAAACTCTTAAAAATTTTATTCGTCATTTTTCTATGTAATGTGTTTGTGAAAGTGTGCGCGGGTGCGCGATTATTAACATTTTTTTCTATTGTGTCTGTTATAATTATCCGATTTATATGAGACTTGAACAAGACATAAAATTTAATATTAGCTACTATTTCCCTATAGTCTGTGATCTTCAAATAACTGTTAAGTGTGAATTTTTGTTATATGAAATCTCTATTTGAAACTCACTCAGGCGTAAAATAATAAAATCCCAGACAATTATCTGTTCAGGGTTTGCCAATTTTATGCAAATTTTTGCATGAAGAACTATTAGTGCCGTGTGCATAAATTATCATGTGACCGACATTTGGCCAATTAGAACCCAGTAAAATCATGGGAAATTGTCTTTTGCCATGAGCAGATCAAGTTAGTTCATCATGAGCATTCGTCTACTAAACTTGCGGTCCGCGTTCAAGAACTTTCTCTTGCGTGAACACGTAAACAGTGCGAAAGGTGTACGAAAACTTGGAACTCCGAGTGAGTTATTCTACAGACCCAAGTAATTCAGTTTTAATAAAAAATATTGTGATTTACAACTATCCGTGTTAGTCAAGATATCCTCATAGGGAGATCTACTGACCGCGGTAGACCTGTGTGACGCGAGGACACTTAAAGACGTGCCGGAAGGTGTACGCCTATACACCGTTCTCCATTAAACACCCACGTTACACTTTGAGATTCGTAAGTAAACTATAACAATATTAAAACATTTTAAAAACCATTAACAATCATAATCAGTGTTATCGCAACGAGGCCTTGTTGCAGTTCGTCGAGCAAGTTCAGCGTGTGTATCATCAGGACACCATCCCAGCAGAATCCACGAGGGAAGGACACGTGAGATATATGCATCGCCATCAGCCATCTCGCCGCATCAAATTGGAATATCTTCGCTCAAGTAACAAATTCAGAACTGAAATTTATATAAACTGTTTTCAAACAATATTTCAAAATTCATAACATTTGTGTACGTTTAAAAATTTATCGTATTAACTATTATTCAATTTATTCAATTGGTGTGCAATAAATTATAATTATAATACCTCCAATGTAGACTTGTGGATTTATAAAACACACACCATATTCCTATGCGCAAGAATTAATTCAATTGTGTTGTCGCAATATATATATTGTAACAAATTAGTTACAAATGTTAATTTTTATTTGTGTAAAAAAAATTTTGTTTTGTTGTTGTTTATTATTATTAATTTTTAAATTAAATTAATTAAATATTAATTATTTAATTAAGTTCCGTGGTGTTCCGAACTTATTCTTGAATTAATTTAAGTATATGACATGTATATGACATCGTTAACTTACATACAATATACCGATATCCGATACTCTACAGTTACGGAAGAAGAAACTTATTAATACCAAAAAATTAGATATCAAAAGTATACATGAATTGACTGAGTTATTAAAGTTGCTCCTTGACCAAAATTACTTTACCCATAACAAATTATATTTCAGCCAACGAGAAGGATTAGCTATAGGTTCACCTCTATCAAGCCTTCTTGCACATATATACTTAAATTACTTCGAGAATTCCTATATCTTTGAGAATGATATACATAGCAACAATATTATATTTTATGGTAGATATGTCGATGACACGTTCTTAATTTATAAAGGTACACAGCGGCAGATTGATCGTTTACACGGTTATCTAAATAATATTAACAAACATATGAAATTCACCTTGGAACATGAGGACAATGGACAACTAAACTTCTTAGATCTGATAATCACAACAAACACCAACAATAATTTACATATTAATATATACAGAAAAACAACGACGACAAACACCGTGATACACGCTACGTAATTTTATCCCATATCGCAAAAAATGGCTGCGTTTCACAGCATGATACATAGACTTTTATCTTTACCCCTTGATAACAAAGATTTTCTTACCGAGTTAAATACCACCAAATATATCGCAGTCGCGAATGGTTACAATACCAACGTCGTAAACAACATTCTCAGGAAACATAAAAATAGAATAAGGACAATTAACCAATTATCAATGACTGCACGGGAGAAAAAGCCACATAGATATATCGCCGCAACATATACCAACTTCATGCCGAACATTTTAAAATCTCTCATAAACAAAAACACTGATATTATGTAACGTTACAGTGGAACGTTATAAATTAATTAAATATGTGTAATATATAGATAAAAACTTCAATTATTAATCATAGTTATAGATGTATGATAAGATATGCAATTGTAATACACATAAATGTAAGTAATACGTAGAGTAAAGAATGAACAGGCCGAGGCTTGGGTGCCGACAGTCTGTCGCCAGCGAAATAAAAATACAAAAGGCGGTTGTACCTAGTATGTCATAAACGCATAAATTGTTTTGTGTATGAAAACAGCAAAAAAACGACATGTACCGTTAGAAAAAGCCGGTCGATGTCCTTCAGGAGACAAAAGATGACAGCCCAATATTTATACAATTTTAAAAAGTAGCGTCGTTTTTAACAGCTAAGCGACCACGCGGTAAAAAATAACGTGCCCGCACTGTTTAACCAATAAGAAAAAGCGTCAGTTCTGCGCGCGTGAAAATAACGAGACAGGAATGGAGAATTTCAAATTCACCGGGGAATATTTCAAACTCTGGCCAATGAAAGTGTCTTCAACCAGAGTTGTGGTGATGGAATCAATAGTAAAACTATAAAAAGAGAGACGAAAGCGAAGACAGGGGTTCTTTTAAGTAAATTCCAAGACGAGCACGCGAAACCTGCGTAGCTCTATACAAACTTTTAGTAATCTAGCGGAACGTCATAATAGTTTGTTATTTAAACGTATAAATTAGGTCACTAATAATAATCGCGAAGTAAAACGTTAAAGTATCAAGAAGAGTATTTAGTTAGTGCGTGTAAAGTAAGTGAAGGAAGAATATGTCATAAGTGCGCGTAAAGTACGTGTTCGGAAGATATTTCAGATGTGCGTAAGAAGTTGAATTGAAAGTATATTTATTTATGTGCGTGATGTAAGTACAACGCGAGCGTATATTCAAGTTTAAGAAGTGCTAATCAAGTATGTGTAGTGCAAGTGAAGTGCAATAATCAGCGTAGAGCAGCTAACCAAGTCTGGAATCCTGCAAACAAGTAACATCTAAAAATCTTAACAATTCAGAATTCTAATATATATAAACATAGAAAAATTTAATATCTACCATAGTATAACTCATCTCATTTTCAAAAAACCCACGCGAGTTCAGATACTAACAATGCAATTTATGTAATATGACATACTAGAAAGGTATTATTAGTAATCACTGTATAATTAAGGGAATGAATTGAATATCGTAGTAATAGCAATTTGATATGAGTCATCTATAGATGTCAGATGAATAGAATATAATACTGTAGCTTGTTAACTGAAGAATACAAAATAATAGTAATAGTAAAGAATCATAATACGTTGAAGCTAGTAGTAAAAGCATATTAAACGTATTAATAATGTTCTGTTAAATATCATAATGTTATGATAAAATGTCAAATGCCTTAGTTGTAAGAAAATGGAATAATATAGTATATTGGTATCTGAACTGAACGAGTTTTTATTTCTTAATAAACCCTGGGATACTCTGCTCTGGCGCCCAACTGAATTAATGAATTACATAATAATGAGTAGACGTATTTAGTAACAGATATAAAAAATTAAATCATAAATAAATTAAATCATTATAATCGACATAAAAAGTAAAAGCACAATTAAAGTTATATTTGGCGCATCCAAACGTGGAGCTTTAAGTAAATTAATATTTGCCGCCCAACTAGTGGAGCTTGATTATAAAATTAAGTAAGCTCGGTAAAATGAGATGAGTAGAGAATAAGAAATAGAATATAAAAATTTAAAATTAATATTAACTAGAAGTTAAACTAGAGAATTAAGGCATTTTAATAGAAATATAAATAGTGAAGTAAAAATGGCAAGTAACTGTAATACCAATGATTGTAATGAAGGGGAGTTCGAAGTTAATAACCAGATTGGAGAGACGGGAATACTTGACGAACTAACCGATAACGAAACCGCACCGGTTCCTTCAGAGGCAAGGGGACGGGCAGAAGAAAACGTAACCAGCGCAACACAACATTCAATAACAAACATAGACATAGTCACAATGCTACAACAATTAAAACAACAAATAACAGAAGATAATAAGCGATTAAATCAACAGATGACGGAAACCAATAAACAGACAACAGAAAAACTAACAAAACAAATGTCAGAAATCACTAAACAAACAACGGAAAACAATAAAAGGACGGAAAAATTGGAAGAAAAATTAACGCAACACATGGCAGAAAATACCAAGCAGCTAGAAAAAAGAATTGAAGATGTTAAAGAGAGCATGCATGAAAACAATATACAATTAAAGACGGATATTGAACAATACATGACACAACAGGTAAACGAGCACAGATTGCAAGTAGAACAACAACTTAGTGAGATTAGGCGCGAGAACCAAGAATTATCAACAAAAGTGAGATCGGAAGCAAAGGAAATGGTAAATGAAGAGATGAAAACATTTCAAATACACGTGAACGAACAACTGGAGAGAAAAGAACAGGTAATCCGGCACACGCGAGAAGAAGTCGCACTAGAAATTAACAAGCTACCTAAAAAGGTAGATCGAAATAATAAGAAACAAGAAGACCAAATTCAGCAACACAGACAAGAAGTTAACCGTGAAATAAATGAGGTAAGAGAAGTAACTACAGAGCAGATACAAAGACTCACAGAACGATACGAAAACAATTGTGTAGAAGTGGACGGGGCGATTAACTCAGGTAAAGGAAGACGTGAGAGCGAGATTTGCGCAGTTGGGAGCGGTACCAGTGCAACGCAGTATCACGGTGGAGCATCTGAAGTGTGTGTCGTTCAACGGGGAAGGGGAATACCCCATGGAATTCATAAAGGAGTTGGAGGAGATCCGGAAGAAGTATTACGCGAACGAGGTGGTAAACTGGGTCGCAAGACATCTAGGAGGTGAAGCAGCGATATGGTGGCGGTTAATACGAAATGATATTAATACATTTCAAGAGATCCAGAACGCATTCATTGCGAAGTATTGGAACCAAATGGTACAAGAAGAGGTGCGTGACCGGCTGGAATTCGGGAAATACAGATATGAGAGTGGATTGAGCATGGTTCAATACATGGAAAGATGTATATTACAAAATCGCCAACTAATTCCACCCATATCTGATCAACGCCTAATAAGGAAGTTAGCACGCCATTACCACCACGATATAGCTGTCGCTACTATCACTAGAGGAGTCAGTAACATTGCCGAATTCCAAATGTTATTGATGGGGTTTACAGCAATGCGAAGTATGAATACAGTAGAACGACCGCAGGTAAAACGAGAAGAAGAGAGTACAAATCGCCCGGGGCAGAATAGGAGAGCAGAAAGGCCGGCGGATAACTGTAATAACTCATGGCGGAACCGGGTGCAGAATAATAATGAGCACGGTCGACGGGACGTAAACAAGGGACCACAAAAGCACGTATACGAGGCGCAGGTCAACGCCGTCGCAAGTACTAGTCAAGCTCAAGGACAAACAACAAACCCAAACACACAATATCCTAATTCAAAAAACTGAGTAGGGTTCCACGTAGTGATAAGGTAGATTTAGTACGTAGTTATAAGGAAATTAGCACAACATTTGTAGACGTAAGGGATGACCTATTAGATGAGGATAAAGAGACGATAAGAACACGAAGATTGAAATGTCCGGAAGTGGAGTTATATCTAAATGGGGTACCGGTTATTTCTTTACTTGACACTGGGAGCCAGATTAATGCAATTTCCAGAGAACGGTTTAATAAAAACAGAAATAGAATGGGAAAATTGAATATACTAAGACTAACAAATGCAATAGTGAAGGGAGCGGTTGGTAAAAAATTGAAGCAAATTACCCAACAAATATTAGTAGAAGTAAATTTCGGTGCGTGCGTGATCGATAGTGTGTTTATTATAGTACCCGATCTAATAAGAGATTGTATAATGGGGATCGAACTGTTACAAGAAGGTGGCTGTATCATCAATTTCAATAACAACCAGATAACATTTAAGAATCACGTCACGGAAATAGGTGTACCTGAAAGTTTAGAAATGCTAACACTGGAAGTGAACCAGGGAGAGAAACATACCACTACAATGATCGGGGAAAAACTGAAGGAGGTGACTGGGATTAGCAAGCAAACGAAGAAGGAGCTGGAAGAGGTATTAATAAATAACCATAGAATATTTCGGGAGCAACCACGTAGAGCAAATGGATATGAGCACAAGTTCGTCGTAACGGATAACACGCCATATTGCATAAGTGGTTGGGCTATACCAATAAAATATCAAAGTGCCGTTGACCAAGAAATAAGAAAAATGGAGGAATGCGGAGTGATAGAGCAAGCTGCCAGCCCATATATAAACCCTATCGTGACTGTCATTAAGAAGGACCAGTCGGTACGGCTATGTCTGGACGCTCGGCGAATTAATTCGGTGACTGCACCAGATTATGAAGGGGCAGTACCAATTAATGAGGTATTAGCGAACTGCGGTGACATAAGGGTAATGAGCAGTATTGATCTGACTAGTAGTTTCTGGCAGATGCCATTGGCCAAAGAATGTCGTGACTGCACAGGGTTTTTATATAAGGGACGATGCTACCGCTACACTGTTACTCCGTTTGGACTAAAAACCAACTTGGCGAGCCTGACCCGTGGATTGGACCATGTACTGACTGACGAGGTGAAGCGATTCACAATTATATATGTGGATGATTGCTTATGCGTATCCCGGAGCATCGAAGAACACATAGTCCACCTGCGATTGCTACTCGAAAACTTGAAAAAAGCTAACCTCACCGTGAATCTACGGAAATCAAAGTTCTTCAGACAAAGATAGATTATCTAAGGTACGAACTATCTACTAAAGGCATCAGTGCGTCACCAGAAAAGGTAGCTGCAATAATGAACTTCCCTATACCAAGGAATCCAAAACAGCTAAAAGGATTCCTAGGATTAACAAATTTTTATAATAAATTTACGAGTCGTTATGCCGAAGAGACTCAGCCACTGCTACAACTGCTGAAGAAAGGAGTAAAGTTTAAATGGTCAAAAGAGCAGAACGAACAGTTCGAGAAAATGAAACAATTGTTCGTAAACAAGATAATGCTCAGACATCCAACTCCTAACAAAAGATTTTACCTACAAACAGATGCAAGTAACTATCCGTTAGGAGGGCAGTTGTATCAGATTGCCGACGATAATCAGATAGGAGTTGTTGCATTTACTAGCCGCGTTTTCAGGGGAGCAGAACTCAATTGTTTTACCACAGAGTTAGAATTATTAAGTGTAGTACACTGCTTAAAGAAATTCCGAACCTATGTGTTAGGGCGTCCACTAACAATAATAACGGACAACAAGGCCCTAACTTTCATGCAAAAATGTCAGTTAACGAATTCAAGAATTATGCGATGGATACTCGCTATCCAGGAGTACGACTTCGAGATCCTACACTGTAAGGGTAGTGAGAACATCGTAGCGGACATACTCAGTAGATATCCCGAAGATTCACAGATGGACAGGCCCATGGATTATGATGAGGAATTAGAAATAAATGCGATGGAAATAAAGATCAACACAAAGCTAAGGAAACAATTACAAAACATATCACAGTTACAGAAAAACGATGAGAAACTGAATAAAATCATAAATCAATTACAGAGTGATCCGTGCAGTAAACTACACAAGATATATACGTGGCACAACCAAAAATTATACCGTCAAGAGAAGCGGAAATGGAGACTGGTACTGACGAAAGAGCTTAGTGAAGATTTAATTAAAGAGATCCACACAGTATATGGTCATATTGGTATAAAAAGAACATATGAACTAGCCAAAGAATACTTCACGAGGGACCACTTATCTAAATTTACAAAACGATTGATTCGAAACTGCTAAATATGTGAAAAATGTAAGGATCATCACAGAAAGGGAATTGGTGAGACCAAACCAATATTACCAAAGACCCAAGGAGAGCTGGTCAGCATGGATTTCTATGGACCACTACCGACATCAACGGGCGGTGTAAAATATTTATTAATAATTATAGATAACTTTACTAAATATGTAAGATTATATCCCATGAAGAGAGCAACGACTGCCACAACAATTACTAAGTTAAAGGTATATATACAGGAGGTAGGTAAACCAAATGCTATATTAACTGACAATGGAGCCCAATTCACCAGTAAATCGTGGGTAAAGAACTTAATCCACCTTGGGATTAAACCGAAGTACACTGCTATACGGAACCCATGTACGAACCTAGCGGAAACGGTAAACAGACAGTTAGGGAATATGTTTCGAATACTGGTGGGTGGACACCACACAAAATGGGCTAAATATATTCGATTGGTAGAAAAGAGTATCAATGAAACATATCACGACACCATCGAGATGACACCACATCGGGCTCATTGGGGTCGGAAACCAAAAAGAGTGTGGGAGATGTACGTTGACAAAGAACTGATGAAGGACGAAAGGAAGGTAAACCCAGGTGAACTCTACCAAAATTTGAAAAGAAAGGGTGAGAAGAGAGCGAGTAAACATAATGAAGGGAAAATGCAGCTGAAGTTCAATATTGGAGACCTGGTGCTGATCAGAACCAACCCGATCTCTGAGTTAACAAATAAAATCACTGCGAAATTTTGTGAGCTCTACGAAGGCCCATACAAGGTCAAGCAGGTCAAAGGGGGTTCAACATACGTGGTAGCTGACGTCGACGAACTTGAAACAGTGCGAGGTATTTTCAACGTCAGGCAGATGAAGCCATACTACCATGGATGAGTCATTATAATTAATAGGGAATTTGAAAATAAATAATTTTAAAATTCACTAACATAAAATAAAATTGTACGTACTTAACATGAAAATTTATATGTAACTTAACTTAATATGAACAATTTTGTACGTAACCAATCTAATGAAATAAAAAAAAAAATTTAATTTTGTGTGTGTGTGTGTAAATCCATGTAATGTACTAAGAATAATGTAATTTAAAGGAGATAGTGATTGTTCGAAATATATGTTAACGTAGCGGGTAAGCAAGGGTGTCAAAAAGTAGTATTATATAAGGTAGAAGTTAGGGTGGTAAGATGTGAGTGACCGCGCCAAACCCCCCCAAGCGAAAGCGAGAGTGACGAGCTAAGGGGACCGGTTTTGACCATATTGTTAAAGTGTGTCACACCAGATTTGTAAGCAAACCCTTCTTTGAATGGTTATGCTGTAAGAGGCATACAAAATGATGTCTAAAATTCTCTAAGACAATTATAGAGAAATCATTTCGGGGGACAGATGTAACGTTAATGTGGAACGTTATAAATTAATTAAATATGTGTAATATATAAATAAAAACTTCAATTATTAATCATAGTTATAGATGTATGATAAGATATGCAATTGTAATACACATAAATGTAAGTAATACGTAGAGTAGAGAATGAACAGGGCGAGGCTTGGGTGCCGACAGTCTGTCGCCAGCGAAATAAAAATACAAAAGGCGGTTGTACCTAGTATGTCATAAACGCATAAATTGTTTTGTGTATGAAAACAGCAAAAAAACGACATGTACCGTTAGAAAAAGCCGGTCGATGTCCTTCAGGAGACAAAAGATGACAGCCCAATATTTATTACAATTTTAGAAAGTAGCGTCGTTTTTAACAGCTAAGCGACCACGCGGTAAAAAATAACGTGCCCGCACTGTTTAACCAATAAGAAAAAGCGTCAGTTCTGCGCGCTTGAAAATAACGAGACAGGAATGGAGAATTTCAAATTCACCGGGGAATATTTCAAACTCTGGCCAATGAAAGTGTCTTCAACCAGAGTTGTGGTGATGGAATCAATAGCAAAACTATAAAAAGACAGACGAAAGCGAAGACAGGGGTTCTTTTAAGTAAATTCCAAGACGAGCACGCGAAACCTGCGTAGCTCTATACAAACTTTTAGTAATCTAGCGGAACGTCATAATAGTTTGTTATTTAAACGTATAAATTAGGTCACTAATAATAATCGCGAAGTAAAACGTTAAAGTATCAAGAAGAGTATTTAGTTAGTGCGTGTAAAGTAAGTGAAGGAAGAATATGTCATAAGTCCGCGTAAAGTACGTGTTCGGAAGATATTTCAGATGTGCATAAGAAGTTGAATTGAAAGTATATTTATTTATGTGCGTGATGTAAGTACAACGCGAGCGTATATTCAAGTTTAAGAAGTGCTAATCAAGTATGTGTAGTGCAAGTGAAGTGCAATAATCAGCGTAGAGCAGCTAATCAAGTCTGGAGTCCTGCAAACAAGTAACATCTAAAAATCTTAACAATTCAGAATTCTAATATATATATATATATATATATATATATATAAACATAGAAAAAATTAATATCTACCATAGTATAACTCATCTCATTTTCAAAAAACCCACGCGAGTTCAGATACTAACAATGCAATTTATGTAATATGACATACTAGAAAGGTATTATTAGTAATCACTGTATAATTAAGGGAATGAATTGAATATCGTAGTAATAGCAATTTGATATGAGTCATCTGTAGATGTCAGATGAATAGAATATAAAACTGTAGCTTGTTAACTGAAGAATACAAAGTAATAGTAATAGTAAAGAATCATAATACGTTGAAGCTAGTAGTAAAAGCATATTAAAAGTATTATTAATGTTCTGTTAAATATCATAATGTTATGATAAAATGTCAAATGCCTTAGTTGTAAGAAAATGGAATAATATAGTATATTGGTATCTGAACTGAACGAGTTATTATTTCTTAATAAACCCTGGGATACTCTGCTCTGGCGCCCACCCGAATTAATGAATTACATAATAATGAGTAGACGTATTTAGTAACTGATATTAAAAATTAAATCATAAATGAATTAAATCATTATAATCGACATAAAAAATAAGAGGACAATTAAAGTTATATTTGGCGCATCCAAACGTGGAGCTTTAAGAAAAGTAATAATCATAGTCACTTACAAGACTACAAATAATATCTTAAATAATCTTTGTACCCACGAATCTACTTGTATTGAGAATAAAACGGTCATTTATAAATTGTCATGCAATGATTGTGACGCTTTCTATGTGGGCCAGACGGGCCGTGGTTTTCTCAAAAGATTCAATGAACACAAACCACCCACTATCTGTCGTAACTATGATACTATCAAATCAAGTTTCGCCAAACATCTTATTAATGAAAATCATAGTTATACTGATTTCAGAACTAATTTGAAACCCCTCCACTTTTACAGTAAAGGACGTTATATGAACACACTCGAGGAATTTGAGGTGTACAAAGCGTTCAGGGACACTAATACCAAGCCACACATTTTGAACGACCAGTTATTATTCAAGTATAATGTATTGTATGACACCGCGTTGAGATATTGAGATAACAAGAATCAGTTGCGGTTAATGCGCGGTCGGTCGCTGTGCAGTGTACACTGTTCGCTCGATGCGCGTATTCAAGTTACAAATTAGTATAGTTCGTTATTTTAATAATCCGTTATTTGTGGTCATTATGACATGGTTTTTAACGTTTGACAAACATATCTGATATGTGCTACAAATTTTATGCTTGAAAATGGGACAAGAGTATCGGAACATGTTATAAGAAGGGACATCAAATACGAGAAGTAACAGACGGTTAGTATAATATATATTTTTCATATATTTAACGGAAACGTGGCTTGGTACTAAAACAGGTTTATACCTACTATAATATTTGTGATTAAGCTTATCATTTTCTTTTGGGGTTTGGGTTTTTTTATAAGAGCACTCCTTCTGCTTGTGGATGCTGTCTTGTTCTTGTTTCTTCATTGATTCCTCTTATTTTTCTTGTTCCTTATAAACGTATTTCCTTTTCTTCTTGTGGATTTTGTCATGTTTCGGGTTTCTTTTTTACCTACCCCTATCCTACCTGGGTATTACCTTTTTTTTATATTTTTAGTTTAGCAGTTTATTTTGTTGATTCATCACTCACTGTACCATTGGTTTTAAATAAACTATTAATTTAATCTATGATTATACTTCACGGTGGTTCTTTATTAATTTTTTATTTTGCTTTCTCGGATTTAAAAATGTTTTTATTTTATGTTAGTTGATCATTTACCATTCAGAATTATCGGCATTATCTGTCATGCTACAGATTGCTCTCCTCCAGAAGTGACTATTTCAGACTTGATTATGGATGAAATAATTGCTTATGATAACTTTATATTTATTTATTATTCTTTGTCTTTTTTTCCATTTCTATATCGGCTTCTTCATACTTGAGCTCAATAAACTATATAGTCTCTTATCTGACTTTTGATTCTTCTTAGATAGTTAGTGTTTTCTGAGATATATTATTATTATTATTATATTCTTTCTTTTCTAAACTTCGTGTTTTATCCCTGGGATATTAATTCCATAACGTTCCCTAACACGTGAGCTGGGGCAGTTCAGAGAGGCACTGTGGGCAACATACTCTGCTGGCCATACTTCACTTCTAAAGTGAGTCCACAGGCAAATCATCTCTGCTCAAAAACATAATGCTGCTGGAATTATCTACAGACAGTCATCGAATAAAAATTACATATAGAATAGTCTCATTTTCGACTAATAAAAATATCTTTGGATACTTCACTTCGTTGTTTCTCAGATTATCTCACATTCTCTATCTTAGTTATTCTTCTTAATATTTATTGTTCTCATTATATTTTCTTCTAACTTTTTAGCTCGTCTGATATATTCATTTTTATTATGGTTGGAAACTTTTGTTAATATTTTTGTTAATAGTTATTGTGTAACTTTCCTTCTTCATCTGAATTCTCATTATATCTTCTTCTGGTTATTTACATTGATAGCATACTTTTTTATATATATTATTTTCTCTTTAGTTCTTATTAATTATTTGAATGGTATTATTTTATATCAGTTAATTTTTTAATTGGTTTCTTTATAATTGACTTTCAAGTTGTTATTATGATCATATTATTTAAACATATTTTTCTTTCCCTTCTCTTTCTCAGAAAGTTATTAATCCGCTTTTGTATTCATTAAAATTAACTTATTAATATTATATTTTCCGTGTGTTCATTATTTCTCTTTACCTTTCATTAATGTTTTATTATTTTCTTGTCAAAATCATTTTCTTCATATTTTTGGTATGAGTTGTTCTTCTCTGTTTCTTCAGAACTGAGTAATATTATAATCATCCTTCTTGATTGTCTGTTTCCATAATGGTTTCGTTAATAGTTAGTCATAGGTCGTTCTTATTATATTAATTTTGTTTTCTTTCTTTTTTAGATTTTGATAATTTTATTATAATAAAGAATTCTTCTCTTTATTTCCAAAATATTGCCTTCTCTTGTATATCACACTTTTTTGTTTTTCTTCTCTACTCCTTCAAATGTTTGATATTCACATTTATTCTGGATTCTATCTTATTTTCCTTCTTAATTAATCACATTATTTTCTTCAAATCTAAATAATCTAAAAATAATCTAATAATCTAAGTTTTCTGAATTTGTGTAATTCAGTTTTATTATAGTTTTTACAATAAAATACAATTCTTCTTTTATTCTCTTTCAATATTAAATTCCATAAATAAATAGTTGTAAGATGATCTTACTATCTCTTTAAATTTCGAGGGTTTTATTGCAGTCACAAATTCTTCTTTTTAATTAGTCTCAAATTATTCTCTTCAAAGTTATTTGTATAAGTTGACCTTATTTATATTTTAGAATTTTGATAATTTATTATATTCTAACTTCTTACTTATATTATAATATTGATATTGATTATATTCTAACTTCAATCTTCGTAATATTTCTTTATGGAGGCTTGGTTGTATACTCCTTTGACTTTTCCGGAAACTATTTCTTTCAGTTCGTACGTATTGTTGTTATTGTTTTTGGCAACGACATATGGTCCAGTATAGAGTAAAAATAGTTTTTTTGTTATCCCTTCTAGGGTGCTGGGTAGTTCTCGGTTTTTTAACAGAACTTTTTCTCCCTCTTTATAAGTTATTACTCGTCCGATTGCCTTTTGATATTTGGCTTGCCGTTTCTCTTGGTCTTCGGCCACCTTGTTATAAAATTTCACCCTGTCAAACTTACGACCATCGTTCATCGGGAACTCTATTATCTCTTCAATCTCTCGGGGGGTTGGTTTATCGTACATGGCGGAGTAAGGGGTAATTCCTATAGCTGGATGGTGAGCAAAATTTAGGAACTTCTCCGTGGCTGATAAGTACTCTTGCCACTTTTTCTGTTGGTGGTGACAGTATGTTCGCAAGATTCTGCCCACTTCTCTCAGTACCCTCTCTTCCGGATTACTACTTGGGTGGTAGACTGACGTCTTATATGTTTTAATCCCAAGTGATAATAGTGTGTTCCGCCATCTTCTCCCTTTAAATTGTGTACCATGGTCAGTAATGATTGAAGATAGTTTACCTATTTCTGGCACATACAACTCCGTTATGACTCCAAGAACTTTTATTGTGGTTGCCCGATTATCCGGATATAGCTTTACGTACTCTGTAAAGTGGTCCATAATTATGATGAGGTATTTGTGTCTGTGTCGACCGCCACTACGGGGAAATGGTCCGCAGATGTCTAAAAACACTTTTTCCAGTTTCGCTTTAGATGTTATTGGTATCATTATACCTTCTTTCTTTTCGTTATTAACTTTAACGCACTGGCAAATATTACATGATGTTAGGTAATTTCTTACCTTTCGGTTAATGTTTTTTATTTGACAATTCTCCTCTAAAGCCTGTATCACTTTCAGCGCTCCCATATGGCCATACCTTATATGGTAATCGATTATAATTTCTTTCTCGATATGGTTCGGAATCATCACCTTCCATGTTTCTTTATTTAAGGCTGTTTAAACGAATAGTATACCTTTGTTAATATGGTAATATTTAGAAACTGTATAATCGTCTGGTTCCAATCGATTAATAATGTTTTTTTGTTTAGTGTCAGACTGTTGGTGGATGCGGATGTTTACCAATACTGCTTCTAAATCGGATCTGGTTTTAATAAGGTTGTAGATTTTGACTAAGCTCTCCTTCTCTCCCTCAAAAGTCTGGTCTTCCAAATTAATGCGTGACAACACATCGGCTACAACTTTCTTTGTCCCCGGGATGTACACCCACTGTAGGTTGTACTCATGTAGGGCGAGTACCCATCTAGTCAGTCGGCCGTGACTCAACTTGCACCTACGTAGAAATGAGATGGATTTATGATCAGTGCGGATGGTAACTGGATACCCGAGAATATATGTCCGGAATTTGCTACATGCGAATACTACACTAAGCAATTCTTTCTCGGTCACATTGTAGTTCTTCTCACATTGATTCAGGGTACGACTAGCAAAGCTAATCACCAGATGGTGACCCTCCTCATCTTCCTGATATAAATTTGTTCCTAAGCTGATGTTGCTAGCATCACAACTCAAAAAGAAAGGTTTCTTAAAATCCGGGTGACGAAGTATAACAATTTCTAAAAACTTATCTTTGATGAGTTGGAAGGTAACATCCTGTTCTTCACCACAGGTCCATTTGTTCTTTGCAGATAACTGCGGTTGAAACTTGGCTGTCAGCTCGGAATATTGGTGCTGAAACTTTCTGTAATAGTTACAGAGTCTGAGGAAAGATTGTAACTGTTTCCTGTTCTTCGGTTTAGGGAATTTCTGAATCGCCTCCACTTTTTCTGATGATGGGGTTATACCTCGATCATCTAGGTTAAAACCTAAGAAGTGTACTTCTCGAGCAATGAATTTGGATTTCTCCAATTTGAGAGTTATATTATTCTTGGCTAACTTCTCGAGTACATGTTCTACTCTGTAACAGTGTTCCTCCCAGGTTTCCGAAGTAATCAGCAGATCGTGTACATAGACTGTGGTAAATTGAAGTGCTTCCTGTCCAAGTATTTGGTCCATACAGGCCACAAAAATTGCTACCGAATTTACAAGTCCGAAGGGCAATCTCTTGAACTGGTAATTGCGCCCTTCGAATATGAACGCCACATACTGACGACTCTGTGGATGCAACTCCATTTGCCAGTAACCACACACAGTGTCCCATATACTGATAAACTTGGTGCCGTGAAATCGTTTCAATATCTCCTCTATCTCACCGGGTGATGTTCGGTCATTAACGATAGTTTTATTTAGCTCGCGCGCATCCAAACAAAGCCGGACTTGTCCGTTTTTCTTGGGAACAGCAATGATTGGACTAGTGTATGGAGATTGACTAATCTCAATTATGTCACTGCTGATCATCTTATTAATTTCCGTTCTCACGGCCTCCTTCAGTGAATGCGCGATTGGATATGACCTCTGGTTAAATTCCACGTTTTCCTCAAACTCAAGTTTACACTGGTAGTTCTTTACCTTACCAGGTTCATCTGAAAATACTGATTTATATTTTTCGTACACTCTTATTAAACGATTTGCTTGGTGTATGGGTATCTTCTCGTGGGTGGTTCCGCACTGGAAGTCCCGTATTTCTTGTATCTTCACTGACCATAAATCCTCTTCTCCGTTATTATATATTATCGGTTTATTCAGGGAGCTGTTCTCTACAAAATTTATCTTACGAAGTTTTTGGTGTATACTACTGGGAAGTGTATTCTCGTCTCCGACTAAATCTGCTGTCCACGTTATTCCGTCTGAAAACAGTGATACGTTTCTTGGTTCAGATCGATAATGGCGGAGTTCCTTCTCAGTACATCGCAACCTACCAATATATTGGATGGCAATCCGGTGGGGACTAAAAATACCATATTCAAAGCTATACCACGGCTAACGACATTTATAGAAACTTGGTTTCTAATAGTTTTGTTCTGGTGGCCAGTTGCAACTATTAAGATAATATTATTTACTGGTAACATAGGCAAAGTTTTACCACACTCTTTCTGGATTCTTTCCAGTTCAATTACATTTAATTTTGATATATTAGCACCGGTAACAATCATGATTTTTCCGGGGATTCCTTCTACTTCCGCTTTTATATACAGTATTTCATTGTTCTGACTATCGAAGCTCGTTTCATTTTCCTCCAATAGTTCAGTTCTTATGTTCTTTAAATATTTGTTGCTAATGATGCTGATGTTTTTTGCTTCGGTTGCCTCTTGCAACTCGTTTTTATACCCAGGAGATAAGAGCAGTAAAGGGTCGTGATTGTTTACCACTGCCTCCTCCCGTTTAAATTATTGTTTTCATCATTGTTATTCGGATAGACCGAAGCTTCGTTTTGGAAACCTTGCGCCGGTTCCTGCCGCTCTGTATCCTGTTCGAACGTTTGTTCTCTGTTTTGCTGTCGGCCAGGATCATCTAGGCTGGTACTCCTTCTTCTTTGTTCATACCTCGGACCATCACGTTCTTCGCTTCTTTGCCGGCGATCTCCATCGTGGAAACTATTCCTCCTCTGACGGTTGTAACTTCTTGGCTCACGATCTTCGGCTCTTATAAAATTAACTCGTGGACGGGAAACTCTGTTATTATTGTTATAGTTAGCATTGTAATTCCTATTTTTTTGGTAATACCGTTCAGTATTACCGGGGTAGGGGTTTCTCTGACTATAAGAATTGTTAGGGGGTTGATAATATTTATTACGGTTATTTGGGTATTGGTTGTTGTTCCTGTTACTATTTTGATTATTATTAAAGTTATTATTATTGTTCGGCGGGTTATTATTGCCGTTGTAACTATTCTGCTGGTTACGTTTTCTTTGGTAGTTATTACCGTTACTGGGGTACTGGTTACTTCTTACTTCTGGTCTATCGTTCCTCCTTCTACTCTGACGGTAGTATTCTTCATTTTCGTAGCTTTCCAGTAACTCGGTCATGGCTTGCACTGTTTTAATCTGGCTACCTCTCCTTGCTCTGATAATATCATCGTCGTAGTGATAGGATAATTTGTTCACCAGGCATTCTTCGGGTACTGCCGGTTCTAGATGTTTTGCCAGACACACCTTCCCTACGAAATAGGCTGTCATGGTGCTACCTAGCTGGGCCCTGTATCGCCCATGGCAAAAATTATCTCGTATCAGGTTCTGAGTGGTTTCTGACCAGAATTTAGCTTTAAACAGGTTCCTGAACTGTTGGTAGTCCGCAATCTCCCTTCGATTCGCCATCCACCAGTTATCGGTCATTTCCCTGAACAAATCGTCCAATATCTCCCGGTTATTATTCCATCTGCTCCCTCTATGTTTGGCGAAGTATTTTTCTATCCGGGCCAGGAACTCCATTGGTTTTCTCTTGTGCTGCCGGAAATTCAGCCATTCCCGGTTTTCATTGATGGGTATCCCGGTAAAATTAGTGGGTCGATTTCTCAAGACTTCCATTTCTTCTTGGCTCTGCCGTACTTGACCCGTTATATTGGTCATAGCCTCTTCCATTCCGTTACACCGTTCCGCGACTTGGCTCCGTACTCTCCCGAATTCTTCCTGAGTTTCCTTCCGTTGTTCTTCCACTTTCCTGCGACTATGCTCTTCAATATTAGTAAACTTGATGTTTACCACTTCCTTGAATTCCTGTACTTTCCTCTCGGTCTGGTTACATTTTCCGTCAATGTCCATGATCTGTTGTTTGATTAACATGGTTTCTTCTTCTAGTTTCTTGTTGGTGTACTCCTTATTATAGTTGAGTTCCTTGTTCATTTCTTCTCTTAGTAAATCCATTCTTTCGTCTAATTTGTCCAAATTATCCTTGTTAACCTCCCTTAATTCTTCTCTTAATAGTTGGTTATCCTCTCTCAATTCTTCCAACTTCCCCCCCATCTTCTCTTCCATTTTCTTGTTATTCTCCTCCAATTTTTCTTCCATCTTCTTGCTGGTTTCCTCCACCTTCTGATTAGTTTCATCAATTTTCCGACTCAAAGATCGGTTGTCCTCTTTCATTTCCTTGCTGGTTTCCTCTATTCTCTTACTTAATTCTCCCAATTCTTCTTTTGATGATTCTATATTTTTATTTATTTCTCTCAGATCCTTCAAGGACTGTTTGTCTTCCTTCCTTTCTTTACTATTTTTCTTTTGTGGAATCCATTTTCTTGCTTAATTCTTCCTTTGTTGCTTGGTTGTCCTTCTCCATCTTCTTGCTATTTTCTTCCATTTTCTCCATCATTATCCTGAACCTCGCTTCTTTGTCTTCCATTTGATTTCAATTTCCTTTTCGGCCTCCGCCGCCCGTTTCTTCGAGGTTGCTCGTCGTTGTATTTTCCCTTTTTTCTTACTTTATAACTGCTGCCAAGCTCCAATTAGGGATTGGGAAAATTGTAGTGGCCTGTCAATCACTAATTAAAGCCCCTCAGTTGGTCGCCAATTTGTAACAAATTAGTTACAAATGTTAATTTTTATTTGTGTAAAAAGAATTTCGTTTTGTTTTTGTTTATTATTATTATTATTATTATTATTATATTATAATTATATAATATTAATTATTTAATTAAGTTTCGTGGTGTTCTGAACTTTTTCTTAATTGTTTTAATTGATTTAACTCCTTTTCTGTATTTTAGAATCCTTTCGCCAGTTAATAAGGTTGTCTCCAATAACAATCGATAGGTGTACTTTCCTATTTGGAGGATATCTTCCTACTATGTGGTGAAATTCTGGTCGTTTCTGCTCAATTAAAATTATATTTTATACTAATTACTAAATACAAATAAACGATATTCAATTTTATATTAATTCATGGATTTTGTTAACAAATTCTTATTAAATTGTTATTAAATTCTTATGAGATTGATCAATTCTCAGGGTATATCAATATAGTTTACAATTATTTTATTATCGTGTTCTTTTAACAGCTATTTCATAGATAAGTCAAAGATAAAGGGCTAAGGATTGAAAGTATAACATTACCAAAATATATCAACTTAAAATTAAAATACATATATGAAATTCAATATATAAGTGAGTATAGAAATTTGCGAACCGTCCAGTCGAATATTCAGTGTTGCATTGAATTGTGGGTAGAAGAGAAATGGCCGCTTCGAGTTCTGATGCTAGATGAATACACCTCGCTATTTCTGCGTTCAATAAAAGCTGCTTCTCTGCGATTCCTCGTTCCTGCTGCTGCGATTATTCCTTCTTGTGTTGGTGGAGTGTTCTTGGTGAAGTTTTAGTGTTCCACTTCGATAAAATGTGTTGTTATAGTTATTTTTCACTTTCGTGTGTTAGGTCGAAAATTGCACTGTTTGTTTCGTAGTGTAGAATTAATGTTTAAATCGTTTAATTGGTGTATTCACTATGTTTTGTTCTTAGTTGAAGTTAGTTTACTGTTTGTGGGTGTTTGTTTCACTGAATTTACTATTCGAACGTATTTTTACAAAACTCACGTTTTTCACTTTAGGCTAGGCTTGTCGCTATACGCCGTTAATGTATCAGTTACTAGGTTAAAATCCTTAAGAGTTCGTGTCAAGTGTACTTCACGATATCTAATAATGAACTAATTAACTTCCTCCGTCTTGTCCAAAAGCCTTAGCCAAATTAATATTAGCTGTCCATTGTTTCAAAATTATTGGCATCTTGTGCATGTGAGAAAGTTACATTATATAACTGATTATATTTTTGCTATTATTCAAATTTATTAACTATTAAATACATAATCTCCTTCTTCAGTTCATTCTGCTTGATTTGATACCAAATAATGTAGTTTTATTAAGTTTTTTATCTAAAATGGTATTTTTCCTCATTTTAAAAATTGTAAGTTTTAAAATTCGTTTCCTGTCCTTTTCCAAAAAGTTGCCATTTTACATGTTATATTAATGATTGCATTAAATCTCAGGTTGATATTAAAGGGTTATCTTCCCTTAATTTCTTGTAATTAGATTGATTGGTTCTCTTTGAAAATATTATAAATTAATTAGTGACTCCACTCTCTAAATTCTCAGTTTTTACATTTCCATTTTAACAATTATTCTTGTTATAATTTCACAAAAGCTTTCTTACTTATTTTTCCAATTACATGACTCTATGATTGATTTACCTTATATAAATCCTATCAGTTTAACTGTTTTTCTGTACTTATTTTATCAATTTTGATGCAATTAATTTTAACATTTTGCCTAGATTTCTAACAGTTTTTTCATACAAAGTTTTTAAATAATACATATTGTTTGTACCCTCTCTGACTTTTTATTCTATTATGACATTAACTAACCTTTTCTTATCTTAACAAAAGAACAATTATTCTATAATTTATACTCTTAATACATAATACATCAGTGAAATTAACAATGGTCTTTCCAACTCAGACATTTTATACTTAATTAATCTTAGTAACACAATAAATATTTTATAACTAAAGAATGTTATTGAACTCTGACATTCTATACTTAATTATTATCAGTACCTTATTCTAAATAAACAAAACATCATGGTCCTTCCATCACATACTCTATTTCTTATTAAATTAAATTAAACCACCGCTCAACAGTCCGTTAAGGACCAAGGCGTACCGCACGGCTTTTGTGTTAGTGTGACGGTATATGGCTAGTACTACGCGCCACCAGCCGCTAGTTGCGGTATTCTCAGCCAGGAGGCGGCGTTGTTATCTCAGCGCCTACTCAGTTTGCCTCACGACGCTGAGTGCACACCGTACGGAACCTCCGCCGGGAATTGAACCCGGGACCACGAGCGCATCAATCGCCCGCGTTAGCCAATAGACCACCTGGAGACACTCTATTTCTTATACTAGGTTCTAATTTCAGTTTTTATCTGTTTTTATATAGGGGTAATGATTTTTTAAACACTTCACTTTTTATATGTGGCCTGCTCTTGTATATCTATTATCATCATACTGAATGTTGTATATTAAGAGTGGCAGCTATTATTCAGAAACACCAGTATTATCTGACATGATAATACTTTATTTGATATTATTCATGGACACAAATTAACACTTCAAAGTTGTATTATTTTCACAATTTACTTAGTTTGTGCACTGCAATATTTACACATAAGGTTTATTTATTATAACACAAAAACTTGCACGTATCCCCTTTTCATTCTTGGATTTTATTTCTAAATAGTTTTATAGTTTTATTAACATCCAGAAATCTAGTTATAGAAGGTAATGAAGGTTTGTTTTTTGGCATTACATAACTATTTCACATTGGTTCACTTTCAATTCTACTTTATACACTTTTTGCTTACATTTATTTTACATGGTTTCTGAATTTAATATTTTGTTATACTTTCATTTCTGATTAAGCTTATCATTTTCTTTTGGGGTTTGGGTTTTTTATAACAGCACTCCTTCTTCTTCTGGATGCTGTCTTGTTCTTGTTTCTTCATTGATTCCTCTTATTTTTCTTGTTCCTTATAAACGTATTTCCTTTTCTTCTTGTGGATGTTGTCATGTTTCGGGTTTCTTCTTTACCTACTCCTATCCTACCTGGGTATTACCTTTTTTCTATATTTTTAGTTTAGCAGTTTATTTTGATGATTCATCACTCATTATACCATTGGTTTTAAATGAACTTTCACTTTAATCTATGATTATACTTCACGTTGGTTCTTTATTAATTTTTTATTTTGCTTTCTCGGATTTAAAAATGTTTTTATTTTATTTTAATTGATCATTTTGCCATTCAGAATTATCGGCATTATCTGTCATGCTACATATATATATATATATATATATATATACACGGTACATATCTTCACCGTACATTTGAAAACAACTATAAGGAATAAAACACTTTAACTAACACTAGAACACCCAAGAGATGGATAATAGATGAATCATTGTGTAATAAATATTATATCCTGTCCGCAAACTAATTAAAACAAGAAATGAAAAATAATAAACAATCATGAGGAAGAAAAATAGAAAACAACATAGTAATGTGATTACTAACCCAATAGATATGGTAAGTGAGAAGACAAAACCAAATTTACCAACAACGAACACCAACAAGATATAGAAAGTAACATGAATAAACGCAAATAAATTGATAAGCGAGGAAGAGTTAACAACTGTGCTCTACAATGTGCCAATGTGAGTACCAAGGTATAATGAAACAAATAAAGCAAGGAGTCTACAGAGTTAAGAAACCAGTAAAGACACACAGACATGGACCTAAAGATTTGACCGTGACTAAAAGTCTTTTTTTTAAGGTGAAAATGTAATTAATAAAGAATAAAAACAATGAAACAAAATATTGAAATAAGAGAGTTAGTTGTCGCAGCAATAACAGAGTATCATGCCTGCTTTTAATGCAAATAAATCTTAATAAGAAATATCAAACCTGGTAATCACCAGTAAACATGTAAATATAGTGTGAAAAAAAAATAATAGTTAACAAGAACAGAAGTGTAAAATAATAACCTTAAAACATTGAGATCAGGGGATAACATGCATAGATCAATGTTGTCAGAGAAGGGGGTCCCATATAACCTCAATCCTGGTAAAAATTCACTTGTAACTAGAATAATTTAAGAGTAAAACGTTTTAAAACTAATTCATGTTATGCACCAGTGAAACTAGACATTATAGAGACAAACCTAGTACTACGATTTAGTAATTAAGAGTGACATGTGTTGTGTTTAATGTAATTACACAAACTGAAATGAACAGGAAGATGTACCCATTAAACACACTCAGAATTCTCACAATATTGTAAATCAGAGAAAGACAGTGACATAAATTTGTACTGCAATGCCTAGTACTGCTATGATAAAGTAGAATAATGATAATGAATCATTAATTAAACCATAATTATGAAAAATTAATGTAACTGTCTGACTACACTAGATGCTAGTAGTGTTAGTGAATTATTCGCAATCTCACATATAATAATGGGATACTAACCATTATAGAACATTGTTTAGACTATAAAGACCATTTGTACAAAAACGAACCACTTAAAATTGAGTATATCAATAATCATGAACCAAATTATAATGACATATAGCATACCAAAATTATGAATAACTAATAAAACTAAAAACAAAAAATTAACTATATTTGAATAAAAGCTGAGATATCCAGAAGTTGTAATGGACATCTCAGAATATCACAGTAAAAAATGGACAGAGCCAATTATTTAAATAAAAAGTGTGAATCAATTTAAGTATGCTCCAGGCCAAAGGAAACATAGACCCAGTATTATTTAAATAAATAATTTGCTTATCTAATCCGTCGAGTGACTTACTTGTAATTTCGCTTGACGCGTTTCAGGGCATATGCCCCATCTTCAGAATAATTCCTCTTCACAGAACGTCAGACATTAAGATTAAAATATAATAACTTTAATTTATTTTAATTATTATATTTTAATCTTAATGTCTGACGTTCTGTGAAGAGGAATTATTCTGAAGATGGGGCATATGCCCTGAAACGCGTCAAGCAAAATTACAAGTAAGTCACTCGACGGATTAGATAAGCAAATTATTTATTGAATACAGTGACTTGGATACTTTAAAACCAATATTATAATTGTTATTAATTTAAGACAATTATTGTAGTGGAGATTATAATAAAAGGATTTGGGAAGAAACATATGGATGAAATGTAATAACCATTTGTTCAATTTCCATTATTAACATGTAAAATCATAAGAAATATGTCATAGTCGTAAGTAAAAAAACATTAACTTTTTAACTAAAGCACCATATGTCTTGTGAGGACTTGTTTTTACGAGCAAATCAATTGTAATAACATGGTGTGGCTATATAAAGTATTACTAGGAACGCAAGGACGTTAAACCATTTAAAACATATTCTGTTTATTTTGGGCGAAAAGATAGCGTCATGACGCTACTCTCCATCCCAAACTCATTAAAAATTTTATACAAATTAATTGTTTTCGCCGAGGGAGTGACCTCGCTCTAAGGAACGGCAGCAATCTCTAAGCCAGTGAAATCGATTAAAATCAACAGGGGGGGTATGTAATCCCAAAATTGGAACAGCGGAGAGAAGCAAATTTCTTCACACTTCATATCTGACGAGCGAAGCAGTAACGACGGCCACTTTTGTGCGCGAAAAAGTCGAGTTCGGAATTGAATCAGCTGTTCGGGTTTAAATGTAAACAATTGGTGACCTAACCAAACAATTTTTAAGTGTCGAGTTTAATGCATAAATGCAATCGCAATAGTGAAACAATATTGCAGAGTGTGCAGTAGGCTGCAATCAAGTGAATTACAGGAAGTATAGTGTTTTATTATAGGCCTACTTATCGAATTTTAACTTGAAAACAGAAATATTTATTATTGTGACATTGATTCATTGAAGCAACCATGAAATCTCATAGCTTTTAAACGTGAATAAATAAATTCATTGACATTAATTCACGAATGTTAATGAACATTATTTGTATTTTTAAGGAAAATAAATATTTTTCTACCGACATTATGAAGGTTAACCAACTTAGTGAGATAGACAATGAGTTAATATGAACTCGAGTAGAGGTTATCTAACCTTATGATTTTTATTGTTCCAATTCATAAATAATCATTAATATTTTAACTAAATCTATTTATGCAATATATTATAATTGTTTACCTGACAAGAGTTCATCATTCAATGGACATGATAATTTGTAACGAACATTAGATGAACTTATAATTCCAATTATTTATGTATTTTGTCATGTATAGGTTAAGGAGTTACATTATTTTAAAATAGATAATACTTTGTATCAGTTCAGCATGCCTGAAGTAACCTTAATGTTGACGATAGTCGAATTTTCAATTCTATGTTAATAATTAAACAACTTTTAATGTCGCTTTTTGTTTATATAAATCAGTTCCAACTACACAGTTTAGACAGTAGTGCCGACATTTTCTGTTATGTATCTTGCAGTCTCAAAGGAACCACTGAAAAAATTGTAAAAATAATGAACAAAGATTCAATGTTATATTTTAAATTTCTTTTAAACAAAAATAGTTTTTAACTACCCTGAGAGTAAGAGCTAATAAGAAATAATGTCAATGATTAATTAGAGAAACAGCCAGATATATATATCAGTTAAGAAATTCCAAGTTATTAAAATGTGTTAATAAATCAAATTGGGTAACAGAAAAAAGAGTGACGACTTTCATTTAATAGACCATACTGATACGTGTTAGGTAACCATTAGTACTTCCACAGGTGGCACCATTTAACTCAGATACTTTCAAATCGAGTTATCTATTCGCTTGTTAATGTGTTTGTTAACGAACTAGACCTTCAAAGTCAGTAAGTACTTGATGAGTGAATAACTTGTGTTTATTTCAGCAACCACTGAATCTACGGCGAATTACACATATCCACATTCGCCTGCGAGGGAGTCAACCCAACTAATTCGTATCTGAGCATCAATTTAAACGAACCACTCAGTGTAAAGAAGAGATTTTAAGTAATTCGTTATCAATCTCTATTTTAAATTTAATTAAATCATTTTACATAATTAACGAACTAACTAAACTAAACAAAATATATGAATCAAATAATTAATTGAGAGAACGAGCAGAATCACATCATCATAATTAGAACGTTACAGAATTGATGCACCAACGTAAGAGGCCTGAAATTAGGGAAATAACCGACGATAATAAATAAAATAATAATAATAAAGAATAAAATAGCCTAATTACGAGCAGCAGCTGCAATACATCAACAGAAAATGCAACGGAGAGCTACATCGAAGAAACGCGCGGCGGAAGAGGAGAGAGAAATCAACATGGACGACAAAGAGGCAACTCCGGTTGAAGATGTAGAAGCTATGTTACTTCCCGCGGAACCGAACCGAGCCGCACAACCAGAGAACGTGAGTCTACAAGATATAATGAGGCTTATGGGCGAGTTAAGCGAAACATTGAAAAATAATAATAAAGAATTAAAGGAAGATTTTAAGGGAGAATTAAAAAAATTAAAAAAAGGTTTTAACAGAGAATTAAAAGAAATAAAGTGAGATAACCAAAAATTAAGCCAACAAATGGCCGAGAATAATAGGAAAATGGACGAAAATATGGAAAAATTAAAGGACGAATTAAAACAAGATAGTCAGAAAAATATCGAAGCACTAAACGAGAAGGTAAATGAGAACAATGAGAAAATAAATAGGAAGATCGAAGATAATTATGAAAAACAAATCAGGAATTAGAAGAGCAAATAACTGGGATCCGACAAGAAATTTCGGAAATAAACGGAAAATGGGAGAACACGAGTCAGGAACTACAACATGCGAAGGAAGACTTCGGTACCCGAATGACCAATCTTGAAGAAGACAGTCAGATTCGAATGGAGTCAATACGAACTGCGACCGAAGAAGACTTAAACCAAGTAGGAACGGACTTCGGGAAGAGATGTCGGGACATCGACACAGTCGTAAATGAAGTACGTGGACAGGGTCAACATAATCAGGAGAAAATCGATGATATTCAACGACGGGAGACCACGAAGATAAGAGAAGAACTTGAAATTATCAGTAACCGACTAACCATGATTTCGCATATCCAACCCATTGACAACCGGAAGGCTATCAATTTCAAATTGTACAAAAGAAATTCGATGGAGTTCCTGGAACGAGTCGAGGAGCAATTGACGAGGAATCGGCAAACCAGATGGCCAGTGATCCTGGGATACATAGACGAGTATTTCAAAGTAATCAATGACAACTGGTGGACGGCTACAAGACACGATCTCCAAAGCTGCGAAGAATTCAAGGCGGTGTTCAAGGGTAAATACTGGTCGTTGGCAACCCAGAATATTGTGAGGGATAATGTCTGCCACGGAAAATACGATGCTAACCGAGGGATTACACTCACTGCATATTTTCTAGGAAACGTATGCTTGGCAAGAAACCTCGAGCCGAAGATCCCAGAGGAGAGCCTCGTCACCAAACTCGCCTACCATTTCGAGGAAGGAGTATCCAGAACACGACTAGGCGGACAAATTAAAACAGTACAATGCATGGCAGCCCTACTTGAAGATTACGAGCGTGAGGGTTATTACAGGAGGAGTCGGCAAACTAAACAAAATAAATGAATCAAATAATTAATTGAGAGAACGAGCAGAAACATATCATCATAATTAGAACGTTAAAGAATATATATTGCAACGTTACAAGTATTTCAAAAATTCACACAAATACATTACCATGAACTGTGAACGGTGCAACTATGAACTGTATTACACCGGCCAGGTCGAAGGATATTTTTATTCTCGTTGCGTCAAGTATATGTAGTTGCACAATAATTAAATAATTTTCAAAGAGGAGTGAGATTTTGTTGAGATGAAATAATTAATTAAAACTGTTTCAAAATAATCATTCGATGAATTATTAATATTAATAAAAAATACGCAAATATTAAAAAATTCGAAAGCTAATTAAAAATATTTTCTTTTATATGTTTACACAAATACAAAGAAACCTGGTATGCTGTTCATGACATATAAAAAAATAAACAACCATATAATCTTACTAGCTAAACAGACATGTTAAACAGATTATCTAGATACTTTTTATTTCAGTGTGTCTGACTTTCAATCAAATTCTAAATAATAATAGCAACTCATTTACAAAAAAAAATAATATTAAAACTCAAAAATAAAACTAATTTTTGCTATAAACTAAATAGAAAAGAACATTTACTTCCAACCTATTATTTATTTCCATTGACACACCCAAATTTTAATATACAACAAAAGATTAGTATTTTTTTAAATTTTCTTGTTAAATTAAATTCTTTCCTTTAACTACTATCTAAATTTAAAAATTTAACTCTTTACTGTTCATATATAAGTTTCTTTTTGAGAGTTCTTTTCACAAACAAATATATAATTGTTTATTCATCACCTGCGTACTGCCGACGTTACCGTTGCTCGCGCGCGCGTGTGTTTGTGTGTGTGTCCTGAATCCTGAGAATTTGATGATGATGACGATTATGCTGATGCTGTATTCTCTGTCTCTACGAGTTGTTGTTTGTGATGGTCCAGAGTTCCTCCATAAGTCTTTGTGTGTGTGGTAAAGATGTCGATCGGTCGGCAGACCAGCAGCGTGACGTTGTGTGAAGATTTCTTGAGTCTGAGACCGCCCAAAAATTGCCGGTGGTATTTATACTGAACAGAAATCTGACAAGTCCAGGACTGTTTTCGACCTGTTAGATATTGTCACTTCGTGCAAAGCCTCCTTTCAATTACAAATCACATTTGGGTTCATTTTCGCGATTTCGTAAACATACTCGTAGCACAAGCGAGATCATCGTTTGCGTAATTTTTCCTGGTCACTCACATATAACACATTTATTATTTTCTATTTAATTACACTAGTAATTAACATTAAATTTCCTGCCGTCTTTATTATTGCAAATTTCGGCAATACTTTTACATCACTAAATTCGTTAAAAATTCCTTAATGTAATGGTGTTTTTATAATTGGGATAAGTCTTTGTTCACAGGTTTAAAACGTATTAATTAGTTTATTTTTATCCGGTTAAAACCTGATTACAGAGAATTCGTACGCATCACCCTATCGTAGACGCTGGCCTGTCGTAGTTATCGTTCACACACACAAACAAACAACGCTGTATTCACTCTCGGGGGCAGGTGTACGCTTTCTGACAATTCTTATCCTGCATAATATTGTTAAAAAGTGTTCATCAACTATTTTCTATGCTAACTATTTACAAACATACCGTCCTACCGCCCTGGGCAAATATGCAAATATATGTATTGCTGCAATATATATATATATATATATATATATATATTGTTACGACGGTCTACTCGATCGTCGTAGGTACAGTGGAAACAAAACACAAGACACCAATTAAGTCACTAATTACCAGCTTTAATTTTCACAGTTAAACATTTCGTAATTAACTCGTACAATATTTGCTGTTAGATTTGTTGTCCACACGCAATAACAATGTCTATTAATATTACACAATGTCTATTAATGTCACACAATTACTAACACAATACTACTTCACTTCGACCCACTCAATACCCACTAGCGAAAACGCTCACGTAACTGAACTGATAATCCGCCAGCTATGGCTTCATATAGGCCCCGGAGAGGTGCAGTACAGTTTTGCCTCCTTACTACACGCCAGCGAATTAATGCTTGTCTAAAGTGTTCCTGGAACTCCCTAAAACGACCTACGTGAATGACGCAACACAAGCCACACTTGATGGGAGAGTGGAGAATGTTCTGGATTGTTCGGTACGCTTCTCGCAACAATATATATATTGTAACAAATCATATGAACCCAATATTTCAGTAACCCAAAATATTAACACGTGTCAGAATAATTGAGTCAACAATACACACCAAGTGTTTAATCCAAAATGCCAATAATGAAACTACATGAGCAACTCATCAAGAAGAATAAACTCACAACACAAGAGTTGATAAAACCTAATGGTAACTAACAAATATAATAACATTATAAGAAGAAAGAAGATGCAGCAAACAGTGATTGTACCAGAGGAACCAATAACCCAATAGTTTCGGTCAGTAAGGAACAAATGAAAACAAGGAAGAAACATACTACGAGAAAGACACCTAACAACCATGGAATAAAATATAGATTCCAAGAGCCAGTCAACTATAGATTAACATCTTATCCGTATAAACAATAACTGAAGAACTTAAAGATTGAAAAGATAGACAATAACTGACTAAATGAGATAACCCATATACAACTGATTATATGGTAAATGAGTAGGACATCCTATATTAGACAAAGAGTGAAAATGACAATAATGTTAATATAAAAGAAGCTGTAAATAAAAGCATAATGACAAGCTATGCACAGCATCAATGTAATGTAAAGGAGTATTAGAATTCTCTCATAATAATAATAATTGTTAGTCAAATAATCAAAAATCCTGTAAAATAAAACAGTAAATGAATAATGAATTACCAGTTGTCATTAATAAAACTAGACTTGAAAAAATAACGTTAAAAGATGTAAATTTGTATCAGCTTAATACACCCATTGTTGCTACAAATAAAAAAACCACATAACCTAAGATACAGGTACTTTCCACCTAAGTTCATACTTAGGAGTAGGTAAAACCTACCTAAACTAAAATATTTTGTACCCCAAATCAAGTAGAAGTAATAAGCTTTCTACCAATACCAATAGACGATACCAAGAGTCATTTTTATATAAGAATTTAAGTAGAGGAAGTGAACAAAACCAGCCAAAATTAGATTCACTAAGTGAAACATAAACAAAATCACATTGTAATGCTAAATAGGAATAACAGACTAATACCTGTGTAATAAGTAAGATATAATACCGCTATTATAATAGCATAAGAGTATTATAAGCAAGGACATAATGTATAATAAGAATAATTAAAACACCTGTCATGTGACACCAGGTGTACTTACTATTATCCAATTCTATATGCTAAGGAACAGGCTAGTGTGTTAAAAACACATGACTAAATATCAGGATACTACTACTGGTAAACTATTCAAACTAAATAATAGTCTGAAAAGACAATAGAATACCAAATAAGAGTTAAAATAAATGTTCACCCCATAGTGCCATATAGAGGTCATATTAAAGACAAAATACCAAGAAATAACAATATATTCCAACAAACAAAGACTCACAGTAGTTGAAACAACGTAATGTTTACAACTGGGGTAATACAGAAGGTACTCAAATACTTTGTAATAATATAATAAAATTGATGTGTTTGTGTTGATGATAAGCTATTATGGAGTATGTGACTCCGATGTAATCAAGCCCCTCTGTTTGGGCTAGCCAATTTGTAATAAAATAAATAATTGATATGTGATACTGTAAGTTGTAATGTTTAATTGGTGTGTAATTGGTGTGGCTCTCGACGTCTTACTGGCCTGAAACACTTCCTTAAGTTTCCCAGCTGGTCGAGTCCCAATGGTAGCAAGACCGGTCGAGTAGCGTAAAGTTGATGAAGGAATATATATGTTCAGCTTCGCCGAAAGTTTCAAAACAAAATTTATTGTTTTGAAGGAAATTTAAAAAAAAAATTGTTTATAAAAAAATAATTAAAATTTTTTTTTGTAATTTAATTAATTAATTAATTAGGATCAATTAATTAATATAGGGCTGTGAAGTTTTAAACAGTGTAATGCTCTTCTGAAAATTTTTATTAAAGTTTTAGTATATTTTAAATAAGCTATCACCACTCATAAGACTGTCTGTAAACCAATCGATACTTGTTTACCTTTTTATTTTTTAGGTTATCTTCACTTACGAGTGGTAAAGTTCTTGTAGATTATCAATTAGAATTATATTATTGGTAATTAGTATTATTGAAGAAATAAAGAACTATTAAGTATTGAAAAGTATTAATATTTTATTAAGTAATAGCAATGTTGACTCTTATCGATTAGTATCGATTCTCAGGATATCGAAAAAAGTTACAAGTATATGATATAAAAATTAAATAGGGTTCTTTAAACAGCCAGTTATTACCAAAGTCAGAGAAATCGGGCTAATATTTAAAAAGTATAACGTTACAATCAAATTAATAGTTATTAATAAACACAGACATTGAATAATAAATTGTAAATATAATAATTGTTTTCACCCAACAGCTGTGTCGAACTAGAAGGCGGGGTTCTGGCAATGATAACCAATATTGCAAATGGCTGCCGTGAAGTTAGTGAGATGTCATTCGTATATTGGACGTTCCAAATAAAAGATTTTCCTGTAGTATTCCTGTTCTGATGTCTGCGAATCTCTTGTAAAATGTTGTGTAGTGTCTAGTGTACTGTTTCTGAGTTGTATTTAGTGTATCCGTATAATTATTAGTTCAAACACTTTCCCCGATTCCATCACTAATTTGGGTTAATGTATTACACAGTTTTCTAGTGTTTTGTGGTGTTTTCCAGAGTAGATATGTATTGTTCTGTGTTTATGGAGTGTTTCTTGATTGTTTCTGTTATAATATGATAGTTTTTAGAAGTATTCCACAAGTCACTCGCGATTTCACAATAACGTACTATACATTCGCTTTGTATGTCTATTATAGGTTAGGTTATGCACGTTACCAAACGTATGTCATGTTAACCGTTCAAAAACCAATAATTAACTAACTGTTTCCTTCAGTTTCAATTAAACTCTTAGCCCATATAATATTATCCTTAACATTGTTCAAAAATATTTTCACATCCTGTGAATACTTTATATTTTCACTATATGAATGCCTAAACTTTGGTTATTTGTCAATTTTATTCACTAGATTTGATTTAAATTAATCTTTCAGTTCATTCTGGTTATTTTTAGATTAAATAATGCCATTTTATAGTTTTTCTGTCCAAAAAATAGTAATTACACTTTCAGTTAGGTATACTCTGAAAGGTCAAAACATTAAAATTTACTTCCTGTCATTATATAAATTCAGCCATTTTATCAGTTATATTTAATATTAATAATCCTATATTGTATTAAAAGGTTCCTATTCCCTTATTTTCTGGTAATTAATTGAATTAGTTGTATTCTGAAACATTATTCTGAAATATATGACTCCCATGTCTAAATTTCTGAGTTTAGTCTTTTCACTTTTATTCATAATTCTGAATATAATTTATTAAAATCTCTCTAAATGGTATGTGCAATTATATGGCATGATCTCAAGTTTATTTTGTCTAAACCCCTTTTGTTTATTTGCATTTAATTGAGCAATTTCTCTGTTTTGATGAAGTTTGGTTTCCATTCTTTTGGCCTATGATTTTTTAACAATTTTTCTTACAAAATAATTTACAAACAATATATGATGTGTGATACCCTCTCTGACTTTTACAAATAGTATTATAAATTAAACATGCTTTCAAATTACACAAAAACAACTAGTATTGGCCACAATACAAACAATAGTCAAACAGAATAAAGAATATTTTTTTTAAATAAATGGTTGTCTTCAAATCAGACATTTTGCAACAAAATTCCCATTTCCAACATGTAAATATGGTTTACAACAAAGGTTTTGTACTAACTAACATCTTAATTACTCTCTACTATTTACAAGTAGTAACTATTTTTATAGTTCTGATGTTAGTTGTTTCAGACCCAAACAAATGGCCTTATATCTAAAACATTTTTAAACATTCTTGTACTATATACATTAAAACCTTATATCTATATTCTTATTTCTAACTATTATTATAAGTAGGATTCTACAGTTTTTATACAGTCTTTTATACCTTGTCTTTGGGGAATTGTACCCTGTCATTAACAAATAAATAGTATGAACCGTTCAAAAAGCACTATGAAATCTGTTTTTCTTTTTTCATGTAAAACAAAAATGTTATTTTAAACAGATTCATGTCTTATGAACAACATATTGTCACCGTACACATTTTAAGTCATTGAAAAATGCATATTTCATTGCATCCAATGTTTGTGATTGCCAAGAATGAAACACAAGGTTCATTTTTTATAATACCCAAAACTATCACTGGTTCACTTTCACTTATATATTATGTTAATGCTAAATGGTCGTATAGTCTTATCAACATAATAAATTGGTTAGCGTTTTTTCAATGGAGATTTGTTCCATGGGTACTATATTATTGTTTCATCTTAGTTCACAGGAAACTTTTACTTTATACACTCCTCTCTCTTAAATTTATATACATGTGGTTTTTATTTCGTTATACTTTTATTTTTAGATATTTATTTTGGGGATATAGGGATTTGGGTGTCTTTTATAAGAGCATGACATCTTCTTCAGGATGCTGCCCTCTTCTTCTTTCTTCAGTCTTCTTTTCTCCTGCCTTCTGGGACTGGTATCTTCTCCATCTTCTTCTTGTTGCCATCAGGTTTCTTGGGATCTTCTCCATCTTCTTCTTTATCACAGAAATACACAACCTGTATTGGTTGATCTTGGCTTATTTTAGGGTTTCTCTTCTATTTATTCTTCCTCGTTGTGGGTTTGGTCATATTCAGTACTGTTTTGTTATTTTCTTTTTTACCTTCCTGGGTTATACCTTGAAAACCTTTGGTTATGAGACTGGTCTTGGATGACTCATCACTAGTAACTCCTTTTATTTTAACTTGTATTTTCTTTATAATAATGATTTCTTTCCACAGTTGCTATGAATTAATCTTTTTATATTCAACTTAGTGCTTTCTTCCAAATTTAAATATTATAACTTCATTATTCTAATGATCAATTGCCATTCAATATTATGCATACATCTGTCACGCTACAGATTGCTCCCCTCCAGAAGTAATTATTTCAGACATGTTTATGGATGAAATAATTTCTTATGATAATTTCATCATTTCTTATAATTCATTTTCTTCTCCATCTTTATATCGACTTTTTTATAATTAGAGTTTTATTAATTTTATATATATGGTTACTTGTCTTACTACTGATCCTTTTCGGATAGTTAGTGTCTTCTGAGATATATTATAATTGTAATACATTTTCTTTCTATATCAACTTCGTGTTGTATCCTTGGGATATTAATTCCCTAACATTCCCTACCACGTGGGCTGGGGCAGATCAGAGGGGCACTGTACGCTACTTCTCTGCTGGCCATACACCACTTCTATAAATTGAGTACAGGGGCATATCCATCCCTGCTCAAAAAAACATAATGCTGCTGGAATTACCTTCAGTCAGTCATCGAATAAATAAATAAAAAGTAGTCTCATTTTCGACTAATAAAAATATCTTTGGATTCTCCACTTCGTAGTCTCTCAGACTATCTCACATTTTCTATGTTAATAAATCTTCATAATTATTATTATACTCATTATATATATATTTTTTCAAAACTCTTAACTTGTCTGATATATTTATTTTAATTATGGTTGAAAACCTTTCTTTTAATAATTCTGGTTACTGTTTACAGTGACCATCTGTAAACAGATCTGTGTACTCTTTGTTCTCCATCTGAATTCTCTTTATACTTTCTTCTGGTTACTCATAGTATTAGCATGGTCTTTATAAATAGTCTTTCGTATTCATTATTTGAATGGTCTTAATATATTATATTTAATTTTTTAACATTGTATCTTTACATTAGATATACAGGTTGTTATATTGATCATTTTATTTAAACATTTTGGTTCTTCCCTTTCT
This sequence comes from Magicicada septendecula, assembly GCA_034769895.1. NCBI lineage: Eukaryota > Metazoa > Arthropoda > Insecta > Hemiptera > Cicadidae > Magicicada > Magicicada septendecula. The sequence goes on along the minus strand of CM068375.1, from coordinate 333,396,655 downwards.
CTTAGAAAGTTATTAATCCGTCTTCGCATTCATTAGCATTAATTCATTTATATTATATTTCATGTGGTATTTATTCTCTTTGCATTTCATATAGGTCTTATTATTATCATTTGTTCAAAATCATCTTCTCCATATGTTTGGTATGAGTTGTTCTTCTTCGCTCTTAATTAACTGTTTTCATTTTCGTTTCATAGGTAATTAGTCTCTTTGCTTCCAAATTTTTTCCTTCTCTGGCATATTACACTCTTTTTTGTTAGTCTTCTCTACTCCTTCAAATGCTATTGTGAATGTCTAGCATTTATTCTGGATTAACGTTAATTCTCTTTTCTGAATTAACCACTTTATTTTCTTCTCAATTCAATCATAATTGACACATAATTATTTTTTGGAACTTGGTTAGTTTTAATGTAAAATTCAAACTATTCTTTTTATTTAATTGAAAAATATTTCTCATAAATCCTTGTAATATGTTGATCTTATCTTGTTTCAAAGTACTGACGTTCTATCAACATTCAAATTCTGTTTAATTCATTTATTCCCAGAATTGTCTCATTCAGAATTGTTTATAGTCTTGTGATTTTACTATTATTTCTGAATGTATTTGTATTTCTCCAAATTCAAATTCTTCTTAATTATTTACCACAAAGTTTTCTCATAAACTTAGTTATAGTAAGTTGGTCTTACTTCATTTTTAAATTTTTCATATATTAACTTCAAAATTCCTTTCTTCTTAATTCTTCCAAAATGTTTTTCTCATAATTCAGTGGTAGTAAGATGTACTTACTCAGTTTTAAATTTTCATAATTATATTTGAATTCAAAAGTCTTTCTTTTTCTTTCATAAAGTTTCTTCCAAAATTATTAGGTTGTAAGTTGTTCTTACATATTTTTGAATTTTTTCAAAATATAAATTCTAAATTCCTTCTTCTTATAATTCTCCAAAATGTTCTTCTCAAATATTAGGTTGTAAGATGTACTTACATTATTTCCGAATTTTTAAAAATAAAATATATATAAATTCAAAATTCTAAAACTCACAACTCATTCTTCATAATATTTCTTCATAGAAGCTTGATTGTACACTCCTTTGATTTTTCCTGAAACGATTTCCTTCAACTCATATGTATTGTTCTGTTTATCATTTACCACAACATATGGTCCGGTGTAAAGTAATAGTAGTTTTTTGGTTATGCCTTCTAAGGTGCTAGGCAGCTCTCTATTTTTTAGGAGGACTTTCTCACCCTTTTTATATGTTACAATTCGCCCTATTGCCTTCTGGTATTTGGCTTGCCGTTGTTCCTGATCTTCTGCTACCTTATTGTAAAACTTCAACTGGTTGAATTTCCTATTGTTGTTCGTTGGAAATTCAATGATTTGTTCAATGTCTCGGGGAGTCGGCTTCTCATACATGGCTGAGTACGGTGGAATTCCTATAGCTGGATGGTGGGCGTAATTTAGGAATGTTTCTGTCGCTGCTAGGTACTCTTGCCACTTTTTCTGTTGGTTGTGACAGTACGTGCGCAATATCCTACCCACTTCTCTTAGTACTCTCTCAGCCGGATTGCTACTTGGGTGGTAGACTGATGTCTTATATGTTTTGACCCCAAGTGCTAATAAAGTGTCTCGCCATCTCCTCCCCTTAAACTGTGTACCATGGTCGGTAATAATAGAAAATGGTCTACCGATCTCTGGGATATACAAATCAATAATCACCGCCAAAACCTTTGCTGTCGTTGCCCGATTAACCGGATATAGCTTTATATACTTGGTGTAGTGATCCATTATGATTACCAAGTATTTATATCTGTGTCGACCACCGCTACGGGGAAATGGCCCGCATATATCCAAAAACACTTTTTCCAGTTTTGTGTTGGAAGTTATTGGTATCATGATACCCTCTGTCTTTTCATTGTTTACTTTTGCACATTGGCAGATCTTACAGGACTTGATGTATGTTCTCACCTTGCGGTTGATATTCTTGATCTTACAATTTTCCTCTAGAGCTTGTATCACTTTTAACGCTCCCATGTGACCATACCTGACATGGTAATCGATGATGACCTCCTTTTCGATTTGGTGTGGGATTATCACCTTCCATGTCTCATCGTCCAATGCGGTTTTTATGAATAAAATTCCCTTGTTAAGGTGGTAGTATTTAGTAATGGTTTCATCATTGGCTTCCAAACGACTCACAATGTTTTTCAGCTTAGGATCAGATTGCTGATGGATTCGGATATTTATTAACAAAGCTTGTAAATCGGCTCTGGTCGTGAATATGTTATAAATTTTTACTAAGCTCTCCTTCTCTCCCTCGAATGTCTGATCTTCCAGATTTATACGTGACAACACATCCGCTACCACGTTCTTCTTTCCTGGAATGTATTCCCATTTCAGGTCATATTCTTGTAGGGCGAGTACCCACCTAGCCAATCGGCCGTGACTCAATTTGCACCTACGAAGGAACGAGATGGATTTATGATCAGCTCGTACCGTGACTTGATATCCGAGAATGTACGTCCGGAACTTGCTGCATGCGAACACCACGCTCAACAATTCCTTTTCTGTCACACTGTAGTTCTTTTCGCACTGGTTCAGTGTGCGACTAGCGAAGCTTATTACCAGATGTTGTCCCTCCTCATCATCCTGGTATAATGTCGTTCCTAAGCTTAGATCGCTAGCGTCACAGTTTAGAAAGAACGGTTTCTTAAAATCTGGGTGACGAAGTATCACACTCTCCAGAAACTTCTCTTTTATCAATCGGAAAGTAATATCTTGATCTTCACCCCAATTCCATTTGTTTTTGGCAGATAACTGTGGTTGAAACTTGGCTGTCAACTCGGAATATCGGCTCTGAAACTTCCTGTAATAGTTACAGAGTCCGAGGAAAGATTGCAATTGTTTCCTGTTTCTTGGTTGCGGGAACCTCTGAATTGCCTCCACTTTCTCTGCTGATGGGGTAATACCTCGGTCGTCTAGGTTGAAGCCTAAGAATTGTACCTCGCGCGCTATGAACTTGGATTTCTCCAACTTCAGTGTTATGTTGTTCTGCGCTAGTTTGTTTAGTACAAATTCCACTCTGTAACAGTGCTCCTCCCAGGTTCCGGATGTATTTAGTAAATCGTCAACAAAGACGGTGGTAAATTGGAGCGCTTCTGGTCCCAAAATCTGGTCCATGCATGCCACAAATATGGCGACAGAATTGACAAGTCCGAAAGGCAGTCTCTTGAACTGGTAATTGCGCCCTTCGAAAATGAACGCTACGTACTGGCGGCTTTGTGGGTGCAGCTCTACCTGCCAATAACCACAGACCGTATCCCAGGTGCTAATAAATCTAGTACCATGAAAACGTTTTAAAATCTCTTCTATTTCACCGGGAGATGTTCTGTCATTCACAATTGTTTTGTTCAACTCACGCGCATCTAAACAGAGCCGGACTTGTCCGTCTTTCTTCGGAACAGCAATAATTGGACTAGTGTAAGGTGATTGACTAATCTCAATTATGTCATTATCTATCATCTTGTTTATCTCTGTTCTCACTGCTTCTTTGAGCGATTGCGCTATTGGATATGACCTCCGGTTAAACTCTGCGTTTTCTTTAAAACGAAGTTGGCACTGGTAGTTTTTTACCTTCCCTGGTTCATCAGAAAACACCGCCTTGTATTTCTCATATATAGCGATTAGACGATCAGCCAGATGTGTTGGTATTTTCTTGTTATCGCTTCCGCACTGGAAATTCCGTATTTCTTGGATCTTAACTGACCATAAATCCTCTCCTCCATGATTGTATATTATGGGTTTAGAAAGAGGGCTGTTTCTAATAACATTTATCTTACGAAGTTGTTGATGTATAGGGCTGGGAAGTATAGTTGTGCTTCCTACCAGATCTGCGGTCCATGTTACTCCGTCTGGAAAAAGTGATACTTTATTTAAATTAAGATCGATTACTGCCGAATATCTACGAAGAATATCGCAACCGACTAAGATGTCAAATGGTAATCCGGTGGCGATTAAAAATTCCATGTCTAAAGCTATATCACGGCTAACGACACTTAAGGAAACTTGCTTCCTAATGGTTTTGTTCTGGCGGCCAGTTGCACCTACCAACACAATGTTGTTGACTGGTAACATTGGCAAAGTTTTACCACATGCACTCTGTATTCTCTCCAACTCATTGGAGTTTATTATTGAAATATTAGCTCCTGTGTCTATCATTATTTTAGCGGGAACTCCTTCCACCTCCGCTGTTATATAAATTATCTCATTATTACTGTTGCTGAGACTCTTCTCGTTCTCTTCCAAAAGTTCAGTTCGTATGTCTTTCAAATAATGGTTACTGATAATAGTGAAGTTTTTATCATTGTTTGCTTGTTGCAAATCATCCTTTTCTAACCCAGGAAGTATAAGCAGTAACGGGTCATCGTTGTTGATTACTGCCTCCTCTCGTTTAAAGTATTTTGGTCATTGTTTGAGTTATTATTGACCGAGGCATCGTTCGGGAAACTCTGGTTTGTCTCCTGACGTTCTGTACCCTGGTTGATGTTTAACGCCCTGTTCGGTTGTCTGCCAAGATCTTCCAGGCTGGTACTTCGTCTTTCCTGTTCGTATCTTGGGCCGTCTCGTTCCGCACTCCGCCATCTTCGGTCAGCGCCGTGGAAGCTGCTCGTCCTCGGTTGATAGTATCTCCTGGGTCCGCGATCTTCTGCTCTTATAAAATTTACCCTAGGGCGCGACACTCGGTTATTACTATTGCTATTATTATTATTACTAATATTATTATTATAGTAATTTCGGTTAGGTGGGTAAGGTCTGTCACCATTATTGTTGGGATATGGATTTCTCTGACTGTATGGGACATTATTATGTTGGTAAAAATTGTTTCTATTATTTGGGTAAGGGTTATTATTCCTCACTCCGTTAAAATTTCCGTTAAACTGGTTATTACGCGGCTGGTTGTTAGGGCCGTCGTAATTATTGGGCTGGTTCCGGTTATTTGTATGGTTATTGCCGTTATTGGGGTAGGTAGTCGGCCTTGCTTCTGGTCTCTCATTTCTCTTCCTGCTCTGCCGATAATACTCCTCGTTCTCGTATCCCTCTAGTAACTCGGTCATTCCCTGGATCGTCTTGATCTGGCTACCTCTCCGGGCCCTGATAATGTCCTCATCATAGTGATAAGATATCTTATTCACTAAACATTCTTCTGGGATTGCTGGCTCAAGGTGTTTTGCCATACACACCTTCCCCAAGAAATATGCCGTCATACTGCTACCTAATTGTGACCTGTATCTTCCATTACAAATATTGTCTCGGATCAAGTTCTGGGTGGTCTCAGACCAGTATTTTGTCTTAAACATTTTCCGGAACTGTTGGTAGTCGGAAATTTCACTCCGGTTGGCCATCCACCAATTATCTGTTATGTCTCGGAAAGACTCGTCGAATATCTCCCTGCTATGGCACTATTGGGTAATTTTATGCTTGGTCAAATATTCTTCTACCCTAGCCAGGAACTCCATCGGCTTGCGTTTGTATTGCCGGAAGTTGAGCCACTCTCGGCTTTCGTTGACGGGCAATCCGGTGAAATGAGTCGGTCTGTTACTAATCGCTTCCATCTCCTCTCGGCTTTGTCGCACCTGACCGGTGATATTGGCCATGGTCTCTTGTATATCATTACATCGTTCTGTGACCTGGTTGCGTACTTTTCCGAATTCTTCTTGATTCTCCTTCCTCTGTTCTTCTACCTTCCTACGACTATGTTCTTCGATATTTGTGAACTTGATGTTCACCACTTCTTTAAACTCATTCACCTCCTTTTCGGTCTGGTTGCACTTTCCATCAATCTCTCGAATCTGTCGATTTACCATTATATTTTCTTCTTCCATCTTCTTATTCATCGCTTTTTTGTTAACAGTGATTTCTTTATTCAGTTCTTCTCGCAACAATTCCATTCTTTCGTCCAGTTTATCCAAATTCTCCTGATTTACCTCCCTTAACTCTTCTCTTAGAATTTGATTGTCTTCTCTCAATTCTTCCAATTTCTCCCCCATCTACTCTTCCAACTTCCTGTCATCTTCTTTCAACTCTTCCTTCAATTGCCGGTTGTTCTTCTCTATCTTCTTTCTGGTTTCATCGATTTTCTGATTGGTGTTCTCAATTTTATTAATCAATTCTTCTTTAGTTGACTTGAATTCTTCCTTGAACGCTTGGTTGTCTTCCTTCAAATCTTCTATGTTCTTGTTCATCCCAGTCAACTCTTCTTTTGTGGATTGATTATCCTTCTTCAATTCTTCTAACTTTCCTCCCATCCTCTCTTCCATCTTCTTGCTGTTTTCTTCCATCTTCTCTTGTATCTTCTTGCTGTTTTCTTCTATCTTCTTATTTGTTTCTTCCTTGCTGGATTTAATATCTTCTTTCAAAGACTGGTTGTCTCCCTTCAACTCTTCCAACTTTTTATTTAATGTTAGATTGTCTTCCTTCCTTTCCTTACGATTTTCTTCTTTTGTTGTTTGGTTGTCCTTCTCCATTTCCATTATCACTCTAAACATTTCTTGCATGGTTGTATTTTCTGCTTGTGGAGGTTTTTCTAACTGTTCCTCCCGAACATTGATTTCCCCTGTCTGAGTAGGCACTGCGGGTTGTTCCTCTGGTTGTACCGGTTGTTTGGACAACACTGGTGGCAATGAACTTTCCACCTCTACTGGTGTCGCCTCCTTGTTGTCCATGTCAACTTCTATTTCTTTCTCGGCCTCCGCCGCCCGTTTCTTAGATGTTGCACGTCGTTGCATTTTCCCTTAAAATTCTCTGGCTTTGTAGCTTTGCCTAGCTCCAACTAGTGATTGGGCAGAATGTATTGGCCTTCCAATCGCTAATTAAAGCCCCTGAAGTTGTGCGCCAATTTGTAATAATATAATAAAATTGATGTGTTTGTGTTGATGATAAGCTATTATGGAGTATGTGACTCCGATGTAATCAAGCCCCTCTGTTTGGGCTAGCCAATTTGTAATAAAATAAATAATTGATATGTGATACTGTAAGTTGTAATGTTTAATTGGTGTGTAATTGGTGTGGCTCTCGACGTCTTACTGGCCTGAAACACTTCCTTAAGTTTCCCAGCTGGTCGAGTCCCAATGGTAGCAAGACCGGTCGAGTAGCGTAAAGTTGATGAAGGAATATATATGTTCAGCTTCGCCGAAAGTTTCAAAACAAAATTTATTGTTTTGAAGGAAATTTAAAAAAAAAATTGTTTATAAAAAAATAATTAAAATTTTTTTTTGTAATTTAATTAGTTAATTAATTAGGATCAATTAATTAATATAGGGCTGTGAAGTTTTAAACAGTGTAATGCTCTTCTGAAAATTTTTATTAAAGTTTTAGTATATTTTAAATAAGCTATCACCACTCATAAGACTGTCTGTAAACCAATCGATACTTGTTTACCTTTTTATTTTTTAGGTTATCTTCACTTACGAGTGGTAAAGTTCTTGTAGATTATCAATTAGAATTATATTATTGGTAATTAGTATTATTGAAGAAATAAAGAACTATTAAGTATTGAAAAGTATTAATATTTTATTAAGTAATAGCAATGTTGACTCTTATCGATTAGTATCGATTCTCAGGATATCGAAAAAAGTTACAAGTATATGATATAAAAATTAAATAGGGTTCTTTAAACAGCCAGTTATTACCAAAGTCAGAGAAATCGGGCTAATATTTAAAAAGTATAACGTTACAATCAAATTAATAGTTATTAATAAACACAGACATTGAATAATAAATTGTAAATATAATAATTGTTTTCACCCAACAGCTGTGTCGAACTAGAAGGCGGGGTTCTGGCAATGATAACCAATATTGCAAATGGCTGCCGTGAAGTTAGTGAGATGTCATTCGTATATTGGACGTTCCAAATAAAAGATTTTCCTGTAGTATTCCTGTTCTGATGTCTGCGAATCTCTTGTAAAATGTTGTGTAGTGTCTAGTGTACTGTTTCTGAGTTGTATTTAGTGTATCCGTATAATTATTAGTTCAAACACTTTCCCCGATTCCATCACTAATTTGGGTTAATGTATTACACAGTTTTCTAGTGTTTTGTGGTGTTTTCCAGAGTAGATATGTATTGTTCTGTGTTTATGGAGTGTTTCTTGATTGTTTCTGTTATAATATGATAGTTTTTAGAAGTATTCCACAAGTCACTCGCGATTTCACAATAACGTACTATACATTCGCTTTGTATGTCTATTATAGGTTAGGTTATGCACGTTACCAAACGTATGTCATGTTAACCGTTCAAAAACCAATAATTAACTAACTGTTTCCTTCAGTTTCAATTAAACTCTTAGCCCATATAATATTATCCTTAACATTGTTCAAAAATATTTTCACATCCTGTGAATACTTTATATTTTCACTATATGAATGCCTAAACTTTGGTTATTTGTCAATTTTATTCACTAGATTTGATTTAAATTAATCTTTCAGTTCATTCTGGTTATTTTCAGATTAAATAATGCCATTTTATAGTTTTTCTGTCCAAAAAATAGTAATTACACTTTCAGTTAGGTATACTCTGAAAGGTCAAAACATTAAAATTTACTTCCTGTCATTATATAAATTCAGCCATTTTATCAGTTATATTTAATATTAATAATCCTATATTGTATTAAAAGGTTCCTATTCCCTTATTTTCTGGTAATTAATTGAATTAGTTGTATTCTGAAACATTATTCTGAAATATATGACTCCCATGTCTAAATTTCTGAGTTTAGTCTTTTCACTTTTATTCATAATTCTGAATATAATTTATTAAAATCTCTCTAAATGGTATGTGCAATTATATGGCATGATCTCAAGTTTATTTTGTCTAAACCCCTTTTGTTTATTTGCATTTAATTGAGCAATTTCTCTGTTTTGATGAAGTTTGGTTTCCACTCTTTTGGCCTATGATTTTTTAACAATTTTTCTTACAAAATAATTTACAAACAATATATGATGTGTGATACCCTCTCTGACTTTTACAAATAGTATTATAAATTAAACATGCTTTCAAATTACACAAAAACAACTAGTATTGGCCACAATACAAACAATAGTCAAACAGAATAAAGAATATTTTTTTTAAATAAATGGTTGTCTTCAAATCAGACATTTTGCAACAAAATTCCCATTTCCAACATGTAAATATGGTTTACAACAAAGGTTTTGTACTAACTAACATCTTAATTACTCTCTACTATTTACAAGTGGTAACTATTTTTATAGTTCTGATGTTAGTTGTTTCAGACCCAAACAAATGGCCTTATATCTAAAATATTTTTAAAAATTCTTGTACTATATACATTAAAACCTTATATCTATATTCTTATTTCTAACTATTATTATAAGTAGGATTCTACAGTTTTTATACAGTCTTTTATACCTTGTCTTTGGGGAATTGTACCCTGTCATTAACAAATAAATAGTATGAACCGTTCAAAAAGCACTATGAAATCTGTTTTTCTTTTTTCATGTAAAACAAAAATGTTATTTTAAACAGATTCATGTCTTATGAACAACATATTGTCACCGTACACATTTTAAGTCATTGAAAAATGCATATTTCATTGCATCCAATGTTTGTGATTGCCAAGAATGAAACACAAGGTTCATTTTTTATAATACCCAAAACTATCACTGGTTCACTTTCACTTATATATTATGTTAATGCTAAATGGTCGTATAGTCTTATCAACATAATAAATTGGTTAGCGTTTTTTCAATGGAGATTTGTTCCATGGGTACTATATTATTGTTTCATCTTAGTTCACAGGAAACTTTTACTTTATACACTCCTCTCTCTTAAATTTATATACATGTGGTTTTTATTTCGTTATACTTTTATTTTTAGATATTTATTTTGGGGATATAGGGATTTGGGTGTCTTTTATAAGAGCATGACATCTTCTTCAGGATGCTGCCCTCTTCTTCTTTCTTCAGTCTTCTTTTCTCCTGCCTTCTGGGACTGGTATCTTCTCCATCTTCTTCCTGTTGCCATCAGGTTTCTTGGGATCTTCTCCATCTTCTTCTTTATCACAGAAATACACAACCTGTATTGGTTGATCTTGGCTTATTTTAGGGTTTCTCTTCTATTTATTCTTCCTCGTTGTGGGTTTGGTCATATTCAGTACTGTTTTGTTATTTTCTTTTTTACCTTCCTGGGTTATACCTTGAAAACCTTTGGTTATGAGACTGGTCTTGGATGACTCATCACTAGTAACTCCTTTTATTTTAACTTGTATTTTCTTTATAATAATGATTTCTTTCCACAGTTGCTATGAATTAATCTTTTTATATTCAACTTAGTGCTTTCTTCCAAATTTAAATATTATAACTTCATTATTCCAATGATCAATTGCCATTCAATATTATGCATACATCTGTCACGCTACAACTTTTATTATAAATAATATGTAAATACAATTGATAGACTCATAGGCTAAGGCAATTTTAAGATAAGTACTATATTTTGTCATTACATATAAGTAACAAATAAGTAAGAAGTGTGGGAGGACTTGGAAGGCATGCTCAGAAGTGGGTATGAGTGCCATTAAATAGTTTTAATTTAAGAATAATTACAATTAAAAGTGAATAGTGTAATGTGATAATCTCAAACATTACCTCCCTTAATAATGAACCAAAGCACACCATGAGTAGACTCAAAATAAAGAGCCAAGTGTTACCAATACAGTGATAAGCTTAGATTTCAAATCTATGCTATAATAAGAAAGTTATTGCAATTATAAGATATTTCTGTCAAATCGAGCAAATGTTTATAATCTCCACACCAGACACCTCACGCTAATAACAACAATTAAAATATTGCGCCGAGGGGTATGTGCATTAAATTGAAGATCTTCAACCAATCAGATCCTAATTTTGGCATATCGGTTAACAATATTTTCTGGACTTAAATTTATATCGTGATGGATATTGAGTAAAGCCAGACCAGTGACCGTCTCTTGTTCCATCGTTGACCTCAACCAACTCTTGAGTCTCCGCAAGCTAGGAAACGTTCGTTCTGCAGTTGCGTTAGAGACTGGCAGTGTGATTAGAATGCTTAGTAAAAAATGTATATAAGGATAAACATCCTTATCGCAGTTTTCTAGCATATCAATTGCAGTTTGAGGACATCCATGGTTCGCTCCTTTTCCATTTTAACTTCCATGATTCCAATTCTGATTCAAACATTCTATGTAGTACCTCGATTGGTTTATTGAAGAAGTGTCCATATTTTACGATCAATTGCTGCATAATCTCTTTTTTGCTGTCATCTGTTTGATTAGGGAAAACGATATGCAAATTGTAAAGTTGAAGTGTTTCACGACTGAATCGTGTCTTTAGATCACCCAAAATATGGTCAAGAACCGGGATGTACATTGATTGCCTGAAGTAGCTACATACTATTATCATTAACTATAACAGGGTGATTCTCTCTTTGAGTGTGTTTGCCAACTATTCGAGGTCTAGTGATCGATATACCTAATTCTTCGACAATAACACAAGCCTCTTCAAAAAGGGTAGCAAAAACCAATTCAGCATTCTTGCGCCTGGATTCTAGTCGAATTATTGTGTCATTTAGTTCCTCTTGTGCCGATTTCAAGTCCAAACAGATCCGTTGGTACCCATCAGATTTCTGAGGGACATAGGATTGCAATGATTGTTTGACTATTACAAAGAGAGGATTTCAATCCTCTAGCCTTCACGGATGACTTTGGATCATTCCATTTTTCGACTGACTCCAGAGCAGAAATTATTTTTGGGAGGGCAGATCTAAATTGAAGGACACCATCATCTATCCATCGAGTTTCACAGAGACCCGAAAGTTCGTGTCCTAATGCTTTTTTTAACACTAGCATCCTTTTTGGCGAAGCTCTGAAAAAATATATAGTCTCCTGCATTGTGTCTACTGCGTTTTTAATTTGACGGATTTTAGACGTTTGCGAGATAGATAAATTTAGAGCATGGTTATGACATGGCGAGTATACTGCATTAGTTGCTTCCTTTTTTATAGTTGCAACAGCACCACGAGCCTCTGACACCATCACACTGCATCCGTCAGTGAATATCCCAACACAGTTTTTCAAATCAAGATTCAGATCTCGCAATTTCTGCATGACAACTTTGCCTATGTCAATACCAGTTACTTTTGGTTCAGTATCGGTTACCTCATCAGTATTCTCGCCAAAAACGTTACTACGAATATCTATGAATCCGACAAATGATTCGTACACAGCATTCTCATGTAGCATGTAGCATTGTAGTAGCGTAGACACAGAGCTGTAATGATACATTGCATCGTCAGCGAACAAAGACAACGTGACACCGGGCAAGACAAGCAGGTCGTTCGTGTACACAAGGTACAGAACGGGGCCGAGGACAGATTCCTGAGGTACGCCGGCGGCGACGGGACGAACTGCAGAGCAGGTTCCGTCGACGCTCACCCTGAAGGTTCGGTCGCAGAGATACGACCGGAGGAAAAACACTATGGACGATGGTATGGGGGAGTTAGCAAGTTTGAAGAGAAGACCTTCGTGCCAGACTTTATCGAAGGCCTTGCTCACGTCCAACAGTGCGGCGGCCGTAGCCGCTCGCCTGTTGGTGGCGTCAGAGAGTTGCGTTACCACGCGGACTAGTTGAAGCGTGGTCGAGTGCTCTCTGCGAAACCCGAACTGTTCGTTGCGGATAAAATTATCCAACAACGGCGAGATGCGGACCAGCAGGAGCCGCTCGAACACTTTCGAGATAACTGGCAAGAGAGATATTGGCCGATAGCTTTCAGGAAGCATGCGCGGCTTGCGGGGTTTTGGAATCATAACGATGTTGGCAGTTTTTCACAGGCGGGGAAAGTACTGTAGCCGGAGACAAGAGTTGAACAGCTCGAGAACGAGGTCAACGCCTGAGGCCGGGAGATATTGTAATGCAGCGGCCCCGATCCGGTCAGGACCGGGGGCGCGACGGCGGTTTAGTCGGCAGACAGACGAAACGAGTTCATCTCTGTCGAACGGGAGGTCTGGGCCAGCGGGAGGGCGAGAAAAATAACCAGATAGGAAGTCCCGGACTTCTGCCGAGTGGGCAGGGTCCGAAACGCCTCGATGAACGGTAAATTGCGACTCCATGTAGTCGGCGAACACCTCAGCCTTGCCATCTGATGAAGACACAATCCCGTTCGGGGTTTCCAGCGGGTTGCGAGTTATCTTCTCGCTGGTCAGTGTACTCACAGCTCTCCAGACGGAGGCGTGGTCGACTTCAAGAGACTCAAGATATGAGTCCCATCGATCAGAGTTTACGTCCCGCAGTAGCTGCTGGACGTAAAGGGACTGTTGTTGAAATCGTCGCTTTACGACTGGGTCACGGGTTCTTTGCCATCTGCGGCGGAGCTTGCGCCGTAGCCAGATGGCATGGAGTACTTCCGCAGGTAAGGCCGATTTGCGATGATTCACCTCGAGTGCGTAGGTGTGTCGATCCATGACAACTTGGACTAATTCCTGAAGATTTGTGGCGCGGAGATCCAAATCGTCACGAGTGACGATAGGGTCCGCCGGGAGAGATGGTAACCTTCGAGAGAGCTCGTCATGATAGGAGCGCCAGTTGACTCTCCTAACAATCTGAGCGGGAAGTCGCTGTGACGCCGACAGCTCTCGAACAGTTATAACAAGGGGATTGTGATCGGACGAAAGATCCGACACAGACGAGACCTCGATGTTACGGGCAACGTTCTTGACAACTACTATGTCAAGAACGTCCGGCCGATGGCTGTGAAAGGGGTAGTAGGTAGGGTCTTCAGGGCCGATGACATTAAGTGCCGGGTCGCCAGAGACGAACCGGAACAGAGAATTTCCATAGGCGTTGACAACGCGGCTGTTCCATGAAGGGTGTTTGGCGTTTAAGACGCTGGCTACAATCGTTGAGAGGGGGTGGTCGACGAGGGCGTCCCACTCCTCGGGCGGTGGCGGAGTTCGCCGGCCAGGCCGGAGGTACGCAGAAACAACGCGCAACTCCGAACCGTCGGCGTCCACCGCCACCGCGCAGCCTTCAATAATAGACGTATCTAGAGGAGGCAAAAGCCTGTGGGATATCCGCCTGGGGACTAAGACAGCTGTGCCTCCCGAGGGGGGCATAGCGATGCCGTAGGGGACGATCCTGACGATAACAGACATAGGCAGGAAGGGAAAACGAGTGGTAATGAGCCAGATAAGTCTCGGAAAGAAGTATGATATCAACATCATACTCCGTCACGAAAGTCATCAGTTCAGATCGTCTGGGGAGCAGCCCGAAGGCGTTCCACGCAACGATCCTCAGGCTATTAGCCATTCAGGGGAAGTAGGGGAAAGAGGGTAGCTAAAGACTGGAAGACCAGGGTAAGCACTGTGGTAGTGTCGCGAGCAGTCCTTATAGATGCAACAAGATTGTCTGCCCAGGCAGTCAGGGGATCCGCCGATGCCCGATTCCGAATTATAATTTTTTGGGCCTATGGGGGGGGCAGTTGCACCTAGTGCCCCCCCCTTGGATCCGCCTATGATGATACAATTAACGAAAGTTAATGAAAATTTCCAATGCTATTTATGTTTTGTAATTTAGGAAGAGTCTACTACAATTACTATTTAAATGTTTATTTTTATTATGAAGAAGAAACTACGGTTATCAAGCTACATGAATACTGGCAACTATACAAGTACCTTTTTGTAGAGTCAAATAATGATTCAGATGTTCCATTCAATAACACTGTTTCACAATATTATTTTATTGTTCACTTTTTACATGTTTTATCAAGAGTTATTTTAACGTTAACAAACGTTCTTTAAATCCTTTATTGTCGATTGGCTAATAATTGTGTTAACCTAAAATGTCCAAAATGGTTATAATTTCGAATGTTAATTATTAAGAGATGATTGAATTTTAATCGTCTTCAAACTGCCTACTAACGGTAGAATAAGAGTTCTATTAAATAATTTGGTATTCTGCAAGCTAAAAGAACCACAGATGTGAATTAATTAATTATAACCAAAAAGCATCTAGCCATACACTCATAATGTAAATCAGTTTTACCACCCTGAGACAAATTTTATAAAACAAATAACTCATGTTATTTAACTTGAATTAAAATAATTAATGATACTTTAGATCATTAAAAAGGAGTATTAAACTGAATAAATTATTATTTTATACGAGCAAACTGAGTCAGTTAGTTCATTTCAATACAGTAGATTTCAGAACAGGTGAACGACTCATATTGGATAGCTCGACACGCAGCGGCGAATTTAATTACGGTAAGTCAATCTACATATTAGATTGCTACATCGACCCTGCAAGATCGGCAAGACTTACCACAAGTAAGTGATTGTTCTTACAAAATATTTATGCTTTCAGTGAGGAATCTACGTTACCATTTCGTCTAGTCGACGGAAGAAGAACCATTGAAAATAAATTAACCAAAGTTGAAAACAATTCGCTAACTAACTTCCAGTGCATTCATCAGATATATTTACGTTGGATTCAATGCCAGATTGAATTGAAATAAATAAATCAATAAAAATAACAAACTAAATTAAAGTTATTGAAATTTAAAACAAAAATATACGGAAATTAGCATCCCGTAAAACAGTTATTATACTATATATATTATAACGATTCATAAAGCCGACCCATCAGATCGTTATATGAAAGTGTCATACTGTGCGAGTATAGCGGCGAAATCAAGAGAGAGAGGGTATAATCACAGCTATCTTTGTCTAACATCGCCACTGCTACGAAGGTTGCCGGCACAGACATGAATTTTTATTGAATTATTTTTGTTAGTAAAACTGCAATATCTTGAAAACTGATAAATATACAGCAATTCTGAAACCTGCATAGTGTTCTGCAATTAAAGCTCTATAGGTAGCCAAAATATCATCCAATATAATTAACATTTACAGAAGTTATACAGAAGAAGAACGCCAAGAGAAATAACTAGAGAATTAGGCTAGGTACGAATTAGGTGTTTTCACACACTTACAGAGAAAAACCTAAGCAATAGTATTCTGTGGTCAGATCTGTGAAATCACGTTTGTAAATACCCACAATCAAACGATTTACAAAGAGAGGAAGTATGAAATTAGCCAGTAATTCTCTACCATCTCAAACCTGTTAAGGGGCGTTTGGTCGACTTGTTCGATATTGTTTCAAATGGAAAACGCATGATTTATTTGGAACAACCAATCACAAAGCTGTACTCATTAGAGACGCCAACTCAGACTTGGCGAATCGAGCACTCTTCGTTCGAACATTAAATAGCAAGACGTGTGTTAGATACGAGCTAGATTTCGCCAACCACGCAAAGTTTATTTAAATAACAGTTCGAGAAGTGGTCCGCAGTAGCAGAGGAACTATTAAAGTTCATTAATAAATACTCTCGCTGTGTAACAACTCATTAATTAATTAAAAATTTAATTAATTGTGAAGTGACCTGTGCACCAGGGTAGCTACAGCATCGGTAAGCGCCCAGGGTCATCGGTCAACGTCATTGGTCAACTTCATTTCTTCTAAGCCGAACCATTAAAAGGAGGATCTCTACGGATTCCTATCTACGGTCGACGCATCAATCAGTAAGAAATATATTCATTGATCAATGAAATAAGTAACAAAATAAATAATAAAATCAATAAACAATTTTAAAAGACACTAAGTAAATTCATATTGTAACTAGACGTGTGGTTACAAATAATTGTTTTCTTGTACGTGTACAAAAGTAAAAAAATTTAATTTATTTTTAAAAATTTTCAAAAAAAATTTTATGTTTTTTTTATTGTTTAAATATTTAATAAATAATTCTTGTAATGTTATCGTGTTGAAATTTTAAATTCCCTTAAGTTATTTTTGGCAATTATATCACTTGTGGTTTGCTGTATGCAAATTCAGCGTTAATTGGATTGTCTCGTTCACTAATCGATTTGCGATTATTCTTCTTTCTCCAATATATTACGTTCACTGGAGTAATGGCTGCCCTTCTTGCAGCTGATGTTGTTCACTAAAGTCTATTTATAGTTTAGAAATAAATTTAATACCACAAATGTTGAATTACAATGTTTTATTAACAATTATTACAAAAAGATCGATTAAAAATCGATTAGGTTATATTGTTCGACTCTTTCACAGGGCGAATCGAGTGCTGACACATATTTTATTTGATATAATATTTTCAAGGTTCTTTAAACGGTTATGTTATATAGATAGAGAAGGGGCAAGGCTCGAAAGTATAACATTACAATAAAAAGTCTTAATAGTTAATAATTACAAATTTAGTTATGATATACAATGTTTATTAAGTAAAAAAAAAGACCAATTGGCTGTGGCGGCGAATCTTATTCCTTGTAGGCGCTTTGCATGCTGGGAACCATCATGGCCGCTCGCGTAGTTGACGAAGTAAAACGAGAATGGTGATGCTGGATTTTCTTTAAATAAAGATGACTTCACTGCTGCTTCCTCGTCTCCGCAATATTGAATAATGTTTCTGGTGTTGTTGGAGTATCACTCGTTCACTGTTCTGTTGTTCACTCGAGAAAATGTGCGTTTTATATTTAAGATATGGTGTTGAAAAGTTCGTTTCAGTTGTCTGGAAATTATTAGTGTTAGTGGTTCGAATTGTTAGTTCACTAAATTGTGTGGTGTATTCACTGGTTTCTATTTGAGTAGTTGTTATTTTTCACTGCCTTTATCGTTTAAAAGTGTTTTGTCCAAAATCTCAAAATTTATAGTAGGCTATGTTTTAACTGTTATCCGCCATTAATCGTTCCGGTATACTGTTATTAGCACGAGCTTAATTCACCCGTACTCTTCGAATGTTAATTACGAACTGTTTTACTTCCTTCGTTTCTGAAATCTCTTAGCCGATTTAATATAAGAAAAGTATTGTTTAAGTTTTGTACACTTCCGATGCACTCAATTAAAGTACATTATATCATAGAATATATTTTGGTTATTAATTAATTTCATGTAATAGCAAATACATAATCGGTTTCTTTAACTCCTTCTGCTTAATCCGATATACAATAATCCATCTTTACAAAGTTTTTTATCAAAATTGCTATATTTCTGTCATTTTGGAAAAGTAGGCTCAATATTCTGTTTCCTGTCCTTGTCCAAAGCTTAGCCATCTTATGTGTTACAATTATGATGATATTAAATCTCAGATTGATATAAATGTTTATCTTTCATTAATTTCTTGTAAATTTATCAATTGATCATCCTTTGAAATATAATTAATGAATTTCTTATTTCCCCTCTTTCTGAAGCCAGAGGACAACAACCTTTCAAAAATGGACTCAATCTTATCACAGATCCCAAAAAAATAGCTAACACTTTTTGCAAGTATTACGCAACTATAAGCCGAACCCGAAAGACAAGAAACGAACACAGACACCTGAATAAAAAACCTCTAATGCAATGCCTCAACAAAACCGAACAAAAAATTTGCCTAAGCGATTTTAGCCTCTCCGAACTTGAATTTGCACTATCAAACACAAAGGGCAAGAAGGGAGCAGGAGCCGACGCAATCTACCCAGAGCTCCTAAAAAATCTTGGTAACACAGCGAAACTAGCCTTGCTCAATCTCATTAATCTAACGTGGAAAACACGCGTCCCCCAGCAATGGAGGAAAGGGGAGATTATACCTATTACCAAGAAAGGAAAGCCAAGTGATACACCTGAGGGCTACCGCCCCATCACATTAACAAGTGCTTGCTGCAAGGTTGCCGAAAGAATGGTTGTGCGGCGTCTGAACCAGTTCTTTGAAATGAATGCGGTTATTGATGAATGCCAAGCAGGTTTCCGAGCGCACCGATGCACCATGGACCAAGTCGTCTACTTTGCACAAAGTGTTAAGGATGGGTACCACAAGAAAATGTCCTCCCTGGCAGTAATGGTTGACCTAAAAAACGCGTACGACACAGTCTGGAGACCCATGTTGCTTCACAAACTTGCTTTGAGTGGCGTCGCAGGTAACCTTTTTAACTGGATAGCGTCCTTCCTGAGTCAAAGACAAATTCGTGTCCGCTATAATGATTGCCTTTCAGAGTACCGAATTCAACGCCAAGGGCTACCCCAAGGTGCCGTTATCAGCTGCAGCCTATTTAACCTTATGGTCAATGACATTCTGGTGGCTGTTCGGTGTGTGCCGGGAGTACAAGCGCTCCTGTATGCCGATGACCTTATCATCTGGGCAACTAGCAGCCATATCATGGGTCTTGAAGCAACTACTAATAGTGCACTTGTTAAACTAGAAGAGTGGGCCAAACTAAATGCCATGGCGGTAAATACCACCAAGACGACATACCAACTTTTCTCTCTATCAACAAGGCGGCCTACGGTCAATCCGCGCTATTGTGGATCGGAACTCGAAGAGGTGAACATGTCTAAATACCTGGGTGTTAATATAGACACCAGAATGACGTGGAAGCACCATATAGAACAGTCCGCGAACAGTGCGTCTAGGCGCTGCCGGCTACTTAAACGACTCACTGCGACTACATGGGGAGCAAATCAAGATGTTCTGACAACTGCATATAAGAGCTACATTCGGCCGCTATTGGAATATGGCGCAGAAGCAACTATTACTGCCTCCAATGCAGCATGCCAGAAACTTCACTTGGTCCAAAATGCAGCCCTTAGAACGATAACTGGTGCGCCAAAATCAACTCCTATACTTGCCATGGAGTCACAACTGCAAGTCGAACCTATCCAAGTAAGACGGGAAAAGCTGTACCTCATAGCCTGGGAGAGATGTAAAAGAGCCTACCAACAACGGTGGAATGACTATAAAACAGCGACAGAAAGGCTGAAAACTCAGAAATGCCCGATTGCGATCTATGAAGAACTCCAACGCAAATATGACATAGAACCAAATGAGGCAGCACCATTTATACATCACCGTGAATTCTTTAGCCAACTCCCAAATGCTAACTTGAAACTCTTCGACCATAATAAGACAAAAACTGAGTCGAATGAAGCCGAGCTTCGTCAAGCAGCCTTACACACTGTACAAAAACATTTTCCCGCTGAGCAGTGGATACGAATCTACACAGACGGATCCTCTATACCATCTACAGGGGCAACAGGGGCTGGGTTCTACAGCTCTCTATTTGAAGGCCACCTCGCTGTAGGCAACTATGACGGAGGGGTAGCAGCCATAAAGGCAGCATCTATTGAGCTTGCCAAGATCTCACCACCTAACAAAGCCGTCTTCCTCATAGATTCGACTGCAGCGATTCAAAACGTGACCTCAAATGGTGATACAAACTGCTCCCTGACAATTGAATGTAGGCGAGAACTGCAGAACCTTGTACAATTAGGCTGGCAGATTGAACTGCAATGGGTACCCAGCCATGTCAACATCATGGGAAATGAAAAAT
The DNA here is from genome assembly GCA_034769895.1 of Magicicada septendecula. Classification (NCBI taxonomy): domain Eukaryota; kingdom Metazoa; phylum Arthropoda; class Insecta; order Hemiptera; family Cicadidae; genus Magicicada; species Magicicada septendecula. The sequence continues at coordinate 333,376,239 of CM068375.1, read as the reverse complement.
CCGACATCCTCGCCAAAATGGGCGCAGCACTACCTCAGCCGGAGACCCCCAGCTCATATGCATCTGCGAAAGCACGAATAAACTCCTCAATAAGCCTATGGCTAAAAGAAAAACAATTAAGAGCCTGTGTGAGAAAAAGATGGGCAACATTGGTTACGGACGGCCCCATCAACAGAACTCTACCCCGAGCAACTAGTGTTGCTCTTTTTAGAACTACAACCGGTCATGACTACCTGGCCTCCCACCTGCACCGCATTGGCGTGTTGTCGTCTCCTGAATGTGTTCTCTGTGGATACGCTTCCATGAATGCGGATCACCTAATTGCATGTCCAGCCTTGATCTCAGACACGCAAGTCCAAGACGAAGATGGTACGGCAAGGCTCTCACGTCTCTACTGGTCAGCGCGCCGCCTAATGGCCCAACAGCCAAGGGTGGGCGTTGGCTCGTAAGTAAGTAGTATTTCCCCTCTGAAATTGTTAGGTATTACATTTGCAAAGTTTTGAATAATTTTATACATCTTTTTATATTATTCCTTTAAAGTATACCTTTAGTTATAGTATTTGGTGATTGATTCACCTTATATAAATCTCATCAGTTTACTGGGTTTATTTTAACTTAATTACTCAAATATAATGTTATTGAAATTTCCTATCTGGCCTAGATTCTATGGTTTTACATATACTGCTTTTTGAATAATACTATGTCTATACACCTTCTGACTTTCTGAAGTTAATATAATATTAAATACAATCTCGTTAAATAACTATTGGAATATGTAGCATGGTATTCATGCTCATAATACAAACACAATATTTTAAATTAACTATTGGTCTTTAAAGTCAAACATTTTAGTTTGAACTATTACTAATAACACGTAACAAACATTTTATAAAAATAGTATGGTATTCATACTAATACATTTTAGTCTGTATAAACACTGTAAGACATAATAGACATAAATATAATAATAATAATTCTTATTCTATACACCACCTTGAAATATGGTGTTCATAGGCTTTAACACAAACATAAAGAACCATTTAATTTTATTTTACTTAAATTTAATTTGTTTACAGTCCTTTCTGTTTATATTTTATTATTATATTTTAATCCCCTTGTCACTGTATTTATTCCCCGCCTGCTCTCTTTATCATTCACATTTTAAAGAATGTTTTTTGATAAAAAGTGGCATCTTCTTTAAAACATTTGTAATGTTTTCATAAGAATACCTCATAACATTTTATATTTGTATTTATAGCAAACATTAAAGTAGTTTAATTGTACACAGTTGAAATATCAGTTACACTTATACTTGAAGTTTATTCAGTATTTTGAAATAACTTGCACTGGTTCACTTATATTTTTGGTTCTTATTTACACTTGAGTTTTGCAATACTCCAAGACCAAAATCTCAATTATAAGGGATAATGAAGATTTGTTTATTTCATTACTTAATAACTTTAGTGGGTGCACTTCTACTTACAACCCTAAAGACTTTTGTTTCTTACTATTTTACATTTTTATATGAGCTTTGGGGTGTTATACTTTCTTGGGTGACATTTAATCTTTTTCGGGGTTTGTTATTCCTGTAACAGGTTTTCCTTGGGTACATCTTGTAGTTCTTCCCATTCTACATTTTCTGCTCTTCACAATTCTTCCATCTTGGGTTCTCCAAGGTAATCTGATTTTATGGCTCGTTGGTTTGTTCGGGGTATCTTCTTTACCTGCTCCTCTCCTACCTGGTTATTATCCTGATTTTATATTAGTTTTGTAGGGTTTATTTCTCTTGATACACTTTTGTTGCATTATGATGATTTAATTTTTTTTTCCTTTTATGGTGGTATTTTACTTCGACATTTAATTATTTTCATTTGAATTTTCTTTTTATTTAATGTAATTTGTATTAAATTATGATCAGAATGGAATTATGATTTGGTGGATTATCTGTCATGCTACAATATTTGTATTTAAATAGTAAGATTAGTAATAACGTAATATAGGAGTGTTGAAAGGAGAGTGAGGTGTAGTATTGAACGTGCAAATTATTGCAGACCGGTTCTTAGCACTGGTTTAGGAGATATAATTTTTCCTAAATAAACCAGGTAAGAACAATTTGTCGTTTGGACGTTTTAATCTTCACTTTTCACGCACACTCATTAATAATAAGAGTTTGGTTAGCAATAAGTCCTTAACTTAGCTTTGAAAGAACATTAATAAAATAATATTTTAATCATTAATTAAACAAACTTCAACAAATTGTAAAGTGTTATTTGTAACGATTCCCCTTGAATTCCATATTCACTGAACGAATCCTGAGATAGTGTGTCTCTATGCTCTGAGCTAAGCTGAATCCGTGTCATTTGTATTTGGGATTTGTTCTGGCGCCCAGGTAAAGTAAAAAAAGTCACGGGTAAGTAACATTTTTCTATCATTATTTATACAGAGTAGAGTAATAGTGAAAGAAAAGGTCTTTATATAATTTGTCGCGTCAACTAAGAGGCATATGTAAATTTACAAATATAATATATAAAGAGAAGGTGTTATATAAATTTGGCGCCGCAACTTAATGGGCACGATTAAACTCACAAATTTATGTATAAATAAATAAGTTATATATAAATTTGGTGTGCAACTATTAGGCCGAGTAAACTCGATTAAAACGAGATTAACCCAAGTGACTAGTTTAAATTGTAATAATATTTAATTTGAAACGAATTGGAATTTAAGGTTACAAATAACTGTTGAAGGGTTAAATATTAAAACAAATTTGTTAAATAATAATAACAATTAAAAAAAAATGGCTAAATCACAAGCAGTAGATATGGCAGCAATTGAACAGATGTTTAAGCAGTTGACCACTAAAATAGATGAAAATAAGAATCAATTATCTAGTGAAATAAAAGATACAAATAATAAAATAGATGAAAATAATCAAAATTAGAGGAAAGTAATAAGAAATTAATAAATGATGTTAATAATAAAATCGAGAAAACTAATATATACTTGACTAGCGAAATGAAACAAATAAATGAGAATTTAATTAGTCAAATAGAACAAAGTAGTAAAGAAACTACATTTAAAATAGATGAAGAAATAACACATTTAGCTAGTAAAATAGATGAAAGTAATCTTAAGTTTGATAAGCATACCGAAGAGGTTAAAGCTACCATAGACGAATTTAAGAAACAAGTAAATACTAATTTTCGCCGCCAAGACGAAAAACTAAATAAATTTAGAAACGAATTTCATGAACGGTTAGAACAGAAAGTAACCCTTATTAATCAACAATTCAGCGAAGTAACTCCTGAGTTAAAAACACAAACGCTTCTAAATAAAGAAGAAATCCAGAGTACTAGGGTAGAGTGTACCCAACTGGGTGAAAATATTAAGGAATTTAAGAAACAAGTTGAGAGTAAGGCTGACCGAGACGAAGTATATCAAAATGTAGAACAGCAATTAAAGGTAATGCGGGAAGATCTGTCTAAGGCAATGAAGTCACAGCAAACCAAAGTCGTGAGGTGTGGCAGCTATAAGGAAGAACCGGAAAAACTTGTATTCTCAGGAAACCCACATGAGGATCCTGTGGAATTTCTAAGGATGTTTGAGGCTTATGTAACTCCCGTAAACCCAATGATGGACGACGAGGACAAAAAGGACATGTTAGGCCGATTTCTCAAGAATTGGGCAGGTACGTGGTGGAAAGTCATCTCGGACAGAGTCCAAACCTACGCCGACTTTAGAGAAAAATTCCTTGCTCAATACTGGAACGTACAGATTCAAAGAAGGGTGCGTGATCGTCTGGAATTTGGTAATTATCACCCGTCCATGAATATGACAACCACCAACTATGTGCTAAACGTAATGGCACAAGTAAAGTATTTAACACCACCAATACAGGAAAGAGACCTAGTGTACAGTATAAGCTAGCGCGTCATTTCTCAGAACGCACTAGAGTAGCAACCACTACTAGAGGAGTGGATACTCTAGAGAAGTTTATATTGGTCGTGGATGAATGTCAAGACCTAGAGAGGGACCTGAAGCGTTTAAATAATCAGCTGAGTAACCACTCTAGAGGCGATCATCAGGAACCAACTTTCTACCCAACGAAAAGAAGAGACAATGAAAGTCCAAAAGAAAAATGGTTTAACCCATATCCGGGTAACAAACCCCAAACTCGGCAGGAATTGGAAGAAAGGGTAGAAGTAGGAGCGTGGGAAACCGACCAAATAAAGGGTTTAAAGTATGTAAAACAGCCATAACATCTACCGAGCCACAACCGTCTACTAGTAAAACGAATACGGGAAACGGGAAGCCACTGCAGGTAGAAAAAAAAACTAAATCTACCAATACCTGCAGTGAAACAACCCAAGAAAACAGGTAAAAAAAAAGTAACAAATTATATACAACAAGTGAGCGATAGGGAGTTCTTGTTAAAAGAAGAGCAAGAAGTGGGTAGAAGCCATTATCCTGAATGTCCGGAAATAATTTGTAAAATCAGTAATCTACTAGTACGAGCGCTAATAGACACCGGCAGTGAGGTAAACTGTGTCAGCTCAAAGTTTGTTGAAAATAATAGTCTGTTGCGTAATTGTCCCAGACTACCCGTAAAAAATTGTAATGTACAAGGAGCCACTGGAGCCAAAATGCAAAAGATCACTGAACAAATTTATTTACCTGTCAATTTAAATGGTAACCAAACACAAATAGTAGCTCTTATAGTCCCGAAACTCGTTCATGATTGTATTATTGGGGTAGATACGTTACTTGAATAGAAGGCAGAAATAAATTTCAAAATAAATACCATCACGATGGAAATTGATACTAATAAAATCAATGTAAACATTAAAGGATTTAAACATTGGAATTCGGTGAGTGTCATAAAAGGGTATAGAGAGAAACCGCTAGTTGACTTTAGGAGTGGCCAGCACTGTATTGATGATACTCCAGAAATCAACATCGGGACTGAGTTGAACAACGAGCAACAGAACAAAATTCTGCAACTCGTTTGTGAGTATATGGATGTTTTTAGAACAGAGCCTGGAAGAGCTAAGTTCTATGAACATCAGAACTATATTAACACTTACTGAAAACGCATCATTTGTGCAGAGGACTTATCCAATCCCTTTACACTATAGAGAAGAAGTGGAAAAAGAGGTCCAACAGATGTTAGCGAATGGAGTTATAGAGAGGGCAAGAAGTCCCTATATTAACCCTTTAGTAGTTGTCACCAAGCCGAACGGGAGTATCCGCTTATGCCTTGATGCCAGGAAATTAAATTCTTTATTAATACCTGATTACGAGTGCGCAAGGAGTGTAGAAGAATTGTTCCAAAAATGTAATGGAGTTAAGTACATGACCAAACTGGACTTAACATCAGGATTTGGCAAATACAAATCCGCAATTGTGATATACAGTATACGGCATTTTTGTATAAAAACAAGTCCTACCAATTTAAAGTGGTACATTTTGGCCTGAGCACCAGCTTAGCTTCAATGGTAAGGTGTTTAGACAGTGCCTTAAGTAATGAGGTAGAGAAGTATCCACTAGTGTTCGTAGATGATATTCTATGTGTGTCACAACATTCGAGGAGCACTTACAACATTTATGAAATATTTTTCCAAAATTAAGATCAGCAAATATGACGCTGAATCTACGAAAATTCTGAGATTGGTAAGGAGGAAATTAAGTTTTTAGGTCACCGAATCTCAGTGGAAGGAATAACCACGGACCCAGAGAAGGTAAAAGCCATACAAGAATTTCCAACTCCAAAGAACTGCAAGCAGCTAAAGTCATTTCTAGGTTTAGCTAACTACTATCAGAGGTTTACAAGTAATTACGCGGAAAGTACTGTTCCATTGTTGAATTTGTTAAACAAAGGGATTAAATGGAGGTGAACAAGGGACCACGATGAAGTGCTACAACAAGTAAAAAGTCTTTTTATAAATACTGTTGTATTACATCATCCGAGGGTAGGAGAAAGATTTTATTTGCAAACAGACGCCAGCAATATTGCTATAGGAGCACACTTTTGTCAGATAGATGAGAAGGGCCAAAAAGCGGTATCAGGATTTGTAAGTCGCACACTTAAAGGGGCGGAATTAACCTCTTTTACGACAGAACAAGAGCTATGAGCGATAGTACATAGCCTGTCAAAGTTTAGAAGTTATATTCTGGGTGCTAAACTTACTATAATCACCGACAATAAGGCGTTAGTATTTTTATTAAAGTGTAAATTGCTAGATGCTCGTCTGACTCGTTGGGTCTTGGCTATACAAGAGTACCAGTTTGAAATACAGTATTGTAAAGCGAAAGACAATTTGGTAGCAGATGTACTCAGTAGAAATCCACAATCAGAAAACAACATGGATACAATTAACAGTAAAAGTAGTAGCACCGATATAGTTATTTACGCGGTAAAGCATGTAACAAAACCGGAAGTAGTTAGACGACTTAAGGAAATAGGGACTCATCAACAACAAGACCCTAGGATTAGTGTAGCTTGGAGAAGTGTAGTTACAAACACCAAACCAGGATTTTCCATATATGAAAGGAAACTATATAAGCTATGTTCCCATAAGTGGAAATTATTATTACCAAGCTGTATGATGGAGGAACTTATTTGGGAATGCCATTGGCATTGGGCCATGCTGGATATAAGAAATGCCATCGTGCCTTAACAGAAAGCTTCATTGGAAAGGGGTTAGCAAAACGCATGAAAAGATTATTGTCTACTTGTGACCTGTACCAGAAGTGTAAACACCCGAACTTATCTACCAGAGTAGAAATGCAAACAATCTAAGCAAAAGAGAAAGGATAGTTATTAGCTATGGATTATTACGGGCCTCTACCAAAAGCAAAAAGAGGGGTAAAGCACATTCTAGTAACAGTAGATTTCTTTTCTAAATTTGTCAAACTATACCCAGTCCAAAGAGCCACGACAAAAGCAACACTTAGAGCGTTAACAAAGTTCTACATCCCACAGTATGGTAAACCTAGGAAAATATTGTCCGACCAAGGAAAACAGTTCACCCATAACCTATGGAGAGAAACCTTGGAGGAACTCAATACAAAACCAATTCTTACATTGTACCGTAACTATGGAATTTCGTTACGGCAACTTACGAATATTGTTTAAGTCAAATTATGGCAATAAGAAGCATTCGTTTTTGCCGTGTGGTCCGTAGTTACGTGATATATGGATACGCGCACGCTATCTAGTAGCGCTGCGTCGCGACTTGAGTTTCACTGCTCCGCTGTGAGGGGCCGGTGCTGGTTGTTGCCTGATACACGTGTTGTGCTCTCTCTCGTGTCAGCCTTCGTCCTGGCGAGTCGTTTTCTTGTCAGGCTTCTGAAAAAAATTTTAATTGTTTTCTTTAATACCGGGCGTATGATTTTTATTATGGCGGGCTAAGTACCAGAGTGTGCCCAGGGGTGTCTGCGGCCCGTCCTACCGTGACCCGAGTGTCAGACCAGGACGAAATGTAAGAAGATTAAGGAACTTATACGGGGCTAATGTGCTAGTGCCAATTTCGACAGGTATGTCTGGAGAACAATGTTTCTCTTGTGCTGTGGAAGTGAATTTTTGCAAAAAGAAAATTATTAACTTATTCCTATGTGTGCTTTCGGCACTACTTGATTGTCTCGTCAAGTGAGGTCCTGGCTAGTTATCTTAACACAACAAAAAAGAACTTTGCTTTAATTCTTGATGTTTTTTTACTTTACTTAATATCTGGTATACCCAGGCTATTTTAATGATTGCAAATTCATTTCTGAACTCAAGGTTTTCTTTTAAAATTCTGTTGAACTGGACTGGCATCTGAAATTTTTTTAATTGTGAGGACAGCTTCTTATGCTGTTAGTAAGTGATAGTAATAACTTCTCTGCAAAGCTTTTAACATTAAAAAATAAATAAAAAATTTGTTAAGATACTGCTGGTGAATTGGTATCTATTTATACCTTGCAGTGTGAAGGCACTTCCCAGCGCTACTAGAGTGAAGAATACCTGGTTCCTTTATTTTCGCTGAGATAGTCTCTCAGTATTTATCTGTGTTATCCATGTAACTGTTTTGTGTGAAAATTGTTAAGTGAATGTAAGTTAAAAGAAAATGATGAAGTCATATGTATTGTGTGCACTCCTTGGCATGACAGGTTGTGAAATGTCCATCACATTGGTTCAAACTATGTTATATCCCTACACGTTTTGGGATTTAGAATTTATTTTAATTCTCTGTGAATTTCAAATCAATGATAAAATTTTTTTGTATATATATATATATATTCATAAATCTAATGTAACTTAATAATGTTGGCTCAGTTTAAAACATGTTGAATGACTATATTAATTAATTGTTGAGTGATGAGTATATATAAATAGTGTTATGGATCTAGTCATTCGCATACACACATGTGTATGTATAAAACATTTTATATTTTGAGAGACCTGGTTATTTGATATTTTTTTTTTAATAATGGTGTACACTATGAAATCAGAAAACCATTGAGCTATACAAGTTTAGTAAAAAATTGAGCACACACATTGTGAATTTCATACTAAAGAACATAATTACGAAATTATATTTAACCTTATACCTATACTAATTATATTGTTGTTATTCTTAGTTTTTTGATTGAGATTTCAGATGGTGCATGTTGTTTGTGTAAATTAATGAAAATAGTACACCCAAAGGTGTCCTGTAAAAAAAAAAAAAAATTATTGTTATTAGATGCATTACATTTTGAAAACCTCTCGATTTCCTTACTTTTTTTTTTATTAATGTTAATAATAAATCAAACAGTATTAAATTGTTAATAAATTATTGTTATTAGACGTATTACATTTTGAAAACCTGTAGATTTATTTTCTTTATTTATTTATGTTAATAATAATTTATTGCCAAAAAAACAAAATTATATTTTTGTAAAGGTTTTAAAATTTACCGTCGAAGTTTTGCTGCATGATCATTGTTATTTTAAGTAAATATGTCTATATTCTGGGTACTATGAAGTACACGAATTGTACATAAAATTGTAAGGCTTTTTAAAATAATTAGAGAACCAATAAATTTGTTGTTTTTTGAGTTTGGAAATTGAGGTCACCTCATTAATTCAATTGCCTAATGGTTCCCCAGCACGAGGCCTTTCTTCCACTAGGAGGCCTCCTCCTGGTTTTGAACAAGTGAGCCGGTCATCCAGGTAAGCTGTAGAATTTAGTTATACTTTTTTAAGAAGGTTAAAATTCTGAAGTATGGTTAATGTGTTGTGATGACAATGATGAGCGGCTTACAAATGGTAGCAGAGCGTGGTTGGACGTAGGCCTGGCCGGCCACCTCTGAACCGAAAATTGGGAATTGATGCGGTGGCTTCAATACGTTAATTGGACATGGACTGTCAGTTTTGTGGTGTGTTCTCATATCTCAATGAATGTAATGAGCTTAGGAAGGTTTGATTCTGATATTTTTACTGTAATTATGTGTTCACCATTGTTGTAAAATTTTGGTCTTTGGGAGCGGTTGCCGGGCCGGGACACCTGGGGGTGAGCACAGGTTAGTGATTCCGGATTGTATCTTTGGGGTGTTCGCCGTAGTGTCTATTTGTTTGTTTGTGTTCGTGTTCTTGTCATTGTCTTTGTTGGTCTTACAGCATATGGTTTTGGTCCTGGTTGTTGGCCCGGTGTCGGGTCGGGAACCCTGGGGTGCATTGATTGTTATCGCTTGGTTGTATTAAGGTCTTTGTATTGTGAAACGATGTCAGAGGCGGGGCAGAGTAGTGGTCGGCGTGAGGGTCGCGGCCTGGTGCCCGAGTATTTTAATAAAGATGAGCTCCAGTTTGAGATACGTTCCCCAGAGGGATGTAGCGTCCTTGAGAAGACAACTGCGAGAACTGCTGGTGGGGGATGCCCCCCTCCAGAGAGTCGAGATTGAAGATCTGGGGGAGGAATTAGCCTTGTGTTCGGACAAGTGGACGGAGTTCTCCACCCTGATGGAGGACTCTGAATATATAGGGAGTTCCACCCGAGTTTGGCAGCGGGTGACCCAAAGAATGCACCACTTGTCCGCTCGTCTCCGTAATTTGTTGTTGCAGGACGATCTGGAGGAGGAGGTTAGGCGGACTGCGACGGCCCTGCAGTGAAAAATTTACCTACCTGGGGAGGCTCCAGAGAGTCCTAGTAAACCGAAAGAGATGCTCACGCGCCAGACCGTGGCCACTGAGCGGGTGGATCTCCTGGGGGAAGCATGTAGTGCTCTGGTCGAGGAACGTCCTCTCATTTCATTGGGCAGTCGGCCCAAGGGATTTCAGGGTGATCAGGTGGAGGTCCCTCGTGGGTTTGGCACCACCCTTGCCAGCGTCAAATATGAGTCATTGCAGAACCCCATCAATGACCTCCTCCGTCGGCTTCCCGTGGTCGACGGTCTGGATCTAGACCAGCTGGTAAAATTTTTTGAAGGGATTTTCGGCATTTATGACTTCCCTGGGGTGACTGGTGCCTCGCTTTTAAATATGATATATCCATATTGTCGGGCGCCTTAACTGGATCGTGTGGTCTGGCATCTCGGCGCGGGCGGAGATTTTGATGCTTTCCACAGAGATATTCTGGAGCTGTTTATGCCCGGGAGGCTGCGTGACCAGATGCGGCAAAGATTATTTTATAGAGTTCAGGGGCACGGGGAAAAGTTAAACGTATTCATAAATTCTATCAAGAGTGCTGCCCGTGTGCTGCGAGTGGACGTGTCGGAGGCTGAGGTGGTGCGTGTCGTCTTGGAGGGCCTCAATCCCCAGGAGAGGTCACGGTTGGTGTTCTTGGAGAGACCGCGAAGCTTCGCGGATCTGAGCAGGGCTTGTGTCTTTGCCCGCACCATCCAGATGAATGATGAGACTCGCTCCGGTATTTCCGAATTCTCTGTCCCCTGTTCCACATCTGGTCAACAGCGGCCACCTACCCGGGACCAACGTAACGACTCTGAAAGGAAAAACTATAGTTGTTATACCTGTGGTAAGATGGGGCACTTGGCCCGGAATTGCCATTTCAAACGGTCGGAGGCCTCGAGTGAGAACCGCCCTTCAAAAAACGGCCCGCGTGGGGGGGGGTTTGAGGGGGCGCCGGTCCCTCCCCACTCGTGGTAACGTTAGCGCATCTCATGTTCCGTTATGTGCGGTTGAAACTGGGCACGCATCCGGGGAGCCCTATCCAAAGCCGATTCGTCCCGGCCTCTCCGTGTGTCCCTATCTCGAGTTGGAGGTTGGAAAGGGCCGTATTAAGGGCTTGGTGGACTCGGGATCGGCGCGGTTTTTGATCTCCTCCCGGGTTTACCAGCAGTTGGTTTTGAACAAGTGAGCCGGTTATCCAGGTAAGCTGTAGAATTTAGTTATACTTTTTTAAGAAGGTTAAAATTCTGAAGTATGGTTAATGTGGTGTGATGACAATGATGAGCGGCTCAACATCAATACGCCACCATCAAGCAAATTTAGCTGAGCGAATAAATTGAGAATTAGGTAGATATTTTATGGTATTATGCCATCAGAACCATTCTGCATACTTGAGTTTTATTTCGGATTGTATTAATAATACATGTAATGAAACAACGGGGTACACTCCTTCAGAATTAATTATCAACAAAGAACCAGTACATGTTTGGACCAAAACGATAAAAAGTCCACCCAACTACAATCTACCTATTCCATATAAGGTAGAAACCAGAATAGCAGAAGAAAGAATACAGAGAGAAGGCCAAAAGAGGGTAGAACGATATAATCGTACTCACAAGTTGGTAAGGTTTGTGGAAGGAGAGGAAGTGCTAGTAAAAGCGAATTCTGTATCCTCTGCCATAGATAATACCAGGGCCAAGTTCTTTCCGATATTCGTGGGACCTCTTATAGAATAGAAAAGCAGGTTGCAAGGTACATATACATATTAAAAGATATTGAAAAAAACAAAATTATAGGAAAGTACCATTTGGATAGTTTTAGGAAATATAGACAAAATATAGAGCAATAAAGAAACAATGGTTTGAGCCAATGAGTTATGTGAATCAAAAGTTGTCAAAGAAATATTTATAAATGTCTTTGAAGCAATGTCAATGTTAATAAGTAGTAGTTAAATAAATGTTAGTATTGTCGTTTTGATCATTGCCATCAATTAAATCAAATTTGTGATTAAAGCATTAATGTTCATATAAATCTCTAATATGTGTATGCCATGTTAGGATTAGTAACCTATTGTAATAACTAGTTATAAGGTAGAAGTAAGCAAAATTGTAATAGTGCAAAATGTGTGTGAGCAAAACCAACAGTGCAAGTTTTAAAATTTTAAAAATGTGCGTAACTTTACAAGAAGAAAAAAAATTAATGTATTTTTTAAATAATCAATTTTTTTATACCAAGTGGGGGTATATATAACGATTCATAAAGCCGACCCATCAGATCGTTATATGAAAGTGTCATACTGTGCGAGGAAAGCGGCGTAAGCAAGAGAGAGAGGGTATAATCACAGCTATCTGTGTCTAACATCGCCACTGCTACGAAGGTTGCCGGCACAGACATGAATTTTTATTCAATTATTTTTGTTAGTAAAACTGCAATATCTTCAAAACTGATAAATATACAGCAATTCTGAAACCTGCATAGTCTTCTGCAATTAAAGCTCTATAGGTAGCCAAAATATCAACCAATATAATTAACATTTACAGAAGTTATACAGAAGAAGAACGCCAAGAAAAATAACTAGAGAATTAGGCTAGGTACGAATTAGGTGTTTTCACACACTTACAGAGAAAGACCTAAGCAATAATATTCTGTGGTCAGATCTGTGAAATCACGTTTGTAAATACCCATAATAAAACGATTTACAAAGAGAGGAAGTATGTAATTAGCCAGTAATTCTCTACCATCTCAAACCTGTTAAGGGGCGTTTGGTAGACTTGTTCGATATTGTTTCAAATGGAAAACGCATGATTTATTTGGAACAACCAATCACAAAACTGTATTCAGAAGAGACGCCAACTCGGACTTGGGGAATCGAGCACTCTTCGTTCGAACATTAAATAGGCAAGACGTGCCAACAATAAGAATTTGGGGCGCAACAGGCTTGACATTTGTAACCGGCCAACCTGACAGAACATTGTGTAAAACCACCATTTGGAACCCATACATGAGTGGGGCTTTATAAACAGAAGCAAAATTTGGTTCCTAAAATGTGAAACTGTTTTCACATCGTCTTCTTTAAACCATAATGTAATCCACTGTCCTGCTCCACCACTTTCTTATTTCTGAAAATTAGTCGGTATTTCTTGCAATACCAAATTCAGCAGACAGCCCAGCTTTATAAAGTACACAGGCAAATTTATTTTCCGTCTTTGTCTTTCTCATATTCTTCTTCTTCCGCCTTTACTCAACCTTCGTCCAAAGCATTCACGATTCAGTAACATACAATGTTGCATTTAATGTGAAGCTTTTTGTCAGAAGCTGCCTTACATCTTTCTTAATATTGATAATTTCTTTATCAATTCCTGACGTTCACTAAACATTTGCTTCATCTTGACGTTTGTTTATGTTTACTTTCCTGTCCATAGCTAACATACATTATTGCAATCTGGTATGCACTATTTTAGTGATATAACTATAACATTCTAATTTGCTGCTCTGTGAGTTATGAAAAATTGATTAATATTTAATTGTAATCTTGATCTCTTTATTGCTGAAAACAACTTATAGAAAGAATATACAATACCCGCTTTCCAAAGTTGGCTTATGAGTAGGCCTATAACCCGGTGGGAAGAAGACCTGTAGGCAGGCCAGTCACAAGATGGCGGGAATGATGAGGGCGGAACAAGAGGAATTCAAGAAGTGCTGATTATGGATGCTGTCTTCATGACTGAGGTGAACTCATTTTTTTGTTAACTCCGTTCCTATAGAATATTCTATAATACCTCATATCGTTGCACACAATTATTTAAATTATTTACAGTTATAATTTCTACCCCATGTTAAAGCTTTGTTGTTTGCTTTTTTGCTAATGATCGTCTTCCGATGAACAATAACTATTTTAAATACAGAACATACAACAATAATTCAAAAACGATAATCATGTTCTTTAATGTATATTTGTTTCTATATAATAGTTCATTTATAATTGTTCCAAACAATAGTTTCTGCAGGCCTTACATTAGTGCATGTGGTACCGAAAATATCGCAATTTCCTTTGTTTTTAACATGTGTAAGCGGATTCCTTTGTGTACACAAATGCTAATAAACGTAAAAGTAGAAAAGCACAATTTTACACTCCGTTCTTAAAAAAAGAATTACTATTTTCATATATTTTTGCGTGGTAGATAGTATTTATTCTTTTAGGTAAAATACGTTTTAAGCTACACTAGACACTACATTCCTTTTTTAATCTGATTTTTCTTGTGAGAATATAATTTGGCACCAGCTTATTAACACCGGTGTACCTTTAGAGGAACTCTTTGCAAGACATCATTTGTAAAGGATTTACCTCAAGGGCAAAGTAATCCAAACGTCTCTACCTATTGTAGGTACAATAAACAGTTCGACGAGGGAAGCAGAGTTCCTTCAATAACAACGAGATATTTACACATCGATACAAATAGAACAATCCACTCCACAGGGCAGATCGTGACAGCATACGGTTTAGTGGGCAGTCGTTTCTCCCTGTCGTGGTGAATGGTGTGCAATACACTGTTGCTAAAGGCCGTGCCCTGTGACCTCTAGCTCTAGAAAGGCTCTAGAAGGATAAAGGGAAGACAAAATGTCTTCTGCCATCAAGACATTTTATGTGTAATAATATTTTTATATTTTAACTACCAGGTACCCGCGGCTTCGCAAGCGAATATATATATGATTGTTGTGGTAACTGTCGAGTTGGTAAATTGCTAATGGTACGTCTATATTAATAATATTCTTATATTGTAAGTTAGGAATATCCAAAAAGTGCGAAGCAATAGATCCATCATGCATGTTTCCTCGATACGTAAAATCAAAATTTGATAATTTAGTAGATATTTACAAACATTCAGTAACACAATTAGATGAAATGTTTATTCATATAGAATAATATAAATAGTGTATACATAAGTATACTGATATCAGTTAGTCGAAATCTTACGTGCTAAGTCAGTCTTAAACTTTTTGGTAGGAGCCTTATATACGTAAATGTATCACAGTCCAGTATACTCAGTTTTTATATACATTTTTACACCAGCGGCTCGTTATAAACTACATTTTTTCGTTCTGCCGTTATCAGAGCAAATAAAGAGCTCGCTACTTCTGCTTACTCGAGAACATGCCACATACAGTTGTCCGTGAGAAAAGTAAGCAGCTCTTAAATCCACACCGGCTGTACGTACAGTTTGCCCTTGTGACTTATTGATAGACTTTGCAAACATAAATTAACCGGAAACAGAAGTCTTTTAAATTGAAATGGAAAGTTATTGGGTATAATTGGAATTCTTTGAATAAATACTGTTTCTCCTTTGCCGCAGCCTGTTATGTTTGCCGCAGCATGTTGAAGATAGTCGCTTCGATGATATCGTTACGACGGTCTATTCGATCGTTGTAGGTACAGTGGAAACAAAATAAGTACAAGACACCAATTAAGTCACTAATCACACCTTTAATTGTTACAGTAAAACAGTTCGTAATTAACAACACAGTCTCTACAACAAATCAAATGAAAATTGTACACACGCAATAAAATGTCCACAAATATTAAAACTCAATTGTATTGCAATTATACGGTCTGATTATAAAACTCAACACTTCAGTAATAACTACTTGAACGTACACAGTAATAACTCGAACCGCTCTGGAAATATATCGCAGTAATACTCTCGAACCGCACTATTAAATATCTCGCATTGAACTGAAAAACTAAGGCCGCTACCCGATGTATTTATAGTCACGCTCACACACCAGAAGCTTCCAAACTGCGTCTTATCTCTCGTGCACTACGTAATTACTACGGCCTTGACACAGTCCGAGCGCCCGAGCGAAGCCCGGCACAGTCGAAAAATTCTCGCAAAATGCGTCTAGTAGCACGTACACCACACGCTTACATCGAGATCTTTCTGGCACATTCGATAAACGTGTAGATTGTTCTGTGCTGTCGTAGCACCGCCCCCTCCTTAAGTCTGTTCGTCCCGAACTGGCAAAGCGTCTCTAAATTTGTATTTAGTCAGGCGATCTAGGTGGACGACCTTGAACTTTCGCTGTCCTTCCTGTTGAATCCGATAAACAACATCGTTAATTCTTTTTTTTACAGTGTAGGGTCCTTCCCAGTTAGACTGGACCTTAGGTGAGCGACCACGACGGCGCTTTGGATTGAACAACCAGACCTGATCTCCTTCTTGGAAACCCACACTATTGCTGCGAATGTCATACCGAGTTTTCATTTTATCACTGGCAATCTTCAGCCGTCCTCTTACCAAGCGATTCATTTCTCGCAGTTGGTTTTCTAATTGTGAGGAATAGTTCTTTGGCTCTTGGGACTGAGTCTCAGGTGATCCAAACATCAAGTCCCCAGGAAGTCGTATCTCCCGCCCAAACACCAATTTTGCTGGAGTCATGCCGGTTGTGTCATGTACTGACGACCTATACGCCATAAGGAATAGTGGTATACGTTGGTCCCAGTCTGTTTGGTTCTCGTCAACAACTTTCGAAAGATGCTGCTCAAGTGTCCTGTTGAATCTCTCAACCATCCCGTCCGACTGAGGATGCAGAGGCATTGTCCTGGTCTTTCGAATTCCAAGTAGCCGGCATAATTCTTTAAACACTCCTGATTCGAAATTTCTCCCTTGATCCGTATGGATTTCCATAGGGGCTCCGTAAAGGCAACAGAAGTTTGAACTAACTGCTTTGCCACAGTGGTAACCTCCTGATTTGGAATCGCGTAGGCTTCCACCCACTTAGTAAAGTAGTCACCTACAACCATGATGTACCGGTTTCCATCGTCAGTAACTGGAATGGTCCAGCAATGTCTATGGCAATCCTCTCGAAAGGTTGTCCAACGTTATACAGTCTCATTTTTCCCCTGCTTCTGGTTTGTGGGCCCTTGCTTGCAGCACATATTTCACACGTCCGAACCCATTCCTCTACGTCGTGGCGAAGATGAAGCCAATAGAATCGCTTCCGTATTTTGTCAAGGGTTTTGTTAACGCCAAGATGGCCTCCAGATGTTCCATCATGCATCTCCTTCAAAACAGACTGCACTTTACTTCGGGGAACTATCAACTGCATGACCACGTCTCGTCCATCTGCACTTTCCCAAGCCCTTTTCAGCAATCCGTTTTCTAAGGTGAGAGATTCCCATTGTGCCCAGTAGCCCTTCAGCACTTCGGAACCATGGCAGATAAGTAGTATATAAATGTTCTTTCTGGGACAGGTCAGAGGTCTAGGACAAGGTCAGAGGTCATGTCAAGAGGTCACCTTATCAGTGATAACCCCGCCTTATCAGCGATGACCCCAATTAAAATCCAATTAACCCCCGCCTTATCGCTGATAACCCCAATTGACCTCGAATTAATCAGCAGATAACCCCGTTGACCTTTCGTAATCACCAGATAACCCCGTTGACCTTTTCTAATCAATGTAAACACGACCTCGAGGTCACTAGACCGTAACACACTGACCTAGTAAAAAACGTAAACATAAACAAACTGTCTAGTGATAACGTCGTAAACATGACCTCGACAACACGCTGACCTAGTAAAAATGTAAACATAAACATTCCGAGTTCGTTGACACGACCGTAAAAAACGTAAACATAAACAAACGTTCTTGTGATAACGTCGTAAACATGACCTCGACAACACACTGACCTAGTAAAAAATGTAAACATAAACATACACGTCGGCTTTGTACATTTAAAAACGTAAACATAAACATTCCGAGTTCGTTGACACGTAAACTGTTTTTTTTCCTTTTACAGTGCAGATAGCGTCGTCTTCATCTAATCTATTACATTCAAATGTAACGATTGTCATGGTATACAGATAAGATATGAATTAGCTTAGTCGGTAACGTGCAACTATGTTATTCTAATAATAGATTCTATGTAAGGTAAGTATCAATTGTTCAATCCCTAGCTAATTCATACTTTTTTTGAATAAAAAAATATATTGATTTATATATAATACTTGTTAGCAGTTGATTTATTAGTGTTTCAACGTGAATTCTGAAAGCAACATCTTTGTTAATAACATGTCGGTAGTTAAAAATTTATTATATATAGTAATTGTTCCAATATTACTAATAAATTCTTTAGCCGATAATACAACACAGATTGAAGTGGATAGAGCTAAGCAATATTTATATGAATATGGTTATCTTCAAACAGACGATGAATCTTCGTTGCAAACTGTAAATGAAACAGATATTACTAATGCGTTACTTATATTTCAAGAATACTATAAATTACCTACTGATGGTAAGCTAAATAATGAAACTATAAATTTAATGTTAAAACCTAGGTGCGGTAATAGTGATATTATTTTTGATTATCGAGTATCCAGTTTTAAATGGAACAAACCTGAAGTAACATGGCATTATTATTTAGCGAATCAAGAGGTGTTAGAGTTGACTAAACAAGCTTTTGCAGTATGGGAGGAAAAGTCTGGTATACGTTTTAAACATGATAGAGTAAATACAGATATTTTAATTTCTAATAAACGATTGAAACATATGATGCAAAAAGAATCGTGGCAATGTACGAGAACGTTTGACGGCAAAGGTGGAACATTAGCACATGCATATTTTCCTGATTATAATAATTCAAGGCGAGAAATTCATATTGATGAAGATGAAAAGTGGTCATATTCGATTGATAACGTTGTTCCTCTTGACCACACAAGTTTGTATGCAACTTTAATACATGAAATCGGTCATGTTTTAGGTTTATCACATTCAGATGTATCAGATTCTGTAATGTATGCTTATTATAACGGTAAAATCGAGTTAGGTGATGATGATGTTTTAGCCATTCAAAATTTATATGGTAAGGCAGGAAGTACTTTTATATCATCTTTCATACCGATGTCACCATCTTCTTCAGTACCAAAGATAGAAGACGAGCATCCTATAGATACAAATAAAATCGATCTTTGTAATTTTAAAAATATTAATTTATTTTTAATTGCTGATAAACGATTATATATATTATATGAAAAATGGTTGTGGATATTAAATCCGGCAGAGATGATATATACCAAACCGCTAATAATAAAACATTGGTTAACGTTTCTTCCAAAAAACTTCACAAAAATTTTAGCTGTATATCAACGACCATCTGGTGAGATAGTTATGTTTATAGATTCTTTGGTATTCATGTTTGATTTAACGAGTCTTAAATTAAGTCATGGTTATCCGAAACATATCCAGTCTTTATTTAACATACAACCGGATAATTTACATGCGGTATTCAACAGTTATACAGGTAAAACTTATATATTTCATGATGATAATTATTATAGAGAAGTCAATGAGTGTACGTTCACTACTAAATCATGGGGTTATATATCTGAAACATTTCCTGGAATTCCGCCTAAAATCGATTCATCATTTAGATTTTCTGATGGTAATTTATACTTTTTTAAAAACAATACTGTGTATGTCTTTAATGAATTTACGGGTGAGTTAGTTAGAACAGAAAAAAATAATCTATCGATATTTGGATTGAAATGTGTAAATGATGATGTACTATATAAATTGAAAGAATTAATATTACAATTGATAATACAAAAGAAAGGTCAATCGATATCAAACAATAGTCGATAGTAATGTTGATGAAGAAGAATAAAAGTTCAGTTTCTAAGAACATAATGATTTGAACGTACAGTTGTGAAGAATACGTGAAGCTGTTAACATGGAGAAAGGAAATATTCATGCTTTCAATTGGTATATATATTGCATAGAATCTACTGATTCAACGTTTAATGAAATATGTTATTTTGTAAATAATGAATTTTCTGAAGCAAATGTTACTATAATTGAAAATGAACAAATTATCAAGATACAATTTCCAGCGATTTGCTTGTATGATGATATATTACAAAGGTTAGAAAAATATCGAAATCAATTAATAATCGATATTGATTTTGAAGAAGAATACAAAACTCTCCGTTGGAAGTAGTTAGTTAGTAGAGGCTCAACAAGTTGGACGCAATGTCAAAAATGGCGAAGTTGTGCGAAAAATTGAACCCCTGTAAGTTATTGCAAGATTTTTTTGAAGAAGCAGGATTTATTTTTAATGGTGATTTAGACAGTATTGTGTGTCGTGAGTGTGGATTTAAAACGAGAGGATCTTTATCTATTTCACATATTCAATTTATGCACAAACTATTTAATTCAGAATGTAAAATGGTATGTTATATATATGATAAATATAATAATTATGCATTATACAGTATATTATTACATATTGATGATATAATGAATGCGAAAAAATGTATATCAGAAACTGAAGAAATCATGAAGTTAACATTTTGCTGTTGGCCTAAACGTTTACCACGAGTTGATAATTTAGTATCGGCAGGTTTTTTGTATACTGGTGTTGACGATGATGTAATGTGTATAGACTGTAAAGTTATACTTCACGATTGGCAAGACACAGACGATCCATGGTTTGAACACGCTAAGGCATCTCCAAATTGTTTACTTGTTAAATTACACAGAGTCATAAAAGATGGCTTCATTGAGTGACAAAAGTGGAAAGTGTATTGAAGACTTTTTTAAAAATCAAAGATTTGTTGATGATTCGGATAATATTGTTTGTTCTAAATGTGGTTTTAAAACGAAATGTTTTAATACTATTACGCATATTCAATTTATGCACAAACTTTTGTATCCGACATGTAAAACTGTGCGTTATATATCTTATAAATATGAAGACTATATCAGATCAAAAAAGTGTGTTGCTAATTTTGTTAATATATTAAAGTGAAAATAAAATTTATAAAAAAAAGAGTTGATGTGTTTTTGTTAGTTATTTGTTTAACCTTAGGATAACCTTTAGTTAATTAATGTTGTTTATTCTTAACAAAGTAACCTTTGATAATAAAAAGTTATCAGTAATTTATATTGACGTATTTACAAAGTAACCTCTGATAAACTAAGGTCGTAGATGTAAACAGTTGTTAATTAGTTGTTGTACTTTGATACAAAGTAACCTCTGATAACTAAGGTTATAGATTTAAACAATTTTAATTGTTATTGTACTTTGAATAATGAGCATCAGACAGGAGATAAGTAATGAATTGCATAAGCAAGCGAGAAGAAATTTTCCTACACGCAATGTCGAACTGAAAGGTATTCACGATTTATATCAAGCTGACCTTGTAGAAATGATTTCTTTTTCAAAGTTAAATAAAGGTTATAAATATATACTAACAGTGATAAATTGTTTTAGTAAATTTGCATTTGCAGTTCCGTTAAAATCAAAAGTCTCACACGAAATTGTAAAAGCTCTAATGCCTATATTACATGTAAACAAAATGAAACATTTGCAAACTGATAAAGGAAAAGAATTTTACAATTTACCGATTCAGCAATTATTTAATCGTTATAATATAAATCATTATTCGACTTATTCAGATAAAAAAGCCTCTATCATTGAACGTTTTAATCGTACTTTAAAAAACCATATGTGGAAGTGGTTTACTACAAGTGGAAAGTATACATGGATCGAAGTACTTCCTCAGTTATTGAAAAAATATAATAATACTGTACACAGAACTATAAGTATGAAACCTAAAGATGTTAATATAAGTAATGAGAAAAGGGTATTGATACAAATAAATAAAAAACGAATATTTGTTAATAAGAAACCTGCGAAATATAAAGTTGGGGATAGAGTGAGAATTAGTAAATACAAACAAATTTTTACCAAAGGTTATTTACCAAATTGGACAAATGAAATATTTACAATTCATAATATTAAACAAACAGTACCTAGAACATATATTTTAAAAGATGATACAGGAACCGTATTAGATGGTGGATTTTACGAACAAGAAATTAGTAAAACAAAATACGACAATATATTTTTAATTGAAAAAATATTAAAACGTAAAGGTAATAAACTACTTGTTCAGTGGTTAGGATACGATAAGTCGCATAACAGTTGGATTGATAAAAACCAAATCATTTGAACTATTTTTTTAATAATGAAAATAGTGCAGCAAACAAAAAAAATACGTATTTGTAATTTTGATAAATCTATGGAGAAAAAAGAAAGAGTCCATAGCGAGTTGTTACCAAATAATGTCAGGGCCCTTATCATTGGGCCAAGTAATACTGGTAAAACAAACCTAATGCTTAATCTTTTGTTCAGTCCTAATGGTTTATGTTTTGAGAACGTTTATGTTTTTTCAAAATCGTTGTATCAGTCAAAGTACAAATTTTTAGAAACAGTTTTATCAGGTATACCAACAATAAAATACTATAAATTTTCAGAAAATGATCAAGTCATTCATCCTGATGATACTGAACAAAATTCAGTTATTATATTTGATGATGTAGCATGTGAACAACAAGATAATATAAGAAATCATTTTACAATATGTAGACATAAAAATAATAATGTTATTTATATATGTCAAACATATGTTCGAATCCCAAAACACTTGATTCGTGATAACGCGAATTTAATAATTATTTTTCAACAAGACGAACTAAATTTAAAACATATATACAGAGATCATGTTAATACTGATATGACATTTGAAATGTTTAAAGAACTTTGTTCTAAAGCATGGACAAGACGCAAAAAAGGCTTTTTTGTTATAGATAAAGAAAGTGATATGAATTGTGGCGGTCGTTATCGTTTTGATTTTGATATCTATATTACTAATTTGTAATCGAAAATGTTTTTATTACTTGTCAATATGTCATCGAAGAAGTCACGTTCCCTTGACAAGCAAGAGAAGCTTGTCAATGAAATTAAAAAAATAAGAAAAAATATTCGAAAAAAACATCAGACTCTAACACAAAATGTTATTGATGAAGAACAGTTTGCAGAAAAATCGTTGAAACCTATTATCACTCCGTTACAAAAGTTAGTACAAGAGAAAACGAATTCGTCATTGAGTAAAAAAGAAGAACAACAATTAGATGTTGAAATGGACGATATTCAGTCGCGTTTACAAAACAAAAGGTTTTCAGAAGAGACCGAAAACATCCCAATATCGAACAAACGAACAGTAGAAACACCGTTACCATTGCCGCGTGAAGAAGAAATAACGTATGAAACCTTACCCACGGTTGAAGAATTGATGTCAACATCAAAAGGACGACAATCAATTGAACCTTTTATCGATATATGGTTTAAAGGTCCGTTAATAAGACACTATATGCGTAAATTTTTTGATGACAGTAATCATGATATTGATCATGTTTTTGGTCCATATTTTGGAGATAATAATATTTTAATGTTAGGTAAATACCCTTTAAAGACTGATGAAAGTGATATTATTACAATTAATAATGTTATGTACAAAGGTACACCTGGTTTGTACGATCTCATTTTTATGAAAACCCCAAATGCTTATGTATATTCACAAGAAGATTTAGACGACTACTCGCGTATAATAAGTGAAACCGCGGCATATTTAAGTTTAAAGACAAACAGAGTTAAAAGCAGTACTAGTTACAAATATAAAAATATAATTAAGCCTATTATTAATAAGCTTTCACAATCATCCGCATCAAAAGTTGGAAGTAGCCGATTGCATAGTGATACAGAAGGTCGCGGTTTATTAAATTTCAGTAACAATAAAGCAGTGTTTGTGTACTGGAATAATGTAAATGAATTATGCGATAGATTAAAATTATTGATTGCTTCACAAAGTGCAGGTCATTCGGGTCATGAAAATGAAATATTATCAATTATTGAAGAGCTACAGGAGGCCGGTATAATAAAAGAAGACGCAGCAACGTTTGAAGCGATATTTTCAAAATGAGTATCGATAAATTCGGACACTATAGTGGTGACTTAGCGGTTAGTTCCAACGTTCAGCGTGGACCGCCTGGAGAAGGATTTAAATTAACTGACGACGGAAATTTTAATATAAGTAATAAACGATTATGTAATGTGGGCGATCCTGAATTGGATGATGATGCCGTAAATGTAAAATATATGAGAACAAATTCGATTACTTTAACAAATACAGACGATTGTTACGATGTTAAGATGAAAAAAGTTATTAATTTAGCCGATCCTAACGAACCTTGTGACGCTGTAAATAAAAATTATTTAGAAAATGCTACTAAATCATATTTAGCTGATAGAATACCAATTAAGGTGGATAATAATCCAGTGTATTCATTCAAGAATAATCGTGTGTCTCATATCGCACCACCTGTTTATAAATTTGATGCTGCCAATAAACTTTATGTTGATAATAAATTACCTGATGAAAAAACACAAACTAATTGTTGTGATTTCAAGCAAAAAAGGTTAATTAATGTAGCAGATCCTATTAATTTGCTTGACGCTATAAATAAACAGACTTTATTAACAGGTATAAATAATACAAAAGATGAATGTAAACGATATATAGATGATAAAATATATTATTTACGAAGTGAAGAGGAAAATAGTATAGATTTTAATGAAAGCAGATTGACTAATGTTGCTGATCCTAAAGATGATACAGACGTTATAAATCAAAAGACTTTAACAAGAGTTATGAATGCATTTAAATTAGATCTAGAAGACTATAAAGTTAACAGCACCTTAGTTAGAATATTATATAAATTATATAAGGAGTGCACTAAAGATAATCCTGTTAAAACTATAAACGAATTTCGCATTGTATATATAATACAAAGTTTATATGAAACGTCATAAATGCATCTGTATCCAAACAAGATAGAAGGCGGTGGTCTAGTGAGTAATATTCTTGGAAAAGTTATAAACAAATCAATTGATTTATTACCTGTCGAACTTCATTTACCCGGTTATCAGTATTGTGGACCCGGTACAAATTTAGCGAAACGCTTACAAAGAGGTGATCCAGGAATTAATAAGCTTGACGCTGCTTGTAAACAACACGATATTGCATATTCAAAGTATTCAGATTCTACAAATCGCGCTAAGGCTGATAAGGAATTAGCTGAAAGAGCTTGGGAACGTGTTAAATCAAGTGACGCATCGTTCGGGGAGAAAGCTGCAGCGTGGTCAGTAACTAACATAATGAAAGCTAAAAGTAAATTTGGTGGGGGAATTAAAAAAAAAAAAAAAACTATGTCTAACAGAGTTTATAATTATTTAAAACGTTTTGCTGGTAAAAGTGGAAAAGGTTTATATTTGAGACCGTATAAAAAAACAGGAGGAGGTCTAAAAAAGAAAAAGAAAAGAAAAATGAAACAAAGACGACGAAAATAATAAAGAGTATTCCTATACGTCCGCTTTCAATTCAAGATTTACTACTGTATGTTAAACAATTAAAGATTCCTAATTTCAGAGGAGTGTTTATGCGTGACACATTACCGTTACACGCTGGAATTTGGCAAAATGAAACTGGAATAGTTAATTTAGATAATAGTTATGGTCATGGTACTCACTGGGTATGTTATTTTAAACGTAAAAATAAAGTTAATTATTTTGATAGTTTTGGTAATTTAAGACCACCTATCGAACTAATTAATTACTTTTATTCATCAAATCAACGATCTATCGAAATCGTTTATAATTATACACGAAGACAAAATATGGATGCAGTCAACTGCGGTCATTTGTGTTTACAGTTTCTCAGTAATAATGTTTTGTCTAAGCGGTAAAGGATCCGTATTAACATGTGATATTTTTCCACCAATCGAGTTAAGTGATGAAAAATGGGAACTAGGATTAATTGACTTTATGACATATCATTCAATACCTAATATAGAGGAAGGAATTAACAATGTATTATATTATGGTACTGATAAGAAAATAGTATTGCCTACTGGCTCTTATGAAATTTCAGATATCGCAACGTTTATTAACGATTACTTAATTCAACATGATGAAAATGTAAAAATAATTATAAAGGCGAATAATAATACATTAAAAAGTGAAATTTATTCTAACGTTCAAATTGATTTTAGTAAACCCGATTCGTTAGCAACCATATTAGGATTTGAAACATGTATAATAAATCCAAATAAATGGTACAGTTCAACCTTACCGATAAGTATTGTTCGAGTAGAGAGCATCCGATTGATTTGTAATTTAATTAGCGGTTCGTATAACAACGGAATTCCAGATCACATAATACACGAATTCTATCCTAGTGTTCCGCCAGGTTTTAAAATTGTTGAAAAACCTACCAACGTGATATATTTACCAGTAAACACATCTAGGATACATAATATTGTAGTAAGACTAGAAGATCAACAAGGAAGACTGATTAATTTTCGAAACGAAATAATAACGTTACGTTTGTATTTGAGAAAACAATAATAATGGGTCTTATTTTTTATTACGGAATCAATAAAACAACTGCAAATAAGCCAATTACAAGTAGTAAAGATATGAATATCGACCGGTTAACACCACAAAACCTGAAATTTCTACAGTCATTGGGATTAACAGTAATAAAGGATTATTTAAACAAAAAATGAACCTTAATATTCAAAACGTAAACGCTAGCATTCTAAATATTATAGAAGATGTTGTGTATCAAGATGAATCGATAGTAGGATTAGCTTATCACACTCATCTACCGTACACCTCTACTACATTCAATAATAATGATGAAATTAGAATTCCAATTAATCAACAAGATGTGTACACATTACCGAGTGAAAGTTACCTTCATATAAAACTAGAATACACTAATAATAATGGTATATATGACCAAACTTTAAAATTATGTTCAAATGCTTTAGCATTTTTGTTTGATGAAATTAGATACGAAATAAGTGGATCAGAAGTCGATAGAGTTAAAAATCTTGGAATAACATCAACAATTAAGAATATGTTAACGATTAAACCATACGAAATTAACACTTTAGAAAATAGTGGATGGGCCTCAGATTTAATAAGTCATATGGCACCATCATCAAAAGATATTAGCTTCTGTATCCCATTAAAAAGGTTGTTCGGATTTGCTGAAGATTTTAAAAAGATTTTGTTAAATGTAAAGCAAGAATTAGTTTTAATTAGAGCGTCCACTGATAATAATGCAGTAATTTTACTTGAAACAGTAAACACATACAAATTTAAAATAAAATATATATCATGGAGAATTCCGTATGTTTATGTTAACGACGTAGTAAAGGTAGATTTTCTGAAGATAGTACAAATTGATCGACCTTTATTAATGCCGTTTCGAAAATGGGAACTTTACGAGTATCCGTCTGTGCCAAAAGCAAACAAACTTACTTGGACTGTTAAAACGTCATCACAATCAGATAAACCTCGTTACGTTATTGTAGGTTTTCAGACTGACAGGAAAAATAATGTACATAAAAACCCAGCACATTTTGATCTTGCCTCATTCTATAACGTAAAGTTATATTTAAATTCAGAATACTATCCGTATGATAATTTTAATGGTGAAACGTCGATTCTACATGAGTATTATTCATTATTTCAGTCCTCGTATTATTACAACAGTGAAAATTCGCCAATGATAAATCGTTCAAACTTTCTAACGTATACACCTTTTTGTGTAATTGATTGTTCAAAACAAAATGAATCATTAAAAACTGGTTCAATAGACATTCGTCTGGATATTGAGACGTCAACAGACATACCGGAAAAAACTACTATCTACTGTCTCATTTTTTATGATACAATTATGCAATATACGCCTTTATCTGGTACTGTAAGAAAAGTATTTAAAATATAATTACGTTGATAAAAAGTGTATCAGTTCTGCTGTTGCACGCAATGGAATACGTTATCGATTTTCAAGGTTTTCGCGATGATGGAAACAATTTCATTTTTAAAGAACTTTGTATTCAGTGTGTACAAGATAACAAATTTTCTGGTGCTAGTGATCAGTATTTGTTTTTACCACCATTTAATTACAAACATTTATCAGAGAAGAAAAAAAACGTTAATAAATGGATTAAAACCAATCTTGGACTTAGCTGGAAGTGCGGTCTTCAAGATTATAACGATCTAGAGTTTATATTAAATAAATATATGAACGGTAAATGTATTTATGTTAAAGGATCAGAAAAAAAAGTAGCATTAGAAAAAGAATTTAATTGTTATGTGAAAATAGTAGATATGGAAACACTCGATTGTCCATCCTTAAAAGTGTTAAAACAGCAGACTCCATATTCTATTCACTGTCCTTTCAAACATAATTTGTATTATTGTGCTTTAAATAATGTACATCATTTAAGTAAGTGGATTATCGAATACTGGAACAGTGTATTACAAATTAAAGAAATTGAAAGTGTGGGGACTGTATGATTTACGTAGTTGATATTTTGATCTCCTACTTACGCAAAACTTATATCAGTTCTGCTGTTGCACGCAATGGAATACGTTATCGACTGTCAAAGTTTTCGCGATGATGGAAACAATTATATTATTAAAGAATTGTGTGTGCAACCTATAGTAAACGCTAAATTCGCTGGTATTTGTAATCAATACTTATTCTTACCTCCATTCGATTATAGACATTTATCAGAAAAGAAAAAAAAAGTTAATGACTGGATTAACAATAATTATCTTGGACTTAGTTGGAATTGTGGATTAACAGAATATAGTGAACTTCCAGTAATATTAAACTCATATATATATGGAAAGTGTATTTATATAAAAGGACGTGAAAAAAAAATAACTTTACAAAAAGAATTGAACTGTCATGTAAAAATAGTGGATATTGAATCACTCAAGTGTCCATCTCTAAGCGTTTTGAAGAAGCAGTCTGTAAATAGTATACGTTGTCCATATGATCACTCTTCAACAAACTGTGCATTAAGTAACGTGTTTTATATTACTAAATGGATAATTCAATATTGGAACTGTTTGTGTGATGAACATGATGAAGAAACTAAAAGAATAAATTGTTGGGACTGTATGATTGCTTAACTTTTATTGTAATTATATGTAAAATAAAGGTTTTTAAAAAAATAAAAAATTTAAAAAACATTTTCATTTTTGATTTATTACTTACTAAATACAAAGCATACATGTATAAATATAATTTTTTCTATTACAAAAAACATATAATTACCATTCATAAACATACATACATTCTTTTACAATACAAAATTGTTGTACTACATACAAAAGATTCGATGATTTTTTATATTACAAAAAACATATAATTACCATTCATAAACATACATACAATATGATTTTCTTATACCAGCTTTTTTTTTGTTACATATAATATAAGTTTTTTATACTAAAAAACATATACATATAATTATATAATATATACAATGTTTATTTTTATACCAGCTTTTTTTTTACTTACAAAAAACAATATGATAAAGAGGAACTTCAAAAGTTTTTAAATTTATTTTTTTAACGTTTTGAATAGTCGATAAATGTTTCGCTACATTTAGAACCATTTTGTACAATTGAATATATTTCGGATCTTTTTCAGATCCAACTAAAAACGTGGTTCTATAAACAGCTTTAGTCCATCTGTCTTTTACCTCAATTCCTTTCAAATCTTTGGTATCTATGATTTCAATCTTCAGTAGATAACGTCCCGTTTCCCCAGGTGTTTTTAAGGTTTTTCTTGTTCCATTCGATTGGAACATTACAGATTGTTCAAACAAACTACTCTTTCTTTCACTCTTAGATTTTCTTACGGATGTAAATATTTTTTCAAGTTCTCTCTCATCATCACCATCATCATCATCATTATCATCATTATCATCATCATCATCATCATTATGATCAATATCAATATCAATATCGTTACCAACGTAAATATTTTTCATATTAAAATCAAGATAATTTTTTATTAAATTATTTAATATAACAAAAGTTGATTTAATTATATTTTTTTCATTAAAATTTGGAATTGTATTGATTATATTATCATAAATTTCTTCAATGTCAAATAGGTAATTATTAAGTTGAACTATTTTGTCCTGCGAATTCACATCTAACTTAATTTCCAGAGCAATTTTTATTCGTTTTACTACCTCACTCAATCTCATATATAATGTTATAACCTCTATATTGTCAACATTAATTAATTCTGTTTTAACACTTTTCATGCACATTTCCCAACTTTGGATTGAAGTCAGACCTAAGAAGTAGAATAATTTGAATACTTCTTCTAATGACATAACGGAGTCCATGATTACTTGATAGAAGGTAAGATTGAAATGTCAAAATCTATAACATACAAAATAAAAATTTGTTAACTAAACAAAGACAAATTACAGATAGAGAAACGTACAGAGCGCATTATTTGTAACTGGTAACCACGAATCCCTTGAAAAAAATATTAGTCATATACTACAAAATAATAATTTGTTAACTAATCAAAGACAAATTACAGATAGAGAAACGTATAGAACGCATTATTTGTAACTGGTAACCACGAACCCCTTGAAAAAATATTAGTCATATACTAAACAAAAACAAATAATTTATAACCAAGATAAGAAACGTATAGAACACATTATACCTTCACTTTACATGTTTTTGAAACATACATATTAAAACATAGAAAAGACTTATAACAAAGATAAATAATTTTGAATAGAGTATAAAACATTATATATGTACATATGAATGAGATACTGGATCTAAACATAAAATTTTTAAACTATAAATCCTTTATTAACTTTTTTATAAACGGTCTTAGAGTTGACTCTGGTCTGTCAACTATCATTTTTAATTTTACAATTTCTTCGGATGTTAACCTTTTTGTTGAAAAAAACCATTTAGAAAGAAGACGGTCCTCCTCCTGTTTTAAATGTAAGAAACGATTCTCCTGTGTTGATAATTCTTGATCCATCAAGATAGATGATACAGACGTTAACGGTTCAAAAAACAGCTGTAAATGTGATCTATGTAAATCAAATACGGTTTAAAAATGACATAGGAAACACTTATAACAAAGACAAATTAATTTTTTTGAATAGAATTTAGGAAAGATTTATAACAAAGATTAAATTTTGAAGAGTATAAAACTTAATTAAAAAAAAAATGACATACGAAAAACACAACTCATTTACAGATAACCAAGAATCACTGTACATGTTCTTGAAAAAAATATTTTAAAACAGTAAATTAACATAAGATAATATTGTTACCTTAATGACGATCGCAGACTGTAATAGCTGGTACGTTTCTGGATGTTGAATCATAATTTTCAATCGGTTTATATACACAGAAAATGTGTTATCAGTTTCATTGTAGTTAATACAGTTACACGTTCTCAATAGTAGGAGATCAAAAGATCAAGTAAATAACTTGTTTACCGAATTCATTATCAGTTGCGTAAGTAGGAGATCAAAAGATCAAGTAAATACCGACGAGATCAAAAGGTTACGTAAATCGAAAGATCAAAAGATCAAGTAAATAACTTGTTTACCGAATTCATTATCAGTCACGACGAGATCAAGAGGTTACGGCGTCATCGGTTGATTGTTAGTATAAATAGTCGTACAGTAAAAACAACAAGTCATAGCAAAAGATTGATTCAGCATAGGTCTCAACAAAATTGTAAGTATAATTTATCAACAGTAACTAATAAATAAAGATTTTTAATTTTTTATTAGTATGTTGTAATCACATGTAAGCAATCACGTTGTCTGATAATAAGTAAAAATATACTCGTATAGATAACAAAAACATCCAAAATATTCTTTTACAGTAGCTAATAAACTCGTTTACAACTTTTGATTTCAGTTAACATGGAAAAAAATCTGCCTTTCAAAAAACGTCAGTTTATTAGAAACGAAAATTTTAATAATAGAAACGATCCTCAATCTGGACCTTCACATGCACAAGATTCGCATGTCAGATATCAAGTGTCCGATTCATTTATTAATACAAACGATCCTCTACCTGGGTCATCGCACGTACAGGATACAGAACCTGATCCATCGCACAGCAGACCTCAAGCGTCTGATTTTAATAGCGCAAACGATCTTCAACCTGGACCGTCACACGATTGGTATCAAACGTCTGATTCGATAAGTTTATCACCATCATCAGCATCATCATCATCATTGTATAATAATAGAAAAACAAGTAGATTAAGGAATACAACAATTGAAAATGAATTCATTGAAATTGAGAATGCGTTCAAAGGTAACTTAAAAACATTTTTTTATAAAAATACCAACGAACATGTTAAAGATATCTGTTTATTATTATTACATTTAGAACTAATAATAATAAATATTTTATATAATATGGTTTCGTTATATAACGCAATTAAATTTAACATGGTAGTAGAATGCACTTACGTAAGACCTGTTTTAAATGATTATCAAGATAGATCATTTAAAACTAAAAATATTACTCTCTTCCAAAGTAGTTCACTAACAAGTATAATACGAGATATCAATAATAATATTTGCTCTGAAGAAGAGACATATTTACAAAAAGGATCCGGATGGACTTTACATTCAATAGATGGAATTTTATTAAGAATAAATCGTTTCAAACCGTTAAAAGGCAGCTCGTACATCCCACTACCGTTACATTTAATCACAAAAAAATGTATAATTAATCCCAAAAATAACGATTATTTATGTTTTAAATGGGCGATTCTTTGTCGTTATATAAAAAACTCACATCCAGAGCGAATTAATTTTCGATATAAGCATATCGAAAATAAATTTAATTTTAATAATATTAATTTTCCTACACCATTAAGAGATATAAAAGTTTTTGAAAAGAATAATAACATTTCTATAAATGTTTATGGTGTAGAAAAAGGTAAAATAATTTATCCACTAAAAGTGTGCGAAAATGAGCAATGTAATCATTTTGATCTTTTATTATTAAACAAAGATAACAACTATCATTATTGTTACATCAGTAATTTTAATAGATTAATAAAATCTCAATTAACAAAAAATCATGACAATATTGAAGTCTGTAAAAGCTGTCTTACCTATTTTACTGCAAAATCTAAAAAATTAAAAGATCATAAAAGGTACTGTGGAAAATATACACCTGTTCGTGTAACAATGCCTTCTGACAATTTACAATTTCGAAATTTTCATTATCAATTTAGGGTACCAATAGTCGCGTATGCAGATTTTGAATGTATTTTGAGACCGATTAAAACGTGCTACCCACATCCAAAATATTCTTTTACAGTAGCTAATGAACTTCATGAACCTATGAGTTTTTGTGTTTACTTTGTAATCGATGATTCAGTACCCAATTTTATTAAAAATCAATTACCATCACAACCTTACATATATAGAGGTATAAACGCTGCACAAAACTTTATGTCCTATCTTATAGATATTACCAATCGACTTGGTTCATTATTAAAAGAAGTCGAACCAATACAAATGACAAAACAAGACAAGATTAAATTCAAAGCAGCAACACATTGTGAAATGTGTATGCGAAATTTTACATTACTCTACAAACCCGTCAGAGATCATTGCCATCTTACCGGTTTATATCGTGCAGCATTATGTAACGATTGCAATCTAAAACGTCAGAATCAAAAGTTCATTCCTATTTTTATTCATGCAAGTTCTAATTATGACTCACATTTTATTATTCGACAGTTGGGCTGCGATAACGAAAATATTTATGTTATACCAAATTCGACAGAAAAATATATTTCTTTTTCCAAAAAAACTATAAATGGCATAACTATTAGATTTGTTGATACCTATCGCTTTTTAGATAGATCACTTTCTGAATTAAGTAACAATTTACCAAAAAATAAATTTTTTTATACAAGTAAATTTTTTTCCGATAATGACATGCAATTAGTTACACGAAAAGGTGTATATCCATACGAATATACAGATTCGTGGGATAAATTAGTAGAGTGTCAGCTTCCATCAAAAGCATACTTTTATAGTAAATTAAATGACGAAACCGTAAGCGATGAAGATTACATTCACGCTCTTAACGTTTGGAACCACTTCAAAATCAAAAATTTAGGAGAATACAGCGATTTATATTTAAAAATCGATGTACTACTTTTATGTGATTGCTTTGAAAATTTTAGATCTCTTTGTGTATCGTCATACAACTTAGATTCCGCACATTATTTCACGTTGCCAGGGTTTGCTTTTGACGCTATGCTGTATCTTACTAAAATTAAACTTGAATTACTCATTGATATCGATAAATACATTTTTTTTGAGAGCGGGGTACGTGGGGGTTTATCTGTTAATATCAAGAAGCATTCAATTGCTAACAATACATATATATCAACATATAACCCAGATAAGCCTAAAACATTTCTAACATATTTAGATGCAAATAATTTGTATGGGTGGGCAATGTGTAAATGTATACCGTATTCAAATTTTAAGTGGGTTAAAGAAACTGATAAAATAAATATCTTAAACGTACCTGACGAATCAGAAATAGGATATGTATTAGAAGTTGATATAGAGTATCCACAAAATTTACATGATGAGGACAGAGATCTACCATTCATGCCTGTTAATAAAAGCGTAAACAATACAAAACAAACAAAATTAGTTGCTACATTAGAAAATAAAGAGAGATATATTTGTCATTATGTTAATTTAAAACAAGCTATTAATCATGGTTTAAAAGTAACGAAAATTCATAGAATATTACAATTTTCACAAAAACCATGGTTAAAGCCGTACATAAATCTAAATACTATAAAACGACAAGATGCAAAAAATGAGTTTGAAAAAGACTTTTTTAAATTACTAAATAATTCCGTCTTTGGAAAGTGTATGGAAAATGTTCGGAAACAAATAAATTTAAATCTAGTATGTAATGAAAAAAAATTATTGAAACTCATATCAAAACCAACTTTCAAAGACAGAATTATTTACGATGAATCACTTTGTGCAGTATTATCAAATAAAACATCCGTTTATCTAAACAAACCCATTTATGTAGGTTTTTCTGTTTTAGAATTAAGTAAGACTCTAATGTATGATTTTCACTATAACGTAATGAAAAAGAAATATGGAAACAATATTTCCCTTTTATATACAGATACAGATAGCTTGTTTTACGAAATAATTACAAATGATTTTTACAGAGATATGTTGGATCCTGATTTAAAAACGTATTTTGATACTAGTGAATTTTCATCAGATCATATGTGCTACTCATTAACAAATAAAAAAGTTTTAGGTAAATTTAAAGACGAATGTAAAAGTATTCCAATTAAAGAATTTATTGGTTTACGTTCAAAATTATATACTTTTACAACGAACGAAAACAAAATCACAAAAAAAGCAAAAGGTATAAAAAAATGCGTAATTAAAAAAAACATTGAATTTAGTGATTTTAAAAAATGTCTTTTTAATTCATTATCAGATGAACAAAAACATAGAATGATGACAATATTTAGATCGAAAAGTCACATCGTTAAAACTGTAACTATTAATAAATTTGCATTGAGTAACACAGATGATAAAAGAGTAATATGTGAAAACGGTATAAATACATTGCCGTATGGTCATTACTCCTTACAATAATGCGGATAAACTGATCTATGACATATTTTATGTATGTGTTTTAATACAATTATAGTAATGTATGAGTTTACCTATATAACATATTTTATGTATGTATTTTTTAATATAATCAGTAATGTATGAGTTTACCTATATCAATCTTTTGCTATCATTATGTAAACTGTTTGTTAAAATCCACCATCTAATACGGTTCCTGTACCATCTTTTAAAATATATGTTCTAGGTACTGTTTGTTTAATATTATGGATTGTAAATATTTCATTTATCCAATTTAATGTATTACCTATATATCATATTTTATGTATGTATTTTTAATATAATCAGTAATGTATGAGTTTACCTATATCAATCTTTTGCTATCATTATGTAAACTGTTTGTTAAAATTACTCAAATAAAATGATCTGTGAGATAAATCCACCATCTAATACGGTTCCTGTATCATCTTTTAAAAAATATATGTTCTAGGTACTGTTTGTTTAAATATTATGAATTGTAAATATTTCATTTATCCAATTTAATGTATGAGTTTACCTATATTAATCTTTTGCTATCATTATATAAACTGTTGTTAAAATTATCCGAATAAAATAATCTATAACATAGTTTATGTATGTGTATTTATTTTAATACCTGAACAAAAAAATGATGAATAAATCAACAAGATTCAAACAATTTCTTACACAACATTTCATTACACAAAAAATGCTCATTAAAACGCTTACTGAGAACGTGATTGAATTAATTGCAATGAAACTGATAAGAAATTTGATAAACAAGTTATTTACTTGATCTTTTGATCTCCTACTTACAACACGTACTGAAAAAACGTAATTGTATTAAACTGCCATGAATCTATCCAAATACCAACCAAAATCCTTACAGACTGGTAAGCGCTGGGTTTGTATATCAAGGAAATGAGGATACCGTACGGTGTTTATCGTGTCGGGTAAGGTTTGAGGATTGGACAGCGGACGATTGTCCTGTCGCATTTACATGCGAGGGTGATGTCTAAATGTTAGTTTGTAACGATGCAACTTGCTGATGTAATCTATGATCATTATTAAGGTAACAATTATTTTTATTTTTTTGTTAATTTTTACTGTTTAAAAAATATGATTTCTTACTCGTTATACAGATTTATTAATTACTAAAATCATATATACAAAAACATACATATATTACGATTTTGTATACACAAAAAATGTTTATATACTATAGATCATGTTTTCATTCGTTATCGTTAAGTCATTTAAATCGATCATTGAGAAACTTGATGATATCACTACAATGTGTAGACACATAACAACAAACACAAGTATCCGGTCCATCCACAGTAGATTCATGTGCCCATGAACATTCAAGAAAATGTGTAAACGTCTCACCGCTTTGTTCTCTACGTTCCGGTGTAATCTCTTTCAGTCCGTCTGAATTATAAAATTCCAACACCTTACGACACTTTTGGAGTACCAACAATGTATCCCGCATAAATTCAATCTCTGCTTTAGTTTTATTCTTAATAAATCTTTCAAACATAGGATGAGATAAGACATCTTGCAATGTTAAATTCTTCATTTTGACTGAACTATCAAAGTTCATGTTTACGTTGATTACAACGTTATCACGTTGACATATCGTATGGAAGAACGTTGTACCACGTTCAACAATTCATTTTCAACTGCTATACAACACACGATTTCATCGCTAGGTGTCAATAAAGACGACGTTATCTACACTGTGAAAGGGAAAAAACGCTGACGTGTATGTTTATGTTTTTACTAGGTCAGTGTGTTGCTGAGGTCATGTTTACGACGTTATCACTGTGAAAGGAAAAAACAGCAACGCTGACGTATATGTTTACATTTTTACTAGGTCAGTGTGTTGTCGAGGTCATGTTTACGAAGTTATCACAAAGAACGTTTGTTTATGTTTACGTTTTTTACGGTTTGGAACACTAATAAACCAACTGTTAACGTGTATTATATATAAATGAATAGATTTTTTATTCAAAAAAATTATGAATTAGCTAAGGATTGAACAATTGATACTTACCTTACATATAATATATTATTAGAATAACATAGTTACACGTTACCGACTAAGCTAATTCATATCTTATCTGTATACCATGACAATCATTACATTTAAATGTAATATATTAGATGAAGACTACGCTATCTACACTGTAAAAGGAAATAAGCAGTTTATGTTTACGTTTTTAAATGTGCAAAGCCGACGTGTATGTTTCTTCAATCTGTGTTGTATTATCGGTTAAAGAATTTATTAGTAATATTTGATCAATTACTATATAATAAATTTTTAACTCACGACATGTTATTAACAAAGATGTTGGAACACTAATCACATTTTAAATGTACAAAGCCGACGTGTATGTATATGTTTACATTTTTTACTAGGTCAGTGTGTTGTCGAGGTCATGTTTACGACGTTATCACAAGAACGTTTGTTTATGTTTACGTTTTTTACGGTCGTGTCAACGAACTCGGAATGTTTATGTTTACATTTTTACTAGGTCAGCGTGTTGTCGAGGTCATGTTTACGACGTTATCACTAGACAGTTTGTTTATGTTTACGTTTTTTACTAGGTCAGTGTGTTACGGTCTAGTGACCTCGAGGTCGTGTTTACATTGATTAGAAAAGGTCAACGGGGTTATCTGGTGATTACGGAAGGTCAACGGGGTTATCTGCTGATTAATTCGAGGTCAATTGGGGTTATCAGCGATAAGGCGGGGGTTAATTGGATTTTAATTGGGGTCATCGCTGATAAGGCGGAGTTATCACTGATAAGGTGACCTCTTGACATGACCTCTGACCTTGTCCTAGACCTCTGACCTGTCCCAGAAAGAACATTTATATACTACTCAGATATCTTGCCAAACCGGTCGGCGACCTTCCTCTTTTGCTGTCAAGATCGGTCCAATGTCTTCATCAGTCATCTGTTCTTGTCGACATTCTTGTGTTGTCCAGCCATCAGCCAGGAAATCTACAGTGATGGCTTGAACATGTTCGCTTGAGTTCTGTTCTTCCTTTCTGAGGCAATGTCGGCAGTCTTCCGGGCATGGTCTTCGTGATAAGCCATCTGCATTACCGTGCAGGCGCCCCCCCCGATGTTCTACCTTGAAGTTGTACTCTTGCAGACGTTCGAGCCACCTTGCCAACTGTCCTTCCGGATATTTAAGTCTCAAGAGCCATGCAAGTGCAGCATGGTCAGTACGTAGTGAAAACTCTCTCCCATAGAGGTATTTATAGAAGTGCTCAAAAGCTCTGACAATTGCCAACAACTCTCTTCTTGTAACACAATAATTTCTCTCTGGTTTAGAAAGCGTCTTGCTGTAATACGCTATTACTCGTTCCTCACCGTTCTGCACTTGAGACAAAACTGCTCCTAGACCAGTATTGCTTGCGTCTGTGTCTACGATGTACTTCCCTTCGGAAGCTTGAAAAGCGAGAATTAGCTGCGAACATAATGCAATCTTCAACGTTCTCAATGCTTGTTCACACTCTCTCGACCATTGGAAGTTCCGTTTATTTTCCGTTAGCTCTTGTAGTGGTTTAGCAATAGTAGCGAAGCCTTTCACAAAACGTCGGTAATATGACGTTCCTCAGCATAACCCCAGGAAACTCCGAACTTCGTGTTTATTCTTCGGAACTGGCCAGTCTCTTACGGTGTCTACTTTATTAGGACCCATGCTAACGCCCGCTGCCGAAACCAGATGTCCCAAATACTGTACTTCCTTCTGGAATAGAGAACACTTCTTCGGGCTCAGCTTCAGTTGTGCACAGTGAATTCTAGTTAGAACTTCCTTAAGATTTTCCAAATGATCTTCGAAAGTCTTACCGATCACTATGACATCGTCTATGTAAACAAAGCAAGTTTTCCACGTCAGGCCTCGGAGTATCAGGTCCATCAATCTCTCAAATGTTGCCGGTGCGTTACAGAGTCCAAATGGCATGACGTTAAATTGGAATAAGCCACTTGGGGTTGAGAAAGCGGTCTTTTCCTTGTCTTCTTGATGAAGACCCACTTGCCAATATCCACTCTTCAGGTCCAATGTGGAAAACCACTGTGCTCCGGAAAACGTGTCGAGTGTATCTTCAACGCGAGGTAATGGATTTCTTTGTAACGTCATTTAACCTCCGGTAGTCTACGCAGAAACGCAATCCACCATCCTTCTTCGCTACCAGCACTACAGGGGAAGGCCAAGCACTTGACGAAGGTTCGATTACCCCCTCTATCAACATGTCCTGTACTAACCGAGACATCTCCTCTTGTTTAGATAATGGAGGCCTTCGGGGAGGTTGGCGTATCGGTGTTGTGTCCCCGGTATTGATGCGATGTTGCACAAGAGAGGTTCTTCCCAGTGACTGTCCCCGAACTGCAAAACAATCTTTGAATTCGTGTAAAAACTGTCCGAATTCTTTTACCTCACCACTTGAGAGGTCGTTAGAAGATCTGTTCAATAATTCTTGCAGTTCGTCTGGTAATTTAGAAGTATCCGAAGAACTGGATCTTCGTTGCGTTATTCCGGCTACCCAGGCCACAGGAGTCAATTTGCCTAGGAGCGTATTGCTTTGTAAAGTGATAGCTTGAACCAAAATATTCGCTACTCTAATAGGTACGTTTCCGGTTTCGTCAGGTTTTACTAAACTTCTGGCAATTAGTATGCCCGGTGTGCTGACTACCTGGGGTTAGAATATAGAGCACTGATTGCCCCTAGTATCTACCGCAGTTCTTACCATGATGATCTTTTCGGAGTTTGGCGGAACAGTTACGGCCACTTGGTTTATGACGTCCATCGATTTTTCTGCTGTCGTCATTGTTGATAGCATTACCTCTTCGCCTCCGACTCTCAGGATATTGTTTTTGAAGTCGACTATAAATCCGTATGCGTTCATAACGTCCACACCAAGAATTGCTTCATCCACAGTGTCTGCAACAAGTACTTGATGATTAAACTCAAGTCGACCGAGGCGTAGGTGTATCTCCACTTTTCCATACACTTTTACAGGCCGTCCAGTAGCTGTTCGCAAGCTGCAAGAGCACCAGATTGGCTTGAGATCTTTCACCACGTCGGGGCGCACAATAGAATCTGTTGCGCCTGTGTCAACTGTAATCGAGGTTGGCCTTTCTTGAACAAATCCGGTAACTACCAAGCTCCCGCTGTTTTTCTGAAGCGTAGAAATTGCGTATTCTCTAGGGGCTTCGTTCCTCCAGTTAGTCAGCACACGCCCCGTTGCACCGACTACTGCTCGTTTCCCTGCTGCTGAATTCTAACCCGACAATCTCGTTGTAGATGTCCAGGTTTCCCACATCTATAACACTTCGGTCTTCCATCCTTTCTTATCTTATTCTGTGGCGCCGACCGTCGAGTCTCTGTTCCTTGTTCTTCT
Organism: Magicicada septendecula; assembly: GCA_034769895.1. NCBI lineage: Eukaryota > Metazoa > Arthropoda > Insecta > Hemiptera > Cicadidae > Magicicada > Magicicada septendecula. The sequence goes on along the minus strand of CM068375.1, from coordinate 333,335,231 downwards.
TCCTCATCGCCTGTGCCGTCGCGATCTTTTAGCGCGCGCACTTTATGACTTGTCCAACCAGACGCTGATTTGGCGGCCTCAAATTGCAAAGCATGTACCAGGGCGTCCGCACTGTTCTGGTGTCTTGCCATTCTTAACACTTGCTGTAGTTCGTTATCTCGGACACCGGCAGTAAATGTCTGCATCGCAAAACGCGTTCGAAAATCTTCTGGCGCTTCAGGATAGGCCAGTCTAATTAGTCTGTCGATACTTGCTTCAAACTCTTGAAGACTTTCCCCGGAATGCTGTCGCCTTGCTCTCAACTGGGTGCAGTACACATCTCGCAAATGTTTATCACCATACCGTAATTCTAGAGCTTTTATCAACTCGGCATAGATTTTCTGGCTGTCAGGTGGCACTTTCTGTAGTAATTCTGCCGCGGGTCCTTTTAATGCGAGAACGAGTGAGACTGCCTTGTCTTTCTCTGTCCAATTATTTGCGCATGCAGCAGCTTCAAATTGGCGGAGGTACGTTGCCCAGTGACTGCTTCCGTCAAAGTTTGGAGCTTTGACATGAACTGTCCCTAATGAAGGCAAAGTTACTTTCTCTATTGACTTATTTTCTGCGTTTTTTCTGTCTTTATCATTGGTACAGTCTGTTCACAAAGTTGTTTTGGTTGTAATTTCAGACACTGCTCGACTTCATTTTTAATCTGCTCTTTTATGTTTGCCATTGAGTTTCCTACTGCAGATATTTTTGTTGTCATAACTTCTTCCACAGTCAAGACAGATTTTTCTACTTTAGCTATTTTATTTGACATGGATTCTTCTACGTCAGATATTCTGGTAATTTGATTATTGAGCTCACCTCGTAATTCACCTACGTCACCACGTAGGAGACCCAATTCTGCGGTAGTATGTTCTTGCAACTGTTTCTGCATAGTTTCAAAGAGAGCTTCCGTTTTATCTTTTTGTCTTTCTTCTGTTTCTAGCATTAGTGCTTTCTGACGTTCCTCAGCCTCTTCTCTTTCCTGTCTTCGTTTCCCATCCTGTCGTTTTTCTGCTTCTTCCTGTGTCTGCCGCAGCAGTGTTTGTAAAGCTTCCATCATCTGACTGGGATCCATGTTTACTAATTAATTACGAATCACACTCGTCTTGTACAAAGTATCCACTGTTAACCGTTCTATCTCACTTCTGACACCACTGTTACGACGGTCTATTCGATCGTCGTAGGTACAGTGGAAACAAAATAAGTACAAGACACCAATTAAGTCACTAATCACACGTTTAATTGTTACAGTAAAACAGTTCGTAATTAACAACACAGTCTCTACAACAAATCAAATGAAAATTGTACACACGCAATAAAATGTCCACAAATATTAAAACTCAATTGTATTACAATTATACCGTCTGATTATAAAACGCAACACTTCCAGTAATAACTACTTGAACGTACACAGTAATAACTCGAACCGCTCTGGAAATATATCGCACTAATACTCTCGAACCGCACTATTAAATATCTCGCATTGAACTGAAAAACTAAGGCCGCTACCCGATGTATTTATAGTCACGCTCACACACCAGAAACTTCCAAACTGCGTCTTATTTCTCGTGCACTACGTAATTACTACGGCCTTGACACAGTCCGAGCACCCGAGCGAAGCCCGGCACAGTCGAGAAAATTCTCGCAAAATGCGTCTAGTAGCACGTACACCACACGCTTACATCGAGATCTTTCTGGCACATTCGATAAACGCGTAGATTGTTCTGTGCTGTCGTAGCAATATGTTTTAGCGACCTAACTTTCAATCGTGTTCCACTGCATAACTGTGGTGGCTTCAGATTTCTCATGAGTATAATTGGAACACGTAGTTTTAATTTCAACGTGTGAGCTGGTAATCCTGATTCAGATAAAGTATTCAAAAACTTAGTTGGGTAATGTATTGCATCCTCTTCGTTCAAAACTGTATTAATGGAGTGATATGTTTTTTCGTCTCCTGGAAATTTCTGCAATATGCCCGTATTTATGGCATTTACTTGTTCGTTTCTTGGTGCTAGTATCACACGCTTACATAACCATACATCATCGTGCGAATTTATAGACTCAATATGTCCATACACCTTTCCGATCAACTCTGCCAGTGAAGAAACTGTACGACATAATGATGGCGGTAATCATATGACACCGTCTGTCTCTGGTATCTTAAAATCTCCAAGGTTGAATAAAGTAGTAGAAAATTCGTGAATATCTGCATCACCTTCAATTTGGACTCTCATGATGGATCTATTGCTTCGCACTTTTTGGATATTCATAACTTACAATATAAGAATATTTTAATATAGATGTACCATTTGCAATTTACCAACTCGACAGTTACCACAACAACCATATATAAATATTCGCAATCGAAGCCGCGGGACATATTGGAAAAAAATGTGTTTTTTGCAATAACTTTGGTCATTTTTAACCTATCGTTATCAAATAAAGTGGAAACCTTTCCGTAGGGTACCTGCTATGAGCGTGCAACGTTTAATTGAAATCGGATCAGTAGATTCTGAGATTACCGCGAACAAACGTAGACCCTTCTAAAGATTTATTAATATAGATTATGGTCGTACAGTGACGTTTGTGTTTGGTGACCAAATTAATTTTTATTGTACCAAATTAAAGTTATAAGTCTTAATTTGTTTGCTGAAATTATAAATTGAGAAGAGAAATTTTAAATTTTTTCAAAAATGATTGTAATTAGAGTGAAAAATGCATACATTCTAAAATTTGTTAATAATCCGGCGTCCCTGAATATTTGCAAACATATCTTTTTAAAACTGTGGAGGATTTTAAAAAGTCACTATAATAATTATCCAATTTTTACCCAGGTTCAAAGTGGACTGAAGACAGGAAGAGGAGACAGTGTAAAGATGAAAGAGTATTGAAAAAAAAGGAAAAACAAACAGTAAGAAATTGAAATTGTCGTGTGGTCGCAAGATGGCCGGTACGGAAAAAAAGAAAAAACGAATCAAATTTTTACGCTAAAACCCACAGTTCATCCGTCGGTTACACTAGACAACCTTTCCATCCGTTCAAAGGAAACGTTAAATGCCTTGAAATACACTTTCACAAAACATTTACAAGGACAAAACTCTTATTAGCTAAAAAAATATAAACTGACAATAAACTAAAATAGCACAATTGGACGGCGGTTGGCATTTAGAAACAAATGTCTCCAGTTGCAGTCAGTTTTACCAGGTAGCTTGATCCCGGTAACTATGACGTCCATCTTTGAGGCTGAAAAAAGTCTGGCCCGTCTAAAGCACTACGAAATCTTTGTATTTTATTTCAAAATATTAGGTACACTACCTATCCAATATTTCTGAAGATTACGTTTTTCTTTGCTGTTCAACATCTAGTTTTACCTGTGGTTTGTAGCTCTTTCTAATTTACTGTTCTCTTCGTGGACGCGATCTATTTGAGTGTTGCTTTTACCTTGACTTTTATTTCCACTCATCGATGACACGAATGGCACTGCCTCCTCTTAATCTTATCAACGTGTACTTTATTCAGCGTAGACAGACACTGTACACTCATCAGAAAATACGCATCTTCTGTCTGAATTCTTGGTCCGTTTCCTTCTAGTAGGCTCACTCAACTCTCGCTACCGTATATCATTTCCAATTTAAAAAATTAAAAAAATAATTTAAAAAATATTATTTGCTGTAAAAAAGTCCATTTATAACTTAAAAATACATATAGAGCATTTTTAGCTTTTATTTAAGCTTATATTGCGTTTACATATGCATTAAGTATGTCTGTGTGTGTATGCGCGCGCGCGCGTGTGTGTATATTGTAACAGTACGTCAGCGTACGTTACTGTGCATTGTTGCAGTTAGTTCATAAAAAATAAGGCAAATCACCTGTACCCTATTATGCGACCCACAACAATAGCCGTCCTAAAAATTCTGTAACAAAAATATATTCCGATATATGTTAAAATGAAGAAAATTCATAGTGACCAAGGAATACAGTTTCAAAGCGTCGTATGGAATAGAGTATTAAGGGAAAATGGAATTCAGCCCATACTGGTAAGCACCTACGTATTTACTGCCTTAACCAACACAATAGATGGGCAGAATATTTATCGTCCTTTGAACAAGCCATTAATGATAGTTATAGCGATGCAACAAGCTACATACCGACAGAGCTTGAGCAAGGACGTCAACCCGACAGATTTTGGAAGGGGTACGTTCACAAACCTGCTAATCAGAACTTACATGTACCTTTAAGCAATAAAATTGATCACGCTAAAAGTAGAATAATTGAAAGACGTAATAAGAGAATGGAAAGATTTAACAGAACTCGTAAGTTACAGAATTTTAATGTTGGAGAGAGAGTGTTATTAAAAACAAATCCAGTTGGCAAACGCATAGACAATACTGCTAACAAATTCTTTAGACTGTATGATGGACCTGATACTTTACTAAGACAAGTTGGTAAGCAAACCTTTATGATGACACACGACAGAGAGAGATAAGCAAATATCATTCGAGCTCTCTAAGGAAATTTTATGAATGAGTAAATAGGTCACTATTACAATTAAAAGAGAACGCACGCTATCGAGTTAAAGTGGATATATTAACGAATAAACGCAGCATTTCAATATGTAAGGGGGGATGTTTTGTTGAGTGCACCCTACATAAGGATAAATTAAGTAATGATTTTACCATTACTATGAGCATAATTAATTAAATTAAATGAATATTGTAGTAATAATATATGATGTAAATTTTGTCAAATGCAAAGGCAAAAATTTAATAAACAAGTTTATTAAATTCTTATTTTTATGCAGGGGAAAATGCAACGTACGTCTGCGTACGTTACTGTGCATTGTCGCAGTTAGATAAAAAACTGTTAAATTAGAATAAATAATAAATATCGTAAATAAAGAAAAACGCGTATTGAAAGCTGTGAGTAACCAGCGAAGGGGAACACCGAATGTGCAGGACGGTACATGCAGATCACGCCACACACAGCCAAGTTTCTGTACACTGTAATTTATGTGTGTGAGTGTAACACAGTTGAATCCGGCGTGGTGTCACCCCTGAATAAATGTGAATTAAATAAGTAATTTTTTTAAATTTTGGTAAGTGCGTGTAAGATATGACAAAACAAATTACGCCAGGTTATTAATAATATAAAGACGCGCATACGTGCAAAATCTAGTGCGAAAGAAATAAAACATTTTAATGCAGTGTAAATAAAAGTGAATAGAACCAAGAACAATTTAAGTATAGAAAAACTGTTAACATACAATTATATATAAAAATATCGGTATGGTTATACATGACTTCCGTGTTATAAGGTTTTTATTTAAAATAATTTACGAAATGAAGTGTTTCCATAGAAACTACTTCTTTCCACTTATTGCTTCAGCTTTAACCACAGTACTGTGGTCACTAACGTATACCACCACACGTAATCGCACTCGATTTTCACTGATGATGGTAGTCGATGGCACTGCCGAAACGTCTGGTTTTGCAGAAAACATTGGACTACGGCCAAACTGGCCGGGAAGGAATTTCAACAACAAACTACTACTTTGTTGCCGATAACGTAGTACACATATAAAAATTATCCCCTCCACCTTCATCTATAATTTTCATTTATAGAAAATTACCCCACCCCGTTCCACTAGCCTCTTCATTTATAGATATTTTATCTAGGTTTCTACAGTGGATTATTAAGATCTTCTTATCAGCATAATTTATTTACCAAAATTAACTACTTTACTCTTGTTACAACAAAAAATGTTTCTGGTAAACTACCCTTTCCTCGTAACCGATCTTCACCAAAATCAATAGGCCTTGAGTCTTCTACAACTCAGGTATATATGTAAAGGATTATTTGATTCTGTTTGAATTTACGGCAGTTATCGTTCGTCATGGAAAAATGTCTCTTGTTACAACATAAAATGTTGCAGGTAAACTACCTCTTTCCCTTAACCGATCTTCACCAAAATCAACAAGCCTTGAGTTCTTTAAAATATAGGGACGTTTGCAAAAACTTATTTGATTTTATTTGTATTTACGGCAGTTATCGTTCGTGATAGAAAAAATTAACCTTGTTATCACATAAAACGTTACTGGTAAACTACCCCTTTGTCTTAACTGACCTTCACCAAAATTGATAGATCTTGAGTCCTCAACAATTTAGACATGTATGCAAAACATTATTTGATTCTGTTTGAATGTGCGGCAGTTGTCGTTCGTCATAGAAACAATTACTCTTGTTAAAACATTAAAGGTGGCTGGTAAACTACCCCTTTCCCTTAATCGATCTTCACCAAAATTAATAGTCCTTCAGTTCTTTACAATTCAGGAACGATTGCAAAACATTATTTTGATTCTCTTTTAATGTACGGCAGTTATCGTTCGTCATAGAAAAAATGGTTGATGACTGCTGATTAAAATTATTTGTCATCAAATAATCCATAACAGAACTAAACAACATGTTATCTGCTGACACTGTGCATTCTGTAGTACTAAAACCTATATCGTTTATTAGCCAAACTTTTTAAAGTCAGGTAATTAAATAAGTCAATTAATTACATAAAGTAGACATTACACACTTCCTCCTCTTTAGCGTGTTATTGGTTTACCTACGTAACGACTGTACATGATATTGTCAAAATATAAAGCTCAATTTGTGGACCCTAAATACATAAACAGCTATGTGATTCATACAACAGTAATGTACTGTTGAATGTTTTTAAATGTTTATTTTGCGAATGTAATTGTAACGGATACTACTTTCACGCACTTTACTGATATAACAGTCTACAATACTGCTTTTTAAAATTAAATATAATTATTATAGTGGATAAATACTGTCGTATTTGCCGTTGTATTCGTTGACATTTAACACTGTCATCTAAGCTATCTGAATTAACTGTAGTATATACTGTTACCGCTGACCAAAACAATCACTACGTAATACATTTTACCAGCCAATGGAGACTAATTCTTTAATATAATTAAAAAAATGTATTTTTTCCGATTTAACTTTACCTTTACCTAAGATTAATCAGAGTCCACCTCTAATATGATTAGCCCTAAATAAAAGCTAACTCACGCAAGTCGTACTTTCTTGTATACTTTATATAAAATTAATATTCCGTGGTACACAGCAACATTTAAGAATTTACGCAAAAAATGTTACTGAATTTCTAAAGCAGGTGAATACTACGTGTCTTATGTTATTAATCATATTTTTTATAGCTCTCAAGAACGCAAGCTGATTATATTCGCAGAAATGTCCACCTTACCGAAGTTACCAAAAATGCTCCCACAAGTTCTTTTTCTTATTGCATGTATAAGTAGTACCTGTGATAGCAGTAATATTGCGATACAAACTTCTGTTTACTGCAGTACAAATAGTAACAAAAAACGTTTCAATTATTTCCCTTTGATCTTGACGACTACTGACTGATTTCTTCAATGTCTGACGTCTTGTGGTAGATCTATAATTTAAAACATATACGCATTTTATTTAAAACATTGAAACTATATATTTGTGTCAAATGAATATTTTCTCTACTATGGAAGCCATGAAAGTTTTACTATACGGCTGCTACATTCCCGACCCTTTATTAAAAACGTTTAACAAATAAAGATTTTGATGCAATAAATGGAGGATACGACTTCCAAGACATAACTAACATGACAATGATAAAACATATAACACACTAAGCCGTAATAATAAATATATGGGATAATTTACATATGTGTAAACACAAAAACAAGAGAAACTAATACCTGAAAAAATAGAAATGGACACAAAACACGACACAATTTTTAAAACGCTTAACATTTGAAACACTTAAAAACAAACATATGTACCACACTCACCCATAATAATATCAATTGAAACTACCAAAAGCTAACACAAAACCATAGCAACAACTAACCTGAAAAAAAATAAGATGGCTGAGGATGAGAAAAATATCTAATACCCAAAACATGTTACAAGTAAGAAAACAATATATCTTTGTTGCAAAATTGTACAAAATAGTAAAAAAATTTTAAATAATTTATGTATCAAAAAATTGGCTATAGCAAGGAGCATTTGTATTAAACATATTTAAGTGTTCCGATTCTTATTACCACAATTATGATTTCTTTCCTTTAATAACGGTTATTTATTTGTATTTTCTTAGTTACGAACTTACTGGGTTTTACGTTGTTCATGACGCTAGGTAATACTACATATTCAAGGCACTTACATTAACTGCATAAGTACATTAACGTTACTGATACAACAGGATAACTTTGTTGATGAAGGTATAAAATTTTCTGATAGCTTTTATTGTACCCAATACAACTTCTTTCTCAGTGGTAGGTAAATAGTTTAGTTGCAATACCTTCTAAACATTTTACCAACATTTTGTAACCAAGCAGTTTGTAGATACTACTCCTAGAATTAAGCCTAATTTAATTTCTCGCAACTTGCAAACATCCTTTAAATAAACAGCTAGCGGTCGGCAAATCCTCTCTTCGTCAGGAATCGTTATCATCCCTGGGAACAGCTGTTGTACTCGTTCGCGCAATATCTATAATTACTGTTTCCAAGTTATCTTGTCGGTCACAACGATATCAGGTTAGTTGCCTCCCATGATAGAGACAACGACAATCACGTAATACTGTCTCATAAAATACATTGTGCTTGTTCACTACTGATTACTGTGGGAAAGTAATGTAAATATTGTAAAGATACAATTCTGTAGTTCCCTGTGAATATGGGGATACTCTTTGTCTTTGTATTCTCTTCCTTCCTTATCCAGGACGAAATTTATGATAAAGTTATTTAAACTGGACGAGTCGGTGATTCTTTGTATGTGCTTGATAAATTACCCTAGTAACAATGTTGTGCCTTTGGAGATATTTAGATTATGACAACGATGATATCCACTGCAGATATACTGAAACGACTCGTCGCCAGCTTGGCACAGGTATAACTTACAATTCTTCAACTTCTTCTTCTTGCTTTTATATTAATATCAATGTTGTTGTTCCTTTCATGTTTGTAGTAGTAGTAGCCTTTTCCCCCTTTTGTCTTGATAATGATAATTGACTGAATTCTTCAATTTCTAACATACTGTGGTAGACCTAATATCAAACAATAAAAACAAATAATTTCTGTAAATGAATGGTAATGCTGTACAATAAGCAGAAACATTCCGGATAAAATATTTATTGTCTTGATCTACTTTGTTCTCACATAGTAGAAACTTTTACAACTTTCCAGGATATTACAAAACCGAAAATACATAAATTCTCGAAGATTAAAAACAGACGAATACGAAAACAGTTCCAGCCAAAGTTATTTGGAGAGTGGGAAATTACTTTCACTTCGGCAAAACAAACTTTTAAAGTAAATCTCTTCTGCGTATAACTGTGCAACAAAATCGTTTACAGCAGCGCTATCAAGCATACGCCTGTACTTTACCTTGTTGTACAGACGGCAAATGATATGTATAACAGGTAGATATAAAAATAACTGAATTAACACACGAACGTATTAACAGCGGATGTTCTTAATAGAGAAATGTACAATATTGAATTATTTAGTATAGAATTATACCTGTTAGTAAGCTGAAAATTTTAATTAAATTTTACATATTCAAATTTGTATAGTAATTGTTATAAACGAACGAAATTATACTTCTGTTATTGACAGTATACTATTTAATAAAATTCCATATGCCGTTCTTTTATAACTTTTGTTGTGTATCTGTCCATGGGAAAGTAGTATACAGGTAAAATATAGAGGTAATATACAGGGGAGCCCTGTGTGTGGAATACCCTGTCTCTTGTATTGTATTCTCTTCATTCCTATTTCCCCAAACATTGTTTTTCGGATGTAATCATATTTCTATACATACAATAAATATATGAACGCAATCCTATTTCTGCATATGCATGCCATCTTACTCCTGCTTATTGTCAGAAATTGCTTACTCTCCTCATTAACTTTCGTGTTTAGCTGACCTTCAAACTAACTTTACATTTTAAAAATCTCTCTTCTTGCCTTTGTGTCTCCTTTTGTCTATGTGCTATATAAACATATAATATTATTCATGATTATCAGCTGATTATCAATTAAAGGAATTTGACATGTTTCTGTCGCAAGTATACAGTCCTGAACAGATCACTCTATTGCTTCCTCAGCCGGCTCACACTTCTCTGTCCTTTCACTTTATAGTGCAGTCATTGCTGATAGTGAGGCAGCTGTGCATTATTTTAACATACTCTAAATAGCATAGTGTCTATTGCTAAATATACATAAGTATCCGTAAGGTGCATTTTGCTAATGACAACCTGTAATATTTGTGTAATGTTGAAGAGAGTACCATATCTCTGGTTGGCTTAGGAACAACTGGCTTTGGTCTTTTGTGAAATCCCATTCTTCAGACTAGTGTAGAGGTTTGGGAAGCGTCCTTTACTTCATGTGCGCTTCTTTGCTAACTGCAGTAGGAGACCTCCTGAACGTCACACACATACGCATATAAATCAAATTATGCAGTTTAGCAACCACGCGATAGTTGGCAGTATAAAATATATTTTGTACCCTATATTTGTAATTACTAACAACAGTTTCATGAAATGAATTCCATTGAAAGCAATCTGTTGAAAATTGTAACGAAAAAATTAAGTAAAATGAAATAAATTGCCCAATCAAGTACATCTAAATATAGCAACTCTTTCTCCGTTAGAAGCGTAAAATTAACTTTAGCACTTTTTAATAATTATGTTTGTTATTATGCCATTGTTAGTCATTAGGGAACCGCAATTTTTTAACCACTAATAAACAGTTTCGTCTTCGAATTAACTAATGTATAACATAATTTAAGTACCAGAAAAAAATGCTTCTCACAAATCAAATTATGGTCAATGATTCCTGTCGTGTACTTTCTTATATTATTTAATATAAATTAATTACTTAAAATTCAAATGAAAAAAAAAGAAGAAGAAGAAGAAGAAGAAGAAGACGAAGGAGAAGAAGGAGAAGAAGAAGGAGAAGGAGGAGAAGGAGGAGGAGGAGGAGAAGAAGAAGAAGAAGAAGAAGAAGAAGAAGAAGAAGAAGAAGAAGAAGAAGAAGAAGCAGAAGAAGAAGAAGAAGAAGAAGAAGAAGAAGAAGAAGAAGAAGAAGAAGAAGAAGAAGAAGAAGAAGACACTTTTACTATAAAGCCTCAGCTAATTGAGACTTAGTTGATCGAAATAAGGTAAGTTGATTCTAGAAAAGTTATTGGAATGCAAATTGTCGTTTTCAATTTTTCAACATAATAATAATAACAATAATAATACTTATAATTAATATTACTATTATTTTTATTAGAATAATTATTTTTATAATAATAATTTATTATTAATTTTCTTATTATTACTAATAATATTGTAGAAGTAGTAGTAGTTGTTGTTTTTTATTTAACGGGGATAAGTGGAAAATATTACTGAACAAATGATTGGAAGAGCGCACACTTCCTAGGTTGTGGGTGTGAGTATTTTACCCGACCCACTAAAAAAAACCTCCCTTTCCTCTTCTAGACACTAAACCTGAATCTTTTTCACAGAGTGCTTCGAGCTATGCCTACTGTTCGTCAGGCCTAAGGCTCATGATTGGCTTGTTATTCAACTTCAATATTATGTTTCCTAAGTCTTCTTAGCCTCGATGAATCTCTTCTGCAAAGCGTATCACACAGTTCCAGTTCCAGTTCCACAGTTCCAGGTGTCCTCCGTCCTCACTTTGACGATGCTATGCGGAGAGATTTCCTGCCTAAAAGTTTCTTGCAAAAATCACCTTTGTTGCTCTCAACTTTCGTAGATCAAGACGTTATGGCTGATATTGTCCGCGGCTCCCGAGAAGTATAGGCACTCTTCTGACTCGGTTTTTCCAACATTCTTTACATACAATTGAAAATACCTTTGTCCAGTCAGAAACTAGGTGATGTAATTGTTGATCACGCCATGGTCCCCCCTCTGACTACGGTTGCACCTGCTTGATGAGCCTTCTCGTCCAGCGACCTTCGCACTCTTCTTACTCCTATGCTTCTCGCTCTCAATCATTCGGGTTCTTTCCTATCATTACTCACCCAGCTCGGTGGGTTGATGCTACCCAAACAGCAATTCGTCTTTGGATCTGAGCTATTGTTTTTCTGTAGATCTAACAATTCCGGGAGTCTGCTCACACTTCTGCACCATACAATACGTGTGATTGAATGGCTGCCATCAGAAGACTTCCTTTGCTATACTTCGGGCCACCGATATTGGCCATGAGGGACTAAGCGACATCATTCCCTTTGCCATTTCCACCACTCGCCCAATCTGCTAAGAAAGCTCAACGTGGGGTGGATGATCAATCCGAGATACTTCGCCGCTGACGCTGACTCGACCACTCCGCCTCCGACACGTACCGGGGTCACAGTAGGAATCCTCTTCTTAGTCAAGAACACGACTTCTATCTTGGTGAGGGCTAACGTCAACCAGTGTGTTATCATCTATACGTTAACTAATCGCATCACCCTGGTCAGCTTGTGTGGACCTGATAGATGGTACCATCGGCGAGCTTCTTCGAAGTACCCCAATAAACACAATTGACCCGTCATCTCCATCCTCAGTAAATAATTACAACAACAACAACAACAACAACAAAAACAATAATAATAAGACAGAAATATTTATATCGTGGACTTTAATTGCTTTACCTAGAGTATCAAATACTGTAGGTATATATTTTAATTTTTCAACATATTTTGAAATTACTCTTACAATTTAAATAAAAATATATATAATTTTTCAAATTTATAATACTAGTACAGTACTAATTTTTTCTTTTTGGCGTTAATATTCAGCATTAATTAACTATCCAAGAGCTAACCAGTGTCTTCGTTTAACTTAGATTCTACAGTACATTTCCACGTTTAAACGAAGTTTATCTGTTACATGCCTTAATAAATACTCGCTAGAAAAATGAACAAAAATAGCCTAAGCGTGAAACTTGTTAGTTTGTACGTAGGTCTGTTTTTAAATTAACTTTGAAACATGAGTCGCTTGTAATCTGGGAATAAATAAGCTTTTTGTACATTGAACGTCTTGATACACGAGGTTCAACCTTTTGCCGCAAGTCTCGATGGAGTCTAGTTTTGTTTGTACTAAACTGGTGTGAATGCCTGTACTTCCATGTTGAATACCGTTTGTGACTTCAGTTTACAAGAAATACGTTAAAATGAACATTAAATATTTACCTCTACAAACATTTTGTCCTGGTGATATTGTGTTGTACATTATTTGGCTTGTTTAGACTACTTGTGTGACGCAAAATAACAGGAAATTTTGCTGTAAATACCTTTCCATTTTTTCTTTCGTCAGCCTTCAAAAAGCTAATTTAGGATAAAGGGATTTCTGTGTATGTGTGACTGTACACACACGCGCGTATTTTCTTATTAACGTAAAACTTATATTAGTCTGTATTCTGATGAAATGCAGTTCAGACTGTAGCATAGAGCAGAATGTAAATTAAAAGCAGTTGAAAAAGAGGGATTCTTATTGTCTTAGTGGCAGGAGTCTGAAATATAGGATCATCAATTTGCTATAAGTAATATAAGTGTAAAGAAATATATAATGTTACATGAACAATTATAATTATCATAATTATTAAAATAGATGGTATATAAAATGTTCTTCTAATATATTTTTTGTTATCTCTAATAATCAATATAGCTTGTCTAGATTTTTCAAATTAGTAAGTGTAAGTTTTTATTAAAAGTTATAAAGAATACACACCAAGTTAAATTAATTACAATCAACGGTACATTCTCTTTTGTGCCTTTAATATATTTTCCAGAAAGAGAAGTATTTTGCACTTTTATAAATTGATATTAACAATAAAGGATATTTAATTTTAGAATGATTCTAATGGGTATAGAAAATTATGTTGCCTCCTTTCTCTCAGCAATTACTCATCGAATCAAACTAGATGTACTGACTTCAGCTGTAAAAGTATCTTACACATATCAAAATAGGGCTTATGTTCCAGTATTATCTCCAACACTTGGATTTGTCTAATGAGCTTTGACACTCCGTATTCTGCACAACTCATGATTCTTTATGCTTTTTAATGTTTAGGTACATTAAAATCTTTCCAACATTTTTGTTAATGTCCAGCTCCCCATCCACATGTGCTTGCCGATATTCTTACACACACACGCGCGCGCATACTCGCACACGCACACATACTTAATTATTATGTAATCCTAGATCGTATACTAAACAGGAAAAGTAACTCCTTTGCTCTACCCTATCGCGGCTACACTGAAACGAATACACTACATAGGAATTAACATAAATGGTAATCAAGTACCAGCTATTAGTAAGATGAAATATTAGTAAAACTAAAAGATTTTGAAGGGACATTTCACACTGGAACAGGCGGCGTGCCTAATCCTTCGTATTTAAGGAAAAGAGCAAAAAATAGGAGAAGATGTGAAAAAATATAGAGTATATAGTCCATTGAAAGCAGCCAGAGCTTCCGAAACTTTACGTGTGAAAGTAAGGCAACGGTACCATTTCTAGTCTGCTAGGTTTAATGTACACCTATCAGTATGTATCCTCTACTCATTTATACCGACAACGTAAAACGTTTTCATAGTAATGAGATTTATTACGTCTTCTTACAGTGTAGGTATCACCCTCCCAAGTCCAAAGCCGCAGCCTCCCAAAATTTTGCACAATCCCCCTCCCGAATGCCACCATTAGCCTATACTCCAAACGCAACTTTTAACGTTTGCTGTAATCGTAAAAAGTTTAAAGCATTTATTTCGTTGCCTCAAAACAAATCAAATATAGAATATTTTTAATAAAAAACAATATTCTATATTTAGAGCTTAGGCATTTTGATTCTTGACATAATTTTTTTTTATCTGAAAAGACAGTTAAGGAGCATTACCGTCGTTCCACTCGTAACGTCATTTATATAATTTTCTCGCCTATTTCTACTTGCTAGTTCTATTAGTGGCCATCTTAACACAAAATTTTGTCACTACTTATTGCTTCAGTATAAAACAGGATCACAATAAACTGTGTACATAACATATCCCAACGATATTAATATTTTTTGAACCCAAACAATTTTTAACATATTTTACAATTTTTATTGGCAGGTCGTTTAGGACCTGAGGATGGTGGAGACACCAAAAGGCCTCGTCAAGAACAAAGTATTTAGCAGTGTGGCAGTAAGTAGTGAAAACGTTGGTGTATTTCCACTCGGTATATCGTTTACCGTTTTGCAGTAAAAATTTTTTTTTTTTTAATTTTTGGCCACCATTTTACTAATAATACAGCGTAGCCATATGCTTTCTATTTCACACTGTTAGTGACTGTCTTCTAATTCTGCGGCCTATTTGGCCGTGGTCCATTACTGCCCCATAAAACAGACGTTTTGGCCGCACAGTTGGAGGTTATCTTCAGTTGAACAAGTTGAGTTACTGTTACGTTCTTCACCGATCTTCTTTTGCCACAGTACTGTGGATAGCTGGTGAAGAATGTACAAGTTGTACAAATCGTTACACTGAAGATGGCCTAAAACGGTGGGGCCGAAACATCTGTTTTAAGCAGCAGTAATGATCCACGGCCAAATAGCCCGGAGAACTGTCAATTGATTATTAACCGAGTTGACGCCGGCTTTGAAAATCTAAGATACCTCGATATCACTTAGTACTTAGATCTAATAGGCCTACTTGAACACAAGTAAAGCTATGTGGAATGTAAAAATGTATTCAAAATTGTTTAATTTGTTCGTTGGGCATGTTGGTGGTGACGTAGATTCACTGGCTCATCCTAAAATCGTTAATTGAATTGACTACAGTCTTGAGTTTGCAAAGATGATGTATGTGAGCGAAACACTGAATTTATGCATGTTGGTAAAAACACTTGTTGGAAGGCAATAATATCATAGCTACAGATGGACACCCTACTACGCTATTTTTAAGCTGCTGGATATTGAAAACCAAGGTTTCCGTATAATAAAAACGTTTTAAAATAAACAAATATTATCTTATTTGTAGATTTACACGGGTATAATCGAATTCATAATAAAAACTAAGTGATAATGAATTCCCGGAAGATAAATAGTTTAATTATGTAATCTGCGTGTTAAAAGACAATTTGAAAAGTGTTGGGTTTGACATATAGGCAGCGGTTTTATTTGGAAATCAAAATTACAGTATTCATATTGTTAGAGTGCTACATGACGTCTTTAGCTCTTACAGGGTCACCTATATTTAATAAGACATTACGTTTAATTTCAAATTAGACATCTATTAAAAAAATAAAATAAAGTCGTGCCTAAAGTTATCATGTTCGTGAAGAACTGTTTTAAGGTTTGCAGAATTAATCACAACTCAGAGCTCCTGCACACAATTTGTCTAAGTAAACTAAGACGACGTTTGGAGCAACAAAGCTCATTTCAGTAACAGGACACGGCGTATTCGAGACTGTCAGACAAAAGGACCGGGATTCTTAATGTGTCATACGGCGTCTTTAACAACTGGGATAGGCCTACATTACTCGTATCATTAATATTTCCTAAAATACATCATACCAATTTTATAGATTATATGTACTGTAGTTAATTAATATTATTTAAAGATTTCAATTACATTAGAATTTATAATGCGATTGAATGAAAATGAAAGTATTTTAATTTTATTGAATGCTTTCAACATTCTTTTGTGAAGAGAGTCATTTTATATGATGTTTTGTCAAATTAAATATGATAAAGCTCATCAAATGTTGTACATATATAGGAGGCTATGCTTTCTTAAAGTATAATAGTAAAGCACATTTGATTTCAATTATGTAAAGGGAACAAATAAAAAAATTGTGTATGGTCTTGCTAAGAACATTTACATTTTCTGGTATCACCCCAACCCATAATGTTGCAATATGTAAATAATATAAATCTAATAGAAAAATTATATTTTAGATTACGAAACGAAATGTCAATAAAATTATATGAATTGTGATATGAATAAAATTTGGAGAATAAAATATTATAGAGTACAGGCTACATATATTAATGAAGTCCTTTATCTTTCCAGCCGTTTACACAAGTGCAATTCTTGTCGCTAACTCTAGATTTTAAAAGAACTTTAGAGGTGGATTATCGTCATATAAGGAATGAAAATACATTTAGTTAGAGGAAGACTCTACTCTACTCTTATTTATTCGCGTAGTTTCTTCTCTAGTGTGATACTGATCTTACATTTCAACTTCGTGTATAATTCTTTTATTAGCTTTAGGTAATGGCTCAATTTTTCTTGCAAAAAATTAGCGGGGAAGAATACTAAAACTTTAAGTCTTTTGTTTCTGGCAGAGGTTTAATTTGTTGAGTACGTTTGAAAGTATTGGTACTTTTCTCTACAACCATTTCGTGTTAAGAGAGGCGGTCGATTATAAGGATTTGAAACACTTGACAGGGTTTATTCATGTAACATTTTATGCGTATTTTGTCTACAAAAACGTCACATTGGTTTCAGTAACTGCTGATATTTGTAACTCTATGAGTTCTAGAAACCGTATCCAGAATGGGTACAACACTATGATTACATAACTACAAATATCTGTTACACATTTAGGAAAGAAATTTAACTCACCTGTTGTTTGCAAGAAAACCGAATTCTGTAGGTGACGAAAGTTGTCTTGATGTCAAAAACAGCCTATATTGACGACATTATTAGCCTACTCCTATTCAGCGAAAAGTATACAATTCAACTTTGTGGAGCACACATTTCGGCAAATATTATTGAGCAGCTATCTATTTTTAGGTTATGTGGATGACAAATAAATAAATATATTCTGATTTGTTAGTTGTAACAAATCACAGCTTCTTAATACACCAGTCCCTGGAAATCGCTGAAAATGAACATCATTGTCTAAACCTCTCAAACTCCTTATCATAATATGAGAAGAGCCATGTTGTTTAATGCGAACAGTGGAAGAGAAGAGAGAGACAGTAATCTATAAGCAATATGAAATTCTAAAATGAAGTTAACATTATGCCATTGGTAGCAATTAGGCTATATTAATATTATTTTACTAAAAGGAGAAGACTTATTTAAGCTGGCCAGTATATCAGTCTACCATCTCAGACCAATACGAATTGTCAGTTTCACTTAAAATATTGAAGATAAAAAATTTCACAGAGAAACAGGAAAATTTAAAAAAGTGTGTTGGTAGGCCTGGTTTAAGTGAAAAACAGGACACTAAATTGCAATGTAGTTAGAATGGAGAATTGGAATGGTGCAGAACGTCCATCTGGGAATTTTACAAAAATAATGATACTGTGGAAGCTGCGCTTCATCCTCATTGTAATATAGAACACCACGTTCATTTCCTGTCAATATATGCAACCCTACACGGGAATGGAATTTTGATGTAAAAGGTTTGGCATTACGAGACATACTTTATGGCCAGATACGAAACATTCGTACTCTACGAAGTATACAAATTGTTGAAGCTACTGTTACGTTTAGGTCACGGCATTCAGTTAGCGTTGACAGGCAGCCTTTAAAAAACTCATCAGTACAACGTAATAACACCATTCCCAAAATTTGCAGATAATCCAGGAAGTTTAACGCAATGCTCACATAAGTTGATAATTTGTTGAAGGAATAAGGAGATAATTAAGTCGTTAACAAACACAGGATGTCAAGTGACGCTAATTTCTCCCTGGATGTCTATCTAACTAAGCAAGAATTATAATTTAGCCTATAAAAATCTCACTGATTTATACTATTAGCAAAGTAGTATAAATATTATAGAAAAATTATAGGGACTTACACAACTGTTTACAAACTCCTGGTTTTAACGCGAAATTAACCTCGAACGAAGCAGAGTATCAATGACAGCTGTGTCCCAATTGTATGGCAACAGTATAATTTCATAAAATGGTTACATTCCATAGGCTCTTTAAAACCTCCAAGCTATTGGTGAATTCTTACGGGTAAATACTCTATCCGGACTGCTTGCTTTGTGATATTTTTGACGCTTGACGTTTCAATCCCTGCAATGTGGGATCGTTCTGAGAAGGTGTCAGTGGCGGTTGAAAAACCCTCTTGAAAGACCTAACAATATTCCATAGGGTACTAGATCTCCTTTACTGAGAGCGCACAACTTAGTTTTGTAGGTCTAGTTTATGGCAAAGTGTTGTGCAGTCCACCTGTTACGACAACGACTCTAAACACTAACATATGAGACGAAATCGACGACATCTCATACACTACGCTGTGCCGAACAATGTAATGTTAGACGCTAACATTACTAGTAGACGCTAAGGGAACGTGTGAATCATAGACAAAAGTAACCTGCTCACCTTTCAAAAAGAATATAAGCGTATTATTCCTAAAACGGCATATTTAGTACTATTAATTATGTCAACTTATTTATTGTCAAATACTTTTAATACAAAAAAAATTTATTCCGCCATATTTCCCGTTTATAAAAGATATCCTGTGCTTCTATGTTTTGCACGGATTTTCCGACCGGTGAATAGTGTTAACTTAGGATTTTCTGTGTGAAAATACAATGTTTTTGCCCACAGAGTATGATGACAACACTATGAGGTTGTTTACCTTTAAAATTTGTATTATCTTGTCCTAATGTAATATTTATTAAACGTTTCAATCGGGTATGCGAGACCAAACTTTTAGCCAAATTGAAAACATATTGGAAGACATAAAACAGAAATAGAAAAATATTGCATCGCTTACAAAGTACAACTGATTGCTAACATAATTGCCACTGCGTTCTTTAAAGAGAACTGCAATAACGCCACGCCCAGAAAGACGTAACTATCATAATTGTTAACATGGTAAATAAAGTTGAACGATAAGAACATAAAACTTTATCTTTTTTTTTTGTGCTACAAAAAATTAAAAAACATGTTTCTAACCTCCTGCAATGTTTTTTATAAAACACTAAACAACTGATCATTTTGTATTTTTATTTAGATGATTTAATAATTTTTTCAGGGAAAATAAAAATTGTATTATAGTTTAACTAAGTTTTTAATCAGTTTCTACTGCTTCTTTCTTCACAAATTATATCAAGTGATTGATTGTGACTTGGCATGGGGTAACTGTAACACAAAGCTACACAATGACACAAATTATGACACAAAGTAGGCGTCTCAATGAAGTCTACTCGTAATCATTTCCAGCGAAAGCGTAGACCATTTCAATAACAATTAAAGTCTAAGTAATTCGTAAGACTTTCAGAAATAGGGTCAACATAGTTGAAACAGCTATCTGCCGGGCTATTAGGCCGTTTTGTATTGGCTCCACTGATAACAGACGTTTCTTGAGTGTCATATGATCGACAGATTTGCACGGTTTTGACAATTTACGTACTCACAGTCTGTACCTCAGTACTGGGTTGAATTGATGAAAAACGTATTAATTTGTAAGTCGTTTTACACTGAAGATGGTCTCGGATACACCAGAAAGTCTGTTATCAATAAAAGCAGCAGGGTACGGCCTAATGGTCCGGCAGATAGCAATTTCAACAAATTTCAGTCTATTGTTATGAAAATATGTTTTCTGTATTTTACAAATAAGATATTTTAATTTTTGCATTCTCCCTTTAATACTCACTTGTTAGGATAAAGACATGTATAGTTACGAAAATAACTGAATATCGTTTTATACAGAAATGTAATGTACCTAGCTATTAATTAATACAATAAAATGAAATAGAATGAAATATTTTTAAATAATACTCACCAAGATACTTACTTTGCGTAGTACATTGCTTCCATTGAGTTCTGTGATCTGTAATGTACATCAGGTCAATAGGAATGGGGACTTCGGAAGACAGAATTCTTTTAAGAAATCGGACATATTTTTTACAATATTGTGAGGTAAATTTTAATAATTCTAATAAAAGCAGTTTTATTGTTTTATAAGGGTATCATATTTGTTGTTGTAAAGGAAAAATGTGTTAACCTTTTACTGCTGTATTTTGTAACCTATGAATTTCTGCAACATTTGGCCTTTTCTCTGTGTGTGTGTGTGTTCGTGTGTGTGTGTGTGTGTGTGTGTGTGTGTGTGTGTGTGTGTGTGTGTGTGTGTGTGAATAACATAAGCAAACAACAATCATGTAAACAAACACTAAAATATTATATATTTATTTATACAGTATTTACAGATTACATTATTTCATCGTCCCAACACATATGAAAATAATTTCATCATCATCATCACTGTAGTAAATTGGTGTTAGTATAACACACTCAGGGTTACGCCACTACGAACAATGTATCGCTGATATGGTTATAATGGTGAGATATTTTCTGTAATACATGACGTCATAGAGACACTTAATTTTTATTTGTAATAATGTAAGAAAACAAAACGTAATTGAACAATATAAAACCCCAACATAATTTCGTTTAACCTACTTTGAGCATAAGTACAATAAAAGCTAATAAAATAAACAAAATACTGCATTACTGTAGACAAAACAGTGTCTTCATATTTGACGGACACAGTAGCTATTAATAGACTCATGTAATTAGAAGAAAGAAGAAAATAAATTTCTAAAAACTTCCTATCATAAATCAAATATATTGCAACTTACCGTCTGCGGCTTTTAGAAACAACGTCTTCACAAATTTGACATGTTTCGGGACACTTGTCCCATCATCAGAACTTAAAACAATCGTGCATCATTTAAATTTGATACACTTGTTAATCAATTAAAACATTAAAATCCAATATGAAACAAATAACTTAAAACAATACGATACTTAAATGTTTAAAGCGAGCGCGAATGTTTAACGATGTACATCGTACGGAGATTGACCGCGCACTGAATTTTACGTATCATATTGTTTTAAGTTATTTGTTTCATATTAGATTTTAATGTTTTAATTGTTTGACAAGTGTATCAACTTTAAATGATGCACGATTGTTTTAAGTTCTGATGATGGGACAAGTGTCCCGAAACATGTCAACTTTGTGAAGACGTTGTTTCTAAAAGCCGCAGACGGTAAGTTGCAATATAAATTTTGATTGAACAACACGTGGCTTGGTACTAAACATTTGGAATTAATTCCTTTCAAACATCTTATCATAAAGGAGTGTACATTTTGTTTCAGATCAACCAAGAGTTATAAAAGGATAATTCATTTGACACAATGAATTAATGATCTGAATTAATGATTTCAGATGTCTGGGTAACATGATAGATAACGAAGGGTACAAACACACGACAATATATTACAGGATGCAAATAGGAAATAGGACATATTATGCCAATAGCAGACTATTGAGAAACAAACTCATTACCAGTAAAAAAAAATATGTAAGACACTTATCAGATCGGTTGTTACTTATGGAGGTAAGACATGGACATTGAGAAAAATGGAACATATGACATTAAGAAGGTTGGAAGAAAGATAACACGTGTTTATGGATCGGTAAATAAGAAATAACAATGAGATAGACGAGCTATTAAATCATGAAACTACTGTAAGTTTCATGAAGGCTCAACGAATACAATGGTTACGTCGCCTAGAGCGGATGGATTATTAGCGTATGCCAAAGAAAATCTTGATGGTGCAAATCTAATAAAGCAGAAAGAGGAGCCGACCTAGGATAAGATGGTAGAAGATCTCAGACGAATGGATGTGAGATGAATGGGTTACACTGAGATGACAATGGATAGGAGACTTTGGAGAAGATTGGTTTTAGAAGTCAAGACTCATGTTGGGTTGTAATGCTAAAGAAGAAGAAAAGTTGTATGATGAGTTTGATAAAAATTTCAAACAAATGAAGAAAAGACAAAACGTTTTCTGTAAACATCGCTGAAGAATAGTCTTAACAAATATCAAAGGAAAATATATTGGTTGTGCTAAGGATGAAATAAGTCGATCAGGATCCAGAAACGTTTGGAGTCAGGTAAGACGAAATAGGAAACAGACAAGTGTTCACAAAGAACATTGCAGAGGTAAAGGATCTGTCTCAAACAAAACCAAAGATAATAAAAACCTTATTTTCTTTTAAAACTTAGAATTAACTAAATAATGACTTTCGGTAACACGTTTATACACATTCCAGAAAGCATGAAAGTGATCTAGAGTGGTAGGGCAGGATTCTGTCGCCAGTGTTACCAGCACGCGGGATTTAAAATCTGCCACTGACAAAGTAGTGTACAATTTTGATCATCACAAGCTTCACTGGTTAAAAGCCTAATTATCTTTGGGTTTTAACAAAGAGATACAAATGAAACTTTACGTTGAAACTGTAATAATGCCTGTCCGCAACTATAGGCCTATTAATGAAAAAATTGTTAATGAAGCATTCCCTACCTGTTATGTCTTTTGAAGAAATTCTCTGTTTAAAGGAAATAAAATGTTTATCTGTAGCTAATATAACTTTTAGCACTCTAATACTGTTTGAAAACCTCTGTAGCTATTTTCACTCCGTGTAAACGAACTTAATAACTAACACAAAATTAAAAATTACTATTAATCGTTACGGTTAGTTATCTGGATAAATTTTAAAATATTTGCCCACAACCTTTTCCCCAGGGCAAAGATTTTGGGGTCTATCCCTCCATGCCCGCTGGCCCTCCTGTTGTCTACCGTCCCCGAATGCACACTGCCTCACAGGTGGCGCGGGGGTTTAACTGTACCTTCGACTGAAACGGGCTATACGTGTGTGCTTTGCAAACGGCACCAGGGTATCGCCGCCCCTGGTCAGTAGATACCACAAGGTGCAGTGATGCCGAGTAGCGGGCACGAATTGGAACCAGTGTTTCCAGCGTTCCTGGTAGGGTAGCTGTACGAGGTGGGAATCCAGTAGCGCCCCGTGTTTTGGGAACCGGGGCTATCTTCCCTGGCAAGTAGCATAAAGGCCAACCGCTCTTTGGAGAGCTTGCGGGTAAACCCTCAACACGCATCCGCGACAGGCGCATGAGGGAGGTCTGCGTGACCTGATCGCGACCCCTGTGGATGGCCAGGAGGGTCCTCGGGTCTTCAAGGTTCGTTATCACCGTCAATTGCGGGTGGCCTCCCGTGAGTCCTAGACCCCAACTAGTCATACACTGCTTTTGAAAGCAGAGAGTAGCTGGACCTCCGGTGGCATCGGTACTAATATAATGTTTGGGAAATGTGCGTATCGCCCACGCGAATGGCGAGGGTGCTTCCATTTTCCAGTAGCGCATAGTAAACGGGAGCCAGGGTAGCTCGTTCCTCGTTAGTACTACATTTCTGTTTCAGTAGAAAGATTATAGAGACTTACATTAGCCCTAATTCAATATACTATGTCGCATAATTTTTGAAATATATGTATCTAAGTATTGAAATTATGGTTTTCAAAAAAAAACGGGTTTAATGTAGATCAGTGAGAACTAACAAAATATCAACTTTCTAACCAAATACTGTCTTCACACACAAAAACAAAAATATACATGTAGCCATATAGTCGACTTTAGAGTTGCCAACATGACTTTAGAATACAATCTATCCCCGTTTACAAAGTAGAAACCATACAATTTTATGTTAAGCCGTTTAGAAAATACGTACAATTGAAATGAATCGTATACAAAATTGTATTGATTTTACAGTGTGCAGACGCACTTTAGATAAAATGTGTTTCTCAGTTTCTTTCTGACAAAACCTGTATATCTTTTTATTCAGAAAAGTTAAAATTTAAATAAAATGAGGCATTTTGCAAAAGTTAAAATGTTTTTTTTGTCTTCGGACGGCCTTTAGGTGTCCGTACGGAACGTAATACCATAGAAAAAATTCAGCTATGAATTTGTAATAATCAAAGAAACATTCATGAGGACCAAAATTAAAAATATTCTTGATAACTTATAGACCTCTTTTGATATTTGGCTATATGACATGCTTGTTAAATGAGAGACAGAAAAATAAAAAACAGCCCGACTCAAAAAAATCTTTGTTTGTTTGGTAAATGTGTGCAAATATTGTTAACAAAATTAGGCTGAATACGAACGCTCTGTTTTGAAGTTAACAATACACGTGCTATATATCTCGTACGAAGGAAAGTAAGAGACAGATGACGGGTTTCAAATCAACGATGTAGAGTAAGTAGGTAGAAGGTAAACAGTGAGAACAAACCTGTATTTGAGAAAGCGTGAGAATATTAAGAGTCAGGGAGGAATTGGAAAAGGCTTGTGAAGAGTTTCTTTATAAAAGTAGAAGAAAGTACAGGCAATACAGGCTACAAAAATACCTCAGCAATACAGGCTACGAAAATTTTGAGTATTATAAGTACATAGATATCTTGTCACATAAAACATAATATAATATAATATAATATAATATAATAGAAGTAACATATCTGTGTACAATGTTCAACATTGCTTCAGTATAAAACATGATCACAATAAACTGTGTACATAATATATCCCAACGACATTAATATTTTTTGAACCCAAACAATTTTTAACATACTTTACAATTGTTTTTATCAACCTTTATCTTGTGAATGTAATATGTGTGTTTACGTAAAAACGAATTAATTTTTAATTATTTAGCACCTTACATCATGAAAACTTTTAATGCTGATATCTTGAAATAGTATACATGTGTTTTTCTTGAAATTTATTTTATACAAGTTCCTATAATGTTGGTAATTTACATGTGTGAAATAACACCACTTAATTATTTTATTATATATATGTAACTTATAGTACACACGGTTCAATTTTCGTTCTATATACATATATTTGTTTCTATAATAATAAAAAATATTATTAAAATATTTCACTTGTTAATAAACATCTATATATTTATAAATGGTATGTACAACACTCCACCAAGTGTCTGTTTATTCAATGTTGATAAAACTTGGAACTTTACTCGACGTCGATAGATACCGTCAAACAAGGTAACTACTGATAACGCATTCTGCCCGCTACATCAGGTTCCACAGGATCTGCAGCACTGTTGGAGTTAACAAGGCACAGATGATGGGCGGACATATGATGTGACTACTGTCTCCGTGATGCATTGCAGCCGGATGTTCCCCTGGCAAAACAAAGCGACACGTCTTAATTTCGAAAATTGTAAAATAATTAAGGTAAGCATATTCTAGAGCACTAAACTTCGTAAAGATTAAAAGAATTACGCTTTACAAAAAAGAAACGGTGACTCTTTATTTTCATAACACTTTTAAAAACTCTAAATTACTGTTATATTTTCTATTTTATTTTAAAACTATAACTTTAATAATAATAATTAATGTTATTATAACAATTTGAAATTATTTTGTTATTCAAGTTGTAACTAGACGACCTTATAGGGTACTGCCTTCTTCCTTAGTGCCCCGTATTGTTGGGTTCGTCACTTTGGTAAGAAGACCCTATATATGACTGTAATCAAATCAAATCCCACTGTTTGGGCTCGCCACTAGGTCACCAGACCGCTGTATGCCGGTCGTTACAAAAGAATAAAAATAAAATGGAAAATTCAATGATAATAGAATTTTCAAATAATAAAATAATTTTGTTTATGTAAAGAGGTATGTATAATAGATAAATCTGTTTTCAAAGGGTTCTGTTAAAATTTTAATAACAGGTATGTATTTATTGACCGTCGAGCACTTCTTGAAGATTTGCACCAAGTCTGGAGTTAAATAGATTAACTCCAGGTAATAATCGATTGGTGACTTTCCTTACTGGTCCAATATCTTGTTCAAAATAGAGTATATTCTTTTCACTTAATACCTTCAGCCTTATAAATACCCTTAAATTACCCTGTGAAATAAGTACAGATACAAAATAATAGAAATATAAAGATTTATTGACAATTTTAAATAAATAATCGATATTTTATCGATGGAGAGCAATTATCGACTCTGTCTCAGGAATTATCGATTGTCATACAGAACAAAATTTTATGTTATATTATATTAAAGACAGGTTCTTTGAGCGATTAAGAATTAATAGTCAGAGAAGGGTGACGAGGAAGTATAACATTAACAATTAACACATAAATACAATAATTACTATTTAATAGTATTTAAATAATTCAGGTTATGATATTAGAATAAATGTTTTGTCGAACCAATGAAGACTGATGTGACGTCAGTAACTATGATGTAGTAGGCAGGTTTCGTTTTCAAGATGGCCGCTCCTTGGGTTGGTCTCGGCTATTGTATATGCGTCGAGTCAGAAAATTACTATAAAATTACCTTCATCAAGGTCTAAAATGTCCCCGCACTGGTGTAATAAGTCTGTTAATCTATTTAGTGTATTCTGGTGAAGTGTTCTGTGCAAACTTGCGTTAGTTAGTTTATTTTCTATTTGTTCAACTATTACGGTTAAGTTTTCAAGTTGCGGTTAGGTTTGTAGAGTAAATCAGTTGTAATATAATGTTTTACCGTTTACTGTCACTCGTATAGTGAACTTAGAGGTTTGTTTTCACTATTGTCGTGAATGTTTTTATAGTATTGGCTTCAAAAAGTGTTTAATTTGTCTAACTCTCGTTCACTGATTTCAATGGCTAAACGTTAGCATCATGTTCGACTCGATTTAAAGAACGTTTTCGTCACACACCTATTCAGCTTGATATTCAACAAAAGACTAATTAACTTGGTCATAAATCTTGCCCAGTTAATCCTTGAAAAAGCATTGTTAACATTTTTCGACTTCATACACATTAGAAAATATTACATTATATATGGAATTTTTCTATTTTATTCCTTACTTTTATGAATTACTAATCTTATTATTAGTTTAATCATCTCATTCCCTTTAAATTGATGTATTATAGTCCATATCTGTAGACATTTTGTGGAAATTAACAAATTTTGTTCACACTTTGGAAATATATGCTCAAAATTGGATTTCCGTTTTTATATAAAATTCCTTCCATTTTAAATATTATTAATACTATTATAATAAATTTTAATTAGTCATATTTCTCTTCCTTTCCTTAAATACATATAAATTACACCTTTGAACTGGTTTTTTGTGTTAATTTGTAGATTTGACATTGCTCTTTAAAATTAATTAATTTATATATTTTGACAATTTACAAAATGTTAAGGTATATTTCCTTATTGTCATTTTAATTCATAGGATCATTCCTAGTAGTAGTTAATTGTGTTATCTTATATAAATCTGGGTAGTTTACAGGATTTATAAGTGAATTATACTATTTTATACTGGTTCTCTGATTTCACCAAATGGCCTAGATTTTAGAATTTTATATTTCTTTCTTTCTCAAATAATTTAAACTTAATTCCTCCTCTGACTTTACATAATTACAATTATATGAAAATAACATGATCTATAACTTATTGTTTTGTGTAGTAGTTAATTAACACTACAGTTATTAAAATAATTAATTATGAACATTGTTTAGTAATCTGCACAATTTAACATATTGCAGATACAGCTTAAACATATCTCTTTTAACTATTTTTAATCTAACATAGCATACCTCTTAGAACATTATTACTGGTATGTAGGTTATTATTTATCAAACATAATTCTTTTTTAAAACACATAACATAAATCTTATTTTCTAATAAACCTTACAAATACATTTATTTAATACATTGATTTTAGGACTGTGAAATAACAGTCTATTTAAACATGTTACACTTATTCATACTATATTAGTACCAGTCCTTTTTGGTTTAAATCATTATTATTGTGATCCCCCACATCAGTAAACACCAACTCCCATACTCTATTTATTATCATCCTTTTTTACAAAGGTCTTGTAAATAAGGATTTACATTAAAATAATAAAATACTGGAAACCTTCCATTTTATTATTTTATTATGCTGTTTATTATTTAGATTTTAAAGTTGTGATATATCATACTACTAAGTTATAGTATCACCAACTTTAAGTTTATTGCTTTTTTTAAAAAACACTTAAACAAATTCACTTTCACTGTTGGTTCTGATATTCTGAGTCTTATTATCTCAGACCAGACCTTTAGTCATCATGGACCGTTAAGACTAGTTTATTTTCTTTATTACACAATAGCTTTAGCCGGTGCACTTCTTATAACGCTATACAACACTTTAGTTTTCTCAATAATTACATTTTTATAAGATTTTCGGTATGTTATACTTTCTTTGGCATAGTTTTTGTGGGTTTGGGATTGATAGTAGTTTATATAATAATAGGTTTTACTACGGTGTTTCTTTCATACTATGTCTTCCTCTCCTCCTGTCTTCCTTCTTCCTATCTTCCTTCTGGTATTCATTCTTGTCCCTCTTCTAGTTTTCATTCTTGTCCCTCGTCTAGTCTTCACTCTTCTGGTCTTCTTACCTCATTCTTGGGTAAACCAAGGTACTTGGTGTTATCACGACTGAGGTTTAGTTTGGAGTATTTAATTTCTTCACTGAACTGATTTTATTCTTCTATACAGGTTTCAGGGTATTGTTTTCTTCCTGTTCACAAACTTTATTCTTCCCTCTTCTTGTTTTTAGGGTATTTCGGTATTCACCACTCTTTGATTGAGTCTCTTTTTTCGGGATATTGTCTTATGTAACTGGTTTACTGCTCTGAGCTTCCTGGGTAACTTACTGGTATTATTTATGAGTTGATGAGTTGCTTCAATACTTTCTTTGGTTTCTTTTCACAGTGGTTTTTATATATTATGTAGTGAGGATTTTTATCTTATTGTGTTTCATTCCTCTAATTTATTTAAATGTCATTTAATATTATTACAACATTTGTTGATGTAATTAAATTTTATCATTTCATATGATTTACAACGTAGTGGATTTTCTGTCACGCTACAAAGTACATTATCATTGTCCAGCCTCAAGTAAGGTACTGGAGTACGCTCTGAAATTCGTCTATGCAAATTAGTTCTTTTTACCCTTCATTTCGTTTTTCTCATTGTCTTCCAATAAAGACAATAAGTAACTGAAATTAAAGACAACACTGTACATATGGGATGTTAATTTTTTAAGATGGATCAGATTAATCAGATGTAACGAGAAAATGTTTTGTCATGTGTCAACTTATCGTGTTAGGACGTTTAACTCTAAAGATTGTAAAGTAAAAATCCAAATTATAAGTACCCATCTATAAAGGTATTTTAAGTTATACCTTGTTCCTGTTCCAAAATTAGACCTTACAGAGCGGTCTAAGAAAATTATGAACATCTCTGAATTGTAACTTCTGAGACCAATATTACGATATTTATTGGTGAATGATATTTGAATCGGTACAATTACAGTCAGCGAGGAGTAATAAAACTGATTGCAGTTGTTAGATTATGCGTATCTGGGTTAACAAACTACTAAAGAATTTGTGATGGTACAGTTATGCAACATATATAAAAATCCTATAAGGCAATTACTGAAGGAATGGGTACAGGAACGAACCAAGAAGCTAAAGAATATATTTAAATTGCATGGAAATTGAGAGAATAAACGAGAATTGGGAAAAAAATATTCAAAGAGATCAAAAATAGAGGAGTTCAGTGGAATCCAGATCTGTTGCACCATAGTAATTGTAATTCTATTTTAAAATAAATGTATTTTTTCTCTCACATTTTGTAATATAAATTAATTGCCCATAATTTTGTTTACCTTTCACATTTTATACTTTTTTATTATTTTTTTTATTCATCTCTAGAATTTTAATGTACAAATACAATAATAAATAATACTTTTTTCTACTTTAGCTATCTGCTATTTTGTTTGATTTCTTTCCAAGTATTTAGTTAATTTGTTTTTCACTTTTTTATCATTTTAATTTGTTAATTTGTTACTTAATTGTTTACTTTTTCTATACTTACAGAAGCTTAAATTAAAATCTTAGTTAAGTATTTTCCCGCCTTATAAAATTCCACTACGTAAAGCCTTTATTTTTAATGCTGTAATACATAGAGTTAAGAGATCCGAAACATTTTAATCATAAAATGCCTAATTAAAAGGTCACAACTGTTTGCGTAAATCGCGTTTTCTTGCACCGTATACAATAAATCAAGTTTTACAAATTTATAAATAAAAATTACTGACTCAAACATTGTGCATTGGATTATTTAATAAACTAAATTAGGCCTACATGATGGTATAAGGAACATCCTTGGCATGTACAACCTTAACAAAAGAATAAAGCAAAGCAGACAGGTTTGGACAGACCATGTTGAAGGGAAGCATAAGAAGAGGATACCAATATAATAATTTTGGCTTATATTCCAAAAAGACGGTAAAATGTTAGAAGACCAAAGAAGAGATGGTCAGACTAAGGAGTGCGCAACGGATCGTATGGTCCACAGCCTGAAGAAGAAGAAGAAGAAGAAGAAGAAGAAGAAGAAGAAGAAGAAGAAGAAGAAGAAGAAGAAGAAGAAGAAGAAGAAGAAGAAGAAGAAGAAGAAGAAGAAGAAGAAGAAGAAATTAGGCGTACTTGCAACGTGAATAACACATTACAGAATATTTTCATAAAATGTACTGTGCATGAACGAGTTGTTAACAAGTGGTTGGAAATTTTCGTAAACAGATATGACTGAGGCACTATGATTAAGACAGTAGAGTCCTGATTTCTGATTTCTGTAGTAGTGTAGAGTAAAACTGAAGTAATTTACATAATCCATCTGACGTTGTTGATAGAAAACTGGTAAGTATATGGAAGAATTTTTGTAACCTTTGCACCACAATAATTTACTGGTTCAGTTGTTATTTTTTTCAGATTTTTTAGTAGAAATTAATTCAGTTGAACACAAATTCAGTATTTAGGATTTATTGCCTTACCTGATACATTTTTCATTTTTTTTGGTGACTTAAAAATTTCATAAAATGACAATATTTAAGTCTACTAAAGACATATAAATTTGTCGACTGAGCTTAATATTACAGTAAAGAGTGTATTTTAAAAATATTTTGGATATTGAAGAAAACATTTACATAAATATATAATATCCAGTGTCGTTTACTATGAAACTGATGGTATAAACATAGATGAATAAAAATAAAATCTTTAAAATTACTGCATACAGATTTTAATGATACCCAGAGTTGTTACAGTTTTTAGTATGAAATATCAAATAGACTACATGGAAAGTAACTCCCTAAAAATAAAAGTGTATAAATCAGTGTAAGCCGTGTAAGCAAAAAGCAAAATTAGGAATCACGCTTTAGCGATCTTGTAGACGGTTAGGTGTGAAGAGGAGTAAATGACTTTATTGGAGGCAATAAAAAGGGCTGATACATTCCATTCATCCTCTGCGCTACAACCCAGGTAGGGCCACAGATACATTCACAACACGGCCCCATTGCCTTCTGTTTTCCGCCACTCGCCTCCACCTAATGACACCAAGTCACTTGACGTACTCCCTCGAGACTGTCCAGACATATGTTCCTTGGTTTTCTTTGGTTTCCTTTCTTCCTTCTTCCACTTTGTCTGGCGTAAAATATTGTTTTTGGCGGTTTCTCTTTCTCATCCTTTGCAGGTAATCTGCATACCTTACAGTAGCTACTTAAACCTTATCAAATATTCCAAGTACTCCAGAAAGCTACGGCGGCGGACGCATTATTTCTCTGAATTTTACACACTCAAAATACAAAATAAATTGTGTAGTATGCCATCAGTGCTTAGGAGACCCTTTAAGAAAATTGTTAATAATAAATGCATTGCAAGTAACATCATTTTGCAGGCTTTCACGGCCTAAATCCACGACTGCATTTTTTTTTAAATATACAGCCGCGGTCTGATTTCAAAACCATAAATTCGTTACAGCATAAAGTCTCGAGCGATTGTTATCATCCTAGTAAGGACCGATAGAAGGAAGGTGCATATATTTCAAAAGTTCGATAACACACTGTTAGAAATCGCAAACGACCTTGTCTATATAACTTGCCAAAGTTGACACGCATCTCCCTGGGTAACGTCAAACACCAGGCACCCTGGAATAGGATATATAATTATGTAAACATAATAGTTTCTAGCACAACCTACAAGGACTATGAACCTATAATAATCGTTCACCTTTACGTAGAAGGTTTACATTGTCAGAAAGCAAGTAATCAGATGAAGAGAATTTTGAAAGTTTTGCCCTTTGTATTTGTATTAGATATTAGGTCGGAGGCTGAAAACGATCCAATTACATCTCGAAATAAAGTACACACTGTCGAAACAATTTGGGGGGGGGCTGCTTACCATTCAGAATATGAACACGAATGCTGGCACTGTTGGCGTTGGAAGGGTCGCACGTGTAAACGCCTGTGTCCGTCTCTATTGCTTTCTGTATCAGCAGTCTGCTGGTGGTCACTGTCCCCTTCTCAGTCACCAGGCTGATCCCGCCGCGGGGCGAGTCGAAGTTTATCACCTGCGGACACAGTAACTATGAGCAGTGACAGCAATTAAACTTTACAATTTATCTACTTAATAACTGCTACTTTGATACATAGTGGACGTGATCATTGTCATATGCTAAACAAATTGTAGCCCTATGTCAAAACAAAGCAAGTTGCAGTTCTACACCAAGCGAACAGTTACAGTTCTACCAAGAGTTAGAGTTATGAAAGCTGTTAATGAGAACCGGACCCTTAAACTAGCCGTGATGCGCCTAGTCGGCGCTTTCTTGTAAATCCTAAAGCATTCCAGAAAACTACGTGTTGACTGTACATTATAAAGATTTGTATAACTTGTTTAAAATTGTATTTTCTTTGCTGTATACGATTTCGATAATGTCTGCTGCCTACAATTGCCTTTCCAATAATTAATATTTTAGGAAAATTTAAAAATAGGTGGCGTTAGGAAGAAATTTACAATGTTATTTTTATTCGTTATGAACACATTAAACAATATTCTACATAGTGTTTATTATATAATAAAATTTATAAAATGAGTTTATTATTTTTGGAAATAACTTAACGCGTTAATGTAAATGGAGTGTGTAACGACATAATCAACTAATCCAACAATTTGACTGGAAATAATTCCGTCACATGTTGCTACGTAGCTGAATACATTTGAGGATAATGTAGGCACTACACAATATGATTTTGTAACAACTGTAAAAATAGTAACCAGAAACCGTAAGATTATTACTACACATTTAAATGTATTACAGTTTATGCTTAACCATTACAGTAATAATGAAATTTTGAAAGTATATTCAGTAGTATAGTCTAAGTATGGTTAGTTATAATCTTTAAACATGGTTACGTCGTGACGGATCGAAGTGAAAGTCTCCTATTGAATAGGATCTGGCATGCTCTCAAGCCAATCATTTAGCACTTGATGCTCATTGGTTGATGCTGCTTTCTAGCTTAGATCGTGCTGGTAGAAAAGTCTATAAAAGAGGGTTTTCTCAGGAAAAACACATGGTCCCTACCTCATCTGTGAGGTGGATTTGCAGAAATCGTGCCAATTTAGATAATAATGATAGACTCCGATTGAAGGGCCAGAACTTTTGTCAATCAATAATGACAATTGTGACTAATGACCCGATTGATAATAATTTAACCAATGTAGAAGCCGGCCGTAAAAGTTGCGTATATTCAATAGAGAGTTGCGTTTACAATAAAGGACCGATTAAATCTGCGTTAGAAAGAATTGGTGGATACTGACTGGAGATCATGTTATAGAAAATTTAGTAGAGAATAAAAGCTATTTACAGAAAAAATTGGACAGTTGTAACATTGTAAGGGTTTAGAATTGCACAAACAAAACTATAACAGATTTTGTTTAATTTTATATATGTTTGTTTGACATGTATTTTGGGACTTTTTCTAAAATACTGTTCGATATATCCTACCAGCTTATTTTTGGCGGTGGGTCAGCCTTTTCTATGGAGTAAAAGTGTGTATACGCGTAAAACACGGAAAAATTCATGCTTTCAAATGTTGTCGTAAGACATCCTGTAAACAGACAAACATAAAGGGAGACATAATAATATAGTGAAAGCGGAAGATCTAGATAAAACTGAGAGCTTGGTTCACTCGTTTGGTTACGTGGAAGGACGTTGTGTACATTGCTTAAAAGGAAAATGTTTTAGTTTTATAAATAGCTTTCGCTGGAGCAAGTACTATAATTATCTGAGTATTAAGAAAAAAGTTTGATATATATGCATTGGTGACATCTGCTACACATATTCTCATTTGACCACATCAACTCACCTGTCTATTGTGACTCCACAACATAGCGGGCGGAGGTTCTGGCGCATATCTAACTAGACACGTCAAATTGATGGTGCTCCCTTTGTTTATGAACAAGTCTGGACCGCCGAGTATTTCCGTAATTGGTTCTGCAACAATCGGCTGTGATAATGATCAAACCCATATTAAACAGAGGGTAATGGTTTAGCAAGTTATGGCAGATATCAAATACGCATTTAAGCTATCAGTACAAAGTGTCGCTCGACACCACTAGTTGTAATGAGAAACCTTTTGGAAAGCTACATACGGCTTACCAGTCTGTATCTAATCACTGTATAATTTGAACACTAAAACAAATTTTAGAACTACTGCAAATCAATGACTAAAATCGTACATATCTTTAAGAACTACAATTGATAAATTACCATGGTAATAGAACAGTTGGCCTTGTTCTATAAACTCGTTTCAAGGGGAGCAGGTCGTGGCCAGGATAAGAAAAATTAATTTTTCAGAAATGATGCTAAAAATTCTCTATTTCTTTCTGTTTCAGAAGAAGTATAACATTATATACTTAATTTACCATTTAATAGGAGAAAAACAGTTTTGAATAGAAGCGTGACAATTCACCCGTCTGTATGCGACGGGTGAATTGATTGCGCAATCCTAGCGCGACTTGCTGACAACATTCCCCATTGTACCTTACACTTGTTGTAGCATAGATTTAGTTTCTAAGTCAATAGTACTTCATTTTTCATGTTGGCTAACCTGTAAGAAGTAGACTCAACAGCTGATCTAGCACATCCAAAAGCATGTAGGCTGTAGATTGCGGAGACTAAAAAAAGATATGAAAGAAGTAAAACCAAAAGATGGGAAAGTATTGATAGATAAAGGAAGGCTCGCTGATAAAGAAATAGACCACCTTCAACAGTACTACGGACTAGCTATTAGATATAACCTTACTAGTGTTGAAGCAATGAAGAAGGCGATCTGGGCGACTTACTTTCATAACTTGTTGTCAGACGAGAAACCGCAACATCAATACCCTACCCACAGTGAAAGATGGTATAAACATAATAAAACCGAAAAGAAAAGTTAAAAATACACACATAAACATTCATTACCAGAAGCGTTTATTGATGTTGTGAGCCAATATTTAGATTTATCAAATGTCAATCTACTAGAACGTTGCCTTCATGAAAAACCCTAAAATCCCAATGGTAAATGGTGTCATTTGGCAAAGGGTACAAAAAACAGTTTTTGTAAGCCATCAGGTATATAAACTAGAAGCAGGAAATGCAGTCCTCTGTTTTAATGATGGTTCTATAGCAAAAGTAAATCTGCTCGAAACCTTGGGCTTCCGACCACGTAAACTAATGGTTGAAGGCCTGATAAAAATTGATGAGGAAAGAATATAAAAAGCTGACAAGGAGGTGAGAGAAGAACATAAAAAAGAAAAAACATAAAAAGAAAAGAATAACAAGAAGGCTAATAAAGAGGAAAAGAGAGGATATTTACAGTGCAGAATTTTGGTCTGGAGCATTTTAGTTTAAGTGTAAAGTGTTTACAATCTTTTAAACTCGTTTCCCCGAAAGTACAGTATTGTAGATTTCAGGGAACATTTGTTCATAAACTAATAAACCCATCAACTTCAATTTTGGAACACGTTTTCCTTATGGTATGGAGAGTAATGTTATACATTTTTTATTAAAATA
Organism: Magicicada septendecula; assembly: GCA_034769895.1. Lineage (NCBI taxonomy): Eukaryota > Metazoa > Arthropoda > Insecta > Hemiptera > Cicadidae > Magicicada > Magicicada septendecula. The sequence continues at coordinate 333,298,378 of CM068375.1, read as the reverse complement.
TATTAACTTTTACCATACTTGACAATTTTTTGTATATTTAAAAATGTGTGTCAAAATAAAATTAAAATAAATAATTTTTTCTCAAAAATTATTTAAGCTATTTTGTTTATTTAGGAAAACATTCAGCAAGCTACTATTGTAAGGAAATATAAAGAATTTCAAGTCAGCATCATTAATAGGTATTTAAATAATGGTACCTAAGCATTGACGTGTTCTCCATATGTTTAACATGGGAGTACCGCCCACGACTTGCTCCCCTTAAGAGTACGGCAACCGCTTTCATCGACGAGAGGGGGCTTGAAGTATGTAGTAGTACGTAGAATATAGCTTTAAGATCTACTAAAACTAATGAACTATTATTATTTTCTTCAAATGAATCTAAGATGGATGTAACTAATTTCGCCAGTACGCTTAATTGGTTTTCACTGTTAATAAAAAAACTTTTTGTTTCAGCTTAAGGCACTGAATTTTATATTTCTCCAGCCACCGTAGTATAATGATAAATAAATAAACTTATGCTGATCATTATCTTCTAAAAGTTATGCTTTGTTGAGTTAGCCAGGTCTCTTTCTCCATCACTGTCCCCTTTAAATCGCAGTACTTTAGGAATTTCATGTCCTTTCCCATTTCCTTGAAGATCCCTGCTCTAGGTCGTCGCCTCGGTTTTCACCCCAACAACTTTCCATCAAAAATGTTACTTAAGAACTGATTGTGTCGTAACACGTCCCCGATCAATTTTGCCTTTCGTATCCCAATAATTTTTTTAAGTGGTCTCTCTTCGTTCAATTCTGCAAGGACGTACTTCCAACCTGCGTTCACTTTCAATAATTAGTTATCCATCCAACTCGTCCTCGTCGTTCTCCTCCAGACGCACATTTCCATTGCTTCTAGCTTCCTCCTAGACTTATTTTGAGCTGACAAAATAAATGTTTTTGGGGGGAGAAATACGAAAATATCATATTGACTTCGGTTTGCCATTGACGTCGTTTTTTGTATATTTCTAATCATTCCCAATTATATTTCATTAACGGTTGGCTGAATAAAAAAGCTTAACTTTTTACGGTAATAATTTTTTTACGAAATTAAAAGCCCTTTGTCCCGTGTGGGGTTGCTAATCCTCCATCAGCCGCCTCCCCAGATGGCGGATAGGGGAATGCCTCACAGATATGGGTGTTACCGGGGAAATAAAATACCAGGGGCGGACCAAAACTAGCACAACAGCAGCGTCTGACTCAGAGTGAGCGGCTGCAAACGGCGACTGATCCACAGTGAGCGGCAGAAAAAAGGTCCTCCAAAATGTGGGTTGTGGCGTTTAGGCATAAACAACCAAACACACGTAAAAATTGAAGGAGTTTGAAAGACAAAAGCGGGATGAAAAATAATAAAGACAATCCCCGGGTGGAGATCCACACCTCAACTAGAGGGAGCCCCGATGGTAAGGGGGGGGAGTTATGCTGATGACTTTTGAAGTCCAGTTGATAACTTCAACCAAGGCAAAAACACAAAAAAAAACGAAGAAGAGGAAAGAAAGGAGATTAAAGTTCGGAACATGGAATATCCAAGGCTGGAATACGAAGATAAAGAAATCTTAAACGAATTTAGCCAAATGAAATGGGTCATATTAGTCATCACCAGGGCCGGCTCAAGGCAAAAATTTCACCCGGGCAAGTGAGCTTTCCGCCGCCCTGTCCCCCCCCAAATAAAAACTTAACAAACAGGATATGACACAACTAGGCCTCTACATTTTATAAGAATATTTTAGCCTTGTATGAATTTAATTGATTTGTTATCTTTATGGAATACAATTGCACTTTATTTCATTAAAAATTGTGTTACATTATCGCAATAATGTATTTTTATGTTCGGTTATCTTAGGCTTATTTGGGGTGATCAGTAGTATGAAATACAGGCTAAATTATTCGTTTCTTTTTAAATGATTTTTAATTGAATCAATAGTATTAAGGCCTAAATCAAACTCAGGAAGAGCAAATGGGTTCGGTAAAATAACTACAAATGACTAAGTGTATCGACTATCGACAATATTTATTGTAATCTTACAAAAAAGTTGGTATAAAAAATTCAAAATTACAATTAACTGTAGGTTACTCAATTTCAAAATCACAAAGGTACTTTACGGCAACTTTTTTTTCTGCAAAATCTTTTCTAACAGAGTCAATGCCTATTTCTTTTAGAACATCAAATTCAATTGAGATAAGGGAAAGTCCTGCAAGATGTTCTTGTGCCATACTTGATCTTAAATAATTTTTAATAATTTTTAATTTTGAAAAATATCTCTCCCCAGACGCTACACTTACTGGAAGTGTTAATACACTTCTCAAAGCTATATTTATATTTGGAAAATTTTCAGCTAAAGAGTTGTTCATGATGAACTTGAGGATGTCTTCTGGCCTGTTGCCACAGCCTTCGGGTAACAGAGTCAGAAGTACTAGACGTTCTTGGTGCAGCTGGTGTCCTTCAATATCTCGGTGCTCCCCATCGGTCAAAGCTATCTGTAGGTCTGCACATTTTTGTAGCAATATGTTCTTATCTTCATTTTTGATGTTATAAAGAAAGCCAAATACATAATTGTGGCTGGATAGCTGTGAAAATCTCTCCTCAAGTGAGTTTATTGCGCAGTCCAACAAACAGAAATAAAAATTGGTCATAAATGCTCTTTTTGGGTCTGAGACTGGCTCGTCAGCTGTTTCATAGTGAAATTTGCGTTTGACCCTTCTTGGACGTACTTGAGATTCAGTTGGGAATGTGGCTTCGGTTTTAAGAGTTTCTGCAATCTCCCTGGCATCAACAAGTACTTCCTCAAAACCCTTCTCCGTCCTCATTTTCTCAAAATGTTCTTTCACTTTAGAAATTAGCTCAGCTGCTTTTGCAATGTTCATATCTTCTTTTTGCAGCTGTTTGCTGATAATATTTATCCTGAAAAGTATTTCATGCCATACAACCAAGGAGCAGATAAACTTAAAGCTCTTTAGCTTGCTAGCCAGACCCAAGGCAGTACTCTTTCCATAGCCATCGATCGATGAGTCAGTAGATAACTGAAGTAGAGTATCGTTTATTTCTCCTGTCTGGTAACGAAAAGGAGCAACTGCATTAATGCGACTCTCCCATCGAGTGTCGCATATTGGTTTAACTGTTAGTGATGTAACATGTTTTCTTAACACAGACCACCGGTGAGTTGAGGCAGAACATAATTTGTATACTTCCTGCACAACCATGAAAAAGTTTACAGCCTCACTACAGGATAAAGCAGAGTCGTTCACCACTAAGTTCAGCGAATGTGCACTGCAAGGTACAAAAAATCCGCGAGGGTTCAAAGTTAGAATTCTGTTCTGGACTCCTGCGTTTTTCCCCACCATGTTTGCACCATTGTCGTACCCTTGCCCACACATATTTTTTAAAGGTATTTTCATTTCATTTAACTTGGACAAAAGAATGTTTGTCATAGATTCTCCTGTTGAAGATGCAATTGGGATAAACCCCAAAAAATGTTCTTTGGGACAGGGGTCTTTACCTAGTTCACAACTTACAAAACGTATAATCAAAGTCATTTGCTGTATGTGGCTTTGATCAGGCGTACAGTCCAAAATAATAGCATAGTAAGTCCACTTCTGTACATTATGTAGTTTTCGTTGTCGTATCATTGATCCTATTACTTCGATCACTTCATTTTGGATATTCTTCCCTAGGTAATGTACATAAGATTCTTTTGAAGTAATCCTCCGTAAGTGTTCAGCAATTATGATGTCAAATTTCCCTACAAACTCTAACAGTTTCAGGAAATTCCCATTGTTTCTGTCATACAGTTTGGCTGACGCACCCCGAAATGCCAGATTCTGTGAACCAAGAAACTCAATCACGTACACAATGCGTTTGAAAAATTCCTTCCAGCGTTCAACTTCATTCTTGATCATTTTCTGGTGTTCTGCATAAATCGTTTTGTTCACACGCAGCCTCGTAGAACATTCCTTCCAGAACTGGAATGCCTGCATATGTCCTGGTGATCTTTCGTGTTCTGACAGTAGTTCAGACATGTGCTTCCAGTCGGAGTACCCAGTCCCTGAAGACAGAAAAGTTCGTATTGTGCTAAACAGTCGGCAGCAAAAGCAAAATATGACGTCTTTTGATACAGGATATATAAGCCAGGGACGTGAAACCTCTTCACCACTGCTCATTCGCCTACGATAATTGTTGACACTAAAACGGCGACCATCTTTGTTTACAGGAAAGTCAGTGTCACTAATTTGTTCTGGCCCACGTTGGACGAGGATGTCACTGTCTTTGGCACTTAAGTTCACTGGCAACTCTCCAGGGTCATGGGATATGATTTTATCTAGAGAAACCTGAAAAAGACAACAAAAGCTAAGGAGTATTATTAGCAAAAAGTACAAAATCATTTAGAAGCTTCAAAAATTGGGACGCAAATTTGTTTGTTAAATTTACGCGATTTATTCAATTGGCATAATAAGAAAAAACCTGAGTGTCTCTTTTTATCAGCCATTCCTAATTCCTACCAAAACAATCTTTATAAAAACACTGACACAAACAGATACAGTATTGTTAAACCACACAAAAACCTTAACGGCGGAACACAACGGTCGGACTGAAAGGCTTTACATGACGCACAACTTACCATCCGCTTGACTTACTACTACAAGTGCTACTGATGTCAAGCGAGCGTCTGTATATTAGCCTGTACGCGCACGCCCATCTCGGCCACCGAGTCATTTCACCCCCTCCCGCTCATGTAGTCGAATCGAACTGCGAAAGTGACTCACCTTCGTGCGCGCCCAGGCCTGTATTATTCGTTCGTACCTCAAACGAAATAGACTCAGTCACAGGCCCATTTTTCTAAGCCACTGTTGCCGCCATGGCACCCTCCTTCCACCAGCCTCTCGTAAGATTTGTTTTGTATTGGTTTTTAAGTTTTTAAAAACTTACGATACTGTTGTAAATTTGTTGTTGTGGTAATCCATGGTTTTACTATAATTAGTAAACTGGGAACACATAGAAAATTTATTCTAAATCACCAATCGTAAAACATTTTTTCTTTCCGCTTGGCGCCCCGGGCGGCCGCCTGGGTCGCCCGGGCCTTAAGCCGTTCCTGGTCACACCAAAACCAAGAAAAAAGGAAACGGAACAGAAGAAATACAAGGTACATTACATGTATGGAGTGGAGTAAATAATGATCTGAAGGCGAAATCTGGCGTAGGGATACTTATCAAGAAAAGGTACAGAAGAAATATAAAATCGTGGGAACCAGTGAACGAGAGAATAATAAAACTAAACCTGACTTTGTATGGTAGAGAAATAGCATACTAGCTGTTTATGGTCCAACGGATGAGAGCTCTGCTGCAGAAAAAGAGTACTTTATGAATACGCTACAAGATGAAATTACAAAAATAAAACAAAACTACGAAATCATAATAGCTGGTGATCTTAATGGAAGAGTCGGGAAGAGGGAAAATGACAAAACAGTAGGAAGATTTGGAGAACAGATATAGAATGGTAATGTAGAAAGGCTAATAGACCTATGTGAACTAAATGACTTAATAATTACAAACTGATGCTATGAACACAAAAACATACATAAATATACTTGGACACAGGAAACAAGAGAGCTGAGGTCGATTGTTAACTATGTAATAATAAGGAACAGAACAACAATTATCATAAAAGACGTCAGAGTTCAGAGAGGAGAGGAGTGTGGAACACACCATAAACTACTGACAGCAAATATGAAATTCTCATGGACAGGAGCCAAAATGCCAAAAAAGACAAAAGAGACAATTACGGACACACAAATAAGTAAGGAAAACAAATTCAAAATTCAATTATTACAGGACGAATCAATAAGGAACCTATACAAGCAACGTCTAGATCAAAAGTTAATAGAATTTAGGTATGACGAAGAAGTAAACATCACATATGAACACATAAAAGAAGCTATGCTGCAAGCACCACTGGAAGCCCTAGGAGAGACTGAACAGGGAAATAATACATACAACAAATGGGACATGAAGGAAGAGACGATAAAGAGGTAAAAGTAAAGAAAAAATTATATAACAAATCGATGTCCACGAAAAAGAAGAAGATTACAGAAACTACAGAAAGAAGAACAAGGAAGTGAAGGAAATGGTCAGCAAAGAGAAAAATGATGCATGGGAAAAAAGGTGTAGAAATGTAGACCAATACGTAGGAGGAGCTACGAACATAGTTCAGAAGCATGGAACGTAATTAAATCATTACGAACGAATACGAAGGATAAAACCTATATTCAATTCATACAAGACAATGAGTGGGAGGCACACTAGAAAAACCTACTTACGGAGCGTAGACAAGAATTCCTGAATAACGATGAAGAAGAAATAGAGATAGAAACAGAAAATAGAATTACTATAACGGCAGCAGAATTAAGGAAACCAGTAAACTCAATGAAAAACAACAAATCATCTGGACAAGGAGGGTTAGTAGCGGAACTAATAAAGTACGGAACCGAAAAACTTATGAGAATGATAGGAAGAATGTTCGAGAAAGTTATAAATGGAAAAGATTTACCGGCGGAATAGAAAGAGGCACGAATTGCATCGATATTTAAAAAGGCCAATAGAAAAGACTGCGAAAACTATAGAGGCATAAGTGTCATAGCAACAATGGGAAGGCTGTATGGTAAGGTGCTAGGAAATAAATCAAGGAAAATATAGAGGGAAAGATTGGAGAAGAACAAGGAGGTTTTACAGCCGGGAGATCATGCGTAGACCAGATATATACAATCCAACAGATCATAAAAAAGAAAAAAGCGAAGAACAAGGAAGAACATCTAGCGTTTATCGACCTTAGTAAAGCATATGATACAGTACACAGACAAGAAATGTTTGAAGCTCTATCACATTTGGAAATACCGAAAGTCCTGACGCAAGCAGTAAAAAATCTATATAAAAACAGCAACGTACAAATTAAAGTAGGTAACAAAATTGTCTGTAGGTTTAAAAGATCCAAAGGGTTATTGCAAGGTTGCCCAACATCGCCCACGCTGTTTAAGATATTTTTAGAATATGCATTAACCATGTGAAACAGAAATGCTATGGAATGGGAATACCGATACGAAATGAACACCTGTACACACTATGCTTCGCCGATGACCAGGTAGTTATAGCCCAGGATGAAGAAGATCTAAGCTACATGGTCAGAAGGCTGAATGAAGAATACACTAAGATGGGATTGGAAATAAACATAAAAAGACTGAATACTTGGCAATTAGAGATGAAGAAACAACAGATTTAGAAATAGACGAAAATGTTAAAATTAGAGGAACAGACAAATTCATGTAATTAGGATTCACACTGAGTAAACAAAGCACAACGGAAGAGGAATTAAAAAGTAGATTAGAGCAGACTAGCACAGGGATTAAACAATTACACAGTGTTATATGGGACAAAATGATTAGAAAAAGCACAAAAAAATGATATATCACACCATAGTCCAAAGCATTATGATGTATCCAGCTGAAGTAGCGGTTATTAACAAAAAGAATGAAAGAAAGATTTTTGCAACGGAGATGGAATATTGGAGGAGGTGCTGTGGAATAACGATAGCAGACCGAATAACAAACGAGGAAACGCAAAGAAGTGTAATTGACTACATCGAAGAAAAAAGATTGGTGTGGTACGGTCATGTTCGGAGAGCCCAAAATAGGTGGATCAACAAAGTGACGGAATGGAGTCTATTAGGAAGGAGAAAAAGGGTAAGACTGTGAACATCTTGGAGGGACGAAGTGGATGAATCTATGCAACGTATAGGACTTGAGGAAGGACAATGGGAACATCGGGAGAATTGGAAAGCCAGGTTGAAGGAAGGGTGAGGGCACAAGCTGTAGCAACCCTATTATATACATATATAAAAAGCTCTTTGTATTTTGTTTGCTGCTCTACAATAACCTTTAAAAACAACATAGTTTTATTTCGCTGCTTTTATGTATAAGATATTTTGCTTGTCTGCTACGAACTTGTTCTAAATGTCATATGACGGGAGCTTATACGAAACAACGCGCTCATTATTATGTTACATAAAAGTAAATCATCCATAAAATTTCTGACTCACAGCAAAATGAATCGGTTAATAATTGTTATCCTTATAACTACTGATAGAAAACGTTTATTCAAAACGAAAAAATTTGCCTTATATCAAGTTATGAAGATGTCACTTTTTTCTGTAAAAGCGTGTACAAATGTAGGAATAAAAAGAACCTTTAACATAAAAATAAATGTAATAAGTAATAGTATATAAAGTGTAGAACACGACAAACTCAATCTAAGGTGTACCATACATTATTTATTTTTTTAGTTCTTTTTAACTATGTGAGTAACATACGAGCAAATAAAAGTGTACACACACACACACACACACACACACACACACACACACACACACACACACACACACACACATATCACTAATCTTGTAAATAAAAGAGAAGACAGTATACTGAAATTAGCTGTTATATACTATCATAAATTGAAATTTTACATAAGGTCAAGTATAAATATAAATATTATTATATTTATAAATTTTTTACTCATAAGTATTTATGGCCATAAGTAAGTTATTGTTATGTTCCGTATAAAAATTGTAAAATATGATAGTATAATATTCTGAAATTATCATGTGTGATATATAATTAAACCAAGATGTGAGATTTGGTCAATGAATTCTTAAATTTTTGCTTTAAGCATTGTTTACACGTGACTTTTTTTTTAAATTTTCAATTTTGTGAGCACGCTGAATGATTTTACATGTATTACTTAATCGATAGCTGTCTTCTTTATGTACCAAGCAAATATTGTATATTTTAGAAGACACTATTACAAAGGTTTGATTAGGTTTCACTTAAATAATAAAGTAAATTACTCTGACGTAGGAAAGGTGTGCAGCATTGTTTAGGTGAGTGGAGTATGAAGTAACTTATATCTTACAAATGGAAGAAATGGTTCTAAGATGCTCGTAAATGACGTAACAAAACTTGAGGTACTAAGGTGAAGATTCAGATGTAACATTCCACACATTTAGTGCTATGCTATAATTACTGCATCATGATAATGCCTCACCTCACATGTCACATGTCAGTTCTTGCACTTCTCGTTTTGGCCAAAAGTTAAGTTCCTTAAATAAAAGAGTTACTGCTCTAGCGCATGTATGTTCAAAACGTTACAGCCTGAGGTAATGATAAAACTATTTAAGCTTATCATTATAGAATACAGTATATATTATTTGGCAAAAGATAAACGTCGCAGCCAGGTGTTTGTGTAAATCACGTGAGATAAAATGCGCTGATAGCGGCGTTTATTGCCATACTTACCGACAACGGTTAGGTATACGGGGTGTCCGACTGGCGGGGTTGTGCTGATCTGGCACTCGTAAATCCCAGAGTCCTTGCGCTGAGGGTACCTTATCCTTAGGGTCCAGTCCTCGGTGTGCGGCAAATGTATTGCTTCGAATCGCTGATCACTAGTGTATGTGTACCGGCCCACGGTTAGCAAGTGGATATCTCTGTGCCTCACCCACGATACCTACGTGCACAACAAATCATTTTTTAAAATAGAAAAAAATATAAGTAAATGGCTTATTGCATTTGTATAAAAATAAATTATTCTATTAAATTTTACCGGTTTCAACCACTTTTTATTACCGATTTGAACATTTAAATAATATTGAATTATTTGTACAAACTATTGTACAAAAATAACCTTACTTCTTTATAGCAATTATTGTTCAAGATACTAGTTTTTGCAGTAACCTTATTACATAGTAATGAGTTACGTAAGGTGTCTTTTGCAAATAGTGTATATTATTTGTATAAATAATATCCTAAACATAAATATGTTTAAGGTATTATATATTTACTCCTTATATTTATCATAGCTGCTGACCACAGTTTTTGTCTACGAAGCGTGTGAGACACAAACTAACAAAAGCTTTGTTTCCTGAAGATATCTTTTATGATAATATAAGATAAATAATATAATAATATTTGCAAAAATTGACACACAAATAGGTAAGTTTTAATATATAGGAATCGTTAAAATAATTTTAACTTTGAAAATAGAATCTTTTTTACTTCCATTTTCCGTAAGGAACTGGAAGTATGGTAATCGCTAAATGAGTGTTGATCCTGATTGTACTACCCTCAAAACATAAGAAAAAGTCATTCTCCAAAATGTATGTGTGTGTGTGTGTGTGTGTGTGTGTGTGTGTGTGTGTGTGTGGAATTTGTTCTATGGCGATACATAACTGCCTCAAATTCACACAGAATAAAACATCTGTGTTTTACAGGACTCAAGGACTATTGATTTTGGTGAAGTTCGGTTAAGGGGGAGGAGTTTACGTTTTAACAAGAGTAATGTACTTAATTTTGATAAATAAAGTATGCTGAAAAGAAGGTCATAATAATCCACTGTTGAAACGTAGATGAAATGGGTTGATCAAGGAAGACGAGGCGATTTTTTGAAAACTACCTTTATGATGTCGAATAAACTTCTTCATTTCAAAGGATAAGGTACCTTAATAAATATATGTAATAAAATTATTACTCAAATGTGTAAATATCATTGATGCTGGGGATCGGTTGAATAGGAGAGAAGATTATCTGCGTTCAGTTTCTTTATAAGAAACCTGATTATTTAAAATAAAGTGACTCAGAAATAACATTATTTTAAAAGACTACACCAAGATAACAAAAATATCTATATATAGTGAAACTAGTTTGAGTGTGGAGGATATGTTATAGAAATTATTGAACCGAATTTAAGCAAATGATTTAAATATAAATCTTAGAACACGAAAGTCTTGTGTGGTTCTCCATACCAATATTTCAGTTTCTGCCAACGGCTTTAGACAACATTTTCTAACCTTTTGTCACAACGTATCTACAATTTTATTGTCATTATCAGAACAATTTGGACGACCTGTTATGATACACCAACCTCACAACTGGGATTATGTGTTGTGATGTGTCGTGCAGAATTGTCCTGAAGATTAAAAATTGTCGATGGGACGACACAAATAATTAAAAATGGTGTCTACTCCCTAAAAAAAACTCAAAACCATTTCGTTATTTACAAGAGTGAGAACAAAAAATAGTACAAAGAGGCTGAATTTTTACAGGTATGTTACAAGAATGGATAACTCAATGTAAAAAATTAATGCAAATCCAGAAATTCCTGTTTTGGTTCCAACAGCTCTGCTCGAATTCCAACATAAAGATTTCTGTAAGGAAGAAAAAACTATGTCTATTGTTGGGAAGTAACCCTTGTGTCTTAAAATTCTACTAAATAACAGGAGAAAAGCTTATGTTAATTAATTGTGTAAATGTTTGTGACGTTGAGTATGACGTTGATCATAAATTGGCTAAATTTCCTACATTGTGTTCAACAGTTCATCAAGTGTTATAGAAGAAATCTAGAAAAGAGATTCTACTAAAATGTCACAATATATTTATTGTGCCAGTTATTTTTTATGGTTTTGAAATTTGGGTTCCAGTGGAGACATATTTGAATATGATGCAGGCATCGGAGGTGAGATTCTTCCAATCTATTAAAGGATGCACACGGCGAGATAGGCTCTATAATGAGGGGATGCGTAAGAGTTGAAAAGTGTTAATATTCAAGACCAAAATTTTGGAAAAAAAAGACATATCAATTAGTCATTTGAATAGAATTCCCGATGGCAGGTTAGCTAGAAAAATTTAGGAATACAAATCTATTTGCCAAAGAAATATAGGAAGACCTAGGAACAGTTTGATAAAGTTGATGTATTATCTTTTGAACCGGAATGGGCGCTCCGTTAATTTTCTGATAAAAAAACAATCTCAAGAATCTCAAGGAGAAGTAAATCTCAGATTAAAGTAGGCAAAATGCTAATCAAATTTAAACATCTTTTGTTTTAAGAGCTAGATGAATGTGGTTAGACCTTGTGGCAGGTTTTCGGTGGAAATACTAGGTTGGTGGAGGGTAAGAATTAACGCAGCGTATCTTTTTGTTAATATTCTATTTTATTGTATTTATTTAATTATATTGTATTTTTTGTTATAGTCATAACCAAGCAAAAATTGTATAAAATGTGTATTGTTCTAAATTTAATTTTGGTCCTATAACTTTCTTGACACTTACTACTTATCACTACTAACATAAGATCTTTTGGAGAAAAATACGTGACAAGAGCAAATTGTTGAATATAGTTACACATAAGTTTTCCTAGATTTTCAGTGCCTTAATAAGCCGTCTAATTATTTAAAACTTCTGCGTTTCAGAGTCATAATCGATTATTAAAATCCCCGTTTTTTGTTACTCATTGACGTTCTGCCCGTTCGTTTGGCGGCGTCTATAGAACGGGAACAAAATAAATAACTGTCCAAAGACTTGTAACAAAACCCGTTGCTACATGGACTCACTATTACCAGACTTAGAAAAATTCATTCGGCCACTAGCCACTTTGAAGTGACTGTCTCATGAGGCACCGAAACATCAGGGAGTAACGGAGACACTAATTTTAATAATTCATCAAGATTCTAAAGCGCATACATTGTAATGATGCCATAAGGAGACGAATATTAAACTAATATGAAGGAGTACACTAATATTAAGTAGGCTAAATATGTCAATTATTGTCAGGCAGCGTTGACACTTACCGTCCTGTTTCCCAGATTTTTTACTCTGCAGTTGAGATAGGCAGTTTTGCCGACAAGCCCCGTCAGATTGTTAGGCACGGTAGTGTCAAAGGATGGACCCGTCCCTGGTGTCGGCAGTTCCTGTAGAAAGTCAGTCCTGAACCTGCGCGATCCAATCGCACCTGGAAAACACAAAACAGAATTAACGTTAACTTTGGGTATGTGCGTTTACCAGTAGTTGCTCGTAAGAAATTTCATTTACGGCTTTCAAAAATAAAGTAGGCCTTCATGACAAAGTGTTGTGTAAATTAATAAAGACAAACACAAGCGTATGCGCGCTCACACACACAGACACGTTTAATATCCAATTATTCATGTTAAATATTTTATGTCAGACGTCCACCTAGCATGAAACCTTTTTCATATTTACGATCATGTATGTGATTCGTATTTGTTATTTTTATACCACTCGTGTATAATCTGTAATATATGTAATACTGATTTTATACCTGGCGCCTATGCCGTATAGCTGTAATATACCTATTACAGATTCTTTTAACATACGCTTTGTAAACAACTTCTTAAAAAAGGGGATTTAAGGGTTTATATTTAATACAGTTTTTAATTCATAAATGATAATATATTTAAGTAGTTATTTTAAGTCACTAAAATCTTTTATCAAACAAAAAGACTACTTATCTAACAGTTAATTTAATATTGAAAGTAACGCACAAAAATCCTACGACCTACGTGATAATATACTACTGTTGAGTTCAGCATTAACACTGAACCGCCTTTAAATAACAGTAATGTCTCTGTGAGAGTGTATATGTGTGTGTGTGTGTGTGTGTGTGTTTTGTTCGTTATCAGCACACTTTTTACTCTTGTGTTGTAACGTTTATATGCATGTTAACAAAACTTTATAGTCGTAAGACAAAACGAGATTTGACTACAGAGTGACTCCTGTAGCAATAACTCGTAGTGCGTACTTCTTGTATACTAATGACGTCTAACTACAAACTTTAAACCCATATAAGTGCATGAGTAAAATTTTGTGTTAATTAATGCATCGTAACAAGGCGTCATATAGTTTCGAGCGAGTTTTAAATGTAAAGAATTAATGATAGCGGTGAGTCGATTTATGGTTATTACGTGTCACATGCAGTTATTACTGCATCCTATGCTACAAGTGAGGTTTAGTAACGCTGATAACACAATGGGCATCCGCTTGACTTTTTCTCTGCGGCAGCAGCCTAGTTGTGATTGTTTGTACGTTTTATGTAAAAAATCTTCTCGTACTACATTGAGAGAAGGTTTTTGGCAAGTTAAACGTAATTTTCGATGAGACGTAAGGTACCTGAAAAGTTTCCACAGACAATTAGAGTTACTCGCATTTTCGTAGAAAATGTATCGACAACAAATATTCTTTCGTAGTTTTCAGGGGCACTGAATTAGAAACATGATGGGCATCAGTCACTAGAAACTTATTGCAGGCGTAAGTGGCTATATCAAGACTCGATGGGCTGCGATATACGGCAATCAGAAGTGTTGCAAACAATAATAATATACTCCGAAGTACAGATATCAACTGACAGCATATTTACGGTCACACACGAAGAGTAGGTGAGGAGAGATGGTGTGGAAGAGTAAGCCTAATACGAATTAATCGTCACTACACAATACAAAAGTAAGGAACGAAGGAAAACCTGGATCACGTAAGTAGACATCTTCAGAAACCGTGCTCAAAATAAACTCCGGGCTCTTGGGCTCTAGTCCACTAAAGTTATTAAATTCAGACGTTTCGGCCTCACCTCTGGAGGCCATCTTCAGTGCACAAAACGATTTATACAACTGACACAAAATTCGCCAGTAACCACAGTGCTGAGTCAAAGAATGACGAACTGAAGTTCTGTGGTACTGTGGTTACTGAAGAACATCGTGTCAGTTGTGTGAATCGTTTTATGCGCTCTGAAGTTGACCTCCAGAGATGAGGCCCAGATGTGGTGAAATTAATAACTTCAGTGGATCATACCCCAATATCGTGGAGATAATTCCAATAATGTTCACGCCGGCCGTGGAAGCCTAAGGAAGAGAATCTTCAGGAAACATAATATAGAAAACTGCAAGTTTGAGTTTGGATGGACTATATGCAAATTCATGGAAGATGCGTGAGGCGCCGATAACTGTACGGAAAACGTACACTAAAGAACAAGAGAAAGTTTATATGTACAAAACATTAAAAAATTGGATATATAATTATATATGTGTTTGTGTGTCGATAAATAAATTTATTTCCTAAACATTACTTTACAGCGTGAAGAGAGTGGCTTAAAATATGAAAGCGTTTAAATGTAATGCTGGCCTATACAATGGCAAAGCGTGAAGATTTACGGCTGGTAATTTACACACTTGGATTTAGTTAGCGGAAGTAATAATAACAACGATCATTAACAAGATGAGAGCCTTTGTTATAACCAAGAAAACACTAATTTCGGCTAGACTGATAAAACTGAACACAAAGCAGAATGATAATTATAATACTGTAATTCATTGTTGCTCTTGTAGTCCCATTACGCTAACTCTCTTTATTAATACGATAGTTTCGTTTCTTGCATTAAGTACTGACTAACTACACTCTTTTACTCAGCGTTTCTCTCTTCACACAAAACGTGTAGCAAACATTTTCCAATTCGTTGAAAATTTGTGCCCCTTAATATTTTTTTAACATCATATATCCTTCTTTGTTTACAAGTGACCGTACACTATTGTAGGATTTTTTTTTTTTATGAAATATTAACATACTGTATTATAATACAGTATATAATATACAGTAATGTATATAATATACAATATACATGCAAAACTCTGTTCTTTAATTGTCCCTTGTCATATGCGTCAGGTAATATAAGTCCACAATGACGTCTCCAAAATGTATTTTCATAGATCGAGCCTCTATTTTGCTTGTTCCCTAGTTTCCTTGATTTCCGCAGCATTCCTTACTACATGCTTACCACCGTCTTGTCAATCCTGATTGTAGTATCTTTCATGATCCTTTTGCTCGAAAGTACACAGCCTAATTGTTTATTTTCCTTGAATTTATTTTATAATTTCTGCATCATTTGTATCTTTCATAAGCAATACAAAACTCAAAGATAGGTTAAAAAATTTGCATCCTTGATTCTGTTCCCTGATTTGGAAGCAAATCTACTGTGGCATCACTTCCACTCAAATACTCAGTTTTCTGTTTCCTAGGTCATTCCCATTGCTGGTACATTTTGTCCAGCTTTTGCAGGATGTAAATCGTGTCATCGGTTAAGCAGTATGTAAATAGTCCAGTAGGCCTAATTGTAATGTCTTTATCTTCTTCTTCTTCTTCTTTTTCTTTTTCAAGTATTAGGTTATATAAACCTGTTCCGGAACCCATCTTATCCTTGGACCACCCAAGTCTCTTCTACCAATGGCTTTATAGTTCAGTGCCTCTTTCGGCAATCAATCCTCTGTCATCCTTTGCAGATGATCCCACCATTGTCTTCTATAAACTGCAATAAATTTATTTATGCCATTTAATTTAAGTTCTGCTCAGTTTTCTCCATCCGTTATTCTATCTACAATTAAGGCATTTCAACTAATCTTAGACATTTCAACTAGACCGTAAAGGCATGATTTCGGAGAAATGATTTGGAGCGTTCTCCTACAGGAAGCAGGTTGGTCATCTTTGTCGGCCCAGCACGTGGTCAAGTATTAATTGGTGTTACTCCCCCTTGCAGTTGTAAATCTTTTTTGAACTGCCTTCCAAACACGTGTTACTTTCATTTCCTTCAAAAGTGAAATATTGTACAAGGGTCATCTCTTTCTGTTTTATAAATTGGGCGGTTGGTCAGGGCAAATTTACAGTTGTGTGTTTGGCGTCAGATACAATTGTAAGTGCCTCACTGATCATAACATTTAGTATTAGATAGGTAAACATATACCAATTCTTATAGACACATATTCTGATTAGTTTTATAATTCAGTACAGTGGTCATCTGCGAATTGCATAATTTACACTTATGTGACAAAAAGAAGAGAATATAATTGTGTTATAATTAAGTATTGATGCTCGAGTCTGTAGTGTGCTTGCGCGTGTGTGTCTGTATATGTGGTGTCCGAGCGTGTGTGTTCGTACACGTCTGCGTGATAAATCGAATGTACATATCTGTTTAAGATTAAGAGTGAGAGAGAGAGCGCCTGAGTATGTAATATGAGTATGGTGAGGTGTGTGAGTCTACAAAGAGACAAAGACATATATATATATATAGAGAGAGAGAGAGCTGAGAGAGAGGGGGAGAGAGAAAGACAGATAATATGAGAGAGGGGGAGATACTGACAGAGAGGGAGAGAGAGAGAGTGTGAATGAGCATGAGTGAGAGAGAATATGACTACCGACATATACATTAACTACATGAGACTGTGGTTCTCTGTATACACAAGTTCTTGGTAAATAACGTTTACAATAATGTATATATTAAGTAAAAAACATTTTCATATAATAGATCTGTTATCTATAATGTTGTGATGTAATAGTTAGTAACTCTGCAATGTAAGTTGTCAAATCTTTACTGTTATCTTGTACATAATTCTCTAATTTACGTGAGGACGATAGTGTTAATAAAAATGGTCAGTATTGTAGAGTGCCATTTGTGGAAAGAGGCAAGAGAGAGAGAGAGAGAGAGAGAGAGAGAGAGAGAGAGAGAGAGAGAGAGAGAGAGAGAGAGAGAGAGAGAGAGAGTGAGTGAGTGAGTGAGTGAGGGGGAAGGTTGGAAGAGTGAGAGAGAGAAAGAGGGAGAGAGAGTGAGAGAGAGTGGGTGAGAGGGAGTGAGAAAGAGAGCACGAAAGAGAGTGAAAGGGAGGGTTAGAGAGTGAGAGAGTGAGTGAGAGAGCGATTTCAAGTTAGAGTGAGGGGTTGTGAAAATGAGAGGTAGAGGGAGATTGGGAGAGAGAGAGAGGGTGTGATTTTAGACATGTCCATAAATTTACAATATTCTATAGTACTCTGGACTATAATTTACAACAATATGATTACAATTATTATCTAAGGTTACTTGTTAGATAAATTTACCATAAACTTGTGTTTGTAAAATTATGTCAACTATCTGCTGTAAGGTCGTAACGTTCTACAGTTATTGTGTAATTTATATGTTTATAAAGTATGATTGGGTTTAATACCAGTAGTGAGTGAAACATGTTAAAAATAACTTTTAATTATTACATAGTTGAACATCTCTCAACCTGTTTTTAGTTATAATATATTGTACAATGTTATATGTTGACTGCTATATGTATAAACGTCTTCTGTACCAATTTAATATCTAATTGTTAATTATTGATTTTATAATTAGTTTAAAATATAATTACATATAGCAAGTTAAATTGTAATAGTGTATAAATTAAGTTCTGTGATATTATAATTTTCTCGTTTTCTTAAAGGAAGCATTTGAGGATGTAAACAAATTATCTCAATTCCTTCACATATACATTGATACATTTGTACGCACTCACACACACTTACATACACGAACAAGTTTACCCAAATAATTGTTCTGTTGTGTTTGACATTTCTTTTGTATTCATACACAGGCCCTGATGATGGCAATAAACATTGTCGAAACGTCGACACAAATAAATTAAAATTTGTGTTATTTTTGACCGATCCTCACTAACCCTTCATTGAAAATTTTATTTCTAAGATTTCTATGAATCGTACTACAAATGTTTTTAAATTTATTTATCTTCTCTTTTACATCATATTCAGATTCACAGCCAAGATATTTGAAATGACTCTCTTGTTCTAAGGTGCTGTTATTTAAAACTATCTTAGTTCTCGCTGGATACATATTTTTAGAGGCCAGAGTGTTTGGTCTTTCTTAATGAAATTGTCAGTGGGTACTCTTTGTAATCGAAACACTTCTTGTAATTGAAACATGTCTCTTTGCAAATTAACCTCCTTCTCTTAAATAAGAACTATGTAATCTGCATACAGCAGGGAACCTATTCATATTCATTTGTTACACTGTGTTCCAGAAGTCACTCTGAATTTCCAAGCTTTGAACATGTCAGGTTGAAGGTCATCATGGAACCGTGGCCAGACTGAAAGAGAGGAAGAAAAAACCCGAAGATAAGATCAATCAATGAAACCAAAATGAGAAGTTCAAGGTGAAAACCAAGAAACTATATTGAGAAGTTGTCTAATAGAGGGGATATATCTTGCTAAATGTCAAAGGATCCACACAGTATAGAAAAAGATATCTGAAGAGGCAAAGAATCCCGACGATTGACGGCAAAGTTCGATGATGAACAAGAAAAGAAAAGTAGAACAGTTTACAATCAGTATTTTTTTAAGGAAATATAGTTACGGAATTAAGGAAATCTCGTATAAATACGCAAATAATGTCATGTTATGTACTTATGCCAAAGTTATTAATTTTTAATCGTCTTCGGAATCATTATTATCGTCATTCGTTAATAAAGTTATTTTGTGAACAAATTCTTAAAATTACTCTGATTATTCATTAAATTAAATATTGACAAATAATTATTAAGCCTTAATAAGAGCACCTCAAATGCCTTAAATGATGAACCGTATCTGCTCTACGCTAAACAAAATGTATTGAGTGGACACAAGATACGCGGCCATAAGAGTAATGTCAACATTGCCCGTACTGTCTCAAGTGTACAGTAACAATGAGTGATTCGTTTTTGGGCGATGTTTGGTACGCGGAGTGTGAGCCGCTGAAACGTCATCAACTCACTGCACTGTTTGCAAATACACAATGTACAGCGTCGCCCTCTATTGGGAATTGACTTTACCAAATCCTTTTTGTGTACATGCCTACCACCACTAAATAATCTCTTAACTACTTTATGTAAATGAACTAAGCTTACACGATTGAAAGCCCGTTACGTAAATTTCATCTCCAATATTTGTTGTTTGGTCCATTTCAACAGATATGAAGGTAAAATAATAGTGTCACATAACAAAATTAGGAAATTTCCTGACATTACACACTTGGTAAAACAGTTGCCAATTAATCAGCTTTAAAGTGTAATAGTTTGTTACGATGGTCTTACAGATCTTCGTGTTGAACAGTGGAAACAAAATACACACGCCAATGAAGTTACTTATTAGTCAAGAATAACAATTTGTAATTAACAACGTACCCTTATTCAATAATTCAAGTTAAGTTTATCAACACGCAATAATAGTGTCAACTATCAGAGTCCCGCACGAATTATAACACAATAGTCACTCTCATCTAATCCGCAACAGTAACTTTATCCGCACTCTACAACATCACTAGGTGTAAATTAACTTCTAACCCGGCTGCTATTGCTTATGTACTGTAGGTCCCGAGATGTTTCATAATAATTTCCATACTTCTGGCCGCATGCTAACATAATTTTCATAGTTACATTAGCTCAAACATTACTGCATGGCCTCGATTGAGATGTTACACCAGCTCGCCTAGCCGAGAAACGTGTAGCGCACGTGCCGAATATTCAGGAGCGTTAATAATAATAAGCGTTAATTAACAGTTACTGAATTGTCGTAGCAAGTTACAGGAAGTTTCGCCTAAGTTTTAACAGTCGATAGTGATGTAAAATGAACTGTTGTTTATTAAAATAGTTTTAAAATAAAGTTTCGTGTGAAGAAGAGAAAAGAAAAATTTACGCTTAATTTTATTCTATTTAAAATAGAAATGAACATATTTTGCAATAATTTACGAGATATGTCAAAATGTTGTTTGTCTATGTCGGCACAACTTAGTAACGCCGTTGATTACACTGGTACACTAAAAAAATTTTGATTACTGCGACATCAACAAAATTACTGTTTCTAAGTAAATTTCCAATAAAAAATTCATAAATAATCGATGAAAAGTACATCACATATATTGTAACATCACAGAATGATACATAGCAATACACCCAGGAGAAGTATCAAATTAGTTAAGGAATTTGGAGTAAAGAAACAATTAATTTTGTAAATGAAGCACTATGTTGACAAAATCTATCAACCACGGATAGATAATGAAGAATTATAACCGATCCATGAACAGAAGGAAATCTTCAAGTAGGCTTATAAACCAAGGTATTAAATAAATTGACCAACAAACATCTCAAAGACTAGACCAGACTATGACTTTGACATTAACAGTCACCCAATAGATTAGTAGAGTGAAAATATATAACTTTTTACAATAATAAAACTCTAAATGAATAGTATATAAAATAAATTATACCGGAAAATAAGAAACCTCAGTCATGTGACAAGATTAACCATTAGGAACTGTTATTACGAATAAAATAAAAATAAGGAAAATAAAGATTGATGAGATTAATTATATCTATTAAATAGAAGAGTTGATAAACCATGACTATTAAAATGTAAAGTATTATTAACCATGTATAACTAACAATTGATAACTTAACCTTGAAAGAAATGTATGACAAGGACTTATAATTATTGATTAAAGATAAAACATACTGAATGTATAGATTATATGATACATTAAAGTAAATAATGTACAATGAGACAAGTAAAGTAGAGAACTTAATGGTGTAAGACAGTTATAAAAATGTTAATGTTGAATTATAGTGTAATAGAGTATGAGGGGAATGAAACCAAATTTTGTATAGTAGAGTTGTAAGAGAAAGGATACAATAGCTCAACTTGTAGTACACAAAATGCCAATGGAACTGACTATCAGCCAATCATGCAAAATCAACCAACATTATTGTTTCTGAGTTATGAATAACAGGACGAGTCAGAAACCAATGTCAGACAACAAAATGCTTCTATTGAATAGAAGGACTGTGACCTAAAACGGCATAAAACTTATAACAACCATGTACAACGTGTAAAGAAGTGACTTATGTAAATAGATTAAGCCATAATGAATGTAAAAATGTTAGTAAGATAATCATGAGGAGATTATTAGCCAGATAGGTATTTGGAGCAGATAGCCAACCCTGTAATGAGTATGACCAGTAAAGAGATTATAAAATATGTAACAAGTTTTCAGTCATCAAGATGTTGTCAAAAGATGATAAAGTATTTTCGCTTTAAGTAACAATTGTCACAGTATATAATAGTTATGCCATTTTGTTTTAATATGCAGAAATATTTATAGTGACCCAACAATATTAGACCTAGTATAGAATTTAAGGGTTTTCTAGCAAATTAAGAGTTATAATCATGTTCAATATTGTAAAAAATGTTTGTTAATAGAGTATTATCAGGTACACAAGAGAGGAGCCCAAAATTGTAAAAAAAAACATAAATGGTCAAATAATGTGTTAGTATAGGCAATCGTTAAAATTGTTTATTTTCTTAATAATGTATGAAAATAGGTCACTGGTGGACTTAAATTTACAAGGATCAAGCCAGCTATGCAATTCTAGCAAAATAATAACCATTGTAATTATCATGAAGGAGAAAATTATGTTAGATGTAAGACTTTTGTAAAATTCAGCAATGGAAGCTGAGAAAGCAGAAGAAGAATAAGTGACGCTAAGTCAACGGTCAAATTAAAATGACGTAATGATGACTTCATCATGACGTAATGACAGTTGACCATGATGTTATTTTCAGCCAATTAGATTATTATGTTTGAAGATGTGTGACCCCCGTCAGGAGAAAATTCGCTATCAACCGCTGGAACTATAAATAGAGCGACACACCGTTGGCAAATCATTCGTTTTCCATCAACCAGAGCAGAAACGACCCCGCTCCGTGTCAAATTTTAACCTAAAATAAATTCGTTATCATCAACAGAAGGAGTAAATTTTAACCTAAAACTAATAGTAAATCAAGTATTCGTTTTTATCATCCAAGGAAGTAACTACGTTCTTCGAGTAAACTTATAAACTAAATTAACAGTGCGAATCAGTTCGAAACGAGGTTAGGTGTCCGACGGAAACAAAAATATAACCTGGAAGAAGTATTAAGTGTTATGAGTGAACAGTGAAATCTTATGAGCAATTAAGTGAAAATAATAAGTGAAGTGTTAGTCATAACCAAGGGATAATAAAAGGGAGTATAGTGTGTTATATACATCGAAATTATTTAATGAAACTATAAACCATATTATTGTTATAACCGCACTACCTTTTATACACTTATGTACACTTGTGTCTCACTACACAATAACATTAACACATTAATAATTGTTAACACTTTTTTTAATTATTATTCACTGAGTTCCATATTGGAACTGGTAATTGTATTCAACCGTGTGTAACCTCAAATTTCGGGAAAGACGAACGATTAATTATTGTTAATTGTAAGACGTTAATGGTGTCTACCATAATCAAATATCCATTGTAAAGCTTCGTAATTCGTGGCATTTGAGTTTCGTTTTATCTTGTAGATCAAAATAATTCACACCTGCGAAAAAATATAAATAATTTTATTGCAATCATAAGTAGTGTTGCCAACCTACTGAGGTAGAAGTGTAATAAGCCAGGTCAATTGTTACTGAATTAAATATTGTTTAGTTAAATTTAAAGAGATAAAATATCATTAAATGAAGAGTAAACGAATTATATATCAAATTAAATCAGTGCAAATTATTATTTCAGTAAACTACAAACATTGTTTTTATTTAAGAAAGTCGGATTTTTCAAGCAACCTTAACATTGGCAGCGCCGAATTTGGAGGCACAAATGGTTACTTAAACTGTCAGATGAAAATAAAAGAATTCATATCAAAGTAAACAGAATTTAATTTGATTAAATTAACAAACTCCAACAACCAAATAAATGATAGATTTAATTTATCACAATACATTTTTGGAATGATGGCACAAGGTTCCATATGGCGCCCAAGAAAATTTTAACAAATCTTAAATCAATTTAGATAGTGGTAATTCAACTAAATCGAAACCATCAATTATTTTATCAAGTGAACAGAACAAATAGGGTAGAATTGTAACTGATGTAACGACAGTGAGGTGAGACGATATACCAGATTCTATATCGACTTGTAAATACTTATAATCGAAGTATACTATAAATAAAATTCATACAACGAGATACGACGTAGAAAGAAGGTACGTAAACCTGTTATATTACAGAATAGGTTTTCAACGTGAGGCGTATAAATAATCGAGGAATATTATATTTTGTAACAACATAACCACATGTAAAATAATATATAGAAGGGAGAATCCGTGTTTACTTATACTTAGTTATACGCAACAGTCTATTGCGTAATTGGCAATTGGAAAAATAATCGGGACATAAGTTTTATTGTATATTTGTTACGTATGACTAAACAATGTTTGAATCAATTACAAAAGCATATGTTCAACAATACAAAATAAAAAGCCAAATAATGTTAGCATACTCTAAATACGATGTCAATACGACTCATGTAGTGTCAAATCTTTTTTAAAAACCAGTAGTAGTCATTCATCATTTCTGCGTCCTAGCACCTTTGGTATTGGTCTCCAAGTTCCTAATGTCCTAGTGCAATCTCTTCCTTGGTTCATCGGAATCCGCGCCAAGTACCAAATTCCCATGACTTGGTAGGGATTTAGAAACTTTTCCACCAATGATTTGTAATTTTCTTTTTTCACAAAAAAAAAAAATTTTTTGTGAAAAAAACCTTTGTTGCCAAAATCTTCACTGTTATACTACTACAAACAAATTACATCCTGTTAATTACTTTAGCTGACTTTTCCTTCTAATGTAGGATGGCGAATCACATTTATAATATCAGCCGTAGTAAATATACCCTGTGTTATTTAGGCTTCACTTAATTGTAACAAAATATTTCTTCGGTGTTTGAAATCTTCTCATTCTTTATCCCTGGTCTTTACAAAATTCTTCATCGATCCCATATTGATGTAAAGCGGATGAAGAATAACCTTACTAAGTTCAACAGGATGGTCGAACGAGTCATTACGATTACCTAGTCTAAAAGAAGTAGGAATGCTGCTGTAAAAAACAAACAAAACATACAAACAAAAGAACCATAAAAAGCAAATTTTTGGTAAATCACGTTGAAGGTTATTTAATATATAAATGACCTACAAACGCCCAAATTTTCCAAGTTGACTGTTCCTAATTAATTACATTAAAAATAGCCACCATGTTATCAGATAATAATATCACCGAAACTATATAAGCAGCTGATATAGATTACTTGTGTTTTCCTATTGTAGAATAAAATCCTTTTTTAGGTGTGTTTAGATAAAACAATAAAACCCGCCATTCTATAAGTTTATAGTATTTTCCTAGTTAAGTAATCAATCCATATATGTTAAAAGTTATGCAAAATACCATTGCATTTTATATAAGCACAGGCAAAGCGCTGGCTGTTCCTGCGTGACTTTTGCAAGATTTTCGGTGAAGACTTGAAATTTTGAAATAATACCGTTCTTAAGTAACACACACGACCACAATGAACAGAGGCTGTCTCTGTACTGGTAGTATACACGGATAAAGACAACAACCAAACACCCACGCCATTAACAAGCAGAGTGGCCAACTGTGACTACTGAAAATACTAAATTATGGTATGCTGAAGGTAACATTTGATATTACGGTATCATAGTAATCTTACGTACTGAGACTTTTAAAAATGTAATATTTAAATTACAATAAAATAAATAATAAAAGTTATTAAAAATAAAATAGATAATCAAAATAAATACAGGTGTAAGACAGGGTGATGTTTTATCCCTAATTCTTTTCAACTATGACCTGGAGAAAGTAGTGAGAATTTGGAATGAAAAATTAAAGGAATGCAAAATATCACAAATCATGTTGTGAAGAAGGAACAAACGTATTGAAATAAACTGTTTGGCATTCGCAGATGATTTAGCTATACTTTCTGAACATCTGACATCTGCAGTAAGACAATTTAATTTCTAGAGGATATAGCCAGTAGAACAGGCTTACAAATTTCTGCAGAAAAAACAAATTTCTCACAAACTAAAAATGCGCCAAAACTTTCTGGTAACAGTTATTGGTCGTATGGAGAGGGTTCGAAAGTTTACGTACCCAGGAGAAATAATTCAATAGAATAGTTTTAAGAAATCTGCTATAGAAAAAATAAATATATAGGAATAAATATAAATATATTTAATTCGTAAGATGTAAAGGACATATGGTACAACTAAAGATATTTATAATAAAAAGTACATGTCTACAAATGCGAAAATAAGGCATTACAGTACAGTAGTGAAGCCAGAATGCCCATATGCAAGCGAATGCCTAGCATTGATTATAATTTAGACAAACTATAAATATTGGAAAGACGAATTATTAGAAAAATATTAGGCCCACGAAAAACTTCAGAAGTTTTAAAATTAGGAAGTTATGATGAAGTATATCAAAGTTTAGAAAATGTAACAGAAACAATGAGAAAAGCAGGCTATTATTTTTTGGAAATTTATATAGAACGGACGTCAATAGGTTAACAAAGCTGATCTTTAAATATCTGTGGGGGAAGAAGTCAACATTAAGTTGGATTAAAGAAGTCCAAAAGGTTTTAGAAAGAAATAATATACACGCAGAAGAAGCAATTGAAAGAGACGTTTTTCAGACAAAAGTGATAAAAATGGAAGGATTTCAGGGCAAGTGTTCAAACACAGGTTCAAAGTAGACTGAAAACAAGAAGAAGAGACACCGTGAAAAGACGAAAAAATATTGGAAAAAAGGAAAGAACAAAGAATAAACAATTGAAATGTCATGTAGTTTTTAGATTGCTGACAAAAATTTTATTTTGGTCCGTGTTACCAGATACATTGTCGACTATTGTTACTAAAATGGTGTGTTTACATTTGTAGAAGCTTATAGATAGGCTACGCGTTATAGAATATTTAAAATTCTACGTGGTACCATGATATAAATTACAAGCTGTGCCGTAAGACTAGAGACTTTGGCGATCCAGTTTTTCGCCCTGAAATGACCCGAGTGAAGCCTTTGACCTTTACATTCCGAAACGCCTTACGACACTCTCAGTAGTTGCTACTAAGGTAAATGTATGTACTTCAGCAAGCGCTTCTTAGTAGAGTGATGCTTCAAGTTGTGCTAACTGGATCTGAAGAGAAACGAAGGTCCGTCAGTGTCTCAAAGTATTTGATTCAGATACCTCACGAAATTTTGTGTGCAGACACGTTATAAACGATAGAGGATGCGCTATGAATCTCTGAAAAGTAAAACCTCATTAATAATTATTTCAAAGTTGACAAATAGATTTTCAAAAATATTAAAAATCTTATTAGGTATGAAACATTGGATAAGGTAAAGTTTAAAGTATGAGTAAGGGAGATATGAATGAATCACTTTTATCAAATGATTCTGCCTGATTGCAGATCGCTTGAATTGACCGCCAGTTTATTTGCCACCTTCCCTTATCGGTGATCCCCTCTTCCAGGTTTCAGTATATCCAATTCTAGATTAAACGTTTTACCAGCTACATTTTGTTTCCTTTCACTACCTTTTCCTTTGATGATGTCAAGCAAGAGTTATTTTTTTTAGGATTTGTCCAACTGAAATTGATTTCCTATGACGATTAGTGTTCACGACTGATTACCTCTTCTCCACTCTCCGCCATTTATCATCTTCTCTGACCACTTCACTTCTTTACTTTTTGGTACCAACACGTTTCAAAATTATCGAGGTATGTTTAGTATTTCTTTTTGGTATCGAGTTTCCGATAAATAAAGCCTAATGCTCTGAATAGAACAATTAATCAGTTTCTTCTAAAAATTCTAGCTCAGGTTGCTGGTGAACAGTCACCTCTCCTTAGTGAATGAGTTACAAGCCGTAGAAAATTGAGAATTGAATCTAATGTGTTCCATAGACTGAAGTGTGTATCATAGATTTCTCTAATAAACATAGATTTCTGGTTTCTCGTAATCAACTGGTATATTTTATAAAAAAGAGAACTAAAGGATTACGTAAAAGTGACTTAAATTTTTGTATGCTTCTTGAGGTATTCAATCCGTCTTTAGTAGGCGTCCTTTTTTAAAACAGACATACACTACGAGCTTGATGTGATCAACTATTTCTAGTTTTGGTTTCTCACAAAATATTTACAGCAATTTTCATTCCTCAACAATCTCGTCACCCTTGACTTTTCTACGTTGATTTCCATCTAGTATTTTCTTCACGTTGACATCACTGTGTCCGTCGTAGTATATTTTTACTTGACATTTTGGCAAAAAAAATTATTTTGGTCGTATTTCAAAGTTTTACAGAAATAAATACCTAAACTAATCTGAGACCTTTGAACAGAACAGGCAACACCAAACATTATGTATTAAGAGTCTTGTAACTAAACATAGCCTACGTATAGTAGACATTTGCATCAATAAGCTAACAAATAAATCTATCCTATCTTTAAATATTTAAAATAAACTTTCTTGAACTTTAATTTCTTAATTTGATTGATGCGAGTATAATTACTGCAAAATTGCAACTTAAAGTTGTAACAAACATGTTTTAATCTAAAATATCTTCAGATTAATACTGGCTCTTGAAATATTGTTGACCACATGTATGTGTTGGACACTATAAGTGAAAGTAACGATATTTTACAAGAGGATACAGATAGTCTCTAAAAGTCATAGCTACTGTTCTGTAAGCCACTGTTAACTATAAAGGAATCACGTATGCCATTTTATAAAATGAAATATACTATGTACACATGTTTCGCTCTCATGACTGTGACGCTCGGTGCAACCGTCCCCTTGGGTCACCCTAGCAACGACAAAGCAAATACCAATCATACACACAGGAGTAAGTCTGAGTAGTCAAGTACTTTGTAATTCTCGGAGTTTAAAATTAAAACTACTAACAGAACAAAATTGAAAACGAGAGGAAATCAGTTGTAGCTACAGTACAATGTAAAGTTCAACTGTAAGGGTTGAGTTCACAACTGAAAAGTTTCTGACAACTTTTTTAATGTTCTTTCTTTTTGTTATACAATGAATATTATAGAAATCTCTATTCTTTGCGTTCTCTTAATAAACTAATAACATTTTAAAGTTTTTCTTAAATAGGAAACTAAATAATTCTGCAAAAGTTGCTTAAATCAGTCTTTCAATCGCTCCTTCAGATCTTCATTATTTTAAATTTTTGACAACAAATAATTTATTAATAAAACAATTAGTTAATTAGTTTTATTAACTGATCTCAAACAACTTAGTTATTGAAAGTGCAAAGCGAATTCTCAGTTGTGAATTCACTGTTTTTCTGTCGAAGTTTTCGTTTTCTCTTTGAGGTGTGGCCCACGAGAACGTTTGCGTGAATGAAGAGATTTTTGAAAAACCTGGTGGGCGTGTTGATATTTTAGCTCAAAGTTTTCAATTTTTCTAGGGAGAAAATGTTTAAAAATTGCAGAATTTCTTGTGCAATATCAATTTGCGAGAAAGCTTAATTAAAACCGAAATTTGTTTTGAATTTTAGAAACTTAAAAATTTAGTACACAAATTTATTTTGCTTCCTACCTCTTAGGAGATACTCTCGCCTTGAAAACTTCATTTCAGCTGTTTCTGTAAGCCGCATATATTCTCTTGTTTATGATTATGTTTTGTTAGCTAGGTACAAAGCAAGACTTAGTACTGCCATACAAATTAAAATTTAAACTGTATTAGATTATCCAGTTTTCTTTTATTTTCTAATGCTCCTTTCATATTGCTATACATGGTCCTACTTTCTAATATCGTTTTTATCGTTTAAAAAGTATGTTATCGTCAGCACAAAGATAGGCATTCACAATTTCGTTACTTACTTTTACACTTTGGCCGTCACCAAGCTTTTCATTCAACGTTATTTTAGTTAATCACTTTTTTTACAATTGTGAGTCTTCCGATTATGAAGCCTGTATGAACTGCAGATAAGCCCACTGCAGCCAAAGGGCTAACATAACGAAGAGAGAAAGAGAAGGAGCTAAGTATCAAAGAAGAATGAAAGCGAAGACAATCGTGGAGTAAAACATTTTACAAGAAGTGATTAAGAGATGAAGTTACGAGTTTGGATTTTTATCTAATCCTTTCTGTCTGTGCAAGATAGGAAGGACAAACTGGATTCCGGTCTCATTCGTTTTGAGTGTACAGTGTTACAGCTCATAAGTATATGATTATCAAAAACAGACCAAAATTTTTTCTATAAGTGCAAAAATACATTTTGCTATTAATAGATTGTGATGTCTTGTACAGACACGACTACATGATGATAGATTGAGCCCTTGGCAAACGTTATGGGGAGATATAGTTGAAGATGGTTTGTGATAACTTATGAATTTATATACACGTGTAGTCTGTTCGTACGGCATATATCTGCGGCAGAGAAGGAGTGTAGCAGTCTTGTTTAGTGTAGAGAAGATTAATGAGTCCTTATGGGTTAGATGGGGGTTGTGATACATTACGGCTTAGTTGATTCAGCACTCTGCGTAGTATACTAGTGTATAGAGAGTGTTTTGTTTCTGTGTGTGTTACTAGGCGTGTTAATCTGTTAAATTACACATTACCGGCTAAAAAAATATAATTCATTGTAGGCGCAAATTGATTTTGCAACCATTATTATTTAAGAGAAAACGATTTTAACCAACAATTTTTCCCGTAAAGTACAATTGAACATAAAAACAAATTGATAATAGACGTTTAACGTTATCTCCCTCAAAAGCTCATGGAATTTCTGTTGCGGCAAGTACTGAGCTACGCAAATTTTGAACATTCTATCCAGCTTCTAAGCACCTTAAAAACCGCCACACTTTAATATCACACTGGCGCTTAATTATTGTGCTCTATCTTTTACGCACTCTCGTTGTCGCCACCAGCTGACCCTATTTGTCTAAAACGTATATTAAATACAGTCAACTTATCACATGTTTGGACGGTTTATAATATACTTATTCTGTACCGCTCGTTAAGAAAATGTATAGCACTAATACCTCTGTTGATTCCTTTGTATATTTCAGTTTGTGTATCACCTGTTTTGTTAGTACTCATGTGTGCACCACATGGCATAGAAACAGTATTGTTTGTATAACTGCATAGAAAGCTTCCCTACTTTGCACCTGGTGTCCCAATAGTTTGCGCTAAGTTGCCTTTCTGTTGGTGAATTTGTTCGAGTCCAGTGCAGTGCAGAAGGAGGTAATGATCCAACTTAGTATTCCTACATACGGTGTAGATAATGTTGCATTCGTGTTACTTGTAGATTTTCTTTTATGCAAGATACGTTGGATACCAGTCATGACCGAATTCGGGAGACAAATTTACTAGTGTCATCAGCATACATCAAGCTACATGTTTGTCCTATGTAGTCGCAAATGATTAACAGCGCGACAACGGCGTGTCAAAGAAGCCTGTCCCAGTGCAGTAAACACTAGTAAAGGTTACTTTTTAAGACTTTAGTAAGTTGAAAGATGATTATGTCTATAATTTTAGATTATAGAGTATCCCACTTTCTTATTCTTCAAGCGACCATATATCCAGTTTCCGGTTGCCAAGTACATTATTTGGGAACGTTACAAACTGAAAAGTAATCGAATATAAAATTACCCTGTGACATAAAAAAGAGTAAATTAATTATTGTTGGTATTTCTTTCAGCATGCTGAAAGAGAAATTTTTATTACGAATAGAATTTCTAATTTGTATTATCATAATTCTCAATATTTCCTTTCTTTAGTTTCATGTCGTACGCCTCCTAAAACAGACATTTATTATTTTCATTTATTAGTTGTCCTACTTTGTAATATTGTGTTTTTTCGTAGTATAAGTATATTATAGACAGCACAACGATAAGCATTCTCCATTTCGTTATTAACTTTTTGTATCACGTTTGTCACAAAGTTTTCTTTCTACGTTATCTTGGTTAATCACTTTTTTTAGATTTGGAAGTCTTCCAATTATGAGACCTGTATGAACTGGAGACCAAGTTCACTCCACCCGAAGGGCTAATATAACGATGGGAGAAAGAAGAGGCACATAGGAAAGAAAGAAAAAGTTGTGTGCGTGTGTGTGTGTGTGTGTGTGTGTGTGTGTGTGTGTGTGTGTGTGTGTGTGTGTGTGTGTGTGTGTGTGTTATGTAGAGTTGCCCATGTTTCTCTATAACGAATCAAAAACTGTGAAAGCTAAAGCGGGCTAACATAGACCCTTGCAAAGTATAGTAATTCTGGTAATAAATTGAATTTTGATTATTAGTACTAAAACTAATATATAACAAACAAAAAATAAAAGCTGATTAAAACTTTAAGCTTAGTTCACTAAATAACAGTCAAACTTAACGGACAGAAACAATATAATTGTATCTTTGTAGTGGCTACATATTTATTAATTGCTAGACAGTACAAACTAACAAGAAACCAAAAGGGAATAATTCTTTGTCATTATCTTCAATTGTTTTGCGTAGACTCATTACCTTAGCTTTCCCTTCATGGGCAGCTTCCGTTTCTTCCATTACACACAACCCCATTCTGCAAACCCCGTCATTTATATACGTACAGCTTTTCCTTTAACAGTCCTGCTTTCTAAAATCAGTGAACGAATCGTCGTGAGTACACACAAGTACACCATTTCTTGCCATGTAAATTTCTTTACATTCCCGACACTTATACACATAAAAATATTGTTTTAAAAAACAACCTCTTTTTTCTTTTTCTTTGTCTCTTTTTTGTATCTTCTTTTTTTCATCTCAATCTTCCTCTTATTTTATGGAGACGAGGAAGATCCATACGCATGTTTTTATCTTTTTATGCAGTGTACTTCTAGTAGTCTATTTTGCCTATGTTAATTTGAATATCTTGATCTGCTGAGAGTTCATCTTCATCGTCCCCTGTTAAATAATATACCGTTTATTCTTAACCGTTTAAAGTACATTACAGAAGTGTACTTGCAGTTTTAGAAACAATATTTAATTATACGGTTGGTGCCTTTAGACGTATACCATCAGTACAACAATAAGGAAACAATTGAACAGTACCCATACAGAAAAAGAGTTCTACAAAGTTTTCAGCAATTGATATAGTAATAAATGTACTACTTTAAACAATAGAAACGGCTCATATTCAGAACTACAGGGAAACAATGTACCATGGGAAAAATGTAGACACCAATGAAACCCCTAATTGTCAGCTTTAGTGATTCACAAATAAGTATTTGAAATCAACAAGTTACCCTCATACAGTAGTATTATAAACATAAATTATTTACAGTAGTATTGTAAATGTAAACTTGTATGTTACATTTATCCACACACAATAACAATCTCAACTATTACAGTTCTGGAGTTCCGCACTAATTATAATACAACAATTACAATCACTTGATCCACACTCTACAATCTCGCTAGGTGTAACTACATGCTACGCCTGCCGCTGATGCTTATATAGGTCTCGCAGGTGATTAAGAATAATTTTCCATTCTTTTGGCGGCATTCCAGCATAATTTGCGTAGTTAAGAGTACCGTAATAGTCTGCGAGTTACTTTAGTACACGGCCTTGACAGAGACACAGGGACACTGCACCTGCTCGGCTAAGCGAGAATCTTGTAGAACTTTTATATAACTGCACCGGCCGACTTTTCAAGAGCGTTACGTAATTTCGTAGTAACGTAAATAGCGTTGCTTGTCAAACTCTGGCTCACTTTTAGTTTTACCACTGAGGAGGCCACATTACAGAATTGGCAAAACGTTTTATATTCGTAACGATAAAAAGAAGACTTTCTAGCCAACTACAAAAGAGTGTTGTACCTAGAAGTCCCGACCATCAAAGTCGAATAGTATAAATTCTAGAGATCAAGGTCCATGCAATCCTAGCAACTAACTATATACTTACATAGTTTCAGCCAGTGGCTTAAATATCATGGCTACAAACGTTCACTTAACCTGTCCAACTGTTGCGACAACATCGCTGATAAATCACCGGTCTTTTAATTATATGCATTATCGTTGTTGTTTCTTGTTGCGTGACGGATGCGAAGGAGTTACAGGACTTAATGAGGGGGATCTTGGAACTCGCTTCTGTACAAAATCGTATATGTTAACCAAAACCTAGCTATTTGAATACGGATCTAATATCTAGTGCTAGAATATAAGTAGTTATTTATTTATTTATTTTTTAAGAGGTTGAAATTAATTAATTTGTGCGCTTGAAATTGTCAACATATCGAATAAAGTATGCTGTAACTTGTGTTAATTAAAACGTAAATCTTATTAACCTTCGGATAAATAATATGCATTTAATAATATGTACCACTGATGATTTTGTACCAAAAACTGGTGACCGTACCTACGCTGCACCTTCATGTTACTTTTCATTATGTGAACCATCCTAAGTGTTTACTTTCTTTTTGCAGATATTATTTCTATTTCCATTAGCTCACTTTTTCTTTTAATTTACTTTATTGAATATCTCCTTTTTTATCCTATCCGTCTATTTAGTCTTTTTATATTCACATATTGTTACGACGGTTAACTGATCGTGGTATGGTACAGTGGAAAACAAAATACAAGACACTATTAAAGTCATTAATCACCGGCTTTAATTATCACAATTAAACGGTTTGTAATAAAGAAGATAGTCTCTTACAACATATTAAATAAAAATTGCTCATAAGCAATAAAAATGTCAACTAACAGAGTCCCGCACAATTATAAAAAACACATAACACTTCGCAACAATACTTCAAAACGCACTGGAATAAATCGCCACAAAAACTGCAACTAAGAACCGCTGAATGTCTATACTTATACCACACTGAAATTCCAGATTCGTCCACAGTCCGCGTCAGCGCTACGCTAGAGCGTAATTGCTTGCGGCGTTAACACAGTGCGCGATGTCTTAAAACAGGCCGCCAAAGTGTGGAACAGTCTGGCTAACGCATGTTGAGATCACTTATGCACACGACATTATATCCCGGGCTCCTCTGGAATAGCCGAGGACACGTAGCATGTTCTGTAATATCGTAACAATATACAAACTCACAAAATATTTCCTTTCGATGTTCTCGATTACTATGGACCTGGTAAATACGCAAATATCACCAAAAAACGGACTGAGTAAATAGAGGTAAAGCAGATGAATACAGTTAGATGATAACCTACAAATCAGATGATTAATTCTGTCATTTTGACAGCCTAGTCACCTATCGTTGTGAAAATTGCGAGATAAATCAATGAAACTCCCGGAGACTCTAGCGGTAGAAACCGAGTTACGGGAAAAGGTGCTGAAGCGTTTGTACGTTGTCCAGAAGTATCCAATGCATTTGATAATAAGATACCAAGACGCAACATTGTGTTGCTAGCACAAGTTCAATATACTACGTATGTAAAACAACATTTTATTGTATAGCATCTTGGAACGGATATGCCTAATGATCGTTGGTCCAAAATATGAAAAATATTTGATTCAAAAAAATACGGAAACGAGTCATATTTAAGAGATTACAAAAAGAGGGATGCAGCGTGGTCACTGGGACAACAGGTAGTCTCTGATATGCAGAGTGTGAGGGACGGCAGACCCGCAATCGACGGGTGGTAAGACTGAGCAAACCTCTTAATAGAATCATTGTAAACACCATATAAAGTAAGGAGATTTTATACGTTCCTAATAATAATAAGTATAATAACAATAATGATAATAATAATAATAATAACAATAAAATACTAATATTAACGATAATATCATTATTTCTTTTGTTAAAGTATACAATTATTATTTCATTCACAGCACTCCTGTTCACCACTAACTATGAGCTGTGACAGGTTACGCTTTATTAATGTCTCCACTATATATTTATTTCAACAAAAGCCAATCTTTCATAGGCCCAATTAGCTCTTATCGCCATCAATTTTGTCATATATTTATTGTGTAGTCACTGAAACCTTATACACACGATACTAAATTTTAACGTATACTATAAAAGAGATGATTAACATTTTAAAATTCACCCCAACTAAAGTAATCCTTTTTAACGTTAATTCACATCAATGATTACAACTAAGATATAGTATTACCAAACATTATTAATAATATAAAATATTTAACCAAATATTATGGCAATTATGGCAATATTCAATAGAAAATCAATACTTTCATACACAACAACATGCAATATAATCTTTGCAAATTAAATGAAATTATTATGATAACTTTATATCTGTACAGTTCTGAAACTGTACGAATGTACTTCATACCTGGAAAGATAACAACTCAGTTGCCTTTCCTAGACTACGTCAAAAAGCAGTTGCTTCTACAGTTGATTTCTCGTTTCCAGTGTGTAACGTAGATTTCCTTACGTTTTTCTTTTCCCTAATTAACTCGGTAAAACTTTTAAAACTTGGAACTAAAATTTACACAAACTTAACTAGAACTAACCATTCCCTTACACTTTTTAATTTTATTTTCTCGTAGCAGACAATGAATAATTTATTAGCAAAACACTCATTTAATTAATTTTCCTTCTCTAACCCTGAGAGAACTGACTTATTAAAAGAACGTTACGCGTTTTCAGTTTTTATTGGACGGTTATTCTTTCTTTTCATCTGTTTTATGTCTCCCGTTTCAAATGTGTAACGTTTGACTGTATACTATTCTTCATAACGTTTGAGTGCATCTAGCAATTTGCAAAAACGTAGTAGGAATGCATATTTGCAGCAGAGATCTCTATTGTTTTTGAGACTTAATGATATTATTGATCATCTCATAAATTCAGAACGACAAAAATATAATGAACAATTTTCAAAAATAGTATAATTGAATGCTGAATATTAAATTACTGTGTGTCTTAATTAAAACATGAATACAGTGTCTAATTTTAGAAACGTAATTATTTATAATGCACTTAAAGCTGGATAAACGTTTCGCAAAAGCTGCAAAACACCGTGTTACCGGATTACAATAGATTTTAAGCGAACCTGCATGTAGTGTTTAGTTAAAATTTAAATGTTTTTGCACACCTAACCACCCACTAAAAAAGACAAATGCACAGAAAAATTGTAAAAAAAATGCCAAGTATTGGATTAAAGAAATCTTTACCCAGTTCTAAAGTCTGATTAATCTTACGGCATCTCAGGACAAAGAGTAATTAAAATATACAGAAAATCATATGGTGTATTAATGTATAAGGAACTGCACTAAAGTAAAAATTGGGGATCTTTTGTATCTTGTCAAATAGTCGTTGCAATTATTAGACTACCTTAAATAATATTTATGGTGTTTTTAAAAAATAAACTTTGTTTTATCACACACACACACACACACACACACACATTATATTTATTATTTATAATGAATTTACCTCAAGATATTTTCTCCTTATTTGGAACATTTTTCGGGAAGCATTGTGTTCCCATTTTCAGCCTTCCTGATTTTGAGTCTAGTGAAGTACTTTTGTGTTGGTTGGTTGTTATTGTGATGCTTTGAAAATGTTTTGTATTTATTTGTATTTGTCCAGGTATTAGTTTCTTTTGTGTTTTCTGTTTGTATATTTGTAGATTTCACAAATTACGTATATTTATATATATTGCAAGGTAACAGGTTGTTAGCTTAACCAGACTTACAGAAAAGAATGCTCCATTAGTGATTAATATACATTTATTGTCTCTTTCTTTACAGTAACGTGTATTAAAAATATTTCTTGTTATTTTGAACAAATTTGAATATTCAAATCTTCGTTTGAAACTTCTAGTTGAAATGAATGTTTCTTTATTTAAACAGTGATATAAATATGAATGTTCGAAACCTTCTTTAACAAGATTATAATTGAAATAAAAGTCTTCTTTAACAAAAGTATACTTGAAATAAATGTCTTCTTTACTTTAAAATGATATAATTCAAAGTTCAAAAAGTTCTTTTCTTTGTGAAAGCTTTATTTTATATTGAACAAATTTAGTTTTAATTTTGCTTTCCTGCTTTGTCGTCTTCGTGTCTTCCCGGTCGATGATCTCGGTCCAGGTCTCCAGCGATCTGTGTCCGTGTTCCACGTTCCAGCTACCGCCTCCAGGAACTGCCTTGCTCTAAGTATCCGTTTCAGCCGCCGCGATCAGCAAACGAAGCTCAGGAACGGTAGTAGACGATCACTTACTCCGTAGTTGTTCCCTGCCGACACTCTGCTATCTCGACTCCACAGGCTCCAAGGACTGCCTGGAATTTATGTTTAACTAGACGCTGACTACACTGCGACTGCTCTCGCTGTGTGCTGTATGAAGACTGTACTCGCTGAGCACTACATGATGACTACTCCCCGACTGCCTGCAGACTGCTTTTATAATCTCGTACAATGAATGCTGCAGCGCTGTAGAATAACGTCACAGATTATCTGCGCACAGGCGTATTCCCTATAAATTCTATGTTAAATTAAGGAACATTCTGGACTCGCCACACGTTCATTGACTTCCGTCGTCTCGATTTTTCTAGAACACGTTTAACTACATATGAATAAATTTGCTTAAACTTCTATTTGATACGCGCGCAACACAACACTTCGCTCACATATTAAACTATATCTTCATAGTCTTTGTAATCTCTTATTACTAATTTATACAATTATTCTTAACTTTTAGCAATATTATTACATTCAAACAATTGTCATGGACATTCGTTACCACTGGTCATAATTATGTTTTATACATTCACATATAGTGTGACTGAATGTCACATTGCAATGTATATATATATATATATTTTTTTTTTCACACATAATTGTTTGAGAATTCCATAATATATATAGATTAATAATTGCATATATAGATTAATAAGTGTGTACGAAAACGTAATAAATTTAGCACTTAGAACTAAAATAACTGTTGTTTAGCCATTATGGTTATTAGCTTAACTAAAGCCTTATCAGTGGTTTCCAATTTTTAGTGTTTAATGTCTGATTTTATGCTACAAATTCTTAATGCATGTAAAAATCAGTAGAGTAAGCAAGGTTGCAAAGTTTTGTGATTATTAAAATGTAAATTTAAATTTTATTACATAAATATTTCTTTCATAATAGTAGGCGAGATTGCATATCTTTCACACAGACCTTTCAGTTTAGAAAGTTTGATGAGTTTAAGGAAAATATAATAATTTAGTTAACATTAATGTAATTCCCATTGTGTAGAGTAATGTGTAAAGTGCCATTCTATCTATTGTACAAGCCTTAAAAGTTTTTGCACAGAATAAATCTATGTTACAAAGATTGCTTAGATCGTGATGTATAACATCAGAATAAACTTATAAGACCAAGAGAAATCAGTACTGACAATCCATCTGTTTAACAATGACACTAGCATTACAATAGTTTGTACGTTTTCTGGTTTGCACTGTGAACAAACAATGATAAGTCTCAGCTCATTAATTAAATACATTGTGCCGTACAAGCCATAACAGAAATGAAAATTAAATATGAGAAACCTACGGTCTAATAAATATTTTATTTTTTATGTCTCCTCTGCGAATTTAAACTTCATTTTAATATGATCTTTATAAACACTCAAGTCCTAGTATTTGTACTATTAAATCTTGCTGCCATCTTCTTAACCAGTATTTTTGTAAAGTTTGCTTTTCTCCACCTTCTTCTTACTTAAGGTTTAATTTATTAATTTTTACTCATTGCCGACGTTGCTTTTACTACATAGTTTGCCTTAATAGCCTGTTTCATCTTCAGGTCTGCTACCAAACGCTTTATAGTTCACTATTAGCCTTCCAATCATCATCC
Source organism: Magicicada septendecula (assembly GCA_034769895.1). Lineage (NCBI taxonomy): Eukaryota > Metazoa > Arthropoda > Insecta > Hemiptera > Cicadidae > Magicicada > Magicicada septendecula. The sequence continues at coordinate 333,259,002 of CM068375.1, read as the reverse complement.
ATTTTATAAAACAGCTTTAACATATGACTTTTTTTTCTATTTTCAGTTATTGACGGAAAATACGTTTGTCCCATGTGTATTCATTTTCTCTTCCCACCTCCCAACTGATAACGTTCTAAACGCCTCAATAACTTTATTTTAGCTGGTTGTATTATCCTTTTTCTGTTATCTTTCACATTTCTGTACCTTCGTAAAAACAATAACTGCCAGTACTTTATAAAATATAATTTTTGAAACTGATTTTCATGTGTTTTGTGTTTGTTATATCTTTATACACATAATTTGATATATACTTAACGTTTATTTTAACTTCATGATTACTACTCCAATAACAAATATTATGATTCAGAAAAATAAAATGTGTAGCTATTAAATACAATCGTTGTTATGACAAATGTATAATGTATAAAGAACATAAATCAATCAAGCGATCTGTTAGACAAAGATGTAGTGTAGCACCTATTTTTTTAACATTTATATTGACCATGTAGTAAGGAAACGGTAAAATGTAGTGAATCCTAGTACAATAACACTACGACCCAGGTATTGAATGTGCTGTTGTTTGCTGATGGCTTGCTTGTATTATAATAAAGAATCTGTTTTATAAAGAAAAGTTTTCGAACAATACAATATGAAAATCTGCACTAAAAAACAAGGTAATGACATTTTGATCAAAGAACCAAAAAGAAGAAATATAATAAATAATGATCAAATTATATAATAGATGAGCAATTATTACTATTTGAAAAATTATACAACTATAATGAAAACTATGATACTGATGTTAAATTAGGCAAGTTCCAGACGATCTGTGGGACAAATAACTTTTTTAAGGGACATGTACATCGAAATACAAAGTTTAAATAAGTTTTTCGGTGTCTGTGTTTGTGAATTATGGATGACCAAAAAACAAACAAAGTAAAATAGAAACGTCGTGAATTCTGATCCTAAAGCAGTTTAAAAGTTGTTATAGACTTGTTTGTATAAAAATTAAATTTAAAAGAGAAGAATTACAAGTTTTAAACATTAATTAAAAGATGAAAAAGTTAGAAACAAAGGTGGAAATATTACGTAGAAAGAATGTTAAACTAAAGACTTGCCAAAGAATTCTGAAAATATAAACATATAAGACAGAGATATATGGCTAGACACAGGAAGTTATTGGCTGGAGAATATTTGAAGGCGAAACAGGCACCACCTTGCTCATGCCTTGATATAAAGCTATGCTGATGAAAAACATAATGGGATTACAGTTCTAAAAATTTATCCGCAATGGGAATTTTGTTCTAAAGCAGTTTTTCTATCTAATAAATAGAAGTAAACACTTTGTAAGACCAAACTTTAAATAACTACATTTTTTTAAAGTTCTTTTTCCGTAAATTCTGTGTCTCACTCACAATATTAAAATGTTCAGTATAAAATTCCGTTCTTGAACGTTTAATGTTTTTCCTTCGTCTTATATTTATACATTATTTTTAATTCTATTAGGTAGCTGGTGAGTTGCGTGTTTCTGTCCTAAAGAATTCCATCCACGCCACTATCGCTTGCTAGACCTTTATAGACTTCTTTGTAAAGTAAATTAGTTTTATCAAATTAATTTTGGTAACCTGCTATCCGGCATCCTATTCAGATAAGTGGTATGACTCTCTTTGATTTCAAAATTGCAATCTCTCATATTAAATTGACATTCTAAAATTTATCCTTTTGTATACAGCCCTTCACATGCACAAGAATCTCATCTTAGTCGTTCCTATCATGTTAAGACTTACCTTTATTTGAAGCCGCATTTTAGCGTCATACAGCGATACTGGTACGGCCAGTAACTGACAACATTGTAATACAGTCTCTTTTACTCTTATCTTTTGTAATTCCTGACAAATTGTTTCACATATTGATTAAAGCCTTGCTAAGTTACCAATACATCGTGCTGTACATAGCGATGTCACAACTAAGATACGGGAAATGAGGCGTAAACTCAAAGCTCTCACAGGTATAAAAAACCAAACTATAGTTTGTATGATAATAGTGACTATGCTAACAATGACCACTATTGTAAATTATGTAAATGAGACAATTTAAGACAAAAATGATACAGAATTTCAAATGAAAAAGAGAGAAGAAACCAGAATATCATAAAATTTAACCAAAACAACTAAACCAAACTCACAAAGAAAATAATTTGATAAGGATGGAATAATGAAGAAAGACCAACTAAGTAGAGACCAAATATTAAGACCAGAACCCATAAGAAAATAATTTGATAAGGATAGAATAATGAAGAAAGACCAACTAAGTAGAGACCAAATATTAAGACCAGAACCCAAAAACCCTGGTACTATTAATGATAATATTGTTGTAATAACCACTGTTATAGTGATAAGTGATAAAGAATTAATTAATGTTATGCCATGAGCAATAAAATAACTCATTGGATACCCAATGGTAGAGAAAAAATCTATATAAATGCTAATTACTATGTAAACAAGAAAAGAAGATGAAATGATTGAACGATGAAATGTATATTATACCACATACCTAAACCACATAATATGGAATAAGCTTTAATAGAGAAGAAGAGTCAAGTGTATAAAAGTATTAATTGATATAAAATATTATGAAGTGAAGAATCTAAGTATGTTTATTTTAGTCAAAAGAGACTACTTTTACTGATTATTTATTTTTATGTCTGGATGTAGAAAATGCCATCAGTCTTTTATTTTGAGCAGAGATGATAATACCTCTGGGCTCAATTAATTGAAGTATTGGACAGCAGGGATTGAAGCCAAAAGTGCCATTCTGAACTGTTCCAATTCATTATGTTAGGGAATGTTAGGGAGTAAACATACTTGTGAGGAAGCACCAAATAAGAAAGGATATAAAATGATAATGTTATACACAAGATTGATGATTACTTATTAATGAAAAAAGGAAACTAATGAAGGAGATACACATCATCTGAGAGGAAGCAACGGTGGAAAAAGAAGGTATATAAAGTGAAAACATGTAATCACGAAGAAAGTATAGTAAATAAAGTGAATTAGTAGTAATTATTTCATCCATACTAAGAGTATGACCTGATCTAATCACTTTTACAGGAGAGCATATGTAGCATAACAAAATTATCACATTAAAATTTTAACTTAATGCAACATAAATAAAGAAGAAAATTTCTAATAAATAACTAAAATGGTAATCAAATCAGACTAAAAAGTAAATTAATCAATATTGAAGTGTTATAACAACAAAATTATTAACAACAAACAATAATCATGGAGTGAGTAATATTATGCCATGGAAATATTATCATAATAACACTTGTAAACCATTTAAATACTAAATTTGTACAAAATATGAGGCCTACCATAAATATCAAAAATTGTAAATTTAGGCTTAAATGAACTTAAAACAGACTCAGCTATATATCAAATGATGTAAAATTAGTTTAAGAATATTGCTGAATAGTTAGATTTTTGTAAAATTAATAAATAATTGAGTTACAGCATTAAATGGGAAAACTTGTTATGTACATTTAGAAGTTGAACCAAATCTAAGGCATGTACTTTTATAAAAAGACAATGGGAAGAGGAAAAAGACCCCAAAACGACCCCAAAACGACGACTTTCAGTCGTCAGTCTATTGTTAATCGTTAATATGAACAGTTGAGAAATTACCGACAGAAGACCGAAAAAGTATAAATTAGTGCAAAAACTGTGAGTGCAGCCTTGAAAAGTGTAACAGAGGTTAACTAAGTAAACACAACACCAACAGATAATAATTAACACCTAACTAATCCAGAACAACAGCAATAACACTATTTAACACGAGCACAAGAAATCAACGGCCATTTTGGAAAAATATTAAACCATATTAGCAGAACACGAATACAACACATTTGAACATCGAACACTGCACCAGTAAACCATCACGAAACGACATCGCAGAAGAAGGAAGAACACTCCACACTATATTCCAGGACAACTACAACTCCACAGAGAAAGGAATACTCATTTATTTCCTAGGGAGAAGATCAACCAGCATCAGTATTACATCGCAGAGAAATTGAGGTGACGGCAGCCATACTTTATTTCTGAACGAGCACAAGACACCGCCTCCTTGAAGCCAGTGACGTCATTCGACGAATGGTTCGATATTACTTTTAATAATTCACAATTTACATAATAATATTGTTTTTTCAGCCATAATAATTTATTTTAAAAATAGCTGTAAGAATTGTATCTTGTTCCTTGCCCTCTCTGACCATTTCGACAGTTAAAAGAATCCTAATTAATTAATCTTGAAAAAATATATTTTGTCAATTTTGTTCGCTACCGACTTGAGCAAGTATCAACCAATGCCTGGTCCACGCGCAGCCAGAATGGCGCATAATTTCAAATGTTAATAAATGAACATAATTATTCAGTTATAAGATTTTGTATTTATTTGTATAGTGAATGCTAGTTATTCTTTTCTTCTAAAAATAATTTAGAGTGGTAAAATAAATATTTGAGAAGAAGAAGAAGAGCAAAGTCAGAAGAGAGAATTAACAGATCTAACTACACAATTAAATTACTAATAGAAACAAATAGTTTCGAAGCACAAATTCTTACCTATTTAATTGGTAGTAATTAAAGCACATACAATTAATTAATTAATTATTTATTTATTTTATCGAATTATTTAATTAAACAAAAAAAATATAAGTAAAATTTTATAACTTACAATTTTTTTTTGTTATCAACAAATCACACTTTATTATCATACATTATTTATACTTAATTTATTCTTTGTAATTGGGATTAATTACCAATTGGTGAATCCAAAGTGGAGCTGTATCATCGGCGAGTTCAACACCGAGATTCAGACAACAGTTATTAGCATCACAATTTCTATCCTTACAGCTACTTAATATTTATATTTGTAATAAATAATACTACAAATTGGCGCTCACAACAGTGGGGCATCATCATCTTCTATTTGCACGTTTTATTACAAATTGGCGAGATCACTAGTGGGATTTCATTTATTATTAAATCTTTATTTTATATTTGTAATAATACTACAAATTGGCGTCCAACTAAAGGGCTTAAAATAGGAGTTAATAGAGTTATAAAATAAGGACGATTGTCGAGTTTAATATTTTAGCTCGGCAGCTGTCAACAGGTCAGCAAAAGAAACAAGATGCACAGGAGGGCGACATCAAAGAAAAGGGCTGTGGAGGCCGAACAGGAAATAGATATGGAGGATAAAGAGGCGACACCTGTGGAGGATATAGAGAAGAGATTGCCTGCAGCAGAACCAACCGAACCAATACCCCAAGGAAAACAAGCTGATAAGCCGGAACAAACAGAGGAGATCAATTTCCAAGAAACATTGATGAGAATGATAATGGAAATGAGGGAGGAGAACAAATCAAATAGTAAGAAGCTGGAAATGATAACCAAAAACTGAAGGAAGAGTTAAGGGAAAATAGTAAGGAATTGAAGGAAAAATTGGGTAATAAAATCGGAGATACCAACAAGAAAATCGAAGAAAATAGTAAGAAGATGGAGGAGAAAATGGAAGAAAATAGTAAGAAGATGGAGGAGAAGATGGAAGAAAATAGTAAGGAAATGAAGAATGATAACCAACGATTGAAGGAAGAATTGGGTAATAAAATCGGAGATACCAGTAAGAAGATGGAGGAGAAGATGCAAGCAAACAGTAAGAAGATAGAAGAGAAGATGGAAGAAAATATTCAGAAAATTGAGGAGAAAATGGAGGAAATAAAGACTGACAATAAACAGTCGAAGGAGCAATTAACCCAGATAAGCCAAAAACTGGAAAGACCAACCAGAGGATGGAAGAAATAAGTCAGAAAATGGAAAGCAATAATCAACAATTAAGAGAAGAATTGAAAGAGACGAACCAAGAGAATATGAACCGATTAGATGGAAAGATGGAAGCATTGAAGGAAGAATTGGGGTAAAAGATAGCTGAAAACAATGAAACAATCAGCAAGAAGGTAGAAGAGGAAATAACGGTAATCGAACAAAAGATTACAAGAGTTGACGAAAGATGGAGTCAGACCAAACGAGAAGTACAGTGTATCAAGACAGAAATAAACACTAAGGTTAACAACATTGAAGAAACGAATAGGAAGACTCTAGAGGAAAAACTAAAATAAACACGTGAAGACTGGGAGCGAGTGCAGGACCGATTCACAGAAAAATGTGACGACATTGAAGCTGCTGTGACCAGTATTAACAGTCAGGTGCGACAGAATCAAACAGATATAGACCTGTTCCATAGTCGACCGACAAGCATTTCCAGTTGTCCTAACAACGAGAATCGCGAAGGAATTAACTTCAGATTTTATAAAAACAAACCGATGGAGTTCCTAGCCAGAATCGAAGAGTACTTCACCAAACACAGAGGCAATCGCTGGAAGGAGAATAAAGAAGTACTTGACGAATCGTTCAAGGAGATAGCAGATAATTGGTGGATGGCGATAAGAGACGAAGTGACCGACTACCAACAATTCAAAAGGCTATTCAAAGCCAAATATTGGTCTGAATCGACACAAAATATCGCTAGAGACGAGACCTGTCATGGAAAATACAACCCGTATGGAAACCAGACTCTAACGGCGTACTTCTTGGGAAAGGTGTGTGTGGCCAAACATCTAGAGCCCAGAATACCGGAAGAATGCCTGGTCAGCAAGCTCTCATACAATTATGAGGAAGATATAATAAGAGCTAGAAGAAACAGTCAAATAAAGACTGTACAAGCAATGACCGAGGTCTTAGAAATGTATGAGCACGAGGATTACTACCGCCAAAGTCGCAGGAGATATGAAAGGCCGGAACCCAGAAGTAACACCAATAATTCGAATAATAATAATCGGCAGAACGTGGGCAACAACAATAATTATAATTCCGCAAACCGGAATAATGCCGAGTACAATCATAACCCTCGTAATACCAATAATGTACCTAGATTTAATAACAATAATAATAATAGTAATGTTCCCCGAATTAATAATAATGAGGGCAACAACAATAATAATAATAATAATAATGACCGTCCACCCAGCAACAACGGTTATTATAATAATAATCGTAATTATGTTCCAAATGGTCAGAGAAACCCCAACCCCTCTAATAACAATTATCATAGTAATTATAATAGGAATTACCCAAATGGAGGTAATAACAATAATTACAGGACATATCGCCCCCATATTAACTACATCCGAGCGGAAGGCAGTGGACAGAGGAGGTACCAGTCTCAACGAAGGAGCCGATATTATGAGTATGAGACCTTTCAAGGAAGTCAGGGAAATAATCGTTACAGAGAGTATGAACCCAGACGCAGTTCCAGTCTGGACAATCAACGAAGACTGCCTGTAACGGAAGCCCAACAGGACGATCGTGCTGAACCAAACGAAGCAGTTTCAGGACTCCAAGTTGATGCTTCCAACGGCCTAATCCGTAATGATGCGGAACATTTAAACGAACGGAGGCAGTAATAAACCCCAATAACCCTTCACTGCTCCAATCTGCTTGGTTTGATCAAGAAATAAAAAAAAAAAAAAAAAAAAAAGAATTTTGGTTAATGTTCAAAATTCAAAAAGTAGTAAGAACAGCTTACACCAAATGATTCGAATAACTATTATGAGGAAAAAAAAGGAATTTTGATGAACAAAAATGTTCAAAATTCAATAAGTAGTAAGTACAACTTACACTAAAATATTTGAAAAACCATTATGCATAAGAAAGAATTTAGTTGAATAAAAATATCTAAAGTTAAAAAATAGTAAGTACAACTCATACGAATGATGAGAAATAACTCTTAAATATAAAAAGAGATTTTGTAAGAAAGAGATACAAAATTCTAAAAGAGTAAGAACAAATCACACTCATAATTTGAGTGAACTCTTATACAAAAGAATTTGAAGGTAAATGGAGTACAAATGTAAAAACTCCCTCTCAAACTCTCCAGAGACCCAAAACAAAAAGAACAGGATCCAGTAAACAAAGAGAACAACCAATGTTAAACAATAGGATAATTTAATGTTACCAGAACAATATATTAATAAATGTTAAAAATGTCAGAAGAAGGAATGTAACAAATCCTCATAAAAACCAGTGATAATAAAGAAAAAAAAACCCTCAATAAACTATCACAGCTATAAAAAACCATACTATAGTTTGTATGATAATAGTGACTATGCTAACAATGACCACTATTATAAATTATGTAAATGAGAAAATTTAAGACAAAAATGATACAGAATTTCAAATGAAAAAGAGAGAAGAAACCAGAATATCATACAATTTAACCAAAACAACTTAACCAAACTCACAAAGAAAATAATTTGATAAGGATGGAATAATGAAGAAAGACCAACTAAGTAGAGACCAAATATTAAGACAAGAACCCAAAAACCCTGGTACTATTAATGATAATATTGTTGTAATAACCACTGTTATAGTGATAAGTGATAAAGAATTAATTAGTGTTATGCCATGAGCAATAAAATAACTCATTGGATACCAAATGGTAGAGAAAAAATCTATATAAATGCTAATCACTATGTAAACAAGAAAAGAAGATGAAATGATGAAACGATGAAATGTATAGTATACCACATACCTAAACCACATAATATGGAATAAGCTTTAATAGAGAAGAAGAGTCAAGTGTATAAAAGTATTAATTGATATAAAATATTATGAAGTGAAGAATCTAAGGATGTTTATTTTAGTCAAAAGAGACTACTTTTACTGATTATTTATTTTTATGACTGGATGTAGAAAATGCCATCAGTCTTTTATTTTGAGCAGAGATGATAATACCTCTGGGCTCAATTAATTGAAGTATTGGACAGCAGGGATTGAAGCCAAAAGTGCCATTCTGAACTGTTCCAATTCATTATGTTAGGGAATGTTTGGGAGTAAACATACTGGTGAGGAAGCACCAAATAAGAAAGGATATAAAATGATAATGTTATACACTTATTAATGAAAAAAGGAATATAATGAAGGAGATACACATCATCTGAGAGGAAGCAACGGTGGAAAAAGAAGGTATATAAAGTGAAAACATGTAATCACGAAGAAAATATAGTAAATAAAATGAATTAGTAGTAATTATTTCATCCATACTAAGAGTATGATCTGAACTAATCACTTTTACAGGAGAGCATATGTAAGCATAACAAAATTATCACATTAAAATTTTAAACTTAATGCAACATAAATAAAGAAGAAAATGTCCATAGTGAGTGAGAATAATAAATTGGTCAAAGATTAAACTAAAGAAACTGTACATTAAGTCAATAAAATGTTAATAAGAATAAACAATAACAAAGAAAACTATTGGTCAATATACGAATAACCTACCATATATAAAAACCGAATAAACCAGCAGTATACCCAGTAGATTGGGGAAGCAGTAAAAAGGAAAGAAAAGAAAAAAAAGGTAAAGAGGTGAAAACAATTTCGATAAGGGAAATTTATAAAGTCAAGAAGCAGAGAAACCACAAGACAAGTAATTTACTAATATAATGAGGAAAAAAGGACCAAATATGTCAAGATTCCTATAAAGTACCTAGAAATAAGAAGAGCTATTCTAAAAATGTTAATAAAGGAATACATACCATAGAACTAAATTAAAACCAATATATTTAGACCCAGTAACTCAAGTTACAATATACAATCCAAAGAAAACCGAATTGTAAACTAGATATAAGTATAATATGTAAAAAATAATTTAAAAGACTACCATTAGTGTAGACAATAATAAGTGACACACTATAATAAAGGATAGTGTAAGAAATAGAAATCCATTAAAAAGACTACCAATAGTGTAGATAAATACTATACAAAAAATAAAAGACAGTCTAATGACTAAGGTTAATTTCAATAATAAAAGTGTTTTAAAAATTAAGTAATATAAGATTGTAATAGGTATAGAACGTTTTTTATTCTAATGTGTTATCAAAATAGTTATAGTGAACACAAGAGGTAGTTAATAACTGAAGGTGTCATTAGTTATAAGATGTTTTTATTTCATTGTGTTACCAAGACAGTTATAGTAATTAAAAGAGACAGTTAATAACTGAAAGTGTTATTAGGAATAAGATGTTTTAATAGAATTAGGTGCGTGATAAAAGGAAACATGAAAACAAAGGACAGCCAATGACTGATAATATTGCTGATAATAAGATGTTTCTATTTTAATTCTATATATATATAAAAAATAATAGGCCTAAGATGTTTTTGTTATGTTTAAGTGATATAAAAAAGTTAGTAGATGTAAGATATTCTGTTGTATTCAAAATAATGTTAACTAATTTTCAAGTTTGTCATGGCAGAGAGGCAAGTAGGAAATAGGAATGTTATAATTGTATTTAAAACTGTAAACCATATAAAAAGTACAAAGCAGATTAGCTAATACACCACTCTAGAAAAACAGATCAGTAATGTAAACCAAAACCATCTATCAGAGAGTCAAACTTAATTAAATAAATTCAATCAAACTACATAATATAAGGAATAGCATTTAATCCATACAAAACAAAACTATGAAAATGTAATCAGTACACATACAAGTAATAACGAATGGAATGACAAAGGAAGGAAATCATCTTCTTTTGGAAATAACTAATACTAGGCCTAAAATGGTAATCAACTCAGACTAAAAAGTAAATTAATCAATATTGAAGTGTTATAACAACAAAATTATTAACAACAAACAATAATCATGTAGTGAGTAATATTATGTCATGGAAATATTATCATAATAACACTTGTAAACCATTTAAATACTAAATTTGTACAAAATATGAGGCCTACCATAAATATCAAAAATTGTAAATTTAGGCTTAAATGAACTTAAAACAGACCCAGCTATATATCAAATGATGTAAAATTAGTTCAAGAATATTGCTGAATAGTTAGATTTTTGTAAAATTAATAAATAATTGAGTTACAGCAATAAATGGGAAAACTTGTTATGTACATTTAGAAGTTGAACCAAATCTAAGGCATGTACGTTTATAAAAAGACAATGGGAAGAGGAAAAAGTCATTTCATAAATTACCCCAAAACGACGACTTTCAGTCGTCAGTCTATTCTTAATCGTTAATATGAACAGTTGAGAAATTACCGACAGAAGACCGAAAAAGTATAAATTAGTGCAAAAACTGTGAGTGCAGCCTCGAAAAGTGTAACAGAGGTTAACTAAGTAAACACAACACCAACAGATAATAATTAACACCTAACTAATCCAGAACAACAGCAATAACACTATTTAACACGAGCACAAGAAATCAACGGCCATTTTGGAAAAATATTAAACCATATTAGCAGAACACGAATACAACACATTGAACACCGAACACTGCACCAGTAAACCATCACGAAACGACATCGCAGAAGAAGGAAGAACACTCCACACTATATTCCAGGACAACTACAACTCCACAGAGAAAGGAATACTCATTTATTTCCTAGGGAGAAGATCAACCAGCATCAGTATTACATCGCAGAGAAATTGAGGTGACGGCAGCCATACTTTATTTCTGAACGAGCACAAGACACCGCCTCCTTGAAGCCAGTGACGTCATTCGACGAATGGTTCGATATTACTTTTAATAATTCACAATTTACATAATAATATTGTTTTTTCAGCCATAATAATTTATTTTAAAAATAGCTGTAAGAATTGTATCTTGTTCCTTGCCCTCTCTGACCATTTCGACAGTTAAAAGAATCCTAATTAATTAATCTTGAAAAAATATATTTTGTCAATTTTGTTCGCTACCGACTTGAGCAAGTATCAACCAATGCCTGGTCCACGCGCAGCCAGAATGGCGCATAATTTCAAATGTTAATAAATGAACATAATTATTCAGTTATAAGAGTTTGTATTTATTTGTATAGTGAATGCTAGTTATTCTTTTCTTCTAAAAATAATTTAGAGTGGTAAAATAAATATTTGAGAAGAAGAAGAAGAGCAAAGTCAGAAGAGAGAATTAACAGATCTAACTACACAATTAAATTACTAATAGAAACAAATAGTTTCGAAGCACAAATTCTTACCTATTTAATTGGTAGTAATTAAAGCACATACAATTAATTAATTAATTATTTATTTATTTTATCGAATTATTTAATTAAACAAAAAAAATATAAGTAAAATTTTATAACTTACAATTTTTTTTTGTTATCAACAAATCACACTTTATTATCATACATTATTTATACTTAATTTATTCTTTGTAATTGGGATTAATTACCAATTGGTGAATCCAAAGTGGAGCTGTATCATCGGCGAGTTCAACACCGAGATTCAGACAACAGTTATTAGCATCACAATTTCTATCCTTACAGCTACTTAATATTTATATTTGTAATAAATAATACTACAAATTGGCGCTCACAACAGTGGGGCATCATCATCTTCTATTTGCACGTTTTATTACAAATTGGCGAGATCACTAGTGGGATTTCATTTATTATTAAATCTTTATTTTATATTTGTAATAATACTACAAATTGGCGTCCAACTAAAGGGCTTAAAATAGGAGTTAATAGAGTTATAAAATAAGGACGATTGTCGAGTTTAATATTTTAGCTCGGCAGCTGTCAACAGGTCAGCAAAAGAAACAAGATGCACAGGAGGGCGACATCAAAGAAAAGGGCTGTGGAGGCCGAACAGGAAATAGATATGGAGGATAAAGAGGCGACACCTGTGGAGGATATAGAGAAGAGATTACCTGCAGCAGAACCAACCGAACCAATACCCCAAGGAAAACAAGCTGATAAGCCGGAACAAACAGAGGAGATCAATTTCCAAGAAACATTGATGAGAATGATAATGGAAATGAGGGAGGAGAACAAATCAAATAGTAAGAAGCTGGAAATGATAACCAAAAACTGAAGGAAGAGTTAAGGGAAAATAGTAAGGAATTGAAGGAAAAATTGGGTAATAAAATCGGAGATACCAACAAGAAAATCGAAGAAAATAGTAAGAAGATGGAGGAGAAAATGGAAGAAAATAGTAAGAAGATGGAGGAGAAGATGGAAGAAAATAGTAAGGAAATGAAGAATGATAACCAACGATTGAAGGAAGAATTGGGTAATAAAATCGGAGATACCAGTAAGAAGATGGAGGAGAAGATGCAAGCAAACAGTAAGAAGATAGAAGAGAAGATGGAAGAAAATATTCAGAAAATTGAGGAGAAAATGGAGGAAATAAAGACTGACAATAAACAGTCGAAGGAGCAATTAACCCAGATAAGCCAAAAACTGGAAAGACCAACCAGAGGATGGAAGAAATAAGTCAGAAAATGGAAAGCAATAATCAACAATTAAGAGAAGAATTGAAAGAGACGAACCAAGAGAATATGAACCGATTAGATGGAAAGATGGAAGCATTGAAGGAAGAATTGGGGTAAAAGATAGCTGAAAACAATGAAACAATCAGCAAGAAGGTAGAAGAGGAAATAACGGTAATCGAACAAAAGATTACAAGAGTTGACGAAAGATGGAGTCAGACCAAACGAGAAGTACAGTGTATCAAGACAGAAATAAACACTAAGGTTAACAACATTGAAGAAACGAATAGGAAGACTCTAGAGGAAAAACTAAAATAAACACGTGAAGACTGGGAGCGAGTGCAGGACCGATTCACAGAAAAATGTGACGACATTGAAGCTGCTGTGACCAGTATTAACAGTCAGGTGCGACAGAATCAAACAGATATAGACCTGTTCCATAGTCGACCGACAAGCATTTCCAGTTGTCCTAACAACGAGAATCGCGAAGGAATTAACTTCAGATTTTATAAAAACAAACCGATGGAGTTCCTAGCCAGAATCGAAGAGTACTTCACCAAACACAGAGGCAATCGCTGGAAGGAGAATAAAGAAGTACTTGACGAATCGTTCAAGGAGATAGCAGATAATTGGTGGATGGCGATAAGAGACGAAGTGACCGACTACCAACAATTCAAAAGGCTATTCAAAGCCAAATATTGGTCTGAATCGACACAAAATATCGCTAGAGACGAGACCTGTCATGGAAAATACAACCCGTATGGAAACCAGACTCTAACGGCGTACTTCTTGGGAAAGGTGTGTGTGGCCAAACATCTAGAGCCCAGAATACCGGAAGAATGCCTGGTCAGCAAGCTCTCATACAATTATGAGGAAGATATAATAAGAGCTAGAAGAAACAGTCAAATAAAGACTGTACAAGCAATGACCGAGGTCTTAGAAATGTATGAGCACGAGGATTACTACCGCCAAAGTCGCAGGAGATATGAAAGGCCGGAACCCAGAAGTAACACCAATAATTCGAATAATAATAATCGGCAGAACGTGGGCAACAACAATAATTATAATTCCGCAAACCGGAATAATGCCGAGTACAATCATAACCCTCGTAATACCAATAATGTACCTAGATTTAATAACAATAACAATAATAGTAATGTTCCCCGAATTAATAATAATGAGGGCAACAACAATAATAATAATAATAATAATGACCGTCCACCCAGCAACAACGGTTATTATAATAATAATCGTAATTATGTTCCAAATGGTCAGAGAAACCCCAACCCCTCTAATAACAATTATCATAGTAATTATAATAGGAATTACCCAAATGGAGGTAATAACAATAATTACAGGACATATCGCCCCCATATTAACTACATCCGAGCGGAAGGCAGTGGACAGAGGAGGTACCAGTCTCAACGAAGGAGCCGATATTATGAGTATGAGACCTTTCAAGGAAGTCAGGGAAATAATCGTTACAGAGAGTATGAACCCAGACGCAGTTCCAGTCTGGACAATCAACGAAGACTGCCTGTAACGGAAGCCCAACAGGACGATCGTGCTGAACCAAACGAAGCAGTTTCAGGACTCCAAGTTGATGCTTCCAACGGCCTAATCCGTAATGATGCGGAACATTTAAACGAACGGAGGCAGTAATAAACCCCAATAACCCTTCACTGCTCCAATCTGCTTGGTTTGATCAAGAAATAAAAAAAAAAAAAAAAAAAAAAGAATTTTGGTTAATGTTCAAAATTCAAAAAGTAGTAAGAACAGCTTACACCAAATGATTCGAATAACTATTATGAGGAAAAAAAGGAATTTTGATGAACAAAAATGTTCAAAATTCAATAAGTAGTAAGTACAACTTACACTAAAATATTTGAAAAACCATTATGCATAAGAAAGAATTTAGTTGAATAAAAATATCTAAAGTTAAAAAATAGTAAGTACAACTCATACGAATGATGAGAAATAACTCTTAAATATAAAAAGAGATTTTGTAAGAAAGAGATACAAAATTCTAAAAGAGTAAGAACAAATCACACTCATAATTTGAGTGAACTCTTATACAAAAGAATTTGAAGGTAAATGGAGTACAAATGTAAAAACTCCCTCTCAAACTCTCCAGAGACCCAAAACAAAAAGAACAGGATCCAGTAAACAAAGAGAACAACCAATGTTAAACAATAGGATAATTTAATGTTACCAGAACAATATATTAATAAATGTTAAAAATGTCAGAAGAAGGAATGTAACAAATCCTCATAAAAACCAGTGATAATAAAGAAAAAAAAACCCTCAATAAACTATCACAGCTATAAAAAACCATACTATAGTTTGTATGATAATAGTGACTATGCTAACAATGACCACTATTATAAATTATGTAAATGAGAAAATTTAAGACAAAAATGATACAGAATTTCAAATGAAAAAGAGAGAAGAAACCAGAATATCATACAATTTAACCAAAACAACTTAACCAAACTCACAAAGAAAATAATTTGATAAGGATGGAATAATGAAGAAAGACCAACTAAGTAGAGACCAAATATTAAGACAAGAACCCAAAAACCCTGGTACTATTAATGATAATATTGTTGTAATAACCACTGTTATAGTGATAAGTGATAAAGAATTAATTAGTGTTATGCCATGAGCAATAAAATAACTCATTGGATACCAAATGGTAGAGAAAAAATCTATATAAATGCTAATCACTATGTAAACAAGAAAAGAAGATGAAATGATGAAACGATGAAATGTATAGTATACCACATACCTAAACCACATAATATGGAATAAGCTTTAATAGAGAAGAAGAGTCAAGTGTATAAAAGTATTAATTGATATAAAATATTATGAAGTGAAGAATCTAAGGATGTTTATTTTAGTCAAAAGAGACTACTTTTACTGATTATTTATTTTTATGACTGGATGTAGAAAATGCCATCAGTCTTTTATTTTGAGCAGAGATGATAATACCTCTGGGCTCAATTAATTGAAGTATTGGACAGCAGGGATTGAAGCCAAAAGTGCCATTCTGAACTGTTCCAATTCATTATGTTAGGGAATGTTTGGGAGTAAACATACTGGTGAGGAAGCACCAAATAAGAAAGGATATAAAATGATAATGTTATACACTTATTAATGAAAAAAGGAATCTAATGAAGGAGATACACATCATCTGAGAGGAAGCAACGGTGGAAAAAGAAGGTATATAAAGTGAAAACATGTAATCACGAAGAAAATATAGTAAATAAAATGAATTAGTAGTAATTATTTCATCCATACTAAGAGTATGATCTGAACTAATCACTTTTACAGGAGAGCATATGGAAGCATAACAAAATTATCACATTAAAATTTTAAACTTAATGCAACATAAATAAAGAAGAAAATGTCCATAGTGAGTGAGAATAATAAATTGGTCAAAGATTAAACTAAAGAAACTGTACATTAAGTCAATAAAATGTTAATAAGAATAAACAATAACAAAGAAAACTATTGGTCAATATACGAATAACCTACCATATATAAAAACCGAATAAACCAGCAGTATACCCAGTAGATTGGGGAAGCAGTAAAAAGGAAAGAAAAGAAAAAAAGGTAAAGAGGTGAAAACAATTTCGATAAGGGAAATTTATAAAGTCAAGAAGCAGAGAAACCACAAGACAAGTAATTTACTAATATAATAAGGAAAAAAGGACCAAATATGTCAAGATTCCTATAAAGTACCTAGAAATAAGAAGAGCTATTCTAAAAATGTTAATAAAGGAATACATACCATAGAACTAAATTAAAACCAATATATTTAGACCCAGTAACTCAAGTTACAATATACAATCCAAAGAAAACCGAATTGTAAACTAGATATAAGTATAATATGTAAAAAATAATTTAAAAGACTACCATTAGTGTAGACAATAATAAGTGACACACTATAATAAAGGATAGTGTAAGAAATAGAAATCCATTAAAAAGACTACCATTAGTGTAGATAAATACTATACAAAAAATAAAAGACAGTCTAATGACTAAGGTTAATTTCAATAATAAAAGTGTTTTAAAAATTAAGTAATATAAGATTGTAATAGGTATAGAACGTTTTTTATTCTAATGTGTTATCAAAATAGTTATAGTGAACACAAGAGGTAGTTAATAACTGAAGGTGTCATTAGTTATAAGATGTTTTTATTTCATTGTGTTACCAAGACAGTTATAGTAATTAAAAGAGACAGTTAATAACTGAAAGTGTTATTAGGAATAAGATGTTTTAATAGAATTAGGTGCGTGATAAAAGGAAACATGAAAACAAAGGACAGCCAATGACTGATAATATTGCTGATAATAAGATGTTTCTATTTTAATTCTATATATATAAAAAATAATAGGCCTAAGATGTTTTTGTTATGTTTAAGTGATATAAAAAAGTTAGTAGATGTAAGATATTCTGTTGTATTCAAAATAATGTTAACTAATTTTCAAGTTTGTCATGGCAGAGAGGCAAGTAGGAAATAGGAATGTTATAATTGTATTTAAAACTGTAAACCATATAAAAAGTACAAAGCAGATTAGCTAATACACCACTCTAGGAAAACAGATCAGTAATGTAAACCAAAACCATCTATCAGAGAGTCAAACTTAATTAAATAAATTCAATCAAACTACATAATATAAGGAATAGCATTTAATCCATACAAAACAAAACTATGAAAATGTAATCAGTACACATACAAGTAATAACGAATGGAATGACAAAGGAAGGAAATCATCTTCTTTTGGAAATAACTAATACTAGGCCTAAAATGGTAATCAACTCAGACTAAAAAGTAAATTAATCAATATTGAAGTGTTATAACAACAAAATTATTAACAACAAACAATAATCATGTAGTGAGTAATATTATGTCATGGAAATATTATCATAATAACACTTGTAAACCATTTAAATACTAAATTTGTACAAAATATGAGGCCTACCATAAATATCAAAAATTGTAAATTTAGGCTTAAATGAACTTAAAACAGACCCAGCTATATATCAAATGATGTAAAATTAGTTCAAGAATATTGCTGAATAGTTAGATTTTTGTAAAATTAATAAATAATTGAGTTACAGCAATAAATGGGAAAACTTGTTATGTACATTTAGAAGTTGAACCAAATCTAAGGCATGTACGTTTATAAAAAGACAATGGGAAGAGGAAAAAGTCATTTCATAAATTACCCCAAAACGACGACTTTCAGTCGTCAGTCTATTCTTAATCGTTAATATGAACAGTTGAGAAATTACCGACAGAAGACCGAAAAAGTATAAATTAGTGCAAAAACTGTGAGTGCAGCCTCGAAAAGTGTAACAGAGGTTAACTAAGTAAACACAACACCAACAGATAATAATTAACACCTAACTAATCCAGAACAACAGCAATAACACTATTTAACACGAGCACAAGAAATCAACGGCCATTTTGGAAAAATATTAAACCATATTAGCAGAACACGAATACAACACATTGAACACCGAACACTGCACCAGTAAACCATCACGAAACGACATCGCAGAAGAAGGAAGAACACTCCACACTATATTCCAGGACAACTACAACTCCACAGAGAAAGGAATACTCATTTATTTCCTAGGGAGAAGATCAACCAGCATCAGTATTACATCGCAGAGAAATTGAGGTGACGGCAGCCATACTTTATTTCTGAACGAGCACAAGACACCGCCTCCTTGAAGCCAGTGACGTCATTCGACGAATGGTTCGATATTACTTTTAATAATTCACAATTTACATAATAATATTGTTTTTTCAGCCATAATAATTTATTTTAAAAATAGCTGTAAGAATTGTATCTTGTTCCTTGCCCTCTCTGACCATTTCGACAGTTAAAAGAATCCTAATTAATTAATCTTGAAAAAATATATTTTGTCAATTTTGTTCGCTACCGACTTGAGCAAGTATCAACCAATGCCTGGTCCACGCGCAGTCAGAATGGCGCATAATTTCAAATGTTAATAAATGAACATAATTATTCAGTTATAAGAGTTTGTATTTATTTGTATAGTGAATGCTAGTTATTCTTTTCTTCTAAAAATAATTTAGAGTGGTAAAATAAATATTTGAGAAGAAGAAGAAGAGCAAAGTCAGAAGAGAGAATTAACAGATCTAACTACACAATTAAATTACTAATAGAAACAAATAGTTTCGAAGCACAAATTCTTACCTATTTAATTGGTAGTAATTAAAGCACATACAATTAATTAATTAATTATTTATTTATTTTATCGAATTATTTAATTAAACAAAAAAAATATAAGTAAAATTTTATAACTTACAATTTTTTTTTGTTATCAACAAATCACACTTTATTATCATACATTATTTATACTTAATTTATTCTTTGTAATTGGGATTAATTACCAATTGGTGAATCCAAAGTGGAGCTGTATCATCGGCGAGTTCAACACCGAGATTCAGACAACAGTTATTAGCATCACAATTTCTATCCTTACAGCTACTTAATATTTATATTTGTAATAAATAATACTACAAATTGGCGCTCACAACAGTGGGGCATCATCATCTTCTATTTGCACGTTTTATTACAAATTGGCGAGATCACTAGTGGGATTTCATTTATTATTAAATCTTTATTTTATATTTGTAATAATACTACAAATTGGCGTCCAACTAAAGGGCTTAAAATAGGAGTTAATAGAGTTATAAAATAAGGACGATTGTCGAGTTTAATATTTTAGCTCGGCAGCTGTCAACAGGTCAGCAAAAGAAACAAGATGCACAGGAGGGCGACATCAAAGAAAAGGGCTGTGGAGGCCGAACAGGAAATAGATATGGAGGATAAAGAGGCGACACCTGTGGAGGATATAGAGAAGAGATTACCTGCAGCAGAACCAACCGAACCAATACCCCAAGGAAAACAAGCTGATAAGCCGGAACAAACAGAGGAGATCAATTTCCAAGAAACATTGATGAGAATGATAATGGAAATGAGGGAGGAGAACAAATCAAATAGTAAGAAGCTGGAAATGATAACCAAAAACTGAAGGAAGAGTTAAGGGAAAATAGTAAGGAATTGAAGGAAAAATTGGGTAATAAAATCGGAGATACCAACAAGAAAATCGAAGAAAATAGTAAGAAGATGGAGGAGAAAATGGAAGAAAATAGTAAGAAGATGGAGGAGAAGATGGAAGAAAATAGTAAGGAAATGAAGAATGATAACCAACGATTGAAGGAAGAATTGGGTAATAAAATCGGAGATACCAGTAAGAAGATGGAGGAGAAGATGCAAGCAAACAGTAAGAAGATAGAAGAGAAGATGGAAGAAAATATTCAGAAAATTGAGGAGAAAATGGAGGAAATAAAGACTGACAATAAACAGTCGAAGGAGCAATTAACCCAGATAAGCCAAAAACTGGAAAGACCAACCAGAGGATGGAAGAAATAAGTCAGAAAATGGAAAGCAATAATCAACAATTAAGAGAAGAATTGAAAGAGACGAACCAAGAGAATATGAACCGATTAGATGGAAAGATGGAAGCATTGAAGGAAGAATTGGGGTAAAAGATAGCTGAAAACAATGAAACAATCAGCAAGAAGGTAGAAGAGGAAATAACGGTAATCGAACAAAAGATTACAAGAGTTGACGAAAGATGGAGTCAGACCAAACGAGAAGTACAGTGTATCAAGACAGAAATAAACACTAAGGTTAACAACATTGAAGAAACGAATAGGAAGACTCTAGAGGAAAAACTAAAATAAACACGTGAAGACTGGGAGCGAGTGCAGGACCGATTCACAGAAAAATGTGACGACATTGAAGCTGCTGTGACCAGTATTAACAGTCAGGTGCGACAGAATCAAACAGATATAGACCTGTTCCATAGTCGACCGACAAGCATTTCCAGTTGTCCTAACAACGAGAATCGCGAAGGAATTAACTTCAGATTTTATAAAAACAAACCGATGGAGTTCCTAGCCAGAATCGAAGAGTACTTCACCAAACACAGAGGCAATCGCTGGAAGGAGAATAAAGAAGTACTTGACGAATCGTTCAAGGAGATAGCAGATAATTGGTGGATGGCGATAAGAGACGAAGTGACCGACTACCAACAATTCAAAATGCTATTCAAAGCCAAATATTGGTCTGAATCGACACAAAATATCGCTAGAGACGAGACCTGTCATGGAAAATACAACCCGTATGGAAACCAGACTCTAACGGCGTACTTCTTGGGAAAGGTGTGTGTGGCCAAACATCTAGAGCCCAGAATACCGGAAGAATGCCTGGTCAGCAAGCTCTCATACAATTATGAGGAAGATATAATAAGAGCTAGAAGAAACAGTCAAATAAAGACTGTACAAGCAATGACCGAGGTCTTAGAAATGTATGAGCACGAGGATTACTACCGCCAAAGTCGCAGGAGATATGAAAGGCCGGAACCCAGAAGTAACACCAATAATTCGAATAATAATAATCGGCAGAACGTGGGCAACAACAATAATTATAATTCCGCAAACCGGAATAATGCCGAGTACAATCATAACCCTCGTAATACCAATAATGTACCTAGATTTAATAACAATAATAATAATAGTAATGTTCCCCGAATTAATAATAATGAGGGCAACAACAATTATAATAATAATAATAATGACCGTCCACCCAGCAACAACGGTTATTATAATAATAATCGTAATTATGTTCCAAATGGTCAGAGAAACCCCAACCCCTCTAATAACAATTATCATAGTAATTATAATAGGAATTACCCAAATGGAGGTAATAACAATAATTACAGGACATATCGCCCCCATATTAACTACATCCGAGCGGAAGGCAGTGGACAGAGGAGGTACCAGTCTCAACGAAGGAGCCGATATTATGAGTATGAGACCTTTCAAGGAAGTCAGGGAAATAATCGTTACAGAGAGTATGAACCCAGACGCAGTTCCAGTCTGGACAATCAACGAAGACTGCCTGTAACGGAAGCCCAACAGGACGATCGTGCTGAACCAAACGAAGCAGTTTCAGGACTCCAAGTTGATGCTTCCAACGGCCTAATCCGTAATGATGCGGAACATTTAAACGAACGGAGGCAGTAATAAACCCCAATAACCCTTCACTGCTCCAATCTGCTTGGTTTGATCAAGAAATAAAAAAAAAAAAAAAAAAAAGAATTTTGGTTAATGTTCAAAATTCAAAAAGTAGTAAGAACAGCTTACACCAAATGATTCGAATAACTATTATGAGGAAAAAAAAGGAATTTTGATGAACAAAAATGTTCAAAATTCAATAAGTAGTAAGTACAACTTACACTAAAATATTTGAAAAACCATTATGCATAAGAAAGAATTTAGTTGAATAAAAATATCTAAAGTTAAAAAATAGTAAGTACAACTCATACGAATGATGAGAAATAACTCTTAAATATAAAAAGAGATTTTGTAAGAAAGAGATACAAAATTCTAAAAGAGTAAGAACAAATCACACTCATAATTTGAGTGAACTCTTATACAAAAGAATTTGAAGGTAAATGGAGTACAAATGTAAAAACTCCCTCTCAAACTCTCCAGAGACCCAAAACAAAAAGAACAGGATCCAGTAAACAAAGAGAACAACCAATGTTAAACAATAGGATAATTTAATGTTACCAGAACAATATATTAATAAATGTTAAAAATGTCAGAAGAAGGAATGTAACAAATCCTCATAAAAACCAGTGATAATAAAGAAAAAAAAACCCTCAATAAACTATCACAGCTATAAAAAACCATACTATAGTTTGTATGATAATAGTGACTATGCTAACAATGACCACTATTATAAATTATGTAAATGAGAAAATTTAAGACAAAAATGATACAGAATTTCAAATGAAAAAGAGAGAAGAAACCAGAATATCATACAATTTAACCAAAACAACTTAACCAAACTCACAAAGAAAATAATTTGATAAGGATGGAATAATGAAGAAAGACCAACTAAGTAGAGACCAAATATTAAGACCAGAACCCAAAAACCCTGGTACTATTAATGATAATATTGTTGTAATAACCACTGTTATAGTGATAAGTGATAAAGAATTAATTAGTGTTATGCCATGAGCAATAAAATAACTCATTGGATACCAAATGGTAGAGAAAAAATCTATATAAATGCTAATCACTATGTAAACAAGAAAAGAAGATGAAATGATGAAACGATGAAATGTATAGTATACCACATACCTAAACCACATAATATGGAATAAGCTTTAATAGAGAAGAAGAGTCAAGTGTATAAAAGTATTAATTGATATAAAATATTATGAAGTGAAGAATCTAAGGATGTTTATTTTAGTCAAAAGAGACTACTTTTACTGATTATTTATTTTTATGACTGGATGTAGAAAATGCCATCAGTCTTTTATTTTGAGCAGAGATGATAATACCTCTGGGCTCAATTAATTGAAGTATTGGACAGCAGGGTTTGAAGCCAAAAGTGCCATTCTGAACTGTTCCAATTCATTATGTTAGGGAATGTTTGGGAGTAAACATACTGGTGAGGAAGCACCAAATAAGAAAGGATATAAAATGATAATGTTATACACTTATTAATGAAAAAAGGAATCTAATGAAGGAGATACACATCATCTGAGAGGAAGCAACGGTGGAAAAAGAAGGTATATAAAGTGAAAACATGTAATCACGAAGAAAATATAGTAAATAAAATGAATTAGTAGTAATTATTTCATCCATACTAAGAGTATGATCTGAACTAATCACTTTTACAGGAGAGCATATGTAAGCATAACAAAATTATCACATTAAAATTTTAAACTTAATGCAACATAAATAAAGAAGAAAATGTCCATAGTGAGTGAGAATAATAAATTGGTCAAAGATTAAACTAAAGAAACTGTACATTAAGTCAATAAAATGTTAATAAGAATAAACAATAACAAAGAAAACTATTGGTCAATATACGAATAACCTACCATATATAAAAACCGAATAAACCAGCAGTATACCCAGTAGATTGGGGAAGCAGTAAAAAGGAAAGAAAAGAAAAAAAAGGTAAAGAGGTGAAAACAATTTCGATAAGGGAAATTTATAAAGTCAAGAAGCAGAGAAACCACAAGACAAGTAATTTACTAATATAATAAGGAAAAAAGGACCAAATATGTCAAGATTCCTATAAAGTACCTAGAAATAAGAAGAGCTATTCTAAAAATGTTAATAAAGGAATACATACCATAGAACTAAATTAAAACCAATATATTTAGACCCAGTAACTCAAGTTACAATATACAATCCAAAGAAAACCGAATTGTAAACTAGATATAAGTATAATATGTAAAAAATAATTTAAAAGACTACCATTAGTGTAGACAATAATAAGTGACACACTATAATAAAGGATAGTGTAAGAAATAGAAATCCATTAAAAAGACTACCAATAGTGTAGATAAATACTATACAAAAAATAAAAGACAGTCTAATGACTAAGGTTAATTTCAATAATAAAAGTGTTTTAAAAATTAAGTAATATAAGATTGTAATAGGTATAGAACGTTTTTTATTCTAATGTGTTATCAAAATAGTTATAGTGAACACAAGAGGTAGTTAATAACTGAAGGTGTCATTAGTTATAAGATGTTTTTATTTCATTGTGTTACCAAGACAGTTATAGTAATTAAAAGAGACAGTTAATAACTGAAAGTGTTATTAGGAATAAGATGTTTTAATAGAATTAGGTGCGTGATAAAAGGAAACATGAAAACAAAGGACAGCCAATGACTGATAATATTGCTGATAATAAGATGTTTCTATTTTAATTCTATATATATAAAAAATAATAGGCCTAAGATGTTTTTGTTATGTTTAAGTGATATAAAAAAGTTAGTAGATGTAAGATATTCTGTTGTATTCAAAATAATGTTAACTAATTTTCAAGTTTGTCATGGCAGAGAGGCAAGTAGGAAATAGGAATGTTATAATTGTATTTAAAACTGTAAACCATATAAAAAGTACAAAGCAGATTAGCTAATACACCACTCTAGAAAAACAGATCAGTAATGTAAACCAAAACCATCTATCAGAGAGTCAAACTTAATTAAATAAATTCAATCAAACTACATAATATAAGGAATAGCATTTAATCCATACAAAACAAAACTATGAAAATGTAATCAGTACACATACAAGTAATAACGAATGGAATGACAAAGGAAGGAAATCATCTTCTTTTGGAAATAACTAATACTAGGCCTAAAATGGTAATCAACTCAGACTAAAAAGTAAATTAATCAATATTGAAGTGTTATAACAACAAAATTATTAACAACAAACAATAATCATGTAGTGAGTAATATTATGTCATGGAAATATTATCATAATAACACTTGTAAACCATTTAAATACTAAATTTGTACAAAATATGAGGCCTACCATAAATATCAAAAATTGTAAATTTAGGCTTAAATGAACTTAAAACAGACCCAGCTATATATCAAATGATGTAAAATTAGTTCAAGAATATTGCTGAATAGTTAGATTTTTGTAAAATTAATAAATAATTGAGTTACAGCAATAAATGGGAAAACTTGTTATGTACATTTAGAAGTTGAACCAAATCTAAGGCATGTACGTTTATAAAAAGACAATGGGAAGAGGAAAAAGTCATTTCATAAATTACCCCAAAACGACGACTTTCAGTCGTCAGTCTATTCTTAATCGTTAATATGAACAGTTGAGAAATTACCGACAGAAGACCGAAAAAGTATAAATTAGTGCAAAAACTGTGAGTGCAGCCTCGAAAAGTGTAACAGAGGTTAACTAAGTAAACACAACACCAACAGATAATAATTAACACCTAACTAATCCAGAACAACAGCAATAACACTATTTAACACGAGCACAAGAAATCAACGGCCATTTTGGAAAAATATTAAACCATATTAGCAGAACACGAATACAACACATTGAACACCGAACACTGCACCAGTAAACCATCACGAAACAACATCGCAGAAGAAGGAAGAACACTCCACACTATATTCCAGGACAACTACAACTCCACAGAGAAAGGAATACTCATTTATTTCCTAGGGAGAAGATCAACCAGCATCAGTATTACATCGCAGAGAAATCGAGGTGACGGCAGCCATACTTTATTTCTGAACGAGCACAAGACACCGCCTCCTTGAAGCCACAGACGTCATTCGACGAATGGTTCGATATTACTTTTAATAATTGACAATTTATATAATAATATTGTTTTTTCAGCCATAATAATTTATTTTAAAAATAGCTGTAAGAATTGTATCTTGTTCCTTGCCCTCTCTGACCATTTCGACAGTTAAAAGAATCCCAATTAATTAATCTTGAAAAAATATATTTTGTCAATTTTGTTCGCTACCGTCTTGAGCAAGTATCAACCAATGCCTGGTCCACGCGCAGCCAGAATGGCGCATAATTTCAAATGTTAATAAATGAACATAATTATTCAGTTATAAGAGTTTGTATTTATTTGTATAGTGAATGCTAGTTATTCTTTTCTTCTAAAAATAATTTAGAGTGGTAAAATAAATATTTGAGAAGAAGAAGAAGAGCAAAGTCAGAAGAGAGAATTAATAGATCTAACTACACAATTAATTACTAATAGAAACAAATAGTTTCGAAGCACAAATTCTTACCTATTTAATTGGAAGTAATTAAAGCACATACAATTAATTAATTATTTATTAATTTAATTGAATTAATTAATTAAACAAAAAATATATAAGTAAAATTTAATAACTTAAAAATTTTTTAATTATCAACAAATCACACTTTATTATCATACATTATTTATATTTAATTTATTCTTTGTAATTGGGATTAATTACCAATTGGTGAATCCAAAGTGGAGCTGTATCATCGGCGAGTTCTACACCGAGATTCAGACAACAGTTATTAGCATTACAATTTCTATCCTTATATCTACTTAATATTTATATTTGTAATAAATAATACTACAAATTGGCGCTCACAACAGTGGGGCATCATCATCTTCTATTTGCACGTTTTATTACAAATTGGCGAGATCATTAGTGGGATTTCATTTATTATAAAATCTTTATTTTACATTTGTAATAATACTACAATGGTTACCTAATATTTCGGAGACAGCATTGTACTTAAAAAGGCTGTAGCATGCATTAGTTATTCGTTGGTTAACTTTTAATTATTGCTATATAACCATAACATAAATACAAATAATATAAAACAATATTGGTGTGTGATACAACCTTCCTAAATTTTGGGTTAATTTAAATCTTCCACAACTTTCGAAGAGTTAAGTAAACGTCACAGATTTTTTATTCTTATGAATGAGGTCATAAGACAAGAATTACAAGTTTTTAATAATTAAAGATTTTAAACTTCGGTTGAAACAACACTTAGAAAAGAATGTGAGATTTAAGACAGGCCAAACAAATCTGTAAATATAGGCCTGTAGGACACAGGAGTGTAGGTAGACCCAGGAATAGATGGCTGGATACTTTTTAAGACGAAACAGGCAGTGACCACCGTGTCTATGCTGTGATGTATATATGATGAAAAAAATACAAATTTCAAAAATTATTCTTTTCAGTTCTTCTCCATTACGCTTTAAGACATTTGATTTCCTATTTCAAAAATAATAGAAATTCTTAATGTTCTTCTCTGGACACATTTATTTCAATTTCCTGGCATTTTATTTCTGTTTTCTCAGTAGTTATTTAACCATCCATCTTTAATTTTGTGTTTTGCTTCCTTCGAAAGTTAAATTAGCCTTGTTGACCATTATTAAACGTTTTCTCTTCCTGCTGTAACTATATATCCATCACCGCAAGCATACATAGCCATCATGTATACTTTATGTTCTCGATCCGCATCCAACTCCATATCATCTAATCGTTCTGAACATTACAAAACAAAATATGAACCTTATCTCATTCCTACTTAAACTGTGTGCATTTAAGTAGTACACACACTCACACACATAGTATATATGTAGGTGTGTGTGTGTGTGTGTGTGTGTGTGTGTGTGTGTGTGTGTGTGTGTAAATATCCGTATATGAAAAAATGCCACATTGTTTTAGGTACACTTTGAAATAACTTTTACTTGTACAAGTTTGTGATGTCTTCATGACTACGAGAAGGTACGCTGGCAGAAATTAGTTAAGTTTACTTGCAGCAGCTTGGTTTGTAATAAACTATGAGAACTTATGCATGTGTAGTGCGTTAGTAAGACATATAGACGAGGCAGAGAAGGAGAGTAGTAGTCTTGTTTAGGGTGGAGAAGTTTAGTGAGACTTTGGTGGTTGTGTAAGACACATTAGGTTTTAGTTGATTCAGCAATATACTGGCAAGTACAGAGTGTTGCCTGCGTGTGTTACTGAACGTGTTAATCTACACAATATACACGCTGTACATTTACGGGGAAACACATTGTCGGCAACAGTTGGCCTTACACCTTTGATACTGAGAAAAACGTTTTAAGCGAATTACTGTTTTTCGGCAGTACGTTGAAGAAAAAAGAATTTTTTAGTCTATGTAGAATACTCCCTCCATCAGTCTATTTATTAAAGGCTATGTTATGCCAACAATTGAAAAAGCCCCCCCTTTGTAATTAGCTGGTTTCTCCTCTCCTGTGCAGCTCCAAACCATGGTAACCCGCTACCCTTTAAAATTATCGCAGCGGCGCGTAACAGATCATCTGCTAGACTGCCATGTATCCTCCTTCCTATTAAAACTATTAAAGCTGTCTTTGCTAAAATAGCTTATCGTGTCTGTTTGGTGTCTAATGCATGGATTCTGTTTTCTGTCGCTTAATAAAATACGACGTTTATATTACCATTGGTGCAGACGTTACTTCCAGTTTGTGTAATGTAATTTTGTCAATACACATTTTGACTGCAGCAATAGGTAGCTCAAACATCTGTTCCCCGTGCCAGCCTGGAGTAATTCGAGGGAGTTATATCATATATTCGCATATCATATATATCAAACATCTGGCTGCGATACCTGCTAGGATACCTAGCACGCTGACGGGACGGAGGCGACGTCCTCTCCTGCCTTCTTTGAGCCGTTTGAACAACCCTTGGGCCGCCTGGAGGACAAGAACCAGAACTTGAACATGTTTTTCGAGCGACAGACTGCTGCACATGGATTGGGACGTCGACGAACAAGTCGAGATAAACATGGAAGACTTTTTGTTTCTTCCGATCACTACGGAGCCCAAACCCATTATTTTAGAAAACGTCTCATAGCGGTTTGCTGAACTTTAGCCAAGAAAAAGTCCATGCGTAGACG
This sequence comes from Magicicada septendecula, assembly GCA_034769895.1. Taxonomy (NCBI): domain Eukaryota; kingdom Metazoa; phylum Arthropoda; class Insecta; order Hemiptera; family Cicadidae; genus Magicicada; species Magicicada septendecula. The sequence goes on along the minus strand of CM068375.1, from coordinate 333,229,326 downwards.
GTGTTTCCAACTTAGGCCTACGCTTCGTCTTCTTCCGGAGCTTGCATTCTAGTTCTTGGTTGATTTTTTCCACGTGTGATTCTAACGGGACTATTCTTTAACAAAATGGCGAAAGGCGACGTTCATAGTGATCTCGAAGCAGGGAAAGGATGTTTCGCGCGCCGACAACCTCTGACCCATCAATCTTCTATCAGCTACTCCAAAGGAACTCGAACGGCTCGTACAGCATCGTGTAACTTTGACATCATACATCGACATTCTACATCCACATCTACATCTACATCGCTTTGACATGACCAGCGTCGTGTTTCCTACATCTAACAAACTCTGGCACACTTGTTTCCGAATAGTTCGGCTACCGTGGTGGGCATTGGACGAGTCTATCAGCTGATGAGAATGGTCGAGTACGTCACGGACGCCGGGTATTGAAAGGAACAGAGCTTTGGCTGTTTCTTAAGTGTAGAGAAAGCCTTTCACAACGTATGACATAATGAGCTTTTATATAAACTCCGGGAATATTGGCTCCCAGACTGCTACCTTTATGTGATCGCTAGATTTCTAACGGAGAGGACCTTCTGCATGAGAGTAGATGATTATTTCTCTTCCAAAAGACAAATCAGTGCCGACGTCCTTTAGAAAAGTGTTCTCGGCCCCCTCCTGCTCTCAGTTTATGTCAGTGACATACCGAGACAGCCTGGAGTCCTAATAGCCATATTTGCTGGCGACACGGCTGTATTTACGCCGAGCGTAAGAACGGGCCGTCCTACGCCTACAGCTCCAGGTTTATTCGCTCTGGGACTCTATTGATACCTGGAGAGTATTTTTAAACGAGACCAAGGGTGTAGCGCTTCTATTCTCAAAGTGCTGGAAAGATCCGCGAAGGCAACTTTACACTTGCAGAACTTACTTCAGCTGGTCCAACGAAGTGAAGTACCTCGATGTTCACCTCGATCGTCGGCTCACCTTTTGTACCTGCCAAGCCTACATTTTCCACTCCTGGGCAGCTCGGCTATGATAAGGAAGTTGGGTAAAACAATTGTCTACACGCATCTGCTCTCGGTAATTACATACGCTGCTCCGGTCTGGGGATACCTTGCCGCAATGAAAAAAAATGAAGTTGCAAATTGCCCTTGACAGGGATCTTCGGTTAGCAGCCAAAGTCCCCGGACGATTTACGCTACCTGAGATGGAGCCTTGGCGTCCGCTTCTTGGACGACACCATCAGGCGCCTTGAACGCAAATTGTATGGACGTGCGGCAAGGTTCCCAGATAATCCTCTTATAATCGGGCTGGGCCAGTAACGCCTACATCCAGTTGATTCGTGGAAACGTCCTCGGTGTAAACTGCGATAGCGTAGGCTTGCACAAACAGCCGATGTAAGGCCTAGTAAAGAACAACATGGCCCTACTTATGAAAGCCAAGAGGCAGGAGCTCCAAAAGGTAACTAATGACTCAGCTTCCGGAGTGTTACATCCTTGTGACCGACGACCATACGCAAACCAGAGTCAGTCAGTAAGAAAACCAGTCAGAGCAGGAAGAAGGGAAGAGCAAAAATTGAGTTCAAAGAAGAGACAATGCAAATTGATTGGGACTGCAACGGGCTCCACATTCCGCTGCGAATGATGAGAACTGCAGCACAGGAACAATAGCGAGGGCAGTTGTCAAACATAACATCGCGGCCTGAGCGGAAACTTGCCGGTGCAGCAGCAACTCGGCCAACGGGCCTTTTAATGCACGAATAAAATACGTTGTACTAGTGGCGCCATTTGCTTTGTAGCACCATGTATATTACTATATGCTGTTGATGTTTGTCTTCTGCATGGAAAACTAATAATCCATTTTGTTGTGGCTAAGCTTCCTATTGTCGAAATTGGCATGAGTCCAGTGCAGTGCAGGAGATGGTGAATGTTCACGGTAGAATTGTAGAAAATAACAAATGTTGCATTCAATGAATGGTAGATCTCTATTTTTGGAAGATGTAGTGGAATACAGTCCGGCCTAAGTGAGGGACAATGTCGTCACGCAAGATTTTTATTTTATTTGAGATAGTATCAAATAAGTAATAACGCGGCAACTGGCTTACCTAAGAAGGGTACTCCTAAAAGGCCTTCATAGTTGTAAGGATTAAGCTGTAACCAACATACATATATAAATACATACTCTAAGAAGTTTTAAAGAGGTTAAATGGCATAAACGTACATACAGTTCACACAACTGTCAATATTCGTAAACTTTGGAACGTATATTTTTTAAGGTACGTAATAAAATGAAAATGAATCTTATCAAAAATTACTTAGTAGTATTAAAAATACAGTGAAATTTCTACTGTCGAAACTTCCTTTACTCTATGAAAGAATTAAAAACTTAACAATTTATTACTTAACATAATACAGAAACTACAAAACCTGTTTGTGTCTGTATCAGATTAAAGATTATCAAAGGTACAACTTGTTAATATAGCACTGTGCAGTAAATGAAAAATTTTAATATGCTTGTACTAATCAACTCTCAGTTAGAATTTTTGTATGACCACTATAAGCTAGCAAACGAAAAATATACGAGTTTAATATATTAAGTTCTGTTTCCTGAATTTGTATAGGCAATTAATAATATATATTTAAATAATAGAATGCACAATAAATATAATTTCAACATTTTAATGACAAAATGTTAATTAGTGGTTAGTTAAAACTTACGCGAGACCTGAATATAATAATTATTATAGAATAAGAATGACATATATAGAATAAGAATTATTCTATGTCGCCCTAATTAAGTATTTCTTGCAGACACATTAGCGTAAGCGTAAGACTAATGGCCTGATTCCGTTACGTCAATTAGACTCAACCCTATAACACAAAGGACGTCCTTTATATACAACTTTCCTTCTAACAGTCCCGTTTCCTAACATCAATGAGAATTTTGAAGTGAGTACATTGAAATACACCTTTTTACAGTATGTTAATTTTTTTAAACTTTCGTCCCATTTTGCAGGCTACTGGTAAATTCGGTTTCCAATGGAATTTAAAATAATGTACACCAATACTTATTATTAATATTATTAAACAATATTTTATATTATTAAAAAGGATAATATGATCTTTAATGTGTTTTATATTGTTTCGACGCTTTTAAATTGCTGTCATTACGAGATGTAATTCTTTAAATCCTCTAAGCAATAGGTGATATCTCATAGGTAAAACCTCTGTTCGGACCGTTTTCATCACAAGTGTTTGTCGCTTGACGTTTGGTAAACAACATAGAATACAGTCGGATGCCGTGCCTGTAGTAGATAAAAAGTTTAAAATTCAACAACGCAAATTTATGGAGGCGGCTGTGTTTCAGCGAAGCAAGCGAAGACGTTCTTCAGACTTCGTTCAATATTAGAAGGAACGCGATAAAAAGCTTTGATGGTTGGGACAGGTTTTAATAGGTTGGAAATTTCCGTGTTGGATTGGGTTTTTCGTTTCATAATGAAGTGGGAACTAAAGGGGGGAAGTGGGGGTATACATATGGAAGAAGACAGTTGTTCAGCCGTTGTTCGGTTTCTCAACAATGTCTTTCAACCGCAACTCACAGGTAAGAATGATTCATTTTATTTTATATTATTTTGTAGTTTAGTCTTATATTTCTATTCTTACATGTTGTAGCTAATGTTTTTTTGACTTGTACTGTTATGAAAAGATTTTTAACCATAGTTAGTTATACATTTCTAACATTTTTAATAATATTTTATTATAAGTAGTTTTGTGTTGTTTTGCTTCTTAGGGCGATCACATATTCCAGGGATCAAACGTCAAGCGACAAACAAATTACAACAGAAGCAGTCAGAATAAAGAACTTAACAGACGTTTCAATTAGAGCACAGGCGCCTTTCCTGATATTCCTCACATCGTCTCGTCAGTGTTAAATGGTTATGGTAACTCCTGCGCTCCTAATGCTGTTCGCGGTATTATGATTCTTGTAAATTGTTTAAAAAGAGGATTTGATTAGATGTGTGTATAATTACTTAAATAAACTAATGTTAGTTTTAGTAAAGTTTAAACATTTCAGATCATTTCAGTTGTGCTTATGTTTTGTCACTGATAACGACACCCTACGACAATTACTCATTCCCTGGTGTGTGTGAACTCGCTCTGAGTACAGTGCCAAACTTCGTATCAGATAAAGAGCCCCGGGCCTTTAAACACGTTACGTTCAACACATTCATTTATCCACAAAAATTTCAGTTTCGTTATCTATATACAAACTCACACCATATATACACAGAAATATTTACATTTTTACAAATACGTCATGATCAGTAGAAACACTGCTTAATCTATCATCCGCTGTAAGGCAGCGTTAGTGAACCTGACATTTATGGACTGGCAAGATTTCAGCTGTGCGTCAGTAGAGGAAAGGTGGGATCCCTTTTTTCAGTTGTCGGAATGTACGTATGCTTGCTCAACCGAGGGAAGTGAATTTTACAGTAAAGCGAGCGATGTTAGGTAAAGTGGGAATCAGGACTGAAAGATGTCTGACAGAAAGGAAATGGTGCATGTAAATGGAGAAGAAAGTCAAGATCCACTTAGGGTTGTGGCGCTTTGAAAGAGAAAGAAGAAGAAGAAGAAGAAGAAGAAGAAGAAGAAGAAGAAGAAGAAGAAGAAGAAGAAGAGAAGGAGAAGGAGAAGGAGAAGGAGAAGGAGAAGGAGAAGGAGAAGGAGAAGGAGAAGGAGAAGGAGAAGGAGAAGGAGAAGGAGAAGGAGAAGGAGAAGGAGAAGGAGAAGGAGAAGGAGAAGGAGAAGGAGAAGGAGAAGGAGAAGGAGAAGGAGAAGAAGAAGAAGAAGAAGAAGAAGAAGAAGAAGAAGAAGAAGAAGAAGAAGAAGAAGAAGAAGAAGAAGAAGAAGAAGAAGAAGAAGAAGAAGAAGAAGAAGAAGAAGAAGAAGAAGAAGAAGAAGAAGAAGAAGAAGAAGAAGGCAAAGTGTAAGACAAAAAGGAAAGGATCTGATCTTTGCTGTTGTACACACTAGCTATATTTACACTATAAACAAGCATTTCCTTCAAGGTTAAATTTACCATCATAGTAAGCATTTTTCATATGTATAAAGTACATATAAAGCAACTACTGCCAATTCAATTCAATGGCAAATCTAGCGCCTTGACTTTACCTTCTAATTAAATTATGTTTGTTTGACAATTTTCACTATGATTTAAAATGTTAGTCCAATTTAAACATGTAAGTCTACAGTGATTAACTTTGAACAGTTGCGTAGTTAGGATCTTTCCATAGATGGTATATGACTAACATTGTTGTGGTCCAGGGATTGCTGTGGACCAGGTGTTTCCGCCGTGGTTGTTACCAATGATGAGCAATGGCTGGGACGTTAGCGGTTGCGGCAAGTCCGCCATTTACAGATAACTGTTCCTATACCAAGGCGGCAAGTTTCGTATCCTAAACTGCCTGCTTCCTGATTTCAGACGTAAGACGTAAGTACGCAACACACTGGTGCCTACAGGGTATATGTAATTCCGTAGAATGTGTTAGTTGCTCTTATCTACGTCGCTCTCTTTGACATGTTCTTCTGCATGCTTTGTCGTGTAATCAAAGTTACCGTCCCACGACGTTAGTTACCTGCATTGCGAAGCACCGTGTTTTTACATAACCAGTGGTTTCAATATCGTGTCGACAACGTGTAATTAACATGTCCAGTGGTAGCGATAACATCGCTGATAAATCACAGTCTATTTAATTATATACTACCCGATGCTTGCGTGCCAGTTGTAGAGAGACGTGACTCAAGCGGTTACAGAATATTTTACGGGATTTTATAAATCGCTTGTGTACATAAACTGTACCCAACTGCACGATTACTTTTCAAATTAACAGTGGATGTGTCTTGAGTAACAAAGAGTTCTGATTGATCAACGTTAACTTGGACAAGATTAGCGGTAGCCATACGAGACCAAAATATAATATATTACGTATATTTATAATGTTATGTATATTGGAAGCCCTATGCAGTAGGCACGTTACGTGGTACGGACGTCATGGGCATAACAACGTTTATTAGGAGGCGTGCTAACAGTGCAATTTCAAAGGCTCTAAATGTTCCTATATGCCTTTTAGTGGCTAGTAGAATATTCTCCAAGCGTCAAGAAGACTGCTACCTTTTTCTGTGTTTTTGAAGAGGTCTTGTGATTTGTGAATTTACGATTCCATGGTCGTTTTCGCAGAGCGCCTGTGTTGACTGTGCTTAAGGGTAACAATTTGATAAAAGAGTTAATTGTTTCTCTATAATTTAATTTACACTGAATTATAGTTGTAACTTTAGATTGTGATAATTTGTTTACTAACTGTTTTAAATATCCATCCGAGCGTTTTGAAAGCAGTGTATCTTACACACAAGAGCAATACATTGATGTAGCTTTTGTTTTTTGACTTCTGTCAGTGGTTATGTATTTTTCATCATTATTAGTTTCAACTCACCGATAAACGTAAGAGTACTGTGATTTTACAAGAAGCAAGGGTCACTATTTTCTAATTAATTTTTGTTCACCCATAGTTTTTTTAACATTGAGTGCCAAACAAATATTTCTCTATATTTACTTTAGAGAGAATTCTTAATTTTCATGAGCAAAATCGTTACACAGAAGCTTAGTATGTACTTAGTTTAGTATGTACAATCAATCTGTTAAAACTGAAATTATCTTAACCCGTACAATAACTTGTCTCTTTTATTTTAAAATTAATATCATTTTAAATGAAAACCTTAGTAGTAATTTTCCACAAATCACTTTCCCTACCCTCAGTTTACCTCATGCTTTCGTATTCAAATGAACACGTAATTCCACTTAAGGAGCATAAATTTGTTGCTCTTACAACAGAACACACTTTTCTACAGCAAAAACCGTGCTCTTAGCAACATATGTTAGTAAACTATAAAGTGAATTGTGTGGGTAAGTCATTATTTTGTAATCTAAAGTGAAACACGCAAAGAAGACTAGGCACTGCATTAACTTAAGACTTTTAGAATGAACTGATAAAATAAGATTTGGTCACTGCTCACAGTGTTGCGCGATTGATGGGGGGAAAACAATGTTTCGTTTAACGTTACTTATGATAAACGTAAATATTTTTGAAAAGTAGAAGTTACTGATTGGTGACTTTAGTATCTAAACACATAAAAAATACAATATTTAAATAAAATTATTAATATTTTTTAGTAAAAGCAATTAAACCGTTTATTGCAAAAAGACTTTAATTTACGATGTTTGTTTTATGTTTAGATATTAATACAAAAAGTCATCATTTGACAATAAAACTATAATAATAACCCTATCCTTTATTATTTACTGTCAATAAATAATTTAGTATTGGACCGCACGCCCTTCCTACAATCATACATTCTGTGGCGTCTGTAACGTCAGACATAAGAACCTACACTAGGTCAATTAGAATACTGTTAGGGAGTAATACTAAGTAATTTACTATTTCTATACCGTATAGGTAATATAACGTACAACCAAAAGGATTGTTTCAGAGATTTGTTTATCTAAGGACTCATTAACGTTTTGGAAGGTAAGGGAATTACACTAAACACATTTCAATATAATAATATAAATGACGTGAAGTATACAGTCTGTATAATAATCTAATTTATTACGTTTTAAAAACATTTTAAAATTTAATATAATTTCTGATTTGACATTTTGTTTTTTTAAGTATTATTTTTTATGATGACTGGTTTTTAACATACTGTTACGACGGTCTAACTGATCGCTGTATGGTACAGAGTAAAACAAATCACACGCCACCAATTAAGTCACTAATCACCAGCTTTAATTATCACAAAAATCAGTTAGTAATAAACAAGACAGTTTATTACAATAAGTTGATTACAAGACATTTGTAATCAACAAGCCTCTTAAAACAGATCAAATAAACATTGTACACATGCAATAAAAATGTCAACTAATATAAGGCACAATTGTATTAACACAATAATTCTTCATTTTGAGAAACACTGATCCGCGCTAACAAAAATCGCTCACGTAACTGAACTGCCAACGCCAGGCGCTCTGCTTTTATAGGCCGCGCAGAGTTCTAGAATTATCATTCCATCCTTAATTTGCACGCCACTTAATTCTGACGTTAATGCGTATCTCAAGTGGCCTCTTGTCGAGTTTAGAACAAACTTGAACGCGGCGTTGACTGGGCAACACCTACCACACTAGGCGGGGGGAAGAGTGGATAATATTCTGGGTTGTTCGGTAGGCGTCTGGTAACAATAACAATGTTGCTTGACTGTTAAATTTCTTAAACTTAAAAATGAAGTGGTATTAGGTGGTATGGAATGGAAACTTGCTATAAATGTTCTGATATTAAAAGAACCATAAGTCCTAGTTTGCCAAATAGGCATTAATAATATCTTCTGTTTTAATATAAGTTGCAATTCAAATAAAGATTATAGGAGAAAAGGTGTAAGTATATATTGTTAAATTTTACAAAAGAACTTTAATCTTTTCAACAATACAACAGAACTTTTTACAACAATTATTCTTACTACTATCATGCACAATTTCAAACTGCTGCTTCAAGCTGAATAAAAAATTAGAAATATATGATATCATTCTGGAAAACTGAAGCTATCAATTAGAAAATGTTTTCCTGGATATACTAGAAATGTTGTTCTCCGGAAAGTAAAATATATGGGTAAATCAGAAAACTTTAACACTTAACAGAACTTGCTATGCTCTCATAATTAGCATAACGTATATTCTAATGATAATAACAAATGTACGGAAGCTCCCTCTCTTCCTCCCTCTCCTTCTCTCTCTTCCTCCCTCCACCTCTCTCTATCAGTCTCATTTCCTTTTTATTTGGATCACAATTCTCTCAAGTTTTATTTACATTTATACTTGCATAAAGTTTGGAAATATGGAAATGTTTTGCTTTCTTGTAAAACGGAGTGAGAAACATGTGCCAGTCTCAGGTCACTTTTGCCAAGTTCATATACTTCTGACAAAAAAGAGTTTTGCCTCTGCTTATATTTTTTTAAAGACATTCCAACAGTCTTCTAGCACTTTCGTTGTAATATTTAGTTTTGTATATCAAAGAGTATACGAAAAATTATCGTATTCAAAGACGAATAAGCCAAAACATGTGCTCATATGACAAACCGTATCACTTCTGGGGTACCAAAGAAACAATATTCCAGTTTTCAGAGAACTTACAAGTACGGTACCAAAAGATACACGATTAAAAGAACAGTGGTAATTAAGTAATATAACACGTAAAAATTCTCATGCAATTTGGAATAAAAAAATAAGTATGAGTGGACTGACATCGTGTTTTCCCCGCCTTTTTTTCCACTGATAATATCTTCTTCTCCCCAAATAGCATCTTTATCAGTCTATACAGTTAAATTGATACTGTATCTGATTATGTTAGTACAGTATCACTCTAACTTGGATTGCTTTTCCAAAACGTTACAACATTATAAATTATTATATTTTAACAACACAATAACTGTCCCAAATAAAAGAGGACAAAAAGTAGACATAACTCCACATTTTCTATAGTCTTCTAATTAAACCTGTACAAGACGGTAAGATCGTACAGTAATGCAAAATGTACGCCATGTGAAACAGAAAAAAAGATGTAAGAACATACATGTAATATGTGATGACTAGTCTAAGAACAGAACCATATTTTGTGAAAAAATTAGAATTAATTTTGTGTGAATGCGCTAATAAATGATGTACATAATGTTATCTTTTGGACATAAAAAAAATTTAAAGACATAATAATAGAAAGAAACCTCCCATAAGCATCAGAGAAAGTAGCATCAGAATGGAGACGATTTGAAAGCAGCGGAATTGAAACAGAAGGCAAAAGAGGCTGCCAGATATACAGAAAGCGTTGAGAACTATATGTTTTATATATAGTATTTGGAAAAGAGTCGTTTAGAAAAGTGATTTAAATGATTGCCGTTCATAAAACGATTGTTTATAGCGCAGAAAGACACTCCCAGAACAGGATTTTAGCACATAGGCCTAAAAAGAAAGAAATAATATAAGAAGAAATGTCGTTTGAATGTTGTTATAACAGGTTCTGTTGTGTGCATTTCTTTGACACAAGTTTTACTTAACAAAATTGCTAATCCCATCAAACGGCTATCAAATGTCTAATGGCAGATGTCTAATGCAGCAATATCAAGGTAACAAGACGTTATATGTGTTTAGACAAAATAGAGATACTTATTTAAATTGATAAAACAATGCATGTATGTAAAAAGTACATAACACGAACGTATGTATCCTTCTGAGAAACACTAAGCGTACATTTGACAATGAAAGGAACGTGTTATATAATTATGATTATTAAGAAGTTACTATCAAAGAACCGATGCACATATCTAGGTTATAGGCACAGAAAGTTACTATCTAAGTTACGGATACACCTCTTTACCTTTTAATATTTTTACAGACAAATTCATTTTGCAACACTTTTCAATCACACAAGGCGGATGTATTGGTATACATGGGTTTTGTCAAATGCTCAATGATAAAACTTCTGTTTTACATACCTTTCTTATTGCGTATAGTGGTAAAGTTGCAAACCAAATATTGTTTGAACTCCAAAAATTATGATTGCTTGAGTTCCCTATGGAAATACATACTGTAAGCCCGGTTTCCGTTAACTTTGATTTTGCATTGCGAAGTTTTTGCTGCTAGGTTTACACGTCTAATCAGTTGACTAAATAAGTTGCAGTGCTAATTATTTACATGAATCCAAGGGCTTGTTTTACTGAAACCCACATTCTTTATTGCTTGTCGGCTTGCTAATATGTCATTTCTACAAAGTCTACAAAATAAATTTGCGGCAAGCGTTCAATCCTCAATATTTTTTTCAAACCTATATTTTAATATGCTATCTGATTTATTTCGTTTTAAACTTTATTGCTACTTTTATTACTGACATTAGGAACTCCATCTCAGCGGCCTGGACTCTACTGGAGGTTACAGCGCCTAGAGTTTAGCTTTAGCTAATGTACGGACCTCAATTAACAGTCGTAATATTGCAAAACATTTACATTGTTTTTTGCTTGCTCTATTGCTAAGATAAGATACATTTTCCGTTATCCACGCGCAAATTTATATTTATTTAAATTTGTCTCACCATCTACTACCCCATAACTGAATAAGCCGCAGCAGTGGAATCTGGAAATATTAAATTGTTTTATTATTTTACTTTCTAGTACGTAAGGAATGGTAGCTTTTCAAAAAGTACATTTTGTTTTTTGTTTTGCTCGTAGTATTTGCAGTTATAGTACCTTTACACTTTAATGTATTTAATAAAAGGTTTCAACATATCAATTTTATTGTCAGAAAAGGCGACGGTTTAATAAAATTTGGTTTCTGTACAATTTTTTCAATATTCAAGTAACTCTCAAGCCGTTGCTCCCTTTTTTCCAAACTTTTACTTAAATATTCGTTAAAATATATGGATCAGATACAAAACATGGCTTTCACTACGACCAGGAAATACTTAGTTTTCGCATTGTTGTGAAAATTTCAGATTTGTATTTAAATTATTTCTGCCATGCTTGTTGTCTTGCAAACCCATTTGTGGTCAGTACTCAACACACAGCTTTCTTTGCCAATCTCAGTTTTTTGAAAACCATAACAAATATGATGACCAGAGTATGCATTATTCTCCAGGGCATATATGGGATTCATAATTTCTAAGGCAACATGCAGGGGTTATTATTCATTCAGAAGATGAGAGGTTAAGAAAGTTTGTAGAAGTAAAGTTGTAGAAGTTTAAGAAAACTTGTAGAAGTAAAGTTTCTGAGCAGGAAAAAGATTTAAAAATTTGAATTGAAAAAGAAAACCATTTAAAGTTATTTTATTAATTATATATATAATTTAATATATTATTACGTTTTAGTTACTCATTGTTTATTAAAATTAACATTTGTCTAAACTTGAGCGATATTTGTGTTCTAAAACAAGGTAAAAAATGATGTTCCCACGTTTTACACATTTGATTGTATACAAATATATATGGGTCTACGGTATGTAAAGGCTTATAGAAATTGGCCTTCTAAACATTTTAATGCTTTCAAACTTTTTATTTAACCTTGTCTATATTCCTCCTAGGAGAGCAGAAATTTATATTATTAGGAATTTTGAATGTATCTGACAAAATATTTGAGTACCCAAATTAATTTTTATTTTTTACTGAATTGAAACATAACCTTTACCTTTGTTAGTCATTCTTATTCTTCCTCAACAAGGATTAGGCCTTGGTGATCTGTTCCGGCTGTACAGGATTTATTTTAGTATTATCAAAAGGGTGTGGAAGTAAGCAAAGGTTGTAATTATCTATGCGTTATTATACTTATTATATCCACTGCTTCGGTACTTAATACTAAACATTAAAAACCGTTTCCTTTCTAATAAAATCTTAAGTACCTTTTAACCAATTATTGAATTTTCTATAAATAACAGTGACCATTTTTATTTACTTAAATAAAACAAAATGACATTATGAATTTGGAATTATTATAAAGGGCTCTGTTCGTTTTAGTTGGTAATGTGGCACTGTACTTTTTTTGTTCACTTATTATAAATGACACAAAGATTTGGAAGCTTTTCTTGCCCTGTTAACAGTACTGCGTCAAGTTGTCCATTTTTTTAAAATTTGTGCTGTATGGCTATCTCAGCTAACTCTCTATTTCTTTGTGGTAGAGTGCGTATAAGCGTGTATGCCGGTACGCACATTCAAATGAAAGATCTGAAGACAAATTAAAAGATAAAAGGTGATTCATAAATCATACTAAAAAATCTGTAATAAAATAACTATAGGATAATATTGATTTTTTAGTTACTAAGTTATCGTTTGGTAATTATTCGTTTTTTCTGATAATTTATCTCTGTCATTACACACACATAAAGACAGACAGAGAGAGAGAGAAAGAGAGAGAGAGAGAGAGAGAGAGAGAAAGAGAGAGAGAGAATTATAACGATACTTAGACAATTATCTGGGTAACACACTATTACCACAAATAAATAAATTAGGTTTTCGGTAAAAAATTTGCTAAGATCATTGGAGATATAATCATATACCTTAAATAAAGACGGAAAATAATTCACTTGGTGTAACTGTCCAAGAATATAAGTAAACAGGTCAGTTCTAGGCTGTCTATAAGCTAAACAATTGATAGTGATGAAAAATTTAATTAGATTATGGTAATGTAAAACTTTGCATTATGCTATTTAGTATAGTAAAAATAGATTGTTCAACTAACGTATTTTTTGGAATAGATATGTTATTAAACACTTTTTAAAGTGACTCATCTAAAGACGACGACTAACTTTCCATAGTCAAAACATTTCTATCAGAATATTACTAACGTTGCTGCTTGCAAAATTGATGTATTTAATAAAAACAGTAAAAGTATCCTACCAAATGAGACACCTGCGTAGGTTCGTGTGAGGTGCCAAAGAAATATCTTCATTTGTCGATTAATAGACACATATTTTAATCACAAATGTTATATATAAAACATCTAAAATTTGTCTTAAACAAAATACGGTTTATCAATTTGCGATAAAAGGAAAACAAACACCTACTCGCAAAGATGTGAAAACATAGTCACGTGGTGGTTAAGAAATCTAAAATCTTTTATAAGTCTATAAATTCTTCATCCTTTGATGCCAATAAACCTCGAGTGGGAGTATTACGTAATCAAGTGGTTGGAAGTTGGCTCTGTACAGTACGAACGAAATAAAGTTATAAATTGAGTTCGTTAGGACGAATCGATTGGAAAAGTTTCTCTACAAAGGACTGTAAAACCAGAGTTGTATTTTCAAGGAATCTAGATTAAAATTATCTGTTGCGAGAACCAGTGTCGTTTTGACATTCATTTTTATTGTTTTAGTTTTCCTGTAATCTTTTTCATATTCTTCAGAAATAATTAACAATGTTTATTTGCATATAAACTTCTAAATACGGATAGTACCAAAAATGAAACATATTTCAAACTACATTCAATTGTAAATATTATTATTAAATAATATGTATATATAAAAAATATATGAATTTTTAGGTGATGTTAACAAATAGATTATGGCAATGTTTCAACAAAGAATATTCTAAATAATCAATAATTTATTTTAACAATATTTAAAAAAAACTAGTGTTCATTTTCACAGAGATTATATGAATATTGCTATTAAAGTTTTAAACATAAAAAAATATTCGATTAAAAAATTTTTAATTTTCTTTTTTTTTATGTCCTGCTACCTTCTTCATCCGTGTCATCATCTTCACCATAATCATGAGATTCTTCGTCGTATTATTATTATTGTTATTACTATTCTCAATTTCCTTCTTTTTATTATTCTTCTTGGTCTTTCTCTTCCCCTTTTTGTTATGTGTAGGCCTATTTATCTGTTCTGCCTTTCTTAGTAAAAATGCTCTTTTCGACAGCCCTTATCACTCTTTCATATCATGTAACAATGAATATTGTTCATCTGTTTATGACACTTTTAAGAAAAGGGTATTTCACCAAAAAGCTTAATTAGACGGTTAGCAACTCTAAACGTGAAGCGTCCATGCAGTTCGACAATCAACAAGCACTTTAAAAGTTACAGGATTTTTACGGAAGTGTTATGCACAATTTTTAGTAATTGAGAAAATAAACGAATTATTCAATACACATAAATGTTACATTAAGTGAATTGAACGAAAACAATTGCTAATATTTTGCTTATATTTGACGAACTAAAATGCTACATATTAGACCGTCTCACTGGGTTAAAGTCAGCCTACATTAGTTCACTGAGAATAACTGAAATAAAGCGTACTACTATAGTATTGTTATCTTCCAGAATTTACTTAATATGTACAGACTATGTAAGAATATGTACATAATAAGTACAGAATATGTACTTAATATGAGGTCTCATATATTTTTAAGACTGTATGATTTATCTAGAAATTTCTAGCCAACTCAAACACTACACACACCTTTGACTACTGTAAATGAGCAAAAACCGGTATTTTAAGAGTAGTTTAGTTTCTACAAACTAAACGTTATTCAGAGGTATCTGATAAAATTTTAGTAAACATTTAAAGGTTCAATTGTATATTTGCTTATCGCTCAGCTGTGATTATATGTAAAACATCGCTTTTTTACTTGGTTTCCTAGTGCACAGTGCTTTGCTTATATATTGGGCAAATGTATTTGGTTTAAAGAAGATTTAATGAAAATATTGTTATAGAGAGGAGGTGGTGAACGTGCGTGTCTTACCCGACGCTGTTCACGCGTTGTGTGATCGGTAGGATATTGCAGACGGCGCGGACGGTAGCTTGTATAGCTGAAATTGATTTAAAAGAAGACAAAAAATAAACGCATAATGAAAACGTTATGTGTTTTAAGTGCTTATGTTGTAAATACATTAATTTTCTAAACTTAAACACAAATATTTTACCAATATTAAAGTTTTAATATGTTATTCACAGTAGTCTGTAAACGGCAGGCCGCGATGTTGTGCCGCAATGTGGTCAGTAGAGGAAGACTTTTTTATTTTCAACGGAAATGGGAGTCGTTGCCGGTGTGCGTTCTGGCGGCAGACGTCCTGTTGTGAATGGTGGTGGTGTGGGTGGCTTTGGTCTGTGTGACGACGGTATTTTGAAGGGAAATAACAACTAAATGTTGATACGTTTGCAACATGCTGGATACATCTATTAGCAACGTTTATAGACACCATACTCCTGCTGCTATTATATATACTTGGCATGGATAGTAATTTCTAGGCGTTACATGCTCGATCCTTAACAATAACATAAAATAAATGTGAGTGATATGTAACCGAGACAACTCAATCCCAAACATTAGTAATTGCGTAGGATATCTAGTTGGCAACGATAGTAATTTCTAGACGCTACATGCTCGATTTCCAACAACAACATAAAATAAATGTAGGTGATATGTAACCAAGACCCAAGCCCAGTTCTTAATTTGCCACTAGGAAAACTAAAAATTATGAGTTCTTTGAAACTATTATTTAAGCAATAAATTGTAGTGAGAGGTATTGAGAAAATTTACTTTCAAATAACGTTAAGTAATACAAAATAGTCAAAATATTTATTGTTGTCATTACTCATTTTATTACCATATTCTGTACTGCACCTTTGTTTCCACGTCTTTCCAAATAATTAGAAACAGGCAAAATTTTATATTCCTGTTACTTAATTGTTGGTCTCTAGTGTAATAATAACAACAATATCGACTCTCCCCGGAAAAAACATTTAATTTAGCTGGAATGAGAAAAAACTTTGATTCTAAAGCCAAAAATGGTAGCAGAAAACGTTATGATATTTTTGTTCTCATTTGATGTTAAGAGTTCTAACACATTTTCAGTCAGGTTGAAATTTAAGAATCAAATTGCTTACTATAATGTTTGTATATATAAATAACTCAATGTGTATGTGTGTGATCCATATAACACATAATTTTATTTCAAATTGAAAAGCTAAGTTAACATTATCTAACAGCTGTGAAATCGAAATAGAGTCGATTGTCAAGTAAAACTGAAACATGCAATCTTTAATCTTTTATTAGTCATTTTCTCGACGACACTGTTTGCATAGAAACACATAGAAACCCATTAATCGTGTCAATACAAACTCGCTGAAGTACAAATAATCCCTATTGAATATAGTTCTCCAGTCACATCATATGAATATAACCGATAGGTGTTTTTGTTATTGCCTGTTTTTTCTTGTACAAGTTTTTCTTGTACACGGTTTTTTTTCAGAACACCGTAATATTTCTACTGAAGGTGTAAAGGTGTAGTCAAAGTTTTAAAATTAAATGATTAAATATTTAAATATTAAATATTAGAAGTATAAACATCAAAGTGAAAAAAAAGTTATACCCAAAATTGGTCTGAACACGTGTGTAAACCTCAGAAACGGGTTGCTTCGTTCACTTAACGAACGTTTCACTCTGTCTCTGACTCTGTCTATCTGTCTCTCTCTATCTCTCTCTCTCTCTTTCACACACACACATAATACATTTGAGAGGAATTAAGTTCAATAAGGTTTAAGAAAATAAGGTCCATAAGAAATAAGCCTAAGATATATTTACCTGATTTAAATTATTTTGAAAATATACGGCGCACATTATGCATTGCCTATACACGTATGCACAAACAATAGCAACATGAACGCCTTGCAATGAGTTGCATTGTACTGCAATGTATTGTAGCGACAGCATTGGAATAAATAAATTAAAACTGTGTGCCATGCATTGGAAAGATTTAAAGTAACTGAAACATAGTTATCAAACGTACGGGAAAATGTACGCTATTTAGATGCAGGTATATACAAATACTATAGTTGTTAGCGCCTAGACATTGTATGGTGTTGCGATGTGGCGCAGGTATTATTAAGTCAAAGCATTGTGGTACTCACTGGAAAGAAAAAAAAATTCACAGGACGGTGCAAACATTAATTCTTTTGTATGTTACACAACACATACTATTGATATCAATGTGGTTGTCCACAAAACCGGTGGTGTGTAGACGGAATAAACTAATGAAACCAGGTCCGACCTAGTTAATTTGGTTGCGTTTAAGTAACATACCTAACAACTAATATACGGAGCGGTACGGTTTTCATACTAATTACACACATGGAAGTGAATACGTTTGTCTTCCAATTAAAGTGAAACCACTGAATTTAATCGTTGTAATTAAGTGTACTGATTGAGCCTGTACGCCACTGATACCGTACTATAGTGAAATATAAATTAAAAACAGAATTCAATTTAATGGATAACTATGTATACAATATACTTTGTACTCCAACCACTAGTACACTATATAAACTCACGGTGAGAGATTTTGAGGCTCTCCGCTCATCTTCAGAACGAAATCAGAACAACTTACCTACTAGTAAATTACCTGCTATTACAAACAACGCAGGTATAAACCTATTGTACTTTACCTACAAAATAACAAGCCTGATCACCAACCCCTTTGCCTAGAACATTTAACCGTTGTGTAGAAGCCAGTAATAAATATTTGTTTCTTATGTTTTTGTCGTGTTTATGGCAACATGTTTTATATACCTTCATTGAATATTTCCACATTATGATCATTTTTACTAAAGACTGTTCCAAAGTTTACGTATGGTGTATCTTGCAGAATGCCACTGCTAGCTATAAACTAGTCAACATTTATATATGTAAATTGCAGGAACGAGTGGTGTGTGTCCGTTCAGTGCTGGATTAGTGCGGTGGTAATGTGAGAAGCCGACAATCTCAATCAAACTCCTAGTTTGCTCTAACATTAGACGGGCGGTTTTGGAATAACTCGTTTTCTAAGCCGAATATCACTAAAACCCTACGTTTGTTTGTCATATAAACTGACTCACCAACAGACTCATAAATACTGTACCAAACCAGTACAGTATAACTGACTCATTTATATAACTACCAAACCAGTAAAACAAATGTAAAATAGCTTCAATCTTTCACACCGTCTATGGACAACGAAGGTATTTTAGACACAACTTATGGTTGAATGAGATTTAAATAACAAGGAAAGCAAAAGAATTTACTTGTGTTAACTATTAATACAATTACGTTGGTTGTAGTAATAGATTTTTTATATAAATTACAAACTGCCCTTTGTCAAACTGTACAAATTGTCTTCCTCTTGCCCTTTCTCATCTGATTTATCCTATAAGAGATGCGTCAGACAATGTGACTTATACATCCTTACAGCATCCTTACGACCAAACGTTATGTCAATATTAGTCCTTAACTGTGAGGAAACGTATAAAACAAAAAAGGGTTATGTTTCATTAATAGATTTTTGTATCAAGTCTTATGTATACAGTGCAAGGAATCAAAAGAAGCCTGTGATTTAGGGGGACTAATGTTGAGTAACAGATTAAATAATATACAGTTTATAAAAATGTTAATCTTTGGTAGGTAAAAGTAAAATTAATTTGATTTTGTATTACAAATAACGCTAGAATGTCAGTTACGTTAAAAACGTTTATTAAACTTTCTCTCTTGACTATTTTTTAAATATTTTGCATGTATGAACACAATGATGTATGATAGAAGAATTCTATCTCCCATTATATTTAATCAAAAATTGTATAATTCTGTCAGCTGTGGAACGTTTTGAAGTTGCGTGATAACTTACAATTATAACGATAACTATCAACAATATATCCATAAATGCCTGTAAACGCGTTTGACCTATGGCACGGACAGTTAATTTAATTTCTAACAATACCGACTCAATTGACTAACTGTCACCATTTATCACAATTAGAAACAGGAAATTATAGTAATTTGTTGGGCACTAACACACATTTTATTTAATGAATTAGTATTGATTACTCAATTAGTAGTTGATATATGACTTGAATAAAATTTTAAAAATGTGATTTAGGTCATTGTGATATTGATTTATTATAAAATAATTATTCTTGTAAATGAATGTTGCAAGCTGCTACTGTTTATAGACCTGACGAATATGATTTGCTTTTTGTCAATTTTACTAGAACGGAACTAGTACATAACTAGAACGTAAAAGCCATTAATAAGGGTCAGTAGAATTATGTCAAACTTAATCGAATCGGCGAGGATAAAGAAAAATATATAAACTGCAATAAATTTTACATTAATTTATCTTTGTTTTTTGTATAACGTGTTGCAGAATGACCATTTTTAATACGGTTTAAGCAAGTTGGTTTGTACTAGACGAAGTCTTTGTTATTTCCCTCGTTAATAAGTCATAAACAACGATAATTGCTTCTTCTTCTTATTTTTGTGATGTCCTTTGTCTACTAGTTTAAGACATCCTTCGTCCTATAACCAACTTTAATACTTCATAGTCTCTCCTCGACCTGCTTCTTGGCATTGTAGGATTTTCTCATGCCTTCTTAACATATTTACCATATTACATCTTGCGACGTGTTCGATCGTGAGTTGACACCTTTTCTTTCTTTAGCCAACTGTATTCGCTGTTTTGCTAAAAACTTACATTATTTTTTTAGAATGTTATTGTTTGTATATTATTATTTATTTTTCAGTGTTTCTGTTAGACCGACAAGTGTTTGTCTTGTGACTGCTGACTTCCTAACTTTTGGTCTAGCGCCTGCATTGTACGTCAGTATATAAGCGTCACAGTAGTTGTTTTATGTATTCTTTACTTCTTCACTTGAAATATTGAAACTGTTATTATTCCATTTATCATCAATAATACATCCCGATACTGTTTTCATTTGTGATTTCACATATAATTTCTCTTACTGTTGAAACACAACAACCATATTACAACAAACTACATATCACCGTACTACTAAATACAACTACAATGTTTACAAAAAACTACAAAAACGCCAAGCAAATTTAAACTGACAAAAATTATATTCGCATTAAAGCACTGTGTAAAATTAGAAAAGGTATAATGCATTAATTTTACAAACAGAGAGAAACAACAGGAATTAAGCATACATGTATACTAGTAATTTGAAGTGAACGTTACCAATAGGGCTTTTAAGTATAGACAAAAAGGATTTACAACTACTGAATTTACCGGCAGCGTCAACCGGGGTTAGATGTAGTGACGATTTATACAAACAGTGACTGCGGTTGTGTGGACGACGGTACATTATTTACCGTTAATTTGCATTATTATCATCGTCATGATCATCATAATACTTTAAACATTTCTTCTTCTTCTTCTTCTTCTTCTTCTTCTTCTTCTTCTTCTTCTTCTTCTTCTTCTTCTTCTTCTTCTTCTTCTTCTTCTTCTTCCTCTTCCTCTTCCTCTTCCTCTTCGTCTTCGTCTTCGTCTTCGTCTTCGTCTTCGTCTTCCTCTTCCTCTTCCTCTTCCTCTTCCTCTTCCTCTTCTTCCCCTTCCTCTTCTTTCTCCTCCTCCTCCTCCTCCTCCTCCTCCTCCTCCTCCTCCCCCTCCTCCCCTCCTCTTCCTCCTCCTCATCCCCTCCTCCTCCTCCTCCTCCGCTTCCTCTTCCTCTTCTTCTTCTCCTTCTTCTTCCAAATATATAAGAAGAAGTGTATCACTGCGTCTTATTTTAGTGATATACTTCTGATATCAGAGAATGTCAGCCTACATCAAATCACTTACATTAAAGAGACGCACGACGTAGGCTTGTGAGTGCGCGCTCGCGCGTGTTGACTCGAAGATATTGCGTTGAATCTTACTGAGTTCCGCGTGTCCCAAACTTACTCCTGTATTATTTTGCAGCATGTAGGCGAGATCGAATTAACATGAGTTAAACCAAACTGACGGGATAATATTACTGTTGAACGCTGTGTAAATCGAATTCTTTTCCACTGGATTTTATTTTCCATTTGAAACATATAATCTTAGAGAAGATGTTAGAATTTCACTTCGAAGAAAGGCAGGTAAATTAAATTTGTATTATAGTTTTGAGGAAACCACACATATGATTGTGTTGCACACACAGTAAAAGCCAACAAACACAAAACACTCAACATTATAATCTGAACACACTATTCTTTTTAAGTATTCGTGCTCATGGCCACGTTTGATTACCATTAGAGTTTCTCGAGATTTAAGTAATTATGTTGCGTGAACGTACAGCCAGCAATAAATGATATTAATCTTGTAGGAATATTTGTTTTCCGAGACTGTAAATCAAAGAAAATCATATTGTTATTTTTTCCGTTAATACTTTAAGTACTTTATAGCGTGTTAACCGTTAAAGTACCGTGCAGTATTATATCTAGCTTTGCTTATACATTTCATCAAATACTCTAGAAGTGCCATTTATTTTCAGGTTAATAACTAGTTAAATGCAACAAATTTTACAGAATTTTTATTTAGAAAATTACAAAAAAATTAGATACATATTTAATATTAAATCTGAATGATTGCAATAATTACTACGGTACTGTTACGATTCCTCAGATTTCAGAAAAAGGTTAATTAAATTTTAAAACGGTGTGTTACCGTTCTTAATACGCTAAAATTATTTCTTATTTTGAAAAAAATATTTGTTAACAACTATTAAAAATCTCTCTCTCTCGCACACACACACACACACACACACACACACACACACACACACACACACACACACACACACACACACACACACACACACACACACACACACACACACACACACACACACACACACAAATATGAAAAACAAGTTTTTATATATTTTCCTCTAGGCGATTTAATTACGGCTGTCACCGTCTCTCACATCCACTGGCGCCGGTCTAAACGGTCCTCTTCTGTAAGTTCTCTTGCATTATTTACGTCTTCCACGTCCATTTTCCATGAATGTCAGGTCGTTCGTTTTTTCTTCTAGAGGCTGAAGTCCATTCCTGTACCTTCCTTGGCCATCTCTCATCCGACATTCTTTTTAGGTGTCCAAACCACTTCAGCCTTCTTGCTTCTATTGTTTCTATAATGTCAAGGTCGATTCCCATCGCTTGTCTTATCTCTACATTTCGCACTCTATCTAGTCTTGTTAGTCTACAGCACCTCCGCCAGTAATCCATCTCCATAGCTTTTATTAATTTCCCAGAGTTCTGCTCCATATAGGCCTATACTTTCAACTATAGTTTTATATATTCCGATTTTTTTGTTTTATTTTATTCGTGTTATTCGTGTTTTTATATAATATGAAATATGAAATACACACTACGTAATAAAATAACTATGCCTTTCGAAAAGAGAACGGGGTTGTACAAATTATCATTCGACGATTGTGAATGCTTTTATATCGGTCAAACCGGAAGGGTTTACCAAAATCGTTTTATTGAACACACACTAAAGCACAATTTTAAGGGACAGGCAACACTATCTTCTATAAAATCTAACTACGCACGTCATTTAATAAATGAAAATCCTAAATATACGAGCTTTAATTCCAACTTGAAACCCACATATGTTTGTAATAAAGGCGCTCACATGAACGCTTTGGAAGAATTCTAGATATCAGAGTCTACAATGACGTACACAGTCGTGACTCCGTGCTAAAAGGTGATTTAAACTTGGATCAAACCCGCTCTATGATACCACAATAAAACTGTTTACATAATAGCTACTAACAGACAGTCTCCGAACGGTCCCAGTCGAGTGCAAACTCACGTAATGCGGATATGTGTAAAACTGTTTTTAATATTTGCAATTTTGATGTTTAACGACCACACTTTGAGTGATTTTTTTAATTTTTAATACGAAACATGTTTTGAAACGCGTAAATATAATCAATTGAATGCAACACGAAGTCACACGACGGAAGTAATACGGTAAATATTACACACAAATAAGACAAGAATTGGGCATCTATTTTAAGGAAGTCTCGTTTTGTTGCTGTTTACTAACAAATTACAAGCTATCACAGGTAGTAAAAATCTAAACTTCCCTAGAACTAACTTTAGTTAATTTGCCGATAAATATTACTGTATCGCTGAGTGCCTACGTGATTCTTAGCACGCCAAGACGCTCGAGACTGTTCCACACGTTTACAGATTATTCTACGCGGCAGAATTACGTAACACTGTGGACTGTTCTAGGTCACGCGAAATGCCGATTCTCCTTGCATACGTTTACTCGACTTTTCTACCAGCATCCAGAGTCGCAATCTGGAATGCAAGACAATGCAAGGCGGCGCTGTGGTATAAAAACTGGATGTCGAAGCGGCTCGGTTTCAGATTCCATCTGGCGATATTACTAGTGTAGATCAAGTGATTGTTTGGGGTCAGTGGAAAGTCATTATTGTGTCAATTAAAGCAAACATGTCATAAAGTGACAAATTTTATTTTTTGAACAACTTTAAGATGACTATATCCAGTGTACTCGTTCGAACAAGTCTATTTATGTTAAATCAAAGGCTTTGTTTGTTGCTAGTTCGTTAGGCATAAAACTTTGTAATAAATGTCTGTAAAACAAAAGTTTGATATTGCGTTTCGTTTTAATAGTTTACGTGTCTTCTCTGTAGGTAAAGCCTAACTTTCTTGTTGGGGTTCTTCAAGTTTGAAGTATGCATCCTTCACAACTTAATAAAGAACATTTCTCGTAGGGCTCAGATAGTAAAACTAAAGTAGGGATTAATTGTGAGATGACAAGGTGGTCTGCAGAAAGAGTCGGGATGGTTTGAAATCCGCAATTCAGTGTTGGTTGCAATACAAGGAACAGTTTTTGGGGTTTTCTTCAGCAGGTTAGAACACAATAAACTTTGTAGGACCCTGATGATGACGATACAACTTTGCAAGTATTTCTTACAATTTCTCTTACTTCCAAGGACACACAGACTACAGAAACAATCGTTTTATCATAATATGGAGGATTTAAAAATGTATTGTGCTCTGTCAATGCCTTTAGAGCATTATCTTACCGAGAACAGGAAAAATCAAATCAAATTGACTTCTAATATGCATATATTTTATTAGTTTAGATAGTAAATTATTTTTAAGTAGTTGACATTACTGTATTTAGATTATCAACATCCTTCCGGAAACACTAGGTAAAATGCCTTGCGTTGCACCTAACCGTATCAAATCTACGAGCGGTCAGCAGTCAGACAAAGAATGCTGTTGTGTTAAGATATAAATGTAGCGTTCTTACTGACTGTACCCGCTTAACTCAGCTTGTCATATTATCCAACCAATAAGTTTAAGTGCATTGGATACATTTATTTACGTTATAATGCTTCAAAACGTACTCGGTTCAATAGCATAATGTTAGGTGCTATAGGCCTACGCACTAGTTTAGTGCCTCAATTACGGTATGAACTATATTACACGGTCAAACAGACTTACAGAAACTATAAAATCTGAGACTGTTCGTGTACTTTAGATAACTGACTTTTTAAAATATAATCAGTATAGACGATAATATTTACTTAAACTGTCCGTCACATTTAATATTATAAAGAGACAAACAGATGTTTGCTTACTACAGAGGACTAAACTACAGATTTTCTGCATGACAGTGGCAAGAAAAAAAAACAAAAAGGGAGAAAAGAAACTAATTTGACCGCTTTTCTATCACCCTTGGGTAAAGTATACAAGTTTTGTTATTCCTTTCAACGAGTTTGTAGCATTAAAACGGCGGTTCTTGCATATCCTTTTCACAAAATAACTTTTTAAAACATACTTTTAAGAGAAGTAAATTTTCTTGTTGTTTATTATCCTTTCATATTTGAAAACATAAAGTAACTTTTACTCATAACATTTAGATTTTTCAAAATGTTAGTAAGTAATTTAAACAAAAAATTTACGGTTAATAAGTCTTTCTTACCACAAACCGTGTTAAGAAATCTATTTTATTTGGTTTTCTTAATTAAAACATTGTTGCTAAAACGTGTTAACGCAAAATGTTTTAGTGACGTCAAAATATTTTGATACATTATTGCTGTTATTTGTTTTAAAACATTTAACTATGACCAGATTTTAGAGTTAATATTGTACTTATCCGTGGTTGGTATATGCAAGTCACTATTTGATGCGCCTGCTTTTAATAAGTAGTTATGGGAACGGATTGACTTTGATAAATATACTGTTGACTGTTATGCCTTCCTAAAGTAAGACTTCTCTATGAAAAACCGATAAAAAGAATAAAATATATTACGAAACATCTTGGCAGCAACAAAGAATTCCAGTAAGAATTTCATGGAGTGTGATCTTAAAACGGCTTAATATACTACCCAAAACAATGGAAATCTAATGGAATAATATTTACTAATACGCATATTATAAAATACACACCCTTATTTTATTACTGTTGTAATGCCTATGTAATTATCTTGTATACGAGAAGTCACAAACCACATGAAAGAAGTCACTAATGCAAATAAGATAACTTATTTCGCATTTATAAAAGACATAGATCTCGTTAGTAAATGATATATAAATGTTCTAGTTATGTAGTGCTCAATCATCGACACAAAATTTGTGGAATTTGACGACGGACAAAGGTCAAGCAGTCTAACAAACGTCATAAGTATTCCAACTGGCCGGGAAATTCCAATATGATTATTTTGTTTACAAAAATATTCAATTTTTAAAATCATATTGACATCAATACTTTACAAATACTCTCTAATCGCTTACGTAAATTTTCAGTTCTCGGCAATAAACTGTGTGAAGACATCCGTATTTTTGTATACCCACTTAAAGTCACCAGTAGCATATACGTAAGGAAAGCTTTCAGATGTTACTGCACTAAAATAAAGGCGTGGTCAGGAGATTTTCAATTTGAGCTTCATTTGGCTAAACGTTACTAGATATATAGTGTTTACTTCTTGAGTGAGCATTTTGTGACGAGTTTCACGCAGGGCACGCATCAGACTTGTTACAAGCTGGCATATAAAAGACAAGAAATAGCTCAGGAATTTAACGCTTTATTGAGTCGTCAGTTTTATTATTGTCGTCCTATTTAATCGTCTTAAATTTCATATTTTTATACCTATTACTACAGGAAACGAGAATGATGTTTACTTACGTTAGTTTATATTAGAATCTATACAGTATAATTGGGGAATAAGTTTTTATTTATTAGTGAATTTGTTGCGAACGCGTTTCTAGCATTATAAAGGAAGAACTTAGTAGATTGCAGTCTCGAGAATCCTTCCTATAGACTCATCTCTATCTCTGTATGTGTGAATGTGTGTGTGCGTGTGTGTGTCTGTAGATACACATAAAATTAAATTGCAACAATTAATTTTGCTGCCGTTATGGAACGTCGTAACTCATTTAAAGTATATTTAACAGTTTGTACGTGCAGGTTGTCAGCGTCCGTTGACGTGTCATTAACCCATAGATCTTCAGGTGTTCGTGATTACATTCGTTGGGAAGTGGAATTACAATGGCAGGCGGAAGTGACGTCATGGCCTGAGTGGTTCTCGTGTAACACGCACATCCTACCGCTTGTCTTTGACATAACTGGGTTGCTGACTTAAAAGTAAAGAAATATATTCTACGTGGATACTACGCCACTTGGCTGTGCAAGTATAGATGATTTCTTCAAAGTGTAGATTAGTATCTTTATCTAGACAACAGAATAAACTAAACAGTAGAAAGCAAGAATATTATTTATAAAAATGTATGTTCTAATATAGTTTCTCTCATACCTCAGTTCTACAACGATTACGATTGACTTCCAACTCCCCGCCTATCCCATAATCCGACATTCCCCTTTTCCCTCTGTAACATCTTTATCTGACGTATTTTATTATTCCTTTTTCCCATGTGCACTGAAGTAGCCTGCTCTACTTGCCTTATATCTTTGTGTGCCCAATTTCATAAACTATACAATTTTATTACCTCTCATTCTTCATTCAAGTCAGTAACATATAAATGATTTCTAATGAAATGATTGGCTTCCTGTTACTAGAAGCCTGCCTGCCATCGTTAGAATATAGTCGTCATCAACATCTTCGTTATATTTGTCCTCAGCATCATCCTCGTCCTCCTCGTCATCATGAAAATCACAATCATAATTGAAAGACATCGTCAGTATCATCGTTTTCATTTTTGTCATCATTATCATCATCAACATCATTATTTCCTCGTCATCGCCTTTTCATTCTTCTTTTCCGTCTTTTTATTTATTTCTTTTCTTCTTCTACTTTTTCCTTTTCTTCCTGTTCGTCACGCGTAGGCCATGAGACTGTGACGTATCTGTCTTGGCCCCTTTCTCACTGTTTCCTTTCCATACTGTTAGGACATCACAGAACAATCTACGTGTTTATCGAACGTTCCAGAGAGATCCAGAATGTAAGCTTGTGGCATACGTTCTTGTTGACGCATTTGCTAGACGGTGCGAGAATTCACACGGCCGCTCTCACTGTTTACGGCCGCAAGCAATTACGTCGTAGTTTAAAGGTAATAAATACGTAGTATGTGGAATCGTCTAGATTTTCGACGGCTATAAATACAATTACTCAGGGTCGCTCAGTTCAGAATAGCAGCGATATATTTTCAGTGGGTTCCAGTTATTACCGGTTTACTGCAAACAGTTTCAGTGGGTTCCAGTTATTACCGGCTTACTGCAAACAGTTTTAGCTACATATCGTGTCTGTATTTTTTGTTAGATATACCGCTACACAGATCACCGCACCTACACAGATTTTTAGATGTGGCATTTTGTATTTTATTTTACACAAATTTATTTGGACCCTTCCTACATATCACCCATAATTTGAGGTCCTTTTTCAGAGCCGGCAATATCGCGGTAGGATATTAATTTGAAAACACATAAAACGGACATCATGTTTTTCTGGGAGAACGGACAATGCTGTATCTATTTCTTATAAAGTTTCCAATATACATCAGTCGTCAATGACGCCAGTAGAATTACGAACAAATAGATACAGAAATATTGGAACAATTAACTACAGCCTGTTACGGTCTTTTCACCACTCTGATATTCAGCCTTGAGCCATATACAATGTACTTATCTTGCAGGATCTTGTAACTATGCAATAAAAATGTTGTATTATGTTTTCCATTAATCTGATGTTACTAGATCTAACACTATAAATGTGCTTCATAGTATATACACACTGTAAAAAATGATAATGTACATTACGTTCAGTTATTAGTTATTGGTTTATTAGGTTATTTGTATACACATATTGATTAATTATTAAGTTTTGAAATTTGCACATCAGAAAAAGAACTTAATTTTCTTTAAGGTTAATATAATTTTGTTAGAAAAACATATAAATTTCAATGGTAGTCTAGGCCTCGTTCTAAATCCTTTTTGCTATAATACGTTGTACCTGACAACCGCGGATGAAACACATGCTTCCTTACTAAACTGTTCTCCTCATAATTTTTACTGCATAAACTGTAAAGAGAATTCAAAAACGTTTTGCAAACTCTGTTAAAATTATGCACAAAAAGCGTTAAGGAAAACCTAAGCTAACGGTAAACAAGGCAATAGTACAACCTATCGTGACATATGAAAGCGAACCGTGTACGCCAATCTAGATAACGAAGAGATGTCTGACCGCTGTTGCGCTGATGAAAATAATGATTGATGAGTTTTGCTTGATTTAGTTATAATGATTAATGGCGGATCCGGCTAAATACAAACTAAAACAAATAATCAAGAACCGAGAATTATAAACTATATTATACATGGCAGGTAGGGCACACATTACAAATGACTGATAACCGAAAAATACCCTTCAAAAAAAAAAGAAAGAAAGAAAAACACTAGATGAGCATGGTACAAAGAGCAATGTAAGCACGTTGTATGGTTGGAGGTGGTTTCTGAACAGATTGCTTTCAGCCGACGATTAGATATTGTTAGTTGGATCAGAGAACAACGGCTTACGGCGATAATTTAATAAAAATGCCTTTAGCGAAATTGTCGAAAGTTATTATAACTTAATAAATTCCATTTCGTAAAGTTACGAAATTAAAGTCTCCGATTCACTACGAGTATGAATTATACTTAAGAAGAAATGAATATAATAATGTATTTATTTTTGAGGGATATGAGGGTAATTGAACTGCACTTATAACAGGAAACCTGTATACAGTTGGAAACGTTTCAGTACTTTTGAGACACAATACAAAGATGTTATAAATAATCTGGTTGACATTTTATTAGGTAATCGTCACTCCTGTCGTTCACTATAGACGTAAAAGAACTGAATGTTAACAAGCAAAGAAGAATCTTGTACATCATCATCATAAGCATCATCATCACTACTCAAAATATTAGGCCTAGACCTGTTACGGAACCCATCTCCTCCTCGGCCTACCGACTTCTCTCTTTCCAGTAGGGTTATCACCACTACGGGTTCCCAAGGCAACCACGGGTAGACGGATATCAGGCATATGCTGTTCAAGTGTTCACAGGGTCTTCTTTTGTAGTCTTTAATCTTCTGGTGCAACGATAAAATGTTTGATTTGTATCTAAGGAATCTTGCTAAAATATAAAATTTTGTGAGGCGTTCTTTGGTATTCTTCAGCAAGTTGAAGCAATAATAAATTGATTGGAGAATATTGAAAAATTCTTCTCTGCGACGGGAAGTTTGAGTACATAAATGCTGCGATTACGCTAACTGTTTTGGTGAATTCGCAAGTTACATAGAGTAACTAGAATTTTATGCCACAGCATGGCATCCAAAACGTGAGCCGCTCAAGAAAAAAATGGCAGCTGTTCATGTCAGACAAGGTTTTGGCGTATAAGTTAATGAACTTCCAGTAGGCCTAAGCGTTTTTAGAAAGGCGACATGCAGTATA
Organism: Magicicada septendecula; assembly: GCA_034769895.1. Taxonomy (NCBI): domain Eukaryota; kingdom Metazoa; phylum Arthropoda; class Insecta; order Hemiptera; family Cicadidae; genus Magicicada; species Magicicada septendecula. The sequence continues at coordinate 333,199,039 of CM068375.1, read as the reverse complement.
CTTCCCCTTTGTGCACAACGCAATTGGTACAGAAATTTAATGTTTACCCGGATGGGTTACGTATTCAGCACTCACACCGTTGGTTTCATTGTTTCTGTTCTTCTGTGCTCTAGCCCAAGTAGTACATACATTTTTCTGTGTACATTAGTTAAGTTGGTTGTACCTGCAGGTCACAGGTGGATAGCCAGCAGACATTAAAGGTACACCTCATTAAAGGCAACTTGATTAATGTTTTGTACGGTGCCGTAACGATCGTGTACGATTCCATTACTTAAGGGAATGCAAGGTGACCCAGTTTCCCACTTACTCGTTCCGTTTGATTTATTGTAACAAACGAGTGTTTTAATTTCATTGCTTTAAACCAATATATATAAAAATATAATATAGTAATCAATGTTACAAAAAATACGAAATTCCTAGAAGCTGGTCATCGTAATCGTCTCCACTGTAACTTGTGTCTTACCGTAAGACTGGCGGCCAACCATTTTGCGCCAGGCCCCACTACTGTATCTGTGAATCGATGCCATGCCAGGTGAGCAAATTGTTTCTTATACTTACCGCAACTTATAATACATTTAAAGTATATACGTGTACGCTAATATTAAATTATAGTATTTATAAAATATTGCTACGAAGTTACGTTACGCTCACAAAAAAAATTTCCAGGTGCAACGGTGAAGAATATACGTGAAACTTCTACACGTTTCTCAGCTAATAAATTCTCAGTAGTTAAAAAAAAAAGAAAAAAATACTTATAAAAATAAGAGTACATTAATGACAAAATTAATTTGTCAATATTTAAAATAAAAATATATAATATTTCAGTGTATATTACTATATACTAAAATATGCACCACAATTAATTGCTAGCGTTAAGAAATTATAATTAAATTGTACTATAATATACAAACTGACACATTCACGAAACATCTTCAAACAACAACTTTTCCCGACCAATAACTGTTTTGCAAACCTGAAGAAAAAAGGAAATCAAATAAAATGAAAGGAAAATTATTTGCAATGAGTCTTAAGTTAATATTAGCTGTCTCGATTACAATCTCTCAAGCTTTCATAGCGTAGTTGTAGACTACGTAGACGATGCAAAACTTGAATATTTTAATATTACTGGCAATATGCTGCATTAATAATTAAAGCAGAGAATTTAGGATTTGCGATATCCATTTTAGATTTCCGATTACACTTTTTTGTAATATCGTGTACACTAGGCCTATTCTCTAAATTGTTAATTAAACAAAGGCAAGTACTTCTTAACAAACACATTGTTTCACCTGCATAAACAAACATTAATTTTAGTAGAAGCACAGTCTCTGAAAATCAGTTACATAGAAACATCTTAGAAATATTGGCCTATTTTCTTAAAAAAAAAATTTAACATTAGTGACTCACTTATTCACTACGTAGCTTGTAGCAGGTAAGAAAGGTGTACAAGGAAGGGAAAGCAGCCAGAACACCGGCAGTAAACTTCGGCCGCCAACATGCTGAATAGGAATTAACATTAACAAGGTCAATTTATTTTGAGTGAAAAAAGCACTCCGATTTTATGATGATTTAAGCCCTGCATTTCTACATTAGTAGTCAAATGTATACCCACTGGTCTAGTAGGCCTCTTTAAAGAAACTAAAAATTACATAAAATATTTACAAGTTTCATTTTAATAGAATTTTTTAAATTTATGAAATGTTTTTGAATTGTGAATTTGTTGATTTGTTACTAAAACTTAAAGGCGCGTAGCCACACTGTCCACCGGAAAGGACCGATAGGTAATTTGCCAATCAGCACGGCATTCTTGCGCTTGTAGAAGGAAAATGCGTGTACTGTTTTTACCTATATTGCCAGGCAACTTGGGGTTTCCACAGCCAGATTGTCATCAAGTAACAGTCTGTTTTCTGACATGTGATCTCCGGACGTTTCGACTCAAAGCGCCGAATCCACGTCATCCTCAGTTAATGAAGCCATCAAGGAGAGGTACGACTGGCGACGACGTATGAAGAAAAATCGACGACCTCAGCACATAGAAAGTTGAAAGTGTGTAAAATTAAATTGTTACTTTTACCACTGACATAAAAGATTTGCAAATGGTCAAAGGCTCTGTGTAGTCTGAATGGGCTATAGCCCAAGCCATGTAGTGAAGAAGAAGAAAGAAGAAGAAAGAAGAAGAAGAAGAAGAAGAAGAAGAAGAAGAAGAAGAAGAAGAAGAAGAAGAAGAAGAAGAAGAAGAAGAAGAAGAGAAAGAGTAAGAGGAAGAAGAAGAGGAGGAGGAGGAAGAGGAGGAGGAGGAGGAGGAGGAGGTGGTGGGAGGAGGAGGAGGAGGAGGAGGAGGAGGAGGAGGAGGAGGAGGAGGAGGAGGAGGAGGAGGAGGAGGAGGAGGAGGAGGAGGAGGAGGAGGAGGAGGAGGAGGAGGAGGAGGAGGAGGAGGAGGAGGAGGAAGAAGAAGAAGAAGAAGAAGAAGAAGAAGAAGAAGAAGAAGAAGAAGAAGAAGAAGAAGAAGAAGAAGAAGAAGAAGAAGAAGAAGAAGAAGAAGAAGAAGATTCGTATAATTTCAACTGAAAATCAATCTAAGTTTCTAACGTTAGAAGGTGGAAGAAAGGTTGTTTGAGTTTTTGAAGGTCATTTGTAATCAAAATTAATGTAATACATTAAATGTATTCGTCACATTATCAAAAACTATTTCTTTATATTTCTAACAATAGAATAAGTCGGAATGTTGACGTAGAAGTTACACAAAAAGTGCTATTAAGTAAAAAGCTTTTTCTTAAAAACCAGAAACCAACAAAAGGGTCTCACTCTTTCGCCTGTGGTACTAGAAATATTTGGTATCTTATAGATTAACTAACCTACAAATGAGTGTTACAAGAATATATTCCAAATCTACACAAAAGTAGTCTACAGGAAATAGAAGTATAGCCACTCGTAGAGGGGAATATAGGAGCTGGATTCACCTTCATAAATAATGTGAAAAATAAAAAAAAATAAAACGATTTTAAGGAGTAAAGGTGTGGCAGATCTTAAAGAAAATGAGGAGAAGACAAACAGGATAGAAGTGTATGTCTGCATAAAGTGAAGTATAAAAACGTCATATGTATAATGTGTCTCATATTTCAAACAATGACGTGACGAATAAGCTACATAAGTTTAACTATATGTGCAGGTCCATCAGGTAAACTCTGCAATTAACGACTAAGGAAACACGCCTGAAGTTGTACAAAGTGATGGCCCTTCCCAGGTCAGATCACATTAACGAAATCCCAAGCCAATCGTTTTGAAGAGGCCAAAATGAAATTTCTTAGAAACGCGGCAGTGTTTCTCTCCAAGATCGTAAAAGGAATGCCAATGTAAAAAAATATATGAATTTTTAAGTACACTATGATTGTCCAATGTCGGTTAATATAGTGGGCACATCTTAACGAATGGGTGCTCCTCATCCTAAAATAACTATTGAGCTATAACGTGAAGGAAAGGATAGGTGTGGGACGTCCGAAGAAGCATTGAAGTAAGTAGCTTAAGGAAGTTTGCTTGGCACCAGACAATTAATTTTTAGTTTAATCTTTGTAGAATACGATAAAAATGACAATTGATTGTAGACGTTTCATTAGTATTTACCCTTAAGTGGAGTAGGATGCGTATATGTTTCCCATGATAAAATCGGTTTTAAAAATGCCCCATTTTTTCAGTGACAATTTATGCTGGACATTTTACAGGTTACTTTACAAATTATTACAGGTTAGGTTGGAATTGTACTAGAATAATAAATGTGTAAATTTATAAATTTAAAAATTTTTAATTTTTAAGGAATTTTTCGTATTTGTTTAATTAAAAGTATTTGGATTTGTGTTAGTTTTTAAAATATTTTTATAATTCTAGAACTATAGCAACAATGTCATTAGTAGAATAACTAGTAAAAATTGTAACTTACAGTCTTAAACAGTTTTAGAGAAGACAGGAATTCTTATTCCTATCTTACCCTCTGTTTCTGGGAACTCGCAATTAAAGTGTGCATCGTTAATTTAGTTTATTTGCAGTTTCAAAATAGACCACCTCCATATTGTGGGTCATCTGAATTTTCTAGATTTTATTCTAACTTTTTTTCACCACTTGTCTTATCTGCCCAAATTTCTTGGCCTGTGTTGTGGACCTTTCCAGTTTTTAATATCCTGATATCTCTTACCTTGACCACATCCACCTCTAGGATTAATCCCAATCTTTCCAATGACCTCTCATTTTCTATATTCCCATTATTAAGCAGAGCACCAAATGACATATTGTCTCGCATAAAGTATGGCATTGGATATCGCTCCAACGATTAAAGCTAGGTAAATGCCAGTTCTTCTGACATGATGAAATGGGGTCACCAAGAAAATAAAGACACATGCAAGGGGACAGATTAGCAAGATAGATGAAAAGCAGCTACAATGGGGAACAGACGAATAGTGTAGTGATATTGAAAGTAATATTAATAATATTGCATTTGTGATAATAAACGTGTTAGCGAAATAGTAAATAGAATCATAACCGGCAATAGAGCCTACTATGCAAACCGATCATTACTGAAGTTAACGCTTCTAAGTCCAAGAACCAAACTGATGTTATATAAAACACTGATCAGACCTGTTGTTGCTTATGCATCCGAGACATGGACTCTCGTAAATAAGGATATAAGCGCTCTAAGAATTTTTGAAAGAAGAATATTGAGACAGATATTTGGACCGGTGAAGGAAGGGAATATGTATAGGATCCGAAATAACAGTGAAATAAATGAGTTGATTGGTGGACATGACCTGGTGAGACACATAAAATCAGCTAGAATTAGATGGCTGGGACACGTATCCCGTATGAATGTTACGGGGATGCCCCAAACTATATTAAGTGGAACGATATTGTGCAAAAGAAGAAGAGGCAGGCCTCGAAGAAGATGGCAGCAGGATGTGGAAGAAGATCTGAGAAAGATGGGCATTAGGAACTGGAGACTGAGGGCGATGGACAGAGATGAGTGGAGACGGGTCGTAGCGGAAGCCAGGGCTCACCATGGGCTGTAATGCTGGAGAGTAGTAGTAGTAGTAGATAATAAACGTGTAACACTTAGAACTGTTAACAAATATTCAATTACAAATCGGCTGATTCAGTGGACACTCAATTAAACGATTTGGAGAAACAATTTGGCGACTGACCGGAAACCATTTGTTTTGGCGGTAACAGCTCAAACAATACACACACCAGAGTAACAAGAGCAAACATCCTCTGCACATAAATCTCATTCGGCAAGGTCCATTTTCTCCGAGATTATTTCAAGATGCAGCAAGTTCACCAAATTTGACGCAGTATAATACGCTTAGAATGGCAGTATACACCCAGCTCTAATAAACACGAATGTATGAGAATTAGGTAATGTTAACCATTTTATAAAAATAATGGTTTTATCTCTAAGAATACTGAAAGAATTAACAATTTCATTCAATATATTAATAAGTTGAATACTGACTACAATAAATATATTTTTTACATTGAAATTAATGTTTATCTAGGTGCAATTCGAATTTTAAAAATCATACTTAAAGTATATAATAAAATTCGTTTTTTTTAAGTATATACGTAAAAAGTATACTCTTTTAGTAAACTTTTCTATATAAGTATACCTTTTTGCAAACATACCTTGCTTTACTTTTCTGCACTCATTTTTAACTAAAGAAATTTTACCGGGTATATTATACTTACGGAGGGACGGCGACAAATTTTTAATTTTTTGAGAAAACATTTTTAGGACATTAATATTGGATTTATGCAAACGTTTCAATAACTTTCGTTGTGGAAGTCTGACTTCTGTGCTCTTTTGACGACGGTTTTATACATCAATAGGTATTCTTTGGTGACAAAAATATTATTAACCAAACAACCAGTGTATGTACCAATAAGGAAAAAACGAATAAGATAAGATAAGATCAACAATAAGATACCAAGTTGTCCGCGTGTTTATTCAGATAGAGAGTAAAATATTTATAGGCACAGGTGGAAGCTAAAATACAATTTATAAAGTAACAATCTAACAATTAACTTGAAAGTAACTTGGTATAAGTAAACTTATTCAATTCTACCTGAATGTTTGTTATTCTATGGTAATAATGTATTCCCACCATAAAATGTACTTTCTCCGTAGCCATAAGAGGCTTTCAAATTTAAACAACTCATATATTATTTACTACAGTCTTAATAACATGTGAGTTTTAAAAACTTTTCTCAACTTTAAATATTTATTATACTATAATGAAAAGTATTTTAAACATATTTTATAATACATGTACATAGTAATTGTGTTATTTACAAAAATGTTGTATTAATTTGATTAAAGATTCTATTCGTAACATATTAGCGGCATTTTGGACAATTTCAAAAGAATTAATTTTATTAATAAACTTGAAATTATAAAAATCAGGATCTTAGAAGTAAACATTAACTTTTAATCTCTGATTAAGTAAATACGTTTTACTAAACGTAAAAAGAAACTTTAATAAATACTGTAAAACAATTTGTTTTTAAGAAGTAAATATTTGTCGATTAGAGTACAATTTAAAGTAATAAGAAAGTACTTATTTTAAACTGGATATAAATACTAATGCTTAGTGGAAAGTTTTTTCAAAAAATAAAAGAATATTACATTTTGTCTCATAGCTTTTAATATTTATGTATATTTGGCAAAAAAGAAACACATTAAGCACTTTGAAGTTGGTAAAACTTACGTCGAAAAAATAACGCTTCTTATCTAGTTGTAAGTAGAAACCTTTCATTTGCTGATAGGAAAAACCGTACATTGTGCAGAGGACAATTTCAGTTGAATCTAGTAAAGCGTACTCAGTCCATTGTGTCGCAGACGATCTTATCTCGCACCGACTTTTTCTCTCGATGATCTTATCTCGAACAATTTACTTTTTCTTTAGAAACAGGGAGTAAATTGGTGCTTAATTTTCCATGTAAAATGTATTTATGAGTTGATTTTACTTTGTACAGGTGTGCATTACCTATAATGATAAAACTAGGAATTAACAAAAAAATCTACGGATTGAATAAGCATCTCTTTCAACACTTTGAGCTGTAATACACTTACTAGACTGATAATGATGAAAACATGAACACTGTAAATCATAAAATATTTTATGTAAAATGAAAAAACTCTTATGAACAAAACTTATTAAATTACTTAATTTTAATATTACAAGTTATTGCCCGATAATGCTATATCCTGCTCCTCCTCCTATGGCGCTAAGGCCCAAGTCGGACACTGGGCTCTACCAATCTCCGTCTCCAATCTACTCTATCCATTGCAGCTCTCCTCCAGTTTCTTATCGCCATGTCCGTAGCGTCCTCTGCAACGCCATCTTCCACCTCTTCCTCGGCCTGTCTCTATGTCTCGTTCCCTTCCATGTACCTAGCAGAGCCCTTTTGGTGTTACTGCCATCCTCCATTCTCATAACATGTCCGGCCCAACGCAGTCTTTGCGTTCTGATACATTTTGAGACTGGTATCTCTTTATATATTTGATACAGTTCATTGTCGTACCTCAGTCTCCATGAGCCATTTTCTTGTATTGGGCCTATAATGCGTCTGAGAATTTTCCTTCCAAAGGTGTCTACTATGTCGGCTGTTTTCTGTGTGATTGTCCATGATTCACACCCGTAGCATAACACCGGTGTGATGGCAGTCCTATATATTTTCATTTTTGTTTCTCTGTGCACATCCACATACCTAAATGGCAGCAATGCGAAGTATGCTATGTTACCCATGGTGGTCCGTCTTTGGACCTCCGTCTCCTCTGATCCAGTCTTTGCTAGGTTCACTCCGAGATACGTGAAATTGTCCACCACTTCAATTGTGTCCTCCTCTATCTCAATGATGTTATGAACCTGGTGATAATTCTATATGCCATAAACAAAGTTGAATCCACATATATATTTAAATATCAATATCCACTAAATATGTGTTCATAGTAATTATTTCAGTTTGCGAAGTAGTCAAGCCAGTAGCGTATGTTGATAAGATGTTAATTATGTGGGAGGAAGGAGTCTATGTAAAAGGTAGCCACCCATGCCCCTCTCTATTTCTCTTTTATCTCTGTTGTTTGTGCAAGTCTTCTTTATTTTTTAAAATTCACTGAGCTTTCGTGATAGATTTAGTTAGAGAGCCCGCAATTCTTTAGCATTATTACGTGTATTAATTGTCTAAATTTTACAAATTTGCCTCAAAGCAGTATGGCAACTTGTATGGAACTTGTATTCTAGGCAAGGAAAAGCAGAAACCTTTATCAGTTATCTTCAGCCTTTTCTGTTTCCATCGACATCAAATAGAACCAACTTTGAGTACTGTGAATAGAATACTACTGTGACGTCTATCAACTTTGAGTAAAACGCTATGTAATTTATACATTCATACACAATAAAAAATTAATTTCTTTATTACGTAAGTTATTATGGTGGAGTCAGATGTAAAAGAATTCATATACGAGCTGTTTGGCAGTGGTCAATTACTTTGTACAGTCACTGTCTAAATATTTCAGCTACCACCAGGAGGCCTTCTTCAGCAGGGGAAAGTTAGAAGTGTTCGACAAAGGATGGAGAACCGAACAGCGTTTACCTCGGTTAAAGGTACGTTCGGCTCTCCACCCTTTGTCAAACAATTTTAACACTTTTCTGCTGAAAAAGACCTCCTGTGTGTAGCCGAAACGTTTAGAAAATTACTGCAACAAAGCAATCGACTACAGCCAAACAGTCCAGAAATGAATTATTTTACCTACGCTTCTTTTGTTGTTGCTCGAACTCATTGTGATCAACGTAACAGCAGGCTTCTACATATTGTAATAGAATACTTATGTTAGTACTGTACAAACCGAATTCGCATAGTTGATGCCAGCAACTCACCTGCAAAATAAATTTCATATTAACTTTATAGGTACATTAACACACAGATATAATTATTATGAAGAGATCGAATTATTAAACACACGTCAATTATTAAAATATCTATTTAATTTTATAATATATTTATTTAACACGTCAACTGCGAGCCTCGGCCCAGTCCGCGCTTCTCTCTAGCCAATGTACAGTATTTGTTTCAGTACGACCTAGCACCTAAGAAACATCGTCGATCTTATTGTTAGCAGTCAACGTGGCAATATTGTTACGACGCGTCTTTCAATTGTTAGAAATCCATCTTTCAACAGTGGAAATCAAGGAATTGTACTCCAGAAACTGTACATCCGAGAATCACTTTTCCCAAAGTTGTAATAAAAATTTCGGTAAGCAATAGCACTCGTATACAGTAATTATTAACGTTTACGATTTCATAACACACACAAGTGTCTAACAATCAAAAAATGTCACCTAATTAACACTCTTGCAATAAATGATACACACAAGTAATTAATAATAACTCTTAACACCAAACACAACTCTCCAATAACGCCCACTGAATTTAAAATTTACTAATAACTAATAAGAGTTGATATCGCTTTGTTTGGTAATCTCAAACTGACTGTGACGAGCCGTGGTTTCTGTATGTTCCGTATATCGGGCAGAAACGGCACGACTGCAACTCAGATAAGTTTCACTGAGTTGCATCCCAAGCTGGAAAACTGAAGGCAGTCAACAGCTCTAGAAACAGCGAAAACATTCTAAATGCGACACACAGCCGCTCAATAATAAATGACGAGCGTCATAGAAAATTACGCAAACCGCGTAGCAATCTGGATATCTCAAAAAGACGGAACATATGGTTTATAAACAGTAATTAGAAGATGCGTGGATATTTTTATTGGTCGCAACATACTCTCTTATCAGAGTATTTACCTTATAAAACAAATACAATTTCCACACGATATTCTATAGAAAATTTTAGTAAAATAAACGTAAAAGAAATTAAAATTGTCTAAACATAGTACCACTAAATTGTATTACTACGCAGAGATAAGTTGGAACTCTGAAGAGTACATTTCATATAAACACAAATTGCCCTGTAACAGAAGGAATAGCTGGTGTTTCGTTCCCAAGTAATAATATCCACTTACCGCGTCTTTTATCTTACTATGGTAAAATCACTAATGAGGATACACATACTTAATAAAGTAAATAATTAACTAACGCCGTTAACTACCATTAAATAAAATATGTTCCTATTATTTAGTCCGAAAATACTGAATGTTGTGACACCAAATTTTTAAAAAGAGGTTTAAGAATGAAAATGGTAGAAATTTTGTATTTCAAATGAGTGTTTTAATGAATCAGATGTGTAAATGAGGTCTACATACTCTACGCTGGACATGAGCGGCGGTTGTCTCAAACAATTCCTAACCTCCGACGCTTTCATCTAGTCCACCCACCAGCCGTCTCAACCACTTAAACCTCAACTAAGAGCGAACGATTCAATTACGGCAACTATTAAGATGTACGGAAAGCTTGATTAGAAGAGACACATTTGTTTTCCTCCGTTATGAATTACACAATCGTAAAATATCATATTCCCTTTAACTGAAATTTTGAATGTTCTTTTGTTTTAATATTTAATTTAAACTGTAAACTTCAAAAAAGAGGAAACAATTGTAAAAGAGATCATTTTTGTATTTTCTAAAATGTGTATATTAACAGATTACTAAATTGGAAGTTGTATTTAAGTAAATTATGCAAAATGTGATTAAGGAAAAGGATAAATAATATTTCGATATAGATTTTCAGAATTCCAACAAAGCAGAGAAACCCGTCAAATATATGAAGGATGACAATTGATGGCGCATCACAACTGAAACAAAGTCCTAGTTTGAGAAAATCACGATTTTTCTAATCAACAGTGACTTATAGTGTTTAACAGTGCAATATATGTTACGACAAACACTAATATGAAGAATTAATGAGGAATTATGAATTTAGTATTGAGTTAATTTAAAGATGGTAATAATTACTATACATTAATGTAAAAAAATTAATTAATACAATGAAGAACTAAAAACTTATCGTCTTATGTTAAATTTAGGGTAAGCTTTTTTAAACTTGCTAGAAAAGCGAAGCATATTCATTACACGGCAATTTAATTTATTACATTTTCCTCTGGACGTTAATACCTTGCGTGAGGTTGTACTGACGGGTGGTAAAATACTTCACTTCCTGTAGTTTATCTTCCGTGCGACTGATAGCAACGCTTTAATTAACTAAACCTATTACAACTCTTCTCTTGCTGTAACACATCAAATTATATTGCAATGGCGCAAAGGGAGCGTTTTGGTAATAAAGTCTGGCAGCAGAGGCATAAAGAAAAAGGGAAACGACAAATTTTAGATCATGTGCCGCCCAGTATAAATGTAGTCACACTGGACGAATTAAATAATCAGGGTATCAACTTACGAATACTTTATTTCCAGAATGTTATTGCCGTATTTCGAGTGCGAATTATTTACTTCACGGCATTAACCGTAATAGTCTGGCGGTTGAGAACGGTTCAAATTTTTAACCTAGTCTGTAAGGATATGTCTACTAAGCGAGTGAAATAGAGGAATTCCAATAGTAAATCACTCTACAGTTTCCCCGGCTTGTTTTTCAAAAAATACATTGAAGAGTAATCTTTAAACCTAAAGTTTAATAGTATATGAACATTAACGGTAGTGTTAGGTTTTATAATTAACAACGCTATAATTTATCAGACAATTTTTTGACCATTAAAACTAACATTAGTCGTCTTAAGATGTAAATTAACATAGTCAATTTAATATTAACTCAAGTCAAGTCTATCCGAGATTTATTGTTAACAACCTTAAACCGTCAACAGACACACAGTTTATACTACAACAATAACTCTATTATTAGAAAAACTCTTCGTGCTATTAGGCCGTGATCGAATGCTGCCGCATAAAACACACGATTCGGCCCCACCATTGGAGACCGACATAAGTGTAACGATTTGAGCAACAACTGGTAGCCTACTCTCTTCACCTGTTTTCCAAACTACTGTGACCGGAATATATGGCCGTATGTGCAGAAACGTAGATTTTATGCGGTAGCATTGGACCATGGCCTAACAGCCCGGAAAATTGTTAAACTAATAATTACAGAGTTAACGTCTGCCCTGAAAACCTAAGATGCCAATTACATCAACACAGTAGCTTTGTTTTGTATTGGCACGGGGCGTTACTTATCTTTGACATTGTCCGTGGTGCAAACTTACGTCAGTGTGACGGTGCTTCCCTGTTCTGTCCAGAAGACTAAGAAGGTAAGTAACGGTTCTTTTTTTATACAGTTTTTTCCTAAAGTTGCGTTTAACTTAGTAGATTATGGTTGTTTATTTACTTTTTTGTTCAACTGTATACGCTAGTTACTGAAAGACTCTCGGGTAAGCCTAAGTTTGAGTTTCATTTACTAGGATAACTTACACCTGAAGACGACCACAGACTGTTTAGTGGTCAAAACGTTGTGTGATAAGTTAGGATAAAGGAGGCAATTATCCTACATGAGCATGAATAAAGGACTGTATCACATATTATATTATGAACTTTGTATGGATGAAAACCAAACTTTCAATTACTTCAGCGGGTCCAAATTATATTTTGACAAACTACTTAGTCACATCAGACAATAGATAATGACATAGATACTAAATTAAAAAAAGGAACAGTAATCTTGCGTTATAACGGACTAATAGAATCTATGAGGTATTTGTTACAGTCCGTTGTAACTACATAAGCTATACAAGTAGGCCTTATAATAAGGATAGTCCTCATTTAAACTACGCAGATAAAAATAGAAACTATTTACTTTACTGTATTTATATAATTAAATATGAGTTACGCCTTTTGTGAAATACTGTATACAATAATAGAATAGTAATAATACAATTTGTAATAAATTTTAATATAATTTTAGTCTACTTTTATCAATAGTTTTTATTAACACAAAATATTCATAATTATAGTAAAATTTTGTCCATTGTCTGCCTTCTTTAAAAACAAGATGGCTATATTCCAGAATCACTTTCCATATTTACTGGCTTTAATAAATTACTAATTTTTGTTTGAGATTGATTAGAATTAATTTCTTTAATCAGTAATTCACGACACGAAGGTGTCGCAAGTGATTATTATAGGGCGATATGTTTTTCCATTTTTTGATTGGTTTTGTTATTTCTCACACTCAATGACAAAATTCAAGTGGCCTTTAATTTTGCTCGCATTAATTTTTTGTGCCTATTGATCTTTGATTTTCCAATTTTTCACGTTTTTTAAAGTTGTCCGTTATAAGCGGGTACGTTTTAATGGCCTCCGTTATAATGAGGGATTACTGTATATTGTGTTTATATTTCGCTCAAAATAGTTTGTTAATTTTCTTGTCAAATAATCCTTCTTTGTACTACTTAGCGTTTGTTGCACTTCTTTCTTCATAACGACAAACACAAAAGAGGACGAACAGCCAAATAACTCAATTTTGCAGTTTTTAGAATAGTTACTAGGTTATGTCGAGGAGACATGTCTCCTAAGCCGTCTGCGTCATGCTCGAGCAGGTGAATGTGTATACTGTAATCGGCTATAGGTAAATGAATGCCTCATATGGAACGCGTAAAACTAATAGTTACATGACCATTGCATACAAAAGTCTTGCAATCAATTGCAGACCGTGCAACCGATTGCAGTAATTGAAGTAGGGGTCTCATTCAAAGCAAACCCCCATTACATTTTCTGTTATCAGTTGCATGCAGCTAGTTGCCTAGTGCAGGCCTAATAGAGGTCTTACGTACTGGACGTTTGGACATCCTGATAAGATTTACAATGTACTGCTGTATTCTGCTTGGATGTTGTAATGTCGGTAAAATATGAGTGTATTTGTTAATTGAAACTATTGTTGCTGTTGTCGAATACTTTACTATTGTTGTTGAATGCTTTATTACTTTATTTCATTACGGTTGAATCCTCTATACAGATTGCATCTATTGTAATACTTTTGCCGCTTGACGTTTCATTACCTGGAGTCTGGTATTGTCCTCAGAAGCTAAGCAACATAAAACAACTTACAGTAAAATATTATCAGCAATATATACATAACTATAGTTAAAACCTGTTCATAACAATATGAAACATACGAATAGAAATATAAGAATGTTAATATTTTCAGGAATGCGATGAAAGGCTGTGACGGTGGGGACTGGTGTTAACAGGTTGGAAATTTTATGAAAGCGGTTTAAAATTTGCGTGTTGATTGGTGTTTTTCATTTCATAATAGAGTGAGAATTAGGGGAGGGAGCGTTGTCTATAGCAGGTAGGCGGAATTATAAGTTTGGAAGGAGACAGGTGTCCAACCGTTGTTAGGTCTTTCAACAGGATCTTTCAACCGCCATTCAAAGGTAAGAAAGATTAATTTTATTTTATATTATTTTGTAGACCAATCTTATATTTCTATTCTTATATGCTGTGCCCAATGTTGGTATGATTTATATTGTCATGAAAAATTTTTTAATCGTTGTTATGTATATATTGCTAATATTTTTCAAATGTTTTATTGTAAGTTGTTGTATGTTGTTTAGCTTCTGAGGACGATTCCAGAATCCAGGGATTCAGGGATTAAAAGGTCAAGCGAGACAAATATTACAATAACTGCAGTTTAAGTAGTGGATTAACTCGTGAGAAATCGCCCATGGGTTAGAGGTTTTACAGAACTTTATTTATTTGTTTAAAGTTGAAAATGCGTGCGATAGTTGTAGTAGTAGTAGTAGTACAATTTTGCAAGTATATTTATTAAAGTAGTATTTGAGCAACTTATTGTATTCGCAGTTTCTTAAAAGTATCCTAATTTATAGTAAATTTAGAAGAAACGAAATGGTGGCAAGCAGAGAAATTTATTTTACGTTTAAATTGAAAAAAAAGAATCAAAACAGAAATAGGAAAGAAAGTAGAATAAGTATTTTGGTTTTGCCGTCTGAAAGACAGATATTTAAAAAAGCAGTTGTTATCAAGTAATGGTAAACACGTATCATGGCCAGTAAAAGCTTAACGTGGGCTGTGTAAGCGTTGTGTAGGTGTGTAATATTGTGAAGCGTTGGATGTAGTTATTGAAGCAACCATAGAGTACAGGGTTGGTGCCTAACGAAGCGTGTACATAAAGCGCATGGGGTTCCTCACCCTCTCTGATGCACGACCACATTAAACACGGTTAACGTGATACTGTAATATGCTGTCACACGATACAACAGCGCCATCCGCTCTACGTCCTTCAAAGTACAGCTGTTGCGCTGAGTAGCCTGCGGTGTTATGGGGACCTGCTGCGAATACAGTGTCAACGTTATTTACTGTAATTTTAGCTACTGTTAAACTGCATAACATGGACACCAGTGTACGTCAAAAGAATCTTTACATTACAATTTATGATTACGGATCTTACATTTAGTGATGCTAATGACCTACGAAATGTTATCACTTACGTGAGTTACATGTTTCCTGAAGCATTACATCAATGTTATCTTGTGCCCCCTTTATCCACGGTATAGTTCACACCCTGTCATCGCCACACAGACACCAGTTATAATGGACACAGTGGTCGGGCGACGTGCTACTATCCATCTAGCAAACATCGAGAGGAGAGCGCGTCGAGTGGTATTACAAACTACTCACGTTCCTAGTGTTACTGACACTTTTAATTGAGTTAAGCAAACAGCAATACACAATTTTTTACAGTTTCTTTCAGATTTGTTTTATATAGAGTTCTTATTAATTAGCAACAACAAATTGTGTGTAACATATTTTTTAAAGAAAAACTGTATAGAATATGAATTCGTTTAACTAATTGGGGAGTACCGTGACAGAATGGAAGTTGCACTCAGAAAATCAAAAGGAACATGTCTGTGGTTATGAGAGACTTTTGTAAAGATCAAAGCAAAGCTATCAGCAAGAAGAAGTTTGATTAGGATAACGAAGAGATTTGGGAAATATTTTATTTGGAGTGTGTTTTTATATGGGATTGAAACATGGACCATCAAGACAAAAGACCATGAGTATCTTGAAATTTATAAAATGTGTTTGTGGCAACAGATGCTTAAAATGGAACAACAAAAACTTGAATAAAACCATCGTACGGATAATTGTTACGGATAATTACTGATCGTCATATGGAATAGTGAAAAACAAAATACAGACACCAGTGAAATCACTAATAACCAGATTTAGTTAATTACAAGTAACAATTCGTAATTAACTCGTACAGTAATTCACCTTGAATTTGTCCACACGCAATAATAATGTCAACTATATAAATTCCGCATTAATTATAACACACAACTACTTGATATCACTTCACAAATTGCCCAAAATAAACTGATTTTCAAGCGGCAGCTATCGCCTATTTATAACCTGCAGAGTTTCAGACTAATGTTTCATTATATGTGTCCTTAACAAACACTGGAAAACACTAGAGAATATTTGAGACCGGCTTTGGCAGAAACACGCACGTGCTGGGCCAGTCAAGAAAAGCGTAGAAAAACATTTATTTTTCATTTTTTAAATTTCTGTCTTTTAATTTTAATATTTTCAATTTGTGATTTAAAATTTTACGTAACATAATTGCAAAATTCAAAAATGAGATAAACATATTTGTCTGGTCTTCTCCATTTGTTTTGTCTTTTTTATTTAGTTTGTTTTCCTCCTTATTTTTTTTATTTACAGTTATTTAAGTCGAAATCTAAAACGGAAGTGGATCAGATTCCGAACAACAAATCTGGTGCAAGAGGTAGCCAAAACAGATACCAGAATTAGTAAAGATATGGGTATGCGAGTGAAAACAGAAATTCCGGTAGCGGTCTCACAGTCTAAGCAGAAGTATGTTCTCAAAGATATTGAAATCTGAAGAAGTTAGGATACGGCATTTTAAATGGAATCTAGAAAATACCTATACAACTAATGTTACACAACGTCTGCTGGACGTACTTTATAAAATGGGGGCAACGCCTTTACAAGACATATTAATCCAGAAGCTTCTATATGTAAATTTGAATGGAAATAATGAGGACCGACAAGAAGAAATGATCTTGAAGCAGTAAGAGCAAAAACATAGGTATTTATGAATGGTTCCAGATAGAACCTGGAAAAACGAGACAATGTCACAAGGAAGAGAGACAAAACAAAGAACAAAAATAGACAGAAAATTAACAAAATTCGTAAAACTGAGAAACATTACAAGCAATAAAGAACAAAGCACCTTTGGTAATATGCAATGGAATGGAACATACTTGACTTTCAACATTACGAGTGTAAGTAATTGTAGACGATTTTACCGTATATAACTAGAGTGCTGATTGCAATCTAAGCAGGCAGCATTCATTTGGAAAATAATTTATACAAATAAATTGGTTTTCATCTTGCTTTGAAAATAAACCACTTCTTTTGCGTACACTTGCTATCGTTTTTCTCACGTTTCAAATAGAATATAACAGTCCCTTATAACAGAAGGTTACAGATAGTCTCCACGGATTAACCTACGTTTACTCTCTATGAAAGTAAGATGATAGTGCTATCTTAATAGTTGCAAGATAATATAAGGGGAACAGGATCTGCCTAAAAGGGGAACGAGACGTTATAAACATGATTTTATCATTCGAGAAGTATGTTACTGCTTTGACAACATCGGCTCCGTGAATTATCGTAATGCAGTAATACATTTCCAATTTCCTTGTTTGGTCGCTTCTTCTGACAATGCTTTAAAATATTAACATAGCCAATACTAATTGTTCGACTCCCTCACCTAATTAAAAGTGCCGTGTTTACCACTGACTCATGCTGCTCGCCTCTGAGAAAAACTGGGTTGTCTATAAATTAATTATATCACCGGTAAAACACTAGAACATGACAGGAACTCTATTTAAAATTAAATGCTTTCGTTGTTCATTTTCTTGCAACATTTTATTGCTTACCGTTTTCCACTAAATTATTTTCCATTGTCAGTGGTAAAGATGAACAGAGTTAAATAGTGTTTACAACTGCTTATTTACAATTGCATAATTAAAGCAGTCTTCCACATTGGTAACACCAAAATTCCTCTACGTCTTCCGTCATAGTACTTTTTTATCAGTCCTCGTAGTATAATTGCTATATCTTAAGTATGTAACAAAAGTCGCTTATGGCATTTAGTAGACACTTGATAAAATACTGAAACAGACTAGACACTTTTTATAAAGTTTGCATTTGTAAACTGTAGAGAGTGTGGTGGTGCATGTCATGACGGTCCACTAACCACGGCGGGTGGTCTAGATACAAGGCGGTTCAACGGTAGAGCAAACGTATGTAAATTGCCTCGCGCCCCAGATCGGTTATTATACATAAACGTATTAAGTTATTATAACAATACATTTGTTTAATTAAAAATATTCTATCAACTGATACGCGCTGTTGCCGTCCTGTAAACCAGAATTTTCTGTCGTCTTATTCTTCTTGTCGTAAGCCTCCTTCGTACGTGAAAACTATTTCCTCTTTATTTCAGAGACATTATACTCCATAATTTTCTAGGTCCGTTTATTCTTCTTATTTTATTTCAAACTTAATTAAACATTTTTTGGTTCAAAAAACGGTTGAACATGTTGTTATTTACGGTATGTAAAGTAATTTTCATTTTAATATCGTCATTTTCAAACAACGGCATCCTAGTACAACTAGAGGATATTAACAACATCCGACTCCAGTGTTTAAAACCTTCGGTAGTTTCTACGATTTATCTCTCCAATTACACAGCCATAGTTGTCTATGCTTTTCTAAAGTAGCAGAGAGAATAATTTTCTTTCATTTTGCGGGTCATACATCCCAATCCGACGTATTAAATCCGTTTGGATTATGGATATCTTTACTTGTTTCAAAACTACAATTCGTAATGACTAAAATAGTTAACTTATGCATTTGTTTAATTTTATACGGTCTGATGTACGTAGGCCCGTAATAAAATTGTTGGTCAACACGTAAAGGACCACGCCTAAAAAAATAACAAAATATACAGTCCAAAATCACCACCACTATAAAGAAGAGTACCATCAGCAGAAAAACTATAACAAGTCTAACTCAAAAGTGGATTAAATTGAAACGAAATATAAAATTCTGGAGAAACAATTTGTGTTGTTAAAACCAAATTTTTGACACAAAATTTTTCCAGAGATCCTCGATCATAGGTAACAGAGAAAAAGTAAATCACACAAAAGTTATGAAATCAAATTTTAAATGAGACACTTAAGGAGAGCAGGTAAAAAAAATAGATTTTTCAAAAATGATGCTGAAAAATTCTGTTTCAGAAAATGCATAACATCATATACTTAATTCACCATTTAACAGGAGAAAAAAAAGTTTTGAATAGAAGCGTGCACGGTATGCGATGGGTAAACTGAGTGCGCAACCCTAGCGCGACTTGCATCATTCCCTATTGTACCTTACACTTTTTGTAGCATACTTTTTGTTTCTAAGTTAATAGTATTTCATTTTTCATGTTAGCTAACCTGTAAGAAGCAGACTCAACAGCTGATCTGGCATATGCAAAAGCATGTAGATTGCGGAGAATAAAAAGAGATATGTAAGGAGTAAAACTAAAAGATGGGAAAGTATTGACAGGTAAAGGAAGGCTCACTGATAAAAAAAATAGACCAGCTTCAACAGTAGTACGGACTAGTTATTAGGCAAAACTGTATTAGTGTTGAAGAAACGAAGAAGGCGATCTGGGCGACTTACTTTCATAAATTGTCGTCAGACGAGAAACTGCAACATCAATTTATGCCCTACCCACAGTGAAACATGGTACAAGCATAATAAATCCCAACAAAAAAGTGAAAAATACACACATAGAAACGTTCATTACTAGAAGCAGTTATGGATGTTGTGAAGCCAATATTCAGATTTATCAAATGTCAACCTAATAAAACGTTGCATTCAGGGAAAACCCCAAAATCCTAATGAAAGTGTAAATGGAGTCATTTGGCAAAGGGCACAAAAAACATGTTTTGTAGACCATCAGGTATATAAGCTAGGAGCAACAAATGTAGTCTTCTGTTTCAATTATGGTTCTGTAGCAAAAGTAAATGTGCTTGAAACCTTGGGCTTCCGACCAGGTAAATTATTGGTTGAAGGTCTGGTGATAATGGATGAGGAAAGGATACAAAAAGCTGACAAGGAGGTGAGAGAAGAACATAAAAAGAAAAGAATAAGAAGAATGCTAATAAAGAGGAAAAGAGAGGACAGTGACAGTGCAGAATATTGTTCTGGAGCATTTTAGTTTAAGTGTAAAGTGTTGACTATCTTTTAAACGCGTTTCCCCGAAAGTACAATTATTTAGATTTAGGTACCATTTGTTAACAAACTATTAAACCCATCATCTTCAAATTTATTGCAAATCTTCCTTATAATATGGAGAGTACTTTCATGCATTTTTGTTAAAATATATTAACTTTTACTATACGTGAAAATATTTTGTGTATTTAAAAATGTGCGCCACAATAAAACTAAAATAAATACTTTTTTCTCAAAAACTGTTTAAGCTATTTTATTTATTTAGAACGAAATTGAGTAGGGTACTATTCTAAGTAAACGTAAAAAATTTCAAGTCAGTAGCTTCAAGATTTTTTAAATAATGGTACCTAAGCATTGATTTGTTCTCCATAAGATTAAATGGAAGTACTGCCCACGAGCTGCTGAATTACGTAGCGTTACGTTTGTTCAAATTACTTAAATTAAAGAAATATAAGTCAAACATCTGCAGATAGGTTAACAATGGCGGCCTAACAGTACATAACGTATGTAAGGAGACCAAATAAAATTTGAATTCCGGAAGATGATAATGAGCGTCAAATCTTGGAGTGTAGAAGTAGAAGAAGAAGATGATGATAATGATGATGATTCCAAATATACGGTTTCCAGTCCTAATAATTAACCGCAATATTTCCTAATCTTAATGTTCCCTGATTATATTTAAATTGCTTTGAACATATTCAAGTAAACAGATTTTCATTGTCCTAATCACGAGTGCGCATGACATGTAACCTAAGAAGAGAACTATGCTATAAATTAAGTTGTTTCTCATATTTAAAGGCGTTGACAGCAGAGCACACAAGATATCCCCCTACAAACTAACAGTGACGTATATTGGACGTGTGGTATTAGTTCAATAAGACAGTAACAGGCGCACCAAGATAAATCACTTTGTTTGGGGTCGCAATATAAGTATCTCAGAACAACAAAACAAGATTAACTGTGCCTTCAATACCAGCAATTCTATCGACTATATACAGTGTTTCTGTACAAAAGAGTTCGGTCGTAATTCGGGGTAACAATTTGAACAAGTCTTGCTCTTGTAATCAGGAAAATTCGATTAAATTCTATTATTACATAAAATTTTGTATGTAATAATTTGTATAAATTTATAATAAAAGACATAAATAATTCCTATTGACATTTAAAAATTCTAGTCCCCACTTGCAATATCTTTGATACAATTTTCCCAAAACTGAATAAATCCTAAATCAATTAAACATATGTCATCATCATCATCATCGTCCTCAAGGTTTAAACCAAGAATGGTTTGTTCCGGTCTCAAATAGGCAAATATTACAGCTGGTCACTCCAGCGCTTCCTCGGACATCCTACACCTCTTCGTCCCCTCGGCTTATATTTCCATCCTTGCTTGGGGATGCGGGAGTCATCCATTCGGCAAAGATGTTCCCACCAATTCAGCTGATACTAGGCGATCCTGTCGAGTCTACTCATAATATTTAGTTCCTGCCGTATATCTGTGTTCCTTCTAGGACCATGGAAAGTATACCCTGTAACGAGACTGAGAAATCTCATTTCAGCCGCTTGGATGTGACTGGCCTGGCCTTTCGTTAAAGTCCAATTCTCAGACCCATAAAGAAGTGTGGGAGGAGTAATGAAACGTACGTCAAAATTAAAAAAGATAATTTTTTAAGAATTAATTGCTCTGCCTTTGAAAATTTCTGGTTTGTCCGTGAATTAATTATACCACCGGAAAAACCAGAAGGAGACAGAAATTTTTATCAGAAGCTTTCGTAGCAAATTAAATGATTCTTTTGCTGATTTATGGAGGATTCCAAAAAATGGAGGACCTAAGGCAGCCGAAATAAATATTATTTGTAGGCTCAGTAGAACAATAATTTATTCTCAGCACAGAAGATGAATATTTGGTCAGAGAGTAGCAACAAACAAAACAAACGAATCCTTGCGTGAAAAAAGAATATGAATAATTCTTTTTGCCTGTGTTGTTTTAACCTCTCTATGAAATAAATTATCTTTTCTAAAATGTCCCGGAAAATATACATTATAAAACGTTATTTTAATCTAAAAGAATACTAAGTTTCCAAGGATTGGGAGAAAATACATTACAAATAACGGGAAATAATGATGGTAAAAATATATTGAAATAATTATGTACAAACTGATGTTACCGTGAATGGGCCTTAGACTTTGGAACTGTAAATTGGTCGCATCATGACGTTGCGTCTGAGGCCTATACGCATAGTGTAATAAAATAGGTAGCTAAAGAGAACATGTTATATTTTGATTTAATTTCATAGCATTACTAAAATCATGAGTAGGCCTGTTTATAGCTAAATTTTAGGTATGTGCGCACTTAGTACTATACGTCTAGGTTGGAAGAGATTAGTGAATTACTGTTATGCCTAATAAACTAATTTTTTCAAAATATTAAATTCACATCATATGAATGAGTTAATTATTATATTTCTTAAATAATATAACAGTATTTTGCAAAATAAACTTTTAGTTTGCATAAAGTGGAAAGTTATAAAACTGCTGTTAACCGGCAATTAAAAATGACCCCATTTGATTATTGAAATACATAAATTAAGAGATCGTCTCGTCAGGTTCAAAATGTCAGCTGGTTCCAGTGTTGTCACGATTAACATACCGGCCTTCTACTAGAGCCGCCCATGGCTGGATAGAAACCTACATTATTGAAACAGAATATTTAATATCAGTAATAATTAAGGCAATCTCATATAATTATATAGCCATTGTCTCCTCAATAATTACAACTTACTTAATAAAAAAAAATTAAAATTTTTTGTAGGAAATTGCACGCATGGTAGAAATTTTACTTAGTAAAATATTTTACATATATGATAAAACAGAACTAACGAAGCGAAATTTCAATCTCAACTCGTCTATTACTTATTTCTTTGTCTTTCTACTTAAGGAAAGTCTATCTATAACTTTTAAATGCATCAATAAATTTTTTAAGATTTGCCATCCCTCTTCATGATTTTACACCGCAGAGCCCTGCTCTTTTGTAAAAGGATCTCTCCAAAATTAAGGATGATGAAAACAAAAATGTAAAGAAGGAAAATTTTAAAAAATTCGTTGTAGTGGTACCAAATTAAAGGGACTTTTATCAATACCATGTATATAAGATTCACTTGTAGACATTACATTTTTACACTAAGGCCTAAAAAGTGTATAAATCCTTTTGAAACTCCATAAATACATGACTCAAATATTATGTTTACTTCAAAATTGGAAAGAAACTGTATGGTCTAGAAATCTAAGTCAAAATTACGTCTATGCGAGACATCAAATTATGAGTAATATTATACAAAATATGAACTCGATGTCTTTATAAGCAAACAACGTCAATATTTGCAAGACAAAATTTTGGAGAGCCCTCCAAAAAGTATACTTAACAAAAACCCTAATTAATAGGCTTACAAAATTCTTCTTCTTCTTCTATACACCAAATTTTTGGCCCTAGTTAACTTGTTACGGAACCCAGCGTCTACTCGGTCAAATAATACCTCTCTCCTCACTTTTTAAAGCTGCAACTGGTAATCGGTAATTTGGTAGGCAGTCGAAAAATTGGTACCATCTCCTCATATTGTCTTTAATCTATGTATGTAAAAATTAAATTTTTAGTTCTTATCTAATATCTTAATTCATCATCTTAACCTGCAGATAAAATCCCTGTTCGCTTATTGAAAATTTCATTTCAGCTGCTTGAATATTTTTTATCTTTTTCAACATGATCACATGGTTTGGTGGCGTACAGAACGTTGGAATAACTATTGTTTTATAAAATTGTATACAAGTTTCTTTTGTTGCTCTATGGTTTAATCATTTATGGATCGTTCCTCGATGCCACTGAGCTTTGTCATCTTATCGTCCCGATCAGAGTCAACTTTTGTATAAACAACTACAACTCGGGTAAATAAAATAAAGATTTGATTTAAAATTTGGGTTCCCATAACTGTTTTGTATTAAACACTTGTTTACCTTTAAATGCACAGTTTATAATTTTAGAGAAGACATGTTTAGCCCATTATCTCAAAGGATATTATTAAGTACAAATATCGCCTTTTGTAACTGATCTTCTGTTTTCCGTATTATTACACTATCGTCTGGATATAGCAAAAAATTGACTTTTATGTGCTTCTAAACAAAACATTTCTAATTCTCATTTCATTTGTTTAGTAACTCATGTATTTTGTTAAAATTAGGGGGTGAGGTCTAAAACTCATAGCATTCTCTAGTTTACATAATAGTTTTAAAATTTTGAATTGAAATTGATTTCTAAAATGTGAGCACATAGAGATACTAATTACGTCTAAGGTTTTTTAATGTTGTAGTTCCTGGAAACTAAGCTTCCCTTAATACCATTTCAGCTAAAGTCTTTACATTACTTTGATCTTTGGATATCACCAAGTCATAGTCGCCATTACACATAAATGAGTTAACGATTTATAATATTAACTTAATATTTTTAATTAATAACTTATGGGAAAAACTGCACTGCAATATATAATAAAATGGGTCACTGCAAACGGTTTGAAATATTTATATTAGAGTTGTACTTATAACATTAATATAACAATATGTTACTCTACTTACTCATTAAAAAAAATGTGTCTTGTTTATTACTCTTTTTAAATTCTTAAACTTGTCTTACACATTGCATAAATAAATATAAAATAAGAACACACACAAGACTTCATCTATTTAAGTGAATGGGTGCGGCAGATACATACATGCAAACCTAATAATAACAAATGGCAAGTAAAAAATATTTGCTGTACACTGAAGACGTAGCCAAATTGATTGATGGTCCCTGGAGATGGCGCCACAGTACCCAAACAAATTTTATTACTCTGCTCAAAAACAGCTGCGTTACCGCTATTGCTTACTGTTTCCATGGATACGACATTATGTGGTGTGTCATACACGCCCCATTATGTATATATATAAGTCTTGTAATAAATTCCCACTTGAGCGCATACTGAAGACACAAGGATACGCTGCGTAAAAATTAAATTACAAGACTAAATTTATCTTTCCAACATTCTAAGTTTATTTACAGATAGTACTGTCAATGTATGTATTCTGTCGCCTATTTGAAATGTAACGTAGATATTACCATTTTATTACGTTATATTTCTCACTTAATATCATTGACACCTTATCGGAATTTTGATAATAAAATTTGTACTTTGAAAAGTTGCAATTCAATTTCAATTCAACAAAATAACTTCAACTTTTATTACAATTTCTTTTTCTTCTTCTTTTCTTCTTTTTCTTTTCCCTCTTCTGCCTCTACTTCTTCTTCTTCTTCTTCTTCTTCTTCTTCTTCTTCTTCTTCTTCTTCTTCTTCTTCTTCTTCTTCTTCTTCTTCTTCTTCTTCTCTTTCTTCTTCTCCCCCTAGCATTAAACCCTTCATCCGCTGCGACTCATAGATCTGCCGATTTTTAAATCTGCCAGTATTTTTTCTTCCTTTGCTTCTAGCATAAGAATAGGATTTTTATGGAAGGATGCGTTCATCCTTCACACTGGCTCTTTCTACAATCTTGAGTATTCTTAAATCTTCATGTTTAAATTGTAAATTACAAGACTGTATCTGATTAACTTGTTACCGTGTCAACTGCTTTTTGTTTATCTCAGTGATCTACAGTCTTTATCTTCCTGCTATCCACAAGTGACCTTTGAAACTTTATCTCAGCCGAAAGGTCTTAATTACAAGCAGTATTTAAGATCCAATTTGCGCTTCCGTTTAGTACTGAGACAACAGCAACTACAGCTTTGTCATCGTTACCTTGTACAAGAAAAAGCCAAAATATGCTTCGTTCTGATCCCAAGCAGATAGACTACAACGGGGCATTTCTCTGCCTACCTTGACCAACCACACCTGTCAGCCACTTTGGCATATCATTAGTCGTCGTGTTCTAATCCCAAGCAGATAGACTATACAACGGGGCATTCCCCCGCCTACTTTGACCTACCACACCTATCAGCCACTTAGGCATATCATTAGTCGTCGCTTGGGATGTGGCACTCATCAATTCAATTCAGATGTCTAATCGTTTTAGCAGCAGCCATTGTACGGTTCTGTTGAGTATATTCATTATATTGAGTTGCTGCCGTATTTCTGCATTTCGTCTACAATCTTAGAGAGTATATACACTGCCGTGTACCTCAGAAATCTCAGTTAGGCCGCTTCAGTGTGACTAGCCTCGACCAGTATCATCTAGAAAAATGTTTGCTTGTATGTGATCATCTCCATAAAAAGTCGTCACCTTAGTTTCCATTATAGAAATATGTAATCCAAAATGCTTGAAGATTTGATGTAATGTGTAAACAGTCATCTGCAAGACGCTTTTGGAAAACGTCAAGACACCTCGTCATCAGAAAAAAACAACGTGTCAACTGCAAAGTTACCAGTTACAAAAGTTTCATCTCACAGTTGCGTAAGGTGTAGTCTATGTACAAACTAAAAGAGAAAAAAGGCAAAAAGTCATCGTCTATATTTAAATGTCGGAGACAATTTAAATAAATATATTTTAATAACCTATCACAAGGAATGGAAAATGAACCTTGTGACACGTCTGTGGTTGTTCTGTTCACCCCGTTGCATGCATAATTTTATTATTGTTTTCGTTATGCTTTACTGAACGTGTTCGTAACATTTGATGAACAGGTTTAGTTACAGGCAGCTACGTTCTAAAATCTAGTTTGACAACATTTATTTGTACGAGTGAAATTTTGTACTAAGGAATTTTTACTTGCTCATTATTTTAATAAAAAGAAATATCAATTTTGATAAATTGTTCTCTGTTGAAGAACGTGATACATAAAAGTGCAGTTTTGAAATAAAACTTTCATTCTGTTCATTTCTTGGTAGTATTCTGAGGATTTCATTAACTGATTTTAGTAAAATTGTATTAATCAGGTTTTCTTAAGGAATTTTAAATTGATTAGTATGTGAAACAAGTGTATCACTTCACTATTTCAAAAATTGCTATCGTGTCAGATAGTTTTTAGATTGAAACAATAAACACAATGTGGTTGTGCCAAAAAGATACAAACAGAATGCAAACTCAGTTTTAGAACAACAGTTATGTTTCGTACGTCGTCAATACACAAATGTTTTAGTACTGAGTGAGAAATAATTGTGATTTTAATTTTCGTACAACGATAAGTAGAAACACCCGAAAATCCTTATCAGAGGTATTTAGAAAGGAGGTGCAACATGTCCTTTCTATTTTTGTAGATTTTAGTAAAACCAGATATTTGTCAGCGTGCAATACTTTCACATTGAGTAATAGCGTGGTCCTATATCAACGATATTAATAGAATACCGATTACTCAAGTAAGTGGAGGAATATATAATCGTTACAGTGACGGAATAACTGCAAATACGACTATTTACTCTTATCTCTTATTTGGATTGCGATAAGTATCGTCATTTGAACAACTTATAAATAACCAGACGTTTATTTACGTTTACTGAGCAGTTCTACTTGAACAACAGCTGAAAACCCATAACCTAACGTATCCCAGAAATAAATACTGATAACTGTTGACACTTGTACGTCACATACGCACACCAGCAAACGTATATTCTTTGGAAATGCCAGTAAGCAACAAAATGTATAAAGAATTTTCAATCACTTGACTCCTTTGTATCATAGTGATTTTCTACTGCCTATTGCAGTAGACATTGTCATTGAAATATCTAGGAGCAGATTATTATTATGAATAACCAGTTTGTATTTTAAATATAGTTCTCTTAATTTGATGCTGCATATTGAAATTTAAAATATCTTAAAAATTTTAACATACATTTTGGCTTCCTATGTCCTGTAAAATATGACTAAACGTTAATCATTAATCACAGACTATATTTTTATTTGGGATATAAGTCTCTTTTATTTATTACGGTGCATGGAACTTTATATTTCACGTTTCAAATTTGTTATGTCTTCTTGAGCTCTGCAGTCCTACAATTTTGAAAGTAATACAGATGACAACTATATTCTAATTTTTAATAAAATTTAATTTCAACATAATACTTTTCCAAAATTATAAAGATGTACTGTGAAACCGGTAGCTTGTGTGGGCCTAACAAGCTGATACCAGGATGGCAGATAACGATAAAGCGTCCAACCAATCACCGTTTATTTGTTTGACATTATTTCCTAGAATTATTGACTATCGCTTTTCTCAGTCAGCCGCACAGCGTTAGACAATAGTTTACGCCCAAGTCTTTTTCTTTTATTATCGCTAAAAGACGTGTTATTCACAGTTTTAGCTATGGAGTTCAAGCGAACAAATCTGAACAATCCAGTAATTTTATTGACTGTAAAATTCTTTAGTTTGATACCACAAATTTATTTTTGCATTCATTTTTTTTTAACTTTGGCTTCTTACATTTTTGCCTTTAGCCCCCCCCCCCCTATATTTGAGACAATCAATCTGAAAAACATAGTAGAGTGCCTGTACTGTAAACAGTCCAACCTTTATGAAAATTGTTTGATGCATTCCAAAGTCACCTTGAGACTTTTCGTAAACGAGGTAGTTTTGCAACACCTCAATTAAGATTATTGTTATTACTGTATTTTTGTAAAAGTTTAGTGATTCATTTACAAAACGAGGTCGTTTTGTAACACCTCAATTAAGATTATTGTGATTACTAAACTTTTGTAAAAGTTTAGTGGTTCACTTATTTTTTTAATAATTTTTTAATATTTTCTGTAAAGTTGTACAAAATATTTTACTTACTATTGTATATTTTATTTCGTTCTCGCTTAATAACACTTTTTTGAGTTTAAGCTAACATGGAAGTATGTTTTTAATTACATTTGAAATTAGTATCACACGATGAGTTTTAATTTAATGTACTATACTGTTTCAAGTATGTTTTACTGGCCGTAAAGTACTATTTTAACTGTCAAACGGCGTTTCTATATTCATTAATAGTGTTGTTATTCCTTGTTTCTGTTATTTCTACTTTTCAATAAATTAGAAGATTATCCTGCAGCCTTTGTTCTTTCTTCCTCGTTGGACGTCATTTCCACTGATATGCCACAAACAAAATTCCAGCTCGGTATGAATAGAGGGTCAAAGATTTTAAAGAAGATAGATTAGAAGTAAGTTTTACTTCAATCATAAATTTTCGACATAATGTTACATAAAATTGAATTATACTAAATAAATAAATTTTATTACACTGCTACCAGAATCGTCAGTACATATTTATTGGTAGGAGAAACAAGTGTTAAAGAATTGCCACTAACAACTTATATTTGAGAAGTAAGTTATTAAATAACATAAAATGTTCCAATAATATGAGAATATTCCTGTATTAGTCAATAATAATCTTTAAAATTCATTAAAATTAATCCAAGTTCTTAAGTTATCACGGCCAGTTTCAACATTTCAACAACCCAGAGGTGTGATAGAGACCATGTATTTTGCCTTATATGTATCGTGCTAGTACAAACGTTAATGCAAGCGGGCCTTTTTAGGCCTTTCTATCCCTATCTATCTAAGTTCATTAGGATAGATACAATTTAGGTTTACAGTTGGGATATGATTTAAGTTTTTGATCGTAAATTAATTTATAAAATGGTTCGGTGACCATAGTTCAGCCAACAACTGCTTTAATTTAGTTTATTAAAACTATAATTATTTGTATGCATTTGAGTTGATGTTAGTCGTTTTGATTTGTAAAGTTAGTAGACGTTATGGGCAGTATTTTATATACAGTGTCAATGACTGGATTCAAAAATTATTTTTAATGTGTGATAAGTAAATTAAATTAAAAATATTATTCTAATATATTAATTGAAATGCATTTAGTAGAATCACTATCATTATTTTACTCTCATTTTGTTAATATTATGTAGTAATTTCTAACAATGAACTCTAAACTAGCACTGAAGAGACAGGTGTGTAAATGTTCTTCAAATTAGGATTCCAAATTCAATATGATCAACTTCCTTTACAAATAACAGAACACACTTTTTGTGTTGACAGATATTGAATTAATTTTATTATAATAATATTATTTTTGTTATTATACCAAATAAAAAAACAGTACAAGGCAAAAAATGTCTCATTTTAACATTTAATGAGTTAACCTATGATACAATATTAATTCTCTGTTAAGGTAGAATTAATTGCGCGTTACAATAAGCAATGATCCTTAACAAATCATTATGTATTTAATTTTACCTCATATTGAAGTAAAATCAGCGTAAAACAATTAAGGCTCGTTTTCGTAGGAGCAGGTTCTTTTGCGCCGCGTACGACGCAAACGCCAAACCTAACACGCCGTTCTCCACACACTAGAAAAATAATGGTTCTGTTTTCCTCCAGAGCGCATCACGTAGTGCGCCAGGCGTAGTGCGTTCGGCGTGATAGGCCGACTGGATCTGGAACAGTCTATTGCGTTCTACGTCGCGTTTTAGCTGACTTCCGGATTTTGTTTTTCAAAAAGTGTGTATCAAAATGCCTCAAGTGCGTTTCAGTGACTTCACACGATTGTAACTGAGAACCCCCGGGTCGCCTTCAATGCACTGTAAAATCGAAGCAAACAGCTCATGAGTGAATCGAAAATATTTCTTGAATCTCTCTTCTTCGTAGTGTAAATGTTTGCTAATCAATAATTTGAAAACACCTTCATCTTCCCGTTTTAAGAACATTTCGTTGATTAATTTTCTGTTCTTTGCCGTAGACAAGAGATAATCCTCATTTTCATCATCCATATGGATGTGTTTAAGAATAAGCGAAGCAATAAGTCTCTTTTTATTTTGCTCCGAACGATTCATTTCGGCAGGGAACACTAACACTCTGAATTATAATCACTACCATCTAGTCCAGCCTACGTCGACTGAATAGCTGAAATGCCTCCGGCCAGGAAAACACAAACGTGCAGCGTGATAACTGAATACGTTCCTGCCGACGTGATAGAGCCCTACCCGGTTCGCGCGACGCGAAAAACCTGCTCCTAGGAAAACGGGCCTTTACTTGATTTTCATTAGATTAATATGAGCTTTAATACATGAGGCTGCAGATTGATATTGTTATCATTTCTGCCAACGTTTTGCGTCCCACACGTAATGGAACGTTAAAATGTAAACAGCATGTGATGCACATAGCTGCAGTATTACCAACGCTGAAAACAGTAAATCACTACCTAGTGGACTCTACTCTCTAATGATGTTGCAGACTGGGTAATTCCCACAGGGATGAACACATCCCACAGGGATGACACATGTATGGTGTGTGTGTGTGTGTTACCGTACTAGTTGTGTGTACAATAAAAAACACGGAACCTTTGTGTTCAAGTTATACAGTGTCTGCCTCGATAAAATCGTGCACATTGCAAATGACAACTACAAGTAGGAAGGGAATTTAAAATGGAAACCGGTACCAGGAGTTTACAGCAAACGGAAATTTTGCTTATTCTAGCAGCCAGACAAAGTATGGCTGAAAGCGACCCATCTATTTCCCAACGTCCCCACTTAGGTTTTCCTATCGTAGCTGATACTCCCATCGGCTTACGCTCACACCGGGGTCAGATGATTGAATATTATTTAATTAATTAGGGATTACGTTTTTACGTTATTATTGTGTGTGTGTGTGTGTGTGTGTGTGTGTGCACTTGTACGGTAATTTAATGTATACGTTAGTTAACATTTTTATGTCGTATCGTTTTGTATATAACATTTTGTTTACATTGCATCAATGTTTCAAGTACACAAGGTAAAAAACATACTTTCCTATATTTGAAACCTCTAAACGATGGGTGATTTCTTTCGCTTAAATCCTCTATTCGCACTGCTTTCATTGTAATATTTTCGTTGCTTGATGTTTCAATCCTGACATCTGAGACCGTCCTCACAAGCTGTGATTGGTAATAGAAAGATCCTGTTGAAAGACCTAACAAACGCTGCCGTTGAGCAGGCTATTTCAACCGTCACTCACAGCTTGTGAGGACGACACCTGATTCCAGCGTTCAAAATTTCAAGCGACAAAAATATTACGATTGAAGCGTCCGAAAAGAGGATTCACGCATACTTACCTAAGTTGCAAGATAAGAGAAAACGTCAATAAAGCAAAAAAAAAAGGAAATAATGTAAATTACTTACCATTTAGAATTATTTATAGACTTAATGTTAAATTTAGCTTTAAAAACAAGATGATGGAATTTTTAAACTTCAGTTTATACCTCAGCAATAAATATAATGTAAACAGATGCAGGCGGATTCCGTTGAAACGCACTCCCTTTTCCGCTGTTTATAGCCAAAGTACTCATATTCTTATCTCAATTAGATACAAAAGCAAGGGTTCAGAAACATGGTGCTTTCTTTGTGTGTGGGGTGGGGAGGGGTTAAATGGTCGGAGAAATGTCAATGTTATTTATAGCAGTGTTAACTTGGGGTATCGATTTCCAGTGTTTGTTCGTGCGGAAATTCAAAAGACACGATTCAAAGGCGCATTCTTTGACTTATTACGTAACTCGTGTATATTTTATCCTGTGGTAAACAGGTCATATAAATAAATGTTTTGCGACTGCGTGCTAAAATGTTTATGGCTACGAATACAGTACATCGTTTGTATAACTATTTTAAGTAATCGACACCCCGAAAACATTTGTCATATTACTTCAAATTTTAAAATTAAAAAGGGACCGGGCTGTTAGGGGTAGACGGTTGCTATTAACTAACGAGTACCGGGGAGGGTTGCTCATATCGAGTAAAAATACACGGGTATTGTTCGGCTGTGATTGGCCGTACTTGTTTATTTTACACTCTGTCGCTTTGAGGCCTGAAGAAGATCTTCGAGAGTGGAGTTGAAATGCCGCTAGTTAATGGGGTTTCAATTTGATAATGTTTGACAGCAGCCGTGTAGGCCTACGTTATACATTACCTGAGAGTTTATAAATGATAAATGAATGCGATGCGTTTCTGCAAACGTTTAGGCACTAACGAATATCCGACGTGTGACAAGTTGTGGAATATCTGAGAAATAACTGATTTAACATTTCTTCTTGTCTCTATGAGGTAAAGCTAATTTGTAAAAAAAGGTTTACAAATTTTGTTAAAACAGAAAATGACTAGAAACTAGAGCAGCATAATTTCGTACTGTCCAACTCGCAGAGAGTGGGGTAACCGTTGATAATGCCAGATATGACGAGAAAAAGCTTTTTGATTTACCATATCAGGTTAGAATTAAGAAAGTTACAGGCATAAAAAAAACTTAAAAGATTCGAACCTTATCACTTTTATAGTTGGAAGCATTATAAGCCCGGCTGTTAGGACGTGGTCTAGAGTTTATGCTGACAGAGATTTCGGGCTCACCATCGGAGTCCATCATTAGGGTCAGCAACAATTTGCACGGTGTCTGCCAATTCACCTCAGTGATGAGATAAAGACTTTATATTTTGTCTAAGATAGTTCACTAATATAGACTTTCGTCTCATCACGATATAAGCAGAAAAACAGCATCATCCAATCAGCGAGAAGTGCTATCTGATTGGTTTGGGAGCACAGCCTGCTACTGTTTAATAGGAGGCTTTCCCACTTCCGTTCATCGCAATGGATGTATTAGCATAAGTCGAAGTACACGGGTACACCTGTCTGGTAGTATAAGTGAGGCTTCTTAGACAAAATACATTGTTTCTGCCTAATCGGTCGGGTGAATTTACGGTCACTGTGCCAAATTCTTACCGACACTGAAGATAGTCTCTGATGGTGAGGCCAAAACCTGTCAGCACAAACACTAGAAGACGGTCAAATATATTGCTCAATCAAATATATTGCAACTTACCATCTGCGGCATTTTGAAACAACGTCTTCACTATAAAGTTAACATGTTTCGGGACACTTGTCCCATCCTCAGAACTTAAAATGTTCGTGTATCATTTAACGTTGATACAGTTGTCTAATAATTAAAATATTAAAATCCAATATGAAGTAAAATCACAATATTTAAATGTTTAAAACGAGCGCGACGGTTAAACGATGTACACCGTACGGTGACTGACTAGCGCGCTCGTTTTAAACATTTAAATATTGTGATTTTACTTCTTATTGGATTTTAATATTTTAATTATTAGACAACTGTATCAACGTTAAATGATACACGAACATTTTAAGTTCTGAGGATGGGACAAGTGTCCCGAAACATGTTAACTTTATAGTGAAGACGTTGTTTCAAAAAGCCGCAGACGGTAAGTTGCAATATATTTGATTGAACAACACGTGGCTTGGTACTAAAAGAAATTTGGGATTTATTCCTTTTAAAAACTAGAAGACGGCCTGACAGCCCGACTAATAGCGTTTCCAACTATGTGGACATCAGCCGTGAAGACCTAAGGAATTCTATTTATAAATTTCAACTGACAAACAAGATTCTACCACAGTTGTATTCTTGGTAGTTTTTAATCGTATACTTGATTGGTCGAAAATTTTAACAAACAATATTTTTGGTACTCAAATAGGTTTTATGATTAAGACATTTTTAAGGGTTTTCTGGTGTTGTTTCAAAGGTTTATACTGAAGATGCTAAGTCATAAGACCAGGAAAATCTTAGCAATTTACAATAGTATGAACAGTACGCGGTTACTAAATTGAAAAAATGTTGTTATTGGATTCCTGGGATTTTGTTGTTCATGACGTGTACTACAATAGTAACATGAATTACAATTTCCTGATTACGATAAATTTGTAAACAAAAATTTAAGAAGTCTTAGATTTGCCTGAGTTATATTTGAAGTTAGCATTCTGGCTTTGTCAAAGGCAAAAATAATTTTAAAATTGTTTTCTAAAAATCAGTGTTTCGTCGTAGAAAGGTGTAATACGTATTGTTGTAATTTTGTTTTCAATACTAAAATTGCGCGTGTCTTTATATACAATAAAGAACTAAACATAAAACTGTGTTGAATATGAGGTAGTTCCATATGTTGATTTTCTGAGGTAACACACGGTATATAAGAAATCCTTTAACCTCTCAGAAGACTATATAGATTTAAGTTTGCCCAGTAATAGCTGTTTAAGTGGTTTCTGATTACCTAATAAAGCCTCTACAGCCGCCGTTCTCTGCGCCCTATACAATTGCTTCCCTACACACTCAAGCACTATTGATTGCACTCAAACGTTTTTATTTTCTCGTCGACAACCCAACCTCTTTTAGTTTAGAGAAACCATTATTAACTGCCAGTATAAAGCCGGATTTTTTTGATAAAACATATGACAGTTAAAAGAAAAATCTGCCAAAACCATAACGGACTGAAGGTGTGTTTTGAAAACTGTCCTAGAAATACGTTACATAATCCATCAAATAAATGTTTGTGTGGTATAAATAATGGCCTATTCACATGTTTTATAGTTCGGAAAATAAATTGTTTTATAAATAATTATTTAACAAAATGTTTCATTGCTAAAACTGTTGTCAGGGATGTAAGGCCGTGGTCTTCCACGTTCTTCTATAGACATTTCGACCACACCTCTGGAGGCCATCTTCAGTGTCAAAAAACTTAAACGCACTGATAATATGTCCATGCTTTACCACAGTACAGTGGTCTTCTTACGGACACCTTGTCAGTGCGTTTAAGTCTTTTGACACTGAAGACGGTCTCCAGAGGTGAGTTCAAAACATATGTAAAAAAAGCGGAAGATCACGGCCTTACGGCCCGGATAGTGGTTTTAACAATTACAACGCTGGCCGTGGAAGCTTCGGGAAAAATTTCATACAATAAAATTCTTAATTTCACGACGTTTTCTAACTGCAATTTTACAAAGTGACAACGGTCTCTCGATTCTTCTGTTTGCAGGTGATCAAGATGAGGTACCACTGCACAACCAGGACTCTAATTACACGATACAAAAACACTAATATAAATTATAAATATTGTGGCCTTGACATAAATTTTTAAAAGCCAAAAAGTTGCCTATTTTGGCAAAGGAATTAATATGACAGTTGAATCTTACATTATAAAAAATAGTGCTTTGTAAATATATCGAAGAGATATTATCAAAATGTAGAAATGGAACCGATGACACCTAAAAGTAGAAATGGAACTGTGGACAAACTCTTTCGTGGTGACTGGGTTCCAGTGCATGAGGATGTCAGGAGGCTACGTCATGTTGAGAAATCGACATAAATGCAAGTAACACTATAAATGCAAACCGCCTCAAATATAATTGGTGACTTTTAAGCCTACAATTGTTAGACTGAGTTCCATTAAAGGCCACAAACGGTGTAGATCCAAGAGATTTAGCAAAAGAACGTGAGATGGGGTAAAGAGGTTTTCAGCTTAAAGACTTTTATAAGAAAATTCTTTGATATAGAGAATACAGGAGACGACGCGACGGTAGCTGTATCCGTCGGTTTGATTGTTTTTATGTTTTTGGTTGTGCTTAAGTAAAATTCTATTGATCGTCTCTAAAGTGCCTCGGGTTTTACCGTTTGACTGTTGTAGGATATCTCTGTTGTATGAAGTTGCTGTTTTCATTGGTATCATGTCGTATGGTCCTTTTTTAATTTCTCTGTTTTAAAAAGTATTCAACTACCTTGAGAGACCTAGGAGCTGTAGAAAAGAGGAGACTATAGTCACTTCAAAAATTTAGGTCTAACTATTTATCAGAATAACCTTGGTAGACATACTTAAGACTTACGATGTACTTGACTAATCAGGTAATAAAAAAAAATTCTAAATTAATGTAAACAAAGAACATACTGATCGACTGCATTACACAGCATGACATTATGTCAGAAGAAGAAATAAGATGTGTCTTAACCAAAAACTATACATAGGATGTCCCCGATATATACATCAAATAAAGAGTATTATACATTTCAATAATGTAGAAATTAAATGAGAGGAGCAAAATGACAGATGTGGAGAATACCTGTTAATAAATCCGAGGTTTGAGGATAAAAGGTAAAATAAAAACTGACAGGCATTTTGCGTAGGGCTGAAGCGATGACTACATAGGCCGGCTAAAGTTACAGTTTCGAACGATACCGTTTTCCTAAGTGGCTTCGACTACGCAATTGTAGCCAACGGATCGTTGAAAAGATCTACAGCCATCGCCTAAATTTGGCTGCATATAAACAGAGCGTCGACTCTGGGCCACTGAGCGTCGACTCTGGTATTTAGTGTAAAGTGTAAATTTACTATTAATCATTGTGTAGGCACATTACTAATTAGCGACTTTGTTACTTTTTGCATCATTCTATGTTGGGCAACTGCAAGATTAGACAATTTTGTATTTAAATTGTTGTCTGTTGAAAATTTCATTAAAATTGTCACAACGATTTTCCCGGTGCTCAATTATTTAGGTCACGATCCGAGTACACAGGACAACGTTGATTACGCATCTATAATATTTTTATTCTTAGTTTAATAGTAAATTGTTAATGTATTACGCGCATGTGCAAGATGTCTGTGTACTCATGTGAGAGTTATAGTACCTCTTAATGGGGGCACGTCGTTTTATAACTTCCTCCTTTTTACTGTATTCTGTACCCTATTAAAGTGACATGGAGACAGTAGAAATGATACGTTGGCTATCAGGACACAATATATAAGCTGCCTGAAATAAAACAATTCATAGAGAAGGCGGTAAATTAAACAACCGCGGCGGTAAATTAGAGAACCGCGGAGTGGCATC
This sequence comes from Magicicada septendecula, assembly GCA_034769895.1. Taxonomy (NCBI): domain Eukaryota; kingdom Metazoa; phylum Arthropoda; class Insecta; order Hemiptera; family Cicadidae; genus Magicicada; species Magicicada septendecula. The sequence continues at coordinate 333,161,074 of CM068375.1, read as the reverse complement.
ACTATAACCAGAACGATATAATCTTCGAGAACATAGTCTCTGTGAATTGGTCCACGTTACCTACGTCGTTGTGGATAATCTTATAATTAATAACTCTCACTCGCGTGATGATGCCAGTTTCGACATAGATATGAAAGGGATTGACTTGCTTTTTGGCACAAACTGATTATATACAGTACAATAGTGAGTAATTAGCATAGCTTTCATTTTCGTTTAAAATAAACTTTACGTTTTTTGTTGCAATTTGTAAACAGTGAATAAAAACTAATTGACTGGTGTTACAAAATATTTCACTATCTATATAATAGAGTCACACAAGTTTAAATTTCATCAGGACAAATTATTACAATAAATTATTACTGTGCTTATACAGTATCAATATTATATGTATCTTGTCTGTACTGCTTCTATTGGAGTGACACGCCTCTATAATTCAAGGAGCAAATAGCGTTTCAGATGTACCACGCCTGTTTGTTTACATCAAGATTAAAGTAAGAATAGAATAGTGTACAATTACTCAAAATTTTCATTGGTATTTTTATCACGACACAAAAACGATAAATGCATAGAACTACCTAAGCGCGCTCTGTCGTGTACACATAGAGTTACATTATTAAAGTCGAAAATGGTAGTACACTTTACTTAGGCTAAGTGCAGCCCGTCATTGTACTGTTTCACGCAGCATTTGCTACTGGTTTATTCATTGTGTTGAGAGGATGGAGGCCAGCCGGCTTTGTCTCTGTAAAACTCAAGATACCTTTCACTCTGTATTCTGACTTAAATATTTTGAAACCGTTTTTAGAAAGTAACTCTTAAAACTAGTAGTTAACAATAACACCTAGAAAGAACTGTCATACGTTTAATACTACGTAATGTGTAATAAAATAATACTGTAATGTATTATGTATTAATATTATTACTTTCCCGGGATCTAAGATGTAAAACATTAAAATAACACTAAAACTGTTCAGATAACTTTCTTTACTTTCAAACACTTGGATACTGATAAAGCAAGAACGGAATATCCTTTTACCGCGTTCACTTTCTTATTACAATATTTGTCTACAAAATTAAAACTGTATAATATTTCGTAGTTTGTTAAAACCAATCCAAAAATGTAAATATAAATATAACTAAAATTAAAGACTATATTACCAGTTCAAAATTTTAACGAGGTGTTCCTGCATGTGCTTAAATAAACTGAAAGAATCATAGCGACAATATGGTGGGAGGGCAAAGATTAAGACTTTTAAAACAGAGTCTGTGGTTGCTGGAAGTCCCAGTATAAAATCCAAAGTTAAGCACGAAGACAATGCAAAACAGAAACCATTATCAATTCTTAGCCATAAGGGTTACAGTGTATGAAGGAAGCAGCCACGAATTGGCTTGGGAGTGGCACAAACACAACTATTAGAAAAATGAATAGAATTTCCTGGAGTGATTCGACAATAGCGGTGACTAAAATCGTATTTGTATGTTAGCTTTCGAAAGCACAGCAACTTAACTGTACACAAAAGTGAAAAATATAACGGAAACATTCAAAAAAGGGCAGACGCTATTTTCCGTATAAGATGCATTTGGCTGATTGGCGTCAACATTATATCATGACTAATTATATAAGAATGCCAACAGCTATTAACTTTGATACAGTAGACGCAGGAGAATATGTTAAGTTGATATTGTGTATAAAATATTGGCAAGGATCATAAACCACCGTCTGCAGACTATATTTGACATCTTATTTCGTAAGAACAAAACGGCTTCAGGAAAAACAGATCTTGTACAGACAATGCTTGTAGTATTACATAAATAATTGAGAAGCATCGTGGGTTCAATAAAGGATCACGCGTAGCTTTCGCTGACTTGGAAAAGCGTTTTGATAGAGTAGATAGAAATTTTTTGTAGCAAGTTTTTCAAAGAATGGGGACACACCCAACTTATAAGAACTATAAAAACCCTATATAAATTATAAGAAATACAGTACGTCCAAAATTAAAGTTTTACCAAGTTATGGCGGTCCCTGTACTTTCATATGGGTGTGATTTATGGGCAACAACGAAGAAACAAAACAGTAAAATACAGGCCTCAGAAATAGGATCTGATGTGGGGTTAAAAGATGTTCTAAACTTGATCGTATAACGATCAATTAATTCGCTTGTCCACTTGCACATGAAAGAATAATTACAAGTTTGTGACTTGAACAATGGACTAAAAGATTGTAAACAAAGGTGGAACGAACACTTAGAAAGAATTTCAGATTTCGGACTGGCCAAACAAGTTTAAGAATACCAACCTATAGGACACACAGGTGTGTGGATAGACCCAGGAAAAGATGGCTAGAAAAGAGGATCTTTGAAGGCGGAACAGGCAGAATCTTACCTATGCCATGATGTGAAGTTGATGATTATGAATGAGTAGAATCAGTTGAAGGATAACTGCTAAAATATTATGAATGCTTGTTACACCATACCGACGAGAGAAGACATAAAAAAAACTACAGACGTGGATTTCAAATCAATGTGGGGGCTACGCTAAAGAGTTAGATAACCTGTCAAGGGACCTGACGCTGTATACGCGTTGTTGTAGCAGTAGTATTACTGAATGTAATACTTTCAGGCTATTTTGACTTTTTAAGACGTACCGTTTATCATATGATCATGGTCGACTACTCTACAGGTATCCAGATTGTTTTAGTCACTTATTACGCAACACAGCTGGTGTAGATTTACAGGATTCACAACGGAGTTGCGTCGAGTAACTAAACAACGAGCCTTCGAACTAATTTATCGTTGTTCTCTCAAAACTAAAACCAGTAATATAGCTCTGTATGGCCGCTAAACACTTCCTACCCCTAGACTCTTTCCTTCATAAACTGCACTAAAAATATGACCAGACTGCCAAACATCGTGGCCTACTCCAATCCACTGCAGTCTCCATCAACAGAATAATCACGAGCACTCACAGACTCTCCTTTCTCATTAACCGCGTATTGGTTAACGCCAAAGCGCCTTGTTTAAGAAATCTGCGCAGATACAGAAATGACTAATTAACAAATTGTAACATCTACTCCACCACCAACCCTACGGATCCACTAATTCTATAACTCTTCTTCACTTCACATCCAATGTTAAGCCCTCTTAATTGAGTCACCTATCCCTTGACGGCGCATTTTTACTACCCGTAATCTATTGCGTCCTGAGCTACTCGAACCTGTCGTGGATGTTATCTAATTTGGAACTCCCTTATTAATCCCCTCCGATCCCCTTTCGGTTATCCACCCTACATTCACACTAACGCACACAATTTTTCTTCCACCTTCACCGCCTCCGGCCTGCCCTGACGTCCCTCTTCACATTTCAAATACCGTGCCGGCTGAATGGGGCTCGTCAACAAAACAACCTCAAACTTGTTGTCTTACACAGTATCAAAAAAAAAAAAAAGATTTGAGTTACTCTGGAGTTACGATTTTATGTACGTTACCCGATTTTTTTGTTATCGTGTATTTTGAGTTATCTGTAAATTTGAGACATGTTTTACACAGTGTGACGCTGTTATATAACTGAATTTATTATTTTTAACTAACTGTGTGTTAAGACAATCCTAGGCTTGAAGAATTGTTTGTGTACGAGTTTTTGTTGTTGTTGTTTGTACTTCATTTGAATGCAAATTAAGTTGTAATGAATGGATTTCTGTGTCCACTGTTCAAACACAACAACTAGAATAACCGCGCTATCTGTACGAAACGTTGAAAGCCAAGAAGAAATTAAAAAATGAACCTTATGATGCTAGGAAATTTCTAGCCCAATGAGAGACTGGACATTGGAGTGACAGAGGGGATGTCTGTAGTCAAGATCTTCCAATAAGATGAAACCTGGGTTTAATGTAGTAGTCATTATGGATATGTGACGTTAGATTGAAATTTTATGGCTGCTGTATTACTTTATTTTTTCGCTTTATGCAATAACTCTTTGTTACTTGTTCGTTTCATGATTACCATTTAATTATTCAGATAACTTTGAGAAAATCAACCGCCTTTTTAGACACAAGGTACGACGAGAGGCAAAATTAAAATTCTACAAATTTATAGCAGTTTTTGTACTTTCTTATAAGTATGAATTTTCGACAGCAACCAAGAAAGAAAGCAGTAAAATACAAACCTCAAAAATTGAGATTTTCAGAGGTCTTAAAAGGTACTGACAATATAAGGAATGAGGCCATCAGTGAAGAGTTAAAAGTTTTAACTTCAATGGAACATTCAAGTCTGGAAATAAAAATCTATAGGACACAAGTTTGTGTGTAGGTCCAGGAAGAGATGGCTGTAGGATTTGTGAAGGCGGAACAGGCAGCAGCTTGTCTATTCCGTGTTTTGAAGATGATGATGACCCTTCAGATATGACATTTTAGTTTACATTTAAGTGTAATAGTTTAACACTCTTCCCTCCAGTTTCTATAATCGTATTGTCAGTATTGCACTGTGATAGGTGTCGTTAAAAATTTACAGTGTATTATGTTTTTATTTATTTGTTAGTAGCATCAAGACTATTGCGGGTTTACTAACTAAAAGGTTGGTTTGTTTGTATAAATCTATAAAACATGAATGCTGGATATAACCCAAATACTGTTTCAAATATAACACCAATTATATGCCTAAATTTAATCACTTTAATATGTGTTTGCGAGAATGAAGTTGTAGGAGTGTTTGTATATTAAAAGCCGTCACTGTGTGGTAGCATAAAGCCTGTCGAATCCCTTAAGTAAATGTGCAGTCACACACCGTTCCCCTTCATTGCCTTTTACATAAGCATTTCTTCCATCTCCGTAAATAACATAGCGCTCGTGTCACAACCACTAGGGGTGCTCGTGTTTAATGTAGAGCAGTCATCCCTTGTCAATAACGTTCCCCTGCCTATTCTCTGCATTAATGCCGGCTTTTGCTGCTGTAGTAGTATAACCCACTGTAAATCTTGTCGTGAAACGTTTGTTTTTGTGCTTTCCGTGCTACGCACACCCACGATTCCAACAGTCACACACGCGCGCGCGCACACACAGAAAAGATACAATCAGTATGCTCTCAATTATCTTTAAATGTATAATATATTTGTGTTTCGGACTTAAAAATTTTACGTTACCTTAGAAACAGATCGTAAAGTGAGAAAGATTATAATTGCATTACGTAACGTCTCTCTAATAACAGAACATTAGGCAATAAGACACCATAAATTGTATATTTTGTTACTCTGTTTTGACAAAATATAAGGAGGACTATCACAGCATACTAGCAGATAATATCATCACACAGTTGGCCAGTAGTGTACCTGCCAACATTCCAAGGAGCCAGACAGGTATATATATTGTCTACTGAAAGATAATTAAAAAACGTTTAGATGGCTAAGTAAGAGTCTCTGGAAAAAGTGTCATCAATCTGAGTTATGCGGATGATAACTTACTTTGTTTGCCAGATCAAAAGTCAGAAAAGCCGAACAAACCTGTTAATTTAGCCGGACATTTAACGAAAAAAGCCGGACGACTGCAGTTATTTATATTACAAATCAGAATGCATTATGTTCGTTGGATATTAGGTGCTTGCGTATATATATGCCCAGTAGATATTAAAAGAATCACATCAGCTTCTTTCATACTTAAGGTAGGTTAGATTAGGTTACGTTAGGTTAGGTTAGGTTATCATTACACACACAAAATCATATAAAAAAAGATATCAAAGTTACTCTATTCTTTACTATTCAATTCACTTATTCTTTCCTAACTAAACGCTTAAATTTTAACAAAACACTTAAATCTAAGGCTGCCTTTATGATTTGGCGATACCGGTTTGCATAAATGAGAGCGCCGGCTTTGATGATAATAGATAGATTAACAGTAATATCCTAAAACCTAAACATACTCAAAGCAAAGGAAATAGAAGTTAAGTAGGTACATTTTTTCAGCTCTAGTACCTTTTTTAGGCATAACAGAGCGCTCTAATTTTATTATAAGACTACGTCCACATTTGTCAGGCAAAAAGCGTAAACAAATCTGGACAGCCTGACATGCTTATTTTTAGTGTGACTAAACTATAAAAAGCCACACAAGTACGGTTAAAGCCGGTCACCTGGCAACTCTAACTGAATCGGAACCTAAAGTGAAAGAACTGCTGGAGAGATTTGTAAGTCAAAGTGCAACATCGGCTTTGTCAATTTACAGAGATACAATAAAAATTACATCAATGAATCGTGCTAATTCTCTACCACAGGTACATTTCCAGGCAGGATATGTAAATATAAACAGCTTTGTCTGTTTGATGTCTACAGTAGGAAAAGATGGTGGTTCCATTGTAGAAGTACAACAAAGGACAGTGTATAATATTTTTTTGCTAGAGAAGATGTGTTAAAGTTGAATGTCGTCTGGTAATTTCTTGAGCTGATGGCTGCGCATAAATGTGTTTTATAAGACCAAGAAACTTTGACTTAAAACTTGTCATACACTGTGGCGATTGGTTCAAAGGCGACATACAGATGCAGGGGAACAACGGTAAATATTTTAAATAATCTACAACTGTAATATATACTTCATGTTTAGACCTCTGTGTAGAAACGCTCATATTTGTCACGAAATGACGATGATAAGTTATTGTGTGCGCCTGTGTCCATGTGTATGCCCGTACATGTGTGTGTGTGTGTGTGTGTGTGTGTGTGTGTGTGTGTGTGAGTGTGTGTGAGTGTGTGATTACAATAGACTAACATCTACAATACTGTTTTACCGGCATCGTTGTCTGAAGAAAGTTTTCTTAGCTGAACAAAACAAATCCTCGTTCAGATTGTGTATAAGCATCTTGCCCGACTTACGTTCCCTGTGGTTTGTCTTTCTTATAATATGAGATCTTAACTTTATGGAAACTTGAAACGGAGTTTCAAATTTTGTCACACAAACACGCGCATTCGCAAACACACGCGCGCCCGCTTGCTTACTGTAATTAACTTGGTACTATTGTTACTATATGCTATCTGTTGTAGCTTCTACAAGTCAGCAACTGTAAATGTCTACTTGTGTGTGTCTTTCTCTCTAGCCGATTTCTGTCTACTTTACTTCTTAGCTTTATAGATTTTGTCTCTCCTCAATTATAATATATCGCTAATTTCAATGCTTCCATTATTATCTTTCTTAAAATATATCATTCTGAAAGTTAATTCGTTATTTTTAACATATTCGTTGTTTGTTGGTTTATATGTTATTATACTTCGATACATTTGTTCAGTGAATGCAGAAGGCTACAATAATGTTACTATTTTTGTATTGTGAAGAAAATATCAATTCACACAGACACACACACACACACAACCACACAATATAATAAATTCGTTTTATGTATTTACAATTTTTCATAAGTCTCAACTTATAAACCTCACCTATGTTTGTGTCCGTATAAAACATCCTTGTAAAATCAAGTGTTTTTTTTTTAAAGTAAAAAACACACGTTATTTATTTTTATTAGTGTAATAATAAAAATACACATCCTTAATGTTAAAATATATAAATCTAACGTACATATATATGTTTTACAATGAATTGTTGTTTAATTAATATCTGATATATTATTGGGTGCAATATGTCTTTATTTTTTGGACTATGGTCCGCAAATTTATTTGACTCTTGGAAAGGTCTATTTTGTTGCATGTTTCTGGTTGTTCGTCTCCTGGACTCGTCAATCCGGATATGTCACCGATGATGTGGGGCCAAGACATAGCTGCAACAATATAGCGTTTTGCAAGGCACTAATAATCGGCATTCTCTTACGGTGAGGTGTGACTCATGTTGTGCCTGTGACTTGATGTTTGTGTCGGGTTCTTCAAAATTGGTTCGAAAACATCTATTGACGCGCCATTTTAGTAAAATTGTACTTAGAATCATCTACTAACATTTTTCTCCCATTTATTGCAATAAGTAATTAATAATAATAATAATAATAATAATAATAATAATAAACTCTCTAGCGTGTGTAAAATAAACTTTAATAGTAAAAGTTTGGTAATCTAAATGGCGGCAAAACAATCCAAGATAATGCGCTTGTTGCACGAGGTAATTAAGACGCAGAACGAACTCAAAACGGAGTTGAAAATATAGTAATGAAAATATGTAATTAAGTACAATCAGCGAATGCAAATATTTATAAATCATTAAGAGACTATATCTAGTTATGTAAAAACAAAACGAAACAGGCGAAGTCTGATTTATTAACGTATATAGACCAACTACATGTCTTATTTGGAGCGATGAATTAAACAGTATCCGAAGAATACAAAATGTTAATATTAACTAGCTACTATAAGTTGATAAAAAGCTCAAAGTTACCAAAGGCTGTCAAAGTTTGAGCTAATTCCACAAAGAGTTATAATAATGTTTATACTTTACTTTTATTACCTGTAAGGAATGTTACGATGTAACAGTGTTTATCATCCTCAAGATCATATATACCAGAGTCTATTGATCATATGTAGAAGACATAATAGAGACAATAATAGAAGATCAGGTCATAATAGAAGACAATAAAAACAGCCTGCTGAGAGCTCTCTATAATTTGCAGCAGATAATTGGGCTGTATGTTCTGGAAATTTCTGTTATCAAGACTAAGTCCATGGCATTTAAAGGTTGCTTTCCTGTAAGGTGTAAACTGGTACTGAATGATCAACGAACTGAGTAAGTGCATTCATTCGAGTTCCTTGGAAGTGACTTATCTTTTGTTGGTGAGATAGATGTGGACAAACAAATAGAAAATTTGAATCACATGTGTGGAACAAAAACAAGAACACTAAATGGAAAGGTCGGTAGAGATACTTTTCTGAAATTTTATAAAGTGATGGCAGTGCTATGCGGCCTTTATGGTAGTGAGGCTTGGGCATTGAACGCAAAGACCCACATCCGGATACAGGCCAGTAAAATGAGATTTTTCTGATCAGTACTAGGAGTATCACGGAGGGACCGGTTAAGAAATGATGATATAGGGAACATACTTAGTACATACAACCTAAAGTAAGGGATAATACAGTACACACAGGATTGGACAAACCATGTTGAAAAAATCTAAAAGAACGGGATAACAAAATAAATTTTGGCTTATAATCCGAAAGGACAGCGGAATATTGGAATACCAAAGAAAAGATAGTCAGATTAAGGAGTGCGCAACCGATCGTAAAGCTTATATCATGAAAAATAAAAAAAGAAGAAGAAGATCATATACTTCCGTCAGTATAAATTTAAACAGCTTTCAGAGTATTTCCGTTAATGTTGTCATCAAAAACTATATGAACTAGACTGCAAACTCCGTTCAGTTGCAGTAGCATAGTCTTTAAAATAGCTAGTCACTCCATTTTTCTGTATTATTTTTTGTACCGCATACGGTTTAAGACAATCTAGGTAATCAAGAAATCAATTTATATATTTAGGGGCGATGATCACAAAGGATTATATAAGGAATAAAACAACAAGCGTAACAGGTTTGTTAAGTTGTAGCACAGTTAATTCTACAAGTGTGTGACAATCACAATTATATAGTACATATAAAACACATTCGGAAATCAATAATGAAGTTAGTGCTAAGGTAAAAGTTGGAAGTATAATATTTGAAAGTTGCAGCGGAAGGAGGAATAAATTATGTCGATACAGACTACTTGTGACACAGTGCGGTGACGTCGACACTCCAAAGAATCTGTAATAATCTAGAGGTCATCAATCGTAAAGAGACAACAGTTACTCTCACTGAAAAAGGGGACTGAAGTGGTTTGGTAATAAGGTAATAAGAATGGATGACGATGGAGAGTCGAAACGATTACCGAAGTAGACGCTACGCGAAACATTGAAGACGGAAGAACCCGAACATCTTAAAATGACGTTGTGCTTGAAAAGCTTGGAAGCACGCGGACTGAAAATTTTACCACACCCTGAAGAGATATATGTAGCGCTTGGGCATGAAAACGCGGCGATAAATTCTTTAAAATTCTTTAGAATCCTGTGACATAAACACTTGTCTAAAAAATCAATACTATTACGTCAATTCAATAGTTACTGATCAATCTTTCACAACAATCGGTAACATCGACATATTAATGGGAGTTTTCCTCTTTACTCATGTTAAAAGACATATTGGAATTGTTTGCACAACATTGTAATGAACGGTGGGTGACAGGCAAAAAATTAAAATCCCCAAATTGCTCTAATCCCTTGTCGTTAACAAACTTTGTGTGCTTAATTTATTAATACAGATAGTTTTCCAGTACATGTTTTGAATCCAAAAGAGTGTTAATATTTGATTAATGAATTCAGAACACCGTTATAAAACAATGGTAATGATTGTGGTTGATTATTCTTAAAACAATCATTTCTGTGATCGAAAAGATAAACTTTGTTTTGTTGTTTAAAATTATAAAAATTTTTTTATCATGTTATTGTCTGTTTTATTCTAAGTTAAACTTAAATTTCATAAACTTCTACTTGTTTTCAATCAACATTACATACTCCAATTCACTAAACTAAACTTAGTATACACATTCTGTTACAAATTTTTGTTTATTTAATACTTGTTTACACGTAATTTAATTAAGTGACTTTACGTCAAATCTGTTAAACTGATCTTTCCACTACAATGTTTTGAGATATAACATAATCTTTTCAGAAACTACTAGAAATATGTTTCTTAGATCAATAAATATACAATATTTTTGTTAAACATATAACACACAAGTTTTGTTATACAATTGGCATTCAAAGGTATTAAGCCTAGCCTTACTGTTTTCACTGTTGCAGGAAACGGCGAAACGTTTTCTTCCCACGACTGGAAAACAAAACATATTTGAATCTGTGTTTATACAATCATTTATCATCACATTTATTAGAACGTAGAGTGACATTTTTCCTATCTCTATGTCAGATGGCCTGTATGATGTACACGCAAACACACGCCCACGCACACGCGCACAAACACACACACAATAGAAACAAAATGGACATTAATAAATTTGTGAATACAATTTTACGATATTTTGTATTATTAATAATAAAAACAAACTTTTTTAGAAGAATAATTTTTTATTATTCTGTGAATTAAATGTTTCAGTAATTTTCAACTATCATCATCAGATATAAAATACTTGAATACTATTGAACCATCGTAAGTCACAAAATAATAAATATATATTCTTGAAACAAACTTTGTTATTATTAAAAATAACATGAAATATATATACACAAGAAAAATATAAGCATATATGAATTTAATTTTACGAATGTATAAGGCTTACCGTGTTGAAGAATCAGCAGGAAAAGAAGATGAAGAGCCATCTTTCGTAGGTATCACATTTAAACTCCAAATGTCGTCTCTTTTTTTCACGCAAGAAACGCACGTAATTCATCCATGATGAGCAATAATATTTTATTTTGAACTTTACTATAAAGTACTATTTAACTACACAATTTAAGTACACCTTCATATTTCACTAATGTCACTAACTCTTACCGTGAAACACTACGCGGGCTCACTATGATATGAAAATCCGACACATAACAGTTTGTTATTCTCAATATAATATATCTCAGATTATTGTTTTAAATAATTCTCTATATTTGTTACCTAAGAGATTCAGTAGTTTATATTTATATGGTACTCATTGAAGCATTGGTAAACACTGTTACACTTTGTACAAAGAAGAATTATTTGTAACTGTTTCTCCAGATGCAGTCAAACTTGATGTAGCATATCTGAAACAAAAAAAAAATATAATTGTTTCATCGTATAAAATAATTAGAAAACTATTTCACAATATTAATAATTGTTATTATTATAGTTAGAATAAACAGATTCTTTTGACCGCGTAAGAAATTAAGGGGTTAGGCAGATTAAGCAACCACGAGTAAGGCATTCAACATACAAGGAAGGCGGTCTAGCCTCGTGTCATCTCCAGTAGCACGTCGTTACCCTAGAATAATATTTTCTACCAACTGTGACGACCTGGAGGGTAAAGAACACTCTTTCCTCTTATCGTACTCCAGGGACCCAAAAACAAATTCTCTAAATTACTAGCCAAACGATATACTAATTTACCTATTGAGTCCTACGCAATACAATCAGTATACTTCAAAGGACCATTAAATATGAATCAAACTAGTTAATTTGTGTTGCCAGTGTACAGTGATGCCTTGAGTGTCTTCAGTGAAAACGAGTGTGTTCTTCAGAGATCTATAGATGGTGTCCGAATTCATGAGAACTTAGGTTTGTTTTAATTTATTCTAGATTCGTTTTCGTTGTTATGATTATATTTTGTATGGAAAATTTGCGTTTTGCCGTCGAGTGTCCGATCTGTAACGTCTACAGTTACATCACTGCACACATTGCTTCTTCCATGCAGTGCAGGCAGGCAGTTTGTATCAATATACCCGTCTAATAAAGTAAGTTAAATTTAATTATAATACCAACTGTCTTTCAATTAACTCGCATGCAACTTTTACTAAAACTAATCAAAGGTTCTCAGGTACAGAAGGGCTCAACACCTTACAAACATCTAATGAACACATAACTGTAAGATACGCTGGTAGAAACAGTTCTTTCTTCTTTAACGTTCTTGTTAGGACTCAGTCCTGCTTTTAAAACAACGGTGCTACATGCTGTCACTCCACCTCTTCCTTGGCCGACCAATGCTCCTCTTGGCGTTTGGTTGGCTATCTCTTACCTTTTTACCAGGCTTGTGTCATCCATTCCAGGCTTGTGCCATGTGTGTTCATTCCATATTCTTCTTCTTTCTGCAATCAAAGAATTAATACCTGTTACATTACACGTTTCTCTTATACCATTGTTTTGCAACCTATCGTACCTTGTCTTTCCTAATACCCTCCGTAATATAATCATTTCTATAGTTTGTCATTTTCTTTGAGTTGATGCTAGGTCTCTGATGCATAGTAGTAGTACTGGACGTATTGACCTTTTGTAAACACTAGTTTTTGATTCTTGTGTGAGATATTTATTGTTCCATATAAGGTAATTCATGTCTGCAGCATATCTTCTTGCTTTCACCAATTGATGTTGTATTTCTTCATGTGCTCTATTGTTATTACGAGCCTTACTTCTGAGTAGCCTATCTGGATTACATGTGCTATGATTGTGTTCTTGATCAGAGTGTTACACCTTAATTAGTCATGTGAAATTGTAATTGATTTTGTTTTCTCTTCCGCTAGTTTCATGTTATATTTTTGGCATGCTTTGTTAAAATTATACACAAGACTTTCTAAAGACATTTTCATTTTCCGCTACTAGTAAACGTTGTCTGCATAACACAGTAATATTAAACACAATCCTAACCATCCAATACTTTCTCATATGTTTTATCTCCTTAATAATTTCAACCATAACTATTCGTGACAGAAACACGAAACATGTAATATAGACTTTTCAAATAGAGGTTCTTTAAAATAACCTGCTTTCGTATCTCAGCAGTTGAACGACTTTAACGTTTTCTAATAATAATATAAACTTTGGTACTTAAACAGATAGCCCAAACTCGTTTTCTAAACGACATTAGCATACGTTCTTAAAATTGTTGGAAAAAAAAATGTGTACCGAAAGTTAGCGAACTGTATAAATCGTTCACCGTGTGCCAGTTAATCTGCCTACAAGTACGTGCTTCGACTGAGAACACATTGACTTTGCTGTCACGTAAACCTATCACAGTTGAGGCAGTTTGCAAACTACAGCATTTTAAGGAACTTTTGTCTCGTAATGTTAAATTCCTTTCCTATAGAAATAATTTAGTAGAGAATTAACCGTTTAGTAAGGTAAAGTAATAAGTATAATAATGGTGATGATGATGATGACAGTGATTGTGATGCTTTTAATAAATTTTAATCGTAAGTGTTGGAAGTAGTAGTAGTAATAGTAGTAGTAGTAGTAGTAGTAGTAGTAGTAGTAGTAGTAGTAGTAGTAGTAGTAGTAGTAGTAGTAGTAGTAGTAGTAGTAGCAGTAGTCGTAGTAGCCGTAGTAGTAGTAGTAGTAGTAGTAGTAGTAGTAGTAGTAGTAGTAGTAGTAGTAGTGGTAGTAGTAGCAGTAGTGTAGTAGTAGCAGTAGAATAAATGAAAATAATATTTTTATAATGTAAAATATATGAGAACAATTTCTGTGTTTTGACCTTCGTAATCTTCAATTTTTTACTTAATACTGTCAGTGGCGTTGCTTGATGGATGTCACAGATTTTGTTTTCTGATTTCTCATGAGTTGTGTACGTCAAATTTATATTGGTTGACGGAAACGTGTAGAAAAATATTATATGTATAAATTCGCGGTACATCAAGACACATACCCATATCAACACACACACAATTCCATTGTTGCACTATTATTCAGTACAAGTGGAAACAAAAACTTAATGTAAAATTTTACAACTTTATTTTTTGAGCATGATAAGTAGACTCTCTATCTTAAAACAGTTAGTAAGGTATAATTTTTCATATTATAACACTCTTTATACAGTTATAAAAATTAAATTACTTCTCTTAAAACCTAATGAAAATATTTATTTTTAAATATACCTACACATGTTGAGTGGTTTCGCCACAGGAAACGTTGGAGAAAAGTGGTGTTAAAAGCCAGGGGCCACGATTGCACTGTGGTGCTAAAGCGTGACAAGAAGAAGAAACTATGAGACCGTGTAATTTTGATGACCGACTTTCTCAAATATATAATCTTTGAATCATTTCATAATATTTGTAAACTGTGAATTTCAATTACACTATGATTATTATATATGCTTTATTTAAAACATTTTCCTTTCTTAATTACTTAATTGCATGTAGTCGTTAGCGTTATAATTAATTTTCTTATTCACGTTATGAAACGCTTTATTTCTTTTAAACTCAATGTCTTTCCCAAAATTAGTGATACAAACTGGATTATTTCCAGTATTTACCTAGCGTGTCGTAATTTAAAATCGTTACTATTTAAATCGTTATTATTTAATTAATAATAATGTACAGTGCTGTCGAATGCAAGAGTTACGTCAGTTACTCGGTAGGTTATATTCATTAAATATTATTTTCTTTACAATTTTGAATATTATATGAATTATATGTGTTACATTTTCTGTATCTATATACTTTCCTTGACTTTTGTTTTACCATAACAACGTTCTTTAAGAAACGTGTGAACACAGATCTACTTTTCTTATTCGGCTTCTCCAATGCCTTAATACTCAGTACGTAACGTTTAAGTAAAAAAATGTTTTTCCTCTAAGTTGACCACAAAGTTATTTAAGTACTGTGGTCGAGCATGTGTGTCTTCAATTTATTGTAGAAAAAGAAATTAACGCTACTGTCCCAGTACACTTAAATTATTACATTGGTCTCACGGATCGTAGTATTGTACAGTGGAAACAAAATAGACACCAATAAAGTCAATAATTACCAACTTATGTCACAAATAACAATTTGAAATTAACGAGGCACTGTCATACAATAATTCAAGTAACATTGTTCACAATAAACAATAGTTTCCGACTATTAAAATTCCGCACTACGTAAAAAATAATAAATATCCGCTAATCGGCAACAAACACTTGATCCGTACACTACAATCTCACTAGGGTAACTATCTGACTATGCTGGCTGCTGTTGCTTATATAGGTCTCGCAGATGTTCCAGAGTAATTTTACAAACTTTTGGCGGCGTGTCAGCATAATTTGACTAGTTAAATTACTTGAACAGCTTGGAAGCTACTTGAGTGTACGGCCTTGACCGAGACACTGCACCTGCTCGGCTAGCCGAGTAACGCTTAGAGCCAACCTCTCGTCTTTTCGAGAGCGTTACATAATTGTCATAGCAATACGGTAACCTAACGTTTTCTGTAAACAGGAATTCTCTATTGTGAGGAACGTTTCGTTAAAACATTAGAGAAATTCTCGTTACAGCAGAAACCAAAATATTTAAAATCATTAGTGTTTCTTTTTGCCTGAAGACGGCTAAAAATGTGTTACTTAGACAACATGTCGCGTTACATTACAAGCAGTGATGGAAAAGTCCGTCCTTCTAGTAAGCATAATATCAGTAACCCATCACTGACGTATTTTAAAAAATTACCGATAACTTTTTGAGGTAAACTTCAAATATAAGGAAAGAAAAAACATTAGACGTAAACAATTTTTTATAAACGTTTGCATGGAAAGAAATAAAATACAAAACGTGCGTCTTTACATATCATAAAAAGTTTGATACGAGAAGAAAATATTATTTTGTTTAAGCGTTTGATATTAGACACGTGAATTCGCCTGTGAAACCAGATATTACAAACATCCTTCCGCAACGACCGCATTTAGTACGTGACACCATATTGAGCATGTTTCCTTTCAGATCACGTAAGCTTGCCAAATCTCTTTCAGTTGTAACTGGAAACTGCTTGCATGCATCAGCAGGGCAATAAAAAGAAGTAATACACTGCACCCAGCCTTAATGTTCGTGCTGCGGATCACCGCCTTGTGCAGGTGAAACTTGAATGATATCGATATTACATTTCTGTGACTTTTTTAAGTGGCTAAAGATTGCTGCAAAATTCACAAGACTCGTACAATCCAACACGTTAGGAAAGGAAACACAAGGTATTCAATGTGTGTCTATAATGTAAACACCGCAGAAGAGTAACAATCGAATTAGTTATCTTAATATTTAGGTCGCTTTGCGGAAAGTGAAGTCATTGCCAAAGAAATATTTGCAACTTTAAAGAAACTTACCGGAAATACGAATTCAAAATCAACTATAGAATAGGATATAGATTGTACGGGAGTGGGAAGGGATTGTTAAAGATTAGTTTTGGGCACGGATACGGATGTGACTCATTGTTCTGCCTTCTTAATTTATTGGTTTTACAGTGTTCTATGACTTACGAAGTACTGGGATCGTATTAACGGGACAAATGAAAATATTTGGAGATTTAATTTCTAAAGCTTTCAAGACCGGCGTGGACATTGTTGGAAATATACTACTCCTGGCTATTGGGCCGTGTCCAACTAAAGTTATTATTTTCAGACGTTTCGGCCTTACCTCTGGAGGCCATCTTCAAAGAATCAACACAACTGACAGATGTTCTCAAGTGACAACAGTACTGTGGCAAAAATGAATGCCACAGTACTGTGGTTACTGACGAACATCGAGTGAGTTGTGTTGAATCGTTTGATTTACTGAGGATGCCCTCCATAGAGGATGCCGAAACGTCTGAAAATAATAACTTTAGTTTACCACGGCCCAATAGCCCGGAGTTTATTTCCAACAATACAAAATAAAGATATTGCAATTGCTTCCAGTAATTTGGAGGATGGAAGCCTCGTTGGAATTTAAGCGATTACCGCGTAAAATTATTATTGGAAGTATACGTATCTATAGTTTAAAAGTTCAGAAATAAATAGAAAAAACTAAACGATTAAAACGCACAGGGACGGAATTCGGTACCGCTGTTCTGGACTCATGAGGCTAAGAAAATTTAAATTTGGGAAGTTGGCAAGGGAATACGATGATTGTAGGTATTGTTGTCATCATTGAAGGAAACGCACAAAAAAGTACGGGTATTTTCAACGAGTAGAATAATGTAGATGGCCACTAAAAATTTATGAATAAAAAACAACAATAAAACAAGAATTGAAGACGGAGGTTACCTCGGGAGGTAAAGGAGCTAAGCTAAATAAAAGTCAAAAAACAGGAAGCAGGAAAACACTGGTGGACCGAGAGAAAAGAATCTGTGAGCCTCGGATCCTTGATGTCGTATTGGGTTATTTGGAGTGTGTACTGCAGCCGAAAGGCTATTCTGCTAGGTATGTGAGTAGAGCAGTCCGGCCGAGAAGATCTGATGCACCGGATCTGGGATCTGTTAATGTCCCAGGAGTTTGTTGGCTCGGCGGTATTACCGTACATCAAGGGAATGGTCGACCGCATAGGCAGACTCTTGCCGAGATCTACAATCCGACTAGGAAGATCCAGCAGTTGTTAAGGCCGGTAAAAGAGCAAGAGATCCGCTGTCGACATGCGGCGTCTACTGTGTGCCTTCTCGTGTGGGGACCAAGTCTATAACGGCACCACGAAGAATAGCGTATGAACCTGCGTTGGTGAACATAGCCGCTGTAGTCGTCTCCGCAAGCCGGAGAATCCCGCAGCCGCCAAGCATCGGGTGTTCTTGAAGGAGACTTGAGTCCTGTCTTCTGTACAAAGCTATTATTCTTGCCTTTACAGATAGTCGGTGGAGATATATCGACATTCCGCGTGGGAATGCCATGTCATGATGTGGTGTTCTAGACGAATATATCAGGAGCCGGCAAAAAGTTAAGGCGTTGTGACTGGCCGAGAATTGGTAGCCGAGGTTGTCCTTGTGTTACCGGGAAAGACTCGGCCACTGTCAGGCTAACATCTGCCGTACGTGTTCTTTGTCGATTTGCGTCTCTGAAGAAAATTCCCGGTGGCTGCAATTAAAATGTATCCCGAGTATATCGCATACAGACCACGGCCTAACAGCTCGGTTTTACATCAACTTTATAGGGGAGAGATAAGAATTATAAGAAAAGAAATATTAAGATACAAGAATGGAAAATTGAGAAACACCGTAAGGTGTAAATACACGTATGCATAGCCTAATTGTACATAAGCAATAATCCATCTACATTATTGGTTGTCTTAGGTAAGTTTCATTACTAGGAGGTATATATTAAGGGGAGTTCGACAGCCAGTTCATAGCATGCGCATATTCACGAAGACTAACTAAAGCGGAACAAACTTGACTTATAATTGTTGAGGCAACCTACTTTGGTATGTGATTACATATATCAAACGTGAGAATCGTTGCCTGTAAATAAAAGTATTTTGAAGTCACTATTAACCCATATGTTAAGCGAATCAATACGGTGAATCAATACAATGCGCCGTGTGCAGTCTTCATTGTTCATAGTTACTTGCTTCAATAAATATTCATAACGGTAGACTTCAATTAGCATATATTTTTGACAAATGTTTATTAAGCCCCGACTCTACATAGCACTCATTAAAACTGTTACTGTGTACTGTCTGTTTCGACCAACCAGCTTCGTTTTCCTTTTTGCGGCATTGGAAATTGAACAGTCAACAGTCAATTGATAATATTCTACAATGATACCATCTAGGAAACCCTGAAATAATAATTAGTTTCTCACCTTATGACACATGACACTCATATTTTACTAATTATTCTGGGCTATTACTAACTTCGGGGTTCTAGTAACTAATAGGCCTACAGTTCTAAGACCGACCCGGCTTTTATTCTAATATGTTGTTTCGCCTTTGAGAATAGAGTGTGAAAAATCGATGAGTGGCCGCAACATAAAAACTGTAATTTAGGGGAATTTGATTTTCTAATAAATTTGTTTGTTTTTGCATGTAGAATAACTTAAAAAATACGTGTATTTTTTTTTAATTACATTGTGCACATATACAATGCTTGGGTAGGGAGGGTGAGAGAGGGGGAGAGAGCTAGAAGCGTGATGGTTACACTGTCAATATTATACATACATCCCAACAGCGTGCATAGGCCACATCGTGTTAATTTTTAGTCAAAAATTCCATAGCTGTTTCCGTAACAACCCCGTTGATTACGTGATACCGTTGTCTTCCTTAGCTCGTAAATTTGCCAAATTACTACAACAATCTTCAGTTTTCAGAGGTTCAATAATATAAATTAGTATACAGCACCTTGATACCAATTTTTCGAAATGCAAGTTTTATTTCCTGAAATAATGCTGGTAGTGGTACTTCAGCCATGATTAAAAGTTTAAGAAGCAAAACTCATAGAAACGTGTTATCTCGTTATTTACTGCTCTTCTCAGACTTGTCGTCGATCAAAACAGGACTGACAAAGATACCATAACTTACATAAACTTATTACCACACTTCAATAAATAATATTTTATTGTTTGGAACTATATCTGTGACAGATGTTACACAAGATGTCATTTTGTTGCGTTTAGTATTGCATTTTATACAAAGAAGGATCATAAGTTGCTTGCACTAGAAGTTATGGATCACCTTATTTGTGATTAAACTTTAATAAATGAGGAAAATTTTTGTAAGATTTAATCATTAAGAAAATAGAACTTAAAGCAGTTTTTTCAAATAAATGTATTGTCACCGTCAGGCCCTGATTTTGGTAAGTGCAAATATAATTAATGGAACTACAGATGCAAAGAATGGTGTTATGCAGAAATGCGTGTGTTTTTTCGACAATGGTAATTGTAAAGGGGATGGATTCGAAAATACGATAAATGGAAGGTATTGAGTGTTTTATAGAACATTAACTCATTACCGAAGCGGCTTCAACTAGTGGCATAGTGTGTAACAGCAACAATATTACTAAAAAAACGCCACTACGAAGGGAAAGAAAACACTGGAGGTCAACTTGGTAGAGACTAGAAGCCTATAACATCTATATTAAAGGAAGAGTGGAAGCAGGTGGAGGAGAAAGGTAAGGAAGATAAGTTGGTAGAGAATGAGGAAGAGGGAAAGAAGTTGAATAAAGAGAAGAAGAGCAGAAGAGCATGGTGGACCAGAGGAAGGAAATACAGGAAAAGAGGGAAAAGCAGGAGGAGATAAGGGGTAGAAGGAAAATTATCTGGAAGAGGGAAGGAGGTAGAAAAGCAGAAGAAGAGAGAGGGAAACAGTATAGAAGGAAGATAGTGAGACGTAGAACAAGAATGAACAGGCGGAAAAGTACGAAAAGGAGGAGGAGAAAGAGCGAGACGAGAAGAAGTAGAAGTATATAAAAGGAAATAAGTCGAGGAAAATTTTCATAAAACAAGAAGTTGTGGTTGCAGCAAAAATATACCCACCTACCGTCTGTATTCTTGCAGTTACAATAATTTAAATTGGTAAGAAGATGAACTGTTACAGTTCGAGCATAGGCCTGTAAAGAGATAAGGAGGCAACGCAGAAACGATTTTTAGAAATATGTAACAAAGATTACAATTTAATAAAACGTAAAACGCAATAAAACGTTCTGATTTGAATCATAATTGTGTCAGAAACAATGCGGTTACTAGCTTGAACTTTGATATACAGTTATTTCAGCGGAACTGTAACAAATGTCTTACAGTAACGAGCCACCGGTGAATACGTGACAGGTCACCTAAATCTTTGTCTTTCCCGTCACGTTACATTCAGACGTCTGTGTCGAGAGCTACGCCTGCTCTACATTCGCTACGGTACACTGAGCATTGCAAACGAATACTAAAGTAACATTTAATATTTTAACGCACTGAATCAACAAATTGTGTTCACTTCATCTAGTCACGAAACTAGGTTTCAATGCCTAAAATTTACTAAAGAGTGTTAATATTTGTATGTTTTTAAGTGAATAGCATAGATAGGCACTATTAAAAAAATAAATTTATGAAACGCTATACAAATAATTTTTCTGACTATATTAACATACCTCTAAAACAAATAGTTCCAAATTAGTATACTTTTAGTATTTTTATCGTACCATGACTGACCGGGCATAGTCCTAATTCCCCGCGTAAGCATCTGGATTGCACGATACAATTGGTTAAGTATTTTTCAATGATGTCAGATTTGATTGTGGACCCTTTGAGGCAAGTTGTTCATAAGAAAATACCGTTTTGTTCAAAAAAAATACTCACAGGATTTTCTGAGAGAAAAACTTTAGTTGAATTTTTTTTTTCGAGAGAGTTAAAGTGTGGTTAAACTCCATTTTCTTTTGTTTGATTCACGGGTTGGGTGTGGTATTCGTGTCTCGCCCACAATGACTATAGGACTCAAAAAGTCATCCATTTCTCTCTGAATAGTGTCAAATAGTCACTGCACTATCATCATGTATTTGAACTTTGCGTTGTTCTGTAAGCACGGATCCAGCTAACACGAATTTGCCTGCATTTTTTTTGAAATAAAATTTCATGAAGTGGCCGTGACATTTCTTGATAATACAGGGAAAATGTTATCATAGTAAAACATTTGTTTTCTGCAATCTTTCTTTAACTGACCGCTGAATATCGTCATTGACTAGAGATGGTTGCTTGATCCGTTCATCATTTTTTACATTTTTGCGGCGTCCATTCAAAAGTCGTACGAGTCGCTTCTTCCTAAGTAATTACGATAGACGGTGATTTTGAACCTGTTTATTGTTTTTTAGAATTCAAGAAACAAATCACACACGTAATTTCATACGCAGCATACATCTATTGTCTGTCACATCATGAACATGTCCAACTAAAATTACTCGGTGCACAGTTGTATATAAATAGCTGTATAGCTTAACCAACGAATTAACGAACTCGCCGCCTAATTTTGTGCAGCCAAGAAACGTTATTTCGGCTGGATTGAGACGGCTGTTAGCGAGACTGTGATGAGTATCTTGCGACGCTAGGCTCGCCCACGGCAGATTCTGCGCTTCGTAACCAGTTTTAGTCCGATAGATCTTGGTAATACCAGAACCCGGTAAACACTAGGAGCGCAGTGTGTCCACGTAACGTACCACTGTTCAAGTAGCAATGGCCGTTGGGTAATTTGCTGTGTCGCTGGTTGTTCCCCGACGGCAGGGCCTAGGTATACAGGTCTAGTTGGTGGGAGTTGGTGTCAAACCGTTCTTTAGGAAGCCTACGTGTTCCTTCAAAACAAACATTGGGTGAGATTGACGGATTTTTTGGCGGTGTCAGAGCAAAACACTGAAAATAAAGTAATTCAACGTTTTGTGTGACGGGAGGTTGTAGATAACCAGATTGAGTATGGCCTGTGACTGTTTCGAGTGCCCTCACTAATCCGCTTGTTTAGGTACCGATTCGAAGCTTCCACGAGGCCTATGCTGATAAATTTACTTTTTGTATCAACATATTACGTTTTCCCATTCTGTAGCTGCGAATTTCGTTAATTTCATTGTGAGGAGACTGCTTCAGCACCGGTCATTGGCACAGCAAGTACATGGAAAGCAGAGACTTTTCCAACTCTTCACCATGCTTTTTCCTGGTTGGCTCGCAGGCTCATGTGGTCACGGCGATAGTAGTATGTTACGGGTTGAAAAGAGTCTTCAGAGATAGTTGATCTATTTTAAAATCGATGAACAGAGATAGCAGGGTCGAGGTAACTTGGAGAGGTGGCGCCTTTGGTTTGGGTTAACTGGCACTGGTCCCCTTAAGTCTCTGGGTTTTAGGATGTGACGGAGCCCCAATTGAGCCCTTAGCTTCTACTCAGCGAAGACCATGCTGCGTGGTGAAGAGACACATCCTAAACGAGGTGACCCTGTTTTTGCAGAACAGTACGGATCTTGACTGGGAAGTCGATAAACATCCCTGGTGGAGGGCATGGCATGGGGTCAGAGACAGTAGTAGTCAGCTGGGCCCATAGCTGAACATCACCAGGCGGAACGGAAGGACAGTAGTAAGTTATGTGAATTGCGACGGTTGACAGGACTCTATAGCCAAGGTAAAGACAGTATGTCTAGGAGAAGAACACCTGAAAAACAAAGTTCCTGGCCTCCAGGTTGGGGGATGGGCTTAGGGTCGACTGCTCTATCTCAAAGAATGGTACTGTTATAAAACCAGAAGAAGAAATAGCCGAACGGATCATTGGAAAGAGATATAACAAACGTATAAAGGACTTGAGAATTGGATCATGGAATCTTTTATCATTGTACCAGCGTGTATCTCTAAAAATGATATTGAAGCAGTTGGATAACTCTGTCTCTGGTGCTGTTGGATAGCTGTAGTCCGAACATAACAGCCATTCAGAAGATGCGATGGATTAGAAGATTGGAATTGGCTGAACACATTGTACGTGCTTGTGAAAGCAGTGTTGTTGGGAAGTTGCTTGATGCAAAGCCAGAGTGTAAAAGGAAAGTTGGAAGGCAAAGATTAAGATGGATGGACGGAGTGAGTTAGGACATTAGGACTCTTGACATTAGAAACTGGAGGAGTGTAGCTAAGAAGAGAGAAGTATGGCGAAATCATCTGAAGAAGGCCAGGACCTACAAAGGGCAGTAAAGCCAGTGATGATGATGATGATGACGATGATGATGATGATGATGATGATGATGATGATGATGATGATGATGATGATGATATACAGAGATAGGGCTGTCATCCCTTATAATAAATATATTAAGAACAGGTGATATCTATAGGTGAACGATTCCTTTGCTGCCAATGAATCAGTGTGAGTCAGGTTGCTGCTACTTTACTCAGTCAGGTCAGTTAAAAAAATCCAAATGCTTTGTTAATAATAACAGACACAGAGAGAACTTACGTTGGAATATATTTTACAGGAACTTCAACTCAACGCACGCAGCCCAAACTCAACTCGAGTTCTCAGCAAGGAAAGAGATGTCAATGTTAATCAGTAAGAAAAAGCATCCCCAACTCCCTCGCGTTTCTGATAATAACATTTTTTTTCTGTGTTGCTTTGGTGTCCATTTATTTGTCCCATTTGTTTGTCATAAATAACATTGTGGAAATATAGAAGTGGAAATACTCTCTACGAAAACACCAATTTTGTAGATTACACAAGTTCCTTTCTCATGAATATGGCTTAAGCGCAGAGCAATATAACTTCATTTTATTCACCATTATCACCACTCCAAAGAGTAGGCCCTAGACGTGTTTAGGAATCCATCACCTCCTTGGTCTACCAATATTTCTCTTCCCAGTAGGGCGATAACACAAGTACACGGATATCAGGGAGCGGTTCAAGTATTGACACCATCTCCTTCTGTGGTCTTCAACCTTCTGGTGCAACGATACAATGTTTAATTCGCGTCTAATGTCCCCGTTCCTTTTTCGACGGAGAGAACAACCTTGCCTCCCTCTTATAAATTTCGTTTTAACTGCCTGAATCCTCTGTAGTTTCCTTTTACCAACATTCCATGTCTCACTAGCATACAGAAATTTGGGGACAACCACAGTTTTGTAAAATTTCATTTAGGTATTCTTACGTATTTTATTTTTCAGGTAGGCCTACCTACGAATCGTTCCACAGATCCGTTTAAATTTCGTTTGCTTACTATCTCAATCAATATCGGTTCCACATAAGATATACTAAATTTTATTTATTTCTTAGGTAATTAGCCTATAATGTACACTTTTATATAATTGAACAACCAATTATATTGTTACTACTAATTGGGGTAACGTCAATTGATGTTTCTGACGATCGAATACTGAATATTGAAGTAGAAGGACGCGTCCGAGGTAAGTTCTAAACGATTCGGTATGCGTTCTCCATATAGGTACATGGAAACAGAGACCATATTTATATGTAGTATGATAATTTTACATACAATAAAACTTCATCTGGAGCCGACAGAATGCGGAGTGGTGTCGATTGTAGACAGTAATCAACTGGGACAAGTGCCAAGCAGAACAATTTTTCTTAATATACTTGATGAGCTCCGTTGTGTAAGTTCCCTGATTTATCCTTTCATTTCAGTTATTTTTTCTTCCCTTACTGCTTCTTTGTTATACTCTTGCATTTCCAAACTTTGTGCATTTTCTGCTATACGCGTTGCTTTAAAAATAATCCAGCTCTGATTTAGCACACTGAGTATACTCATTACGACTGAGGGAATTGAAGTTTTATGCACAGTTTGGATTTCTGCACTATTAAAAAAAAGAATCAAGTCTTTTCTCTCCTATAGTAAACTTGCAATAAAAAAAAAATATACACTTAATGCAATTTTACTACTTAAAGTTTGCTGTGTGTAGAGTCAACCGTTCATTCAAAAGAACGTACTCGCATTAACAAATGAATTTTTTAACGTTGAAAAGTTTTTCTCCTCATACGTCCTGCTTTGCATGTCGTATGTACTACGTAATATCTACGCAATACTGCAATGTTCATTCTAATTGCATATGTAATGTTGCAGAAAAAAGCATATGATAGCAGATACAGACATTATATAAGTAATTAGATAGAGTGCAGGGTTAAACTTTGTAAATTAGTTGATAAATAATATTGTGGAGAATGTTAGTTTTAAGTATTCCGTACTAGTAAAACAATTTGAAGTGCAGGGAGATGATGATTCAGGCTGCTTAGCCGCGTGTGTAGTGTGCGTGTCCGAGGGCACGTAATTATTTTACCGGATATTTATTTAAAAAACACGTTAACTTAGATATTTTTAAGATATAGGAATTTCTGAGATAGAACTTATATGTAACCAAAATTAGTGACAGCAAAGAAGGACTTTTGTAAATATTCGGCAAAAGTATCCAGACGTGACAAAATTAGAAATGAAGTCGTTAAGGACAGAATGAGAGTTAACAATTGAATGGTTGATTTTATCCAAACAAAAAATTACAATGGTATAGACACACGAAAAGAATGTCACAGGAAAGATTTCCAAGGAGAGTTACGGAATGGACCCCGCCAGAAAGAAGGAAAAGACCATCTATCACCTGGATAGAAGAAATTAAGACTATATTGAGGGAACTATATTGAGAAGATGTTTGGATGCAGAAGCAGCAGTGGAAGATGCGAATTGAATCACTTCTGTAATCTTTGGGTCCAAAAAATATGTAAAAATTTTCTGCCGGAATAAATAATAGGTTACAATATGTAAAAACTAATAATAAACAGACCTATCTGATGACAATAGTAATTCCAAAAATGTGTCATTTTTTTAAATACAAACGTTTTATAACCCATAAAATTGGTCGTAAAATATTTCAGGTTTTGGAAAGGAATTACTCTGCTTCAAAGCTTTCTCGGATAGAAAATTTTATCTGTAAGAAAATTCCAAGTAAGGGTTAATAAAGAACGAGTCAGATTACGATAAATCCCGTTTCACACATAAGACTTTGATGTACAAATCAGTCTCTATCTTATACAAAATCTTTACTATGATTTATTCTACAAAGTCTCTTAAAACGTTATTAAAACCCGAATTATATTTAGTTTAAATTAAATGTAGACGAAACTTCTTTATTTACATAAATTTAGACAAATAAGACAAATTAGTTTTGCACTAATCTGCATCGCTTTATGCCAACGTAAGATAATATTATATGATTCTAAATTTAACTCGTGCGTCCAAACTTCGATAGAAAACTGAAAAAGTTTGGTTGCTGTAACACTGTTCCGAAACGCTTAGGCATACAAATAACTAAATAAAAATGAAAATTTTTGGGAAAACGTTGTATACATTATAAGTAATCTACCCGCCAGATGTTTGATATGGGACTGATTCTAGCCGACACTGCAATTTGTAGTACAATAATTTTAATTCATTAGGTTAAGTTATATTCAGTTGTAGTTTGCTTAACATTCCTTAGAACATGTGAAACTATTGTAAATACAAATTTTAAAACGGAGATATTAAATTTAAAAGTAACGCTACTTATCTACACGAATACAATATTTTAAATTAAGCCTAACGAAAGTACAGTTAATGGAGTATTTATCAAACAGTATTTCATGTTTTGTTAGAGTACTTTACGGTTTTGTTATTTAAATACCGGTACCTTAGTCTGGTAGTAAATTATATTACCATACTGAAAGAAAAAAATACTACCATACTACCATTCTTTCAAAAGAATAAAACGCTTTTGCAAGATAGTTCAAGAGAACGCAACACTTATCTTTAATGCAGCTATATTGGGAGAACAAAAAATATAGCTATTATAATTACAACTATAAACAAAAATGAGCAATAAATAGAATCAAAGCAAAGTACTGTGAATTGCACTCAGAACTCAGATAGACAAGCACGAAATCTGCTTATAACAAATTTAATGAACTTCTGCATTTACAGTTTGGTTTAGAAATAATGAAATACTAAATATTCACTTCTGTACTATGACTGTGCTAAATGCAGTTTTGTGTATACTTTATTCTGCTGCAGTTATAATAATAATACTCTTACTTTTGATCTTACACTACACTTGTTTATCACAAAAACTAAATTTTGTTTAAAATTTTATATCTAAATATTTTTTGTGTGCGTACTCAGGAAGTCATTCGTTCAAAAAGGAAAATTTTGTATTAACGTTTGAATTTAATTCATATTCTATAAAACATCCTTTTCTGTATACTACATACATACGCCTACAGTTAACAAATTCATTTATCTCTCTCGCTTTACAAAGGATAGTGCACTGTTTATATCAAAGTAATGTTATGCATTAAGGAACCTATGCAATTCAGCGAGTTTATAAACCAGTACTTCAAGTCAGTATAGAAATGATCATTCTATTTATTGTAGTACATAAAAACGTTTATATTTTTTACCCCTTCAGAGTTTTTTAAACTTAATCTATAAGAAAAGCAGCTCATTAGAGTATATTACGAGTACACTTACAAAAAATGCATGATTTAATTCTATAAAAAAATAAAAATTTAATAAGATTAACTTTTCTTCTTGTGACTACAGACTGATATTAAGTGCCTTAAAACATTATGTTATTTCTTTCATCTGTAACTGCCGATCAGAATTTCATACAGTGGGAATATATCCTTGTGTTGTTTTACTTATATTTCTCATTATTCACTTAATTATTTTGATTGTCAATATTGTTATGAGATTGCGTACATCGGGTGCATAATGGGTTTTAAATACTCTAATTTTACGTCTTGTTACTTGAATTAGCAGTCTCCAACTTTTATCTACTTCGTGCTTGCTTACTGAACTGCTACTTGTCATGCTGCAGACGTAACCTTTCAGTGTCGCCATAATTATCAAATTCTAAACAACAAGCCACGGCGAAGCATGACAGGTAACAGCTTAGAAAGTAAGCATGATTAGCATAAAGATATTGAAACCTAATTTTACCAAAAAAACAGATGCATATAATATATTTGTGGAAAGTAAGTATCTACAACGTATGTAGTTATGAAAATTTAATATATTTAATTATTGGTTTTATGTCCCCTTAATCTTTTTTGTTTCCACATCACTAATGACATAAGTATTATTGTTATTGTTTTTTATAACAACATATGGTCTATTATACAGTAATAATAGCTTTTTTGCTATTCCTTCCTTAGAACTTGGCAATTCGCGGTTTTTTAACAATACTTTGTCTCCAATCTTGTACTGGATCATTTTCTGCTGAATTATTTTGTATTTTTTCCTTCTTTTCTCCACTTGTTCATTCAGTTTGCTGTGGAATCTCACGTTGTCGAACTGGTAAGCTGGGTTGTTTGGGAAGTTGATTATTTCACTAATTTCTCGGGGTGGTAGTCTTTCATGCATTATGGTATATGGAGTATCTTGTATTGCTTCATGGTAAGCTAAGTTGATAAAGCTTTCTGTTTGTGTAATGTAGTCACTCCACTTCTGGTGTTTATCAAAACAATATGTCCTGAGTATACGGCCGACCTCCCTCAGTACTCTTTCCGCCGGGTTGCTATTTGGGTGATAGACAGATGTTTTATATGTCTTGACACCTAAGTCTAACAAAGTCTCCTTCCAAACCCTTCCTCGAAACTGAGTTCCGTGATCGGTAATAATTGATCTTGGAGCTCCTAACTCTGGTATGTATTGTTGGATCACTATTTGCAGAATCTTTTTTGTAGTTGCCCGATTAATGGGGTATAGTTTTGTAAATTTGGAGTAATGGTCGAACATGATTATAATAAATTTATACTGTTTTCTCCCTCCACTACGAGGTAACGGTCCACACACATCTAAAAATACTCTCTCTAATTTACCAGTTGATGTAATAGGTTGCATAATTCCTTCTGTTTTTTCGTTATTGCATTTTGCCAATTGACAGATGTGACACTGCCGAATACATTCTCTAACTCTCCTGTTGATATTCTTAATGTAAGTGTGTTCCTCAAGTGCCTTCATTACTTTTAATGCACCCATATGCCCATATCGACTATGGTAGTCCAGTAATAATTCTGTTTCTAACGCTTTAGGTATCACCATCTTCCATGATCCTTGGGCATTATTTGGTTTGTAAAATAATATGTCTTCATGTAGACAGTAATATGCAGTGATTTTTTCATCCTGTTGGATCAGTCTTTGTCTAAAATTGTTGATTTTTGTATCCTCTGTTTGTTGTTGTGAAATTGATTTCATGATGTTTTCCAAATCTGATTTGTTTTTTATTATAGTATATACCTTGATGATTGTTTCTTTTTCCCCTTCAAACGTTTGTTGTTCTATGTTAATCCGGGACAATATATCTGCAGCAATATTCTGGTTTCCTGGAACGTACTCCCAATTTATATGGTACTTCTGTAGTGCGAGTATCCACCTTGCCAATCTCCCATGGTTAATCTTGCAATTTTTTAGGAAAGATATTGACTTATGATGCCTCCTCACAGTTATCGGGTATCCAAGAATATAGGTTCTGAATTTCCCACAAGCGAATACAACGCTTAGTAACTCCTTTTCCGTTACACTATAATTGCGTTCACATCCATTAAGTATTCTGCTGGCAAAACTCACTACCTGATGTTCTCCCTCGCTATCTTCTTGATATAATACAGATGCTAAACTTATATCACTGGCATCGCAGTTCATAAAGAAAGGTGGATTGAAATTAGGATATTTTAATATAACTGAACTTAGGAAATTATGCTTGATCATTTGGAGTAAATTGTCTTGTTCCTGTCCCCAGGACCATTTGTTCTTAGAGGATAATTGTGGAGAAAACTTTGCTGTCATTTCAGAATAATTTCTCTGAAACTTCCTATAATAATTGCAAAGTCCCAGAAATGATTGAAGTTGCTTTTTATTTTTAGGACTTGGGAACTTCTGGATTGCTTCAATCTTTTCATTGGATGGTGTTATTCCTTGTCTTGTTAAGATAAAATCCAGGAACTGGACTTCACTGGCGATAAGCTTGGATTTTTGAAGTTTTAGGGTAACGTTATTGTCTGATAGTTTTTGTAATACTTGTCCTACTCTGTTACAATGGTCTTCCCAATTCACTGAAGTAATCAACAAGTCATCAACATAGACTGTGGTATATGGAATAGTATCTGGACCCAACACCTGGTCCATACATCTTACGAATACAGCTACTGAGTTTACCAGTCCAAACGGCAGTCTCTTGAACTGGTAGTTCCTCCCTTCGAAAATAAAGGCGACGTACTTTCGACTATCTGGGTGTAACTCCACCTGCCAATACCCACAAACAGTATCCCAGGTGCTGATAAATTGTATGCCATTAAATTTTTTCAGTATCTCCTCAATCTCTCCGGGAGATGTTCTGTCATTAACTATGATCTTATTAATCTCTCTAGCATCCAAACAGAGTCGTACTTTGCCATCTTTCTTGGGAACGGCTATTAACGGACTGGTATATGGGGAACAGCTGTACTCAATAATATCTTCTGCTATCATTTTGTCTAGTTCAGTCCTCACTGCTTCTCTTAATGCATAAGCAACGGGGTATAATTTCTTATTAAAATCTACAGGCTCCTTGAATTGTAGTGTAAATTGATAATCTTTTACTTTGCCAGGTATATCAGAGAAAACATAGCGGTATTTATTATATATTGATATTAACTTTTCTATTTGTTGTGTAGTTAAATTACATTCATTTTGTTCTGACCGAAATTGTCGGATCTCTTCTAATTTTTCCAACCATAAACTGTCTTCACTCCCAAAGTATTCCCTTCTTACATTCCATGACTCATCTTGATTATTATTGAATTTTCTTATACTATTGCATGAAGGTACATTTTTATTTTCTACTAATTTTGCTGTCCATTCTATATTATCCACTTTTAACGACACTATGGCCTGTCTCATGTCAATTATTGCTGAATATTTTCTCAAAATATCACAGCCTATTAGTAGATTAAATGGTAGATTACTAGCTATTAGAAAAATCATAGGTATAGCTACATTTCTGCTGGTCACTGTTAATGATACCTGTTTCCTTATTGACTTGTTTTGCCTTCCGGTGGCTCCGATTAAAATTATATTTTGAATTGGTAAAGTTGGTAAGATGGCCTTACTATATTTTTGAATTTTGATGTATTCATTGTTGTCGATTAACGACACGTTTGCGCCCGTATCTATCATGAATCTTGTCTCTAGTCCATTCACTTGGGCGATGATATAAACGATCTCATTATTCGAACTATTGTGCGTTATCGTGTCTTCGTTAAGTAGTTCTTCTCTCACATTTTTTAAGAAGTGATTGTGCACTATCGTCATTGTATCGTCAGTCGTTTTGTCTCGTCCTAGTAAGTACCCAAATTGTCGGTTCAGTGATGGGACCTGATGGATTTTCACTGCCGCGGTCCGTTTAAATCAGGGCTGATCTCCTCAGTCCTGTTGTCTGATTGATTGGGTCTGTCTCTACTCTGTGACTCTTGTACCTCAATGGCGTTATTATCGAACGTCACTGAGTTTCGGTTATTCCTGTTGTCGTCGCAGCTCCTACTTCGCCGATGTTCATCACGGTAGTGCTGGTTACTCTCCTCCTGAAAACTTCTCCCACGGGCCCCATTATAAGTTGCTCGTCCCTGGTACGAACGTCTTCCCACATCTCTATCGTCAATGCTTACATAATTCACTTGTCTTCGATATGTTTGGTTTTGATTGTTATTATTGCAGTTATTATTATGCCTGTATCAGTTATCGTAGTTGTTGTTATAACCTCGGTTGTTCTGGTAATGGTGGTCTCTGTCATTGGCACGCTGGTATCCATTATTGTTATTATTTGTAGGAGAGTTACGGTAATAGTGGTTGTTGTTATTGTTGTTATTATTTGCCGCATTATTTCGTGGATAGTTGTTAGTATTATTGTGGTTTTGGTAACCTCGTTGATAGTGGTTACCGTTGTTGTTGTAACTATTTTTTGGTCTTTGCCCGTTGTTTTCATATTGGGCGTCGCGGCGACCATTATTTCTATTTATTTCATCGTTCCTTCGTCTGTACTGGAGGAAGTTCTTCTCTTGTTCCACCTCCGCTAATAATGTTGACATCTCCTCGATGGTTTGTATGCGTCCGTTTATTCGGCCTCTTGTAATTTCTCCACCATAGTGGTAAGCTAATAGCCTCACTAAGCATTCGGTAGGAATTGCAGGCTCTAAATGTCTGGCTATGTTTATTTTTCCAAGAAAATATGCGGTTGGAGTTTGCTTGTCGTGCAGGTCATATCGGCCCAATCCTATGTCACTTCTTATCATATGTTGCGTGGCATCAGACCAATACTTAGCTTTGAATTGTTTTTTAAATTCTTGGAAGTTTTATATACTCGGCCGCATCGCCGTCCACCAATTGTCATAGACCTTTCGGAACATTTCGTCCAGCATACTCCTAATCACAAACCATCTGTCTTCTCCGGTTTTGGCTATTTTCTCTTCTACTCGTTCTAAGAATAGCATGGGGTTTCTTCTATAATTTTGGAAGTCGATAACTTCTCGATTTTCCTCGCATGTTGTATGGGCACCGGTACATTGTCTGTTTTTTAGGGAAATAATTTCATCTCTATGGGCAGTTGTTTGGTCTTGTACTCGATTAAGACTGGTACTCATACCTTCTAACATTTCTCCCATCACTGCTTGGTTGGTTCTTATATTTTCAACTCGTCCATTCGTTTCTTCCCGGACGCTCAGTATCTCTTGGTTCATCCGCTCACACTTTTCCTTGGTTTCAGATTCTACCCTTTTAATTTCAGTCACCGGTTCTTCCAGCTTCTTGTCCCATTCTTCCTGCAATTGCCGGTTATTAATTTCCATCTTGTTATTCCACTCCTCTTTTAATGACTCTTTGTGTTCATCCAATTTTTTCATGGTCTCTTGGTAATTTCCTTTCAATTCTTCCCTCAATGCTTTATTATTTGCGTCTATTTTCTCCTCCATTTTCTTGCTATTCTCTTTCAATTCCCCCATTTTTTCTTCAATTTTCTTATTAGTCTCTTCCAATTTCCGGCTCAATTCCATCTTCGTCTGTTTATTATCTTCCTTCAATTTTTCTAAGTTCTTATTACTGTTCTCCCTTAATTCTTCCTTCAATTTTTCTAAGTTCTTATTACTGTTCTCACTTAATTCTTCCTTCAATTCTTCCATAGACTGTTTATTGTCCGTTTTTAATTCCTCCATTTTCTTACTGAAATCTTCATGACTCTGTTTTAAGTATTCCATAATGCTCTTCATGTCAACGCTCTCTGTGACTTTGTCCGGTTCTTGTCTATCTCCTTGGTCCTCTCTTATTATTACTTCTACTTCCTCGACCGGTGTTGCTTCTTTGTCTTCCATGTTTAATTCGTCTACTTTCTTGGTTTCGACCGCTCGTTTTCGCGATGTTTCTCGCTTCCTCATTTTGTTTACTTTTGTTTGTTTGTCTATAAATTATAATTTAATTTATATTAAATTAAACGCCTCACACGTTGGTTCGCCAATTTATAACACTTATTTGTGTTACTTAAATGTTATGTAGATGTTATGTTGTGTGAACTTAAATTACATACGCCGCCCGTTGGAAGCGTCAATTTGTAACAAATAAATAATGTGTCTCTTTTACTTTCTGCCCCACTGAAGGGTTCGTCGATCTGTAACAAATATATAAATGTAGCGACTTATTTCGCCTCGCACTGGAGTCGTCAATTTGTAATTATTAATACGTTATGTTGAACGGCGAATGGTTTTGTAATCTGCCGCTCGCTCCCACTATACGTACCGTTTCCGTGACGTCACTCACCGTTGCCAACCGTCGTGGTTTCCGCTGTACTCTGTGAACTTATTTTCTAAATGGAACAGCAATAATAACGACGCAAATATAACATCAAACATATATCCTTATAGAAATCCTTTATTCAGAAAAGCACTGGTTAATTGTTTCTTAAATCTGATTATGATAATCACAATTGTGGCGCAAATTATACGTCTTCTTTTTACCAGTTGGTACAGTAGTAGCAGATATTATTCGGTATTTAGTCAGACCAAAAGAATGCTTTGGTTATTGTTCTAATAAAAATAAAATATCTCAGGGCGTATCTGGTTCGGGGATTACATTTAAACAAAATATTATTCTATAAATCAAAATACAAGTTTTACAGTTCAAGGATATTACAAAGTTAGAGTGTAATGTGCACACAGGCAGTCGGATCGTGATTACTAGTTATTATAGGTTATGTCCAGTTTAGGTGTTTAATAATTATTATCCAAATCAAAGGTTCTTGTGGTGTTTGAAAAGGTGTCAATCTCAAATCGTGTTATTAGTGAGTGTTCTTAGTGTTGGTGTGATATGGTGTCTGTAGTTTTAGTTGATTAATTCTTAAAAAGTCGTGTATACAAAAGTGGGTGTTGATACACAATATAATAAAATGTCAAAGTCACCAAATCCTCTTCTTTGTATGGTTCGTGGTCGAAGATAGGGCCCACGTTCGCTTCAGTCCTTCTCCCTGGTTCTTGATTCTTCTATTTCATATACTGGATGTTCCTCACTTGGTGTAATAGTTCGTGTTATGTATCTCTATCTGTATCAATATGTCTGTAACGTGTTTTCACAGTTTATTTTTAATTATGTTAGACTTTTTACAAACGCGTCTGTACGCTATGATCGTTGTCAAAGAAGTCTCATTTTATTTATCCGAAATTTCTGGTTGCTAAGGGTAAACTTGGAATCTGGTTGGTTGATTCGGATATACATTGTCACATACTTTCATTATTTCAAAATCTAAATTTGTTCAAAACCTTTAAATTAGTATAACTTTTCTGTACTGATTGGGAATTTAAAACTATTAGCAGCATTATTTTGATCTTTACATTTATGACATATAGACACTAAACATGCCTACTTTTACTTAAGAACTACAGGTATTACAATTTTGTTAGTTGAATTTTTCTTAAATAACTTGAGATGTATTATTTTGTTTCTAGATTCGTTGTGTACACTATTAACTATAAATCTATTTATCCTTCCACATTTGTTTTACAAAATCCCTAACATTATTATCTAAAATTTACAAAAGTTGGTTTTACCTGGCCTATGTACTGGTGTTATTTTCATCACCATGTTTAAAACCTTTAACAGTTAAATTAACTTTTAACAACCATAAAAACTCTTTAACATATAACACTATCTTAACAAAACAAAAAGATATACTATCCTATTAGTTTAATTTCGTGCCCACATGGCTATGATTCTACTGAACCTTTGAACAAATAAACTGTTTTTTACTTAATCTATACAATTGTTTAACACTTAGCAATAACATCTTTTTATAGTCTACTTTGCTTTGCCAATCAATTGATCACTGTTTAACACCAGTTCTATGGTGATATATTTGTTAACATAAAAACAAAATTAACATCAGTTAATTGATATTCTCTTAAAACAACTGCTTCACCTGCTACATACAAAAAACAACATAAATACCATGATAATAAAACAACGTGATAAAACATAATAACATGCACATTTTTATAAAATAAATTATGCACTAATTAATTAGTCTTCTCTCAGTTAATTCATTAATTATTCTAAAACTGTCTATGTTATGTTTCACATTACTTGTCACTATGTTTATCGTTTACCCTTTTCACTGAACACTTAATAGTTTGTATTATTGGTTTTTATAGGTTTTTACATTTTATTGTCATTAAAAGAACTTCACTCTTGTTATCAAATGTTACTGTGGACAAGTTATTATTTGTTGTTTTCTGGACAATCTTATGATCACTATCTGTTACAATTAGTTGTATGGTTCATGTATCTACAATAAGGTTTGTTATATTTTCATTACATCATTTAAATTAATCACTTACTAATATTTCTTTTTACATATTATTACATGTTTGGGCCTATTATCCCTCAATTTGTATTTTGATTATCTTGATATTATGATACATTGAATGAAACCATTTGTTTCTTTATAGTACTGGTTCATAAGCCGTCTGTCTTTATAATTATTTATTTTGTCATTATTGAAAGTTCATGTCATAATCGGGGTTGAATGTATTTTGCATCACTTTGCCTAAATCATTAATTTGGGTACGGTCAGTTGTATTACTAGTCAGTCTAAAATGGTTAGTCGTTCCTCTTCACTTTCATCTTGGAAGATATTGTTCTTCTTGTTTAGCTTCTTATCCAAAGTCTTCATTAAATCAAGTACGATATTAAGTTGTTCCGAATGTAATGTTACATACTACCCTGCCACCAAATTTGATCATTTTAATAAAATATTGTTTTTGTTGAAATTATCAATTATCTTGTCTTTCATATTATCATTTGTTATTCTTTTTATGATCTGGTATACTTGTCTTTAATTATAAGTGTTCCATCCCTGGAACATGTTAATTCCCTAACAAATTAATCACCATATATTTTGGAATCAGTCGGGGTGCTCTCTTGACCTAATACCCCGCTGTCCTTATAATACATAATACATCAATAATATCGATTGCTGGAGCTATCTCGTCAGTCAATCACATTTAATAATCACTAGTCTATTCACGACTAAATCAAATAAAAATAATATAATAATATATTCTTGGGATGGTTCACTCAGTTAAACTTCTCACATCTAAGTATTTCTTTCCATTGATTCTTTCAGGTATTTATTTCCTTGTGGCGATATTAATAACATTTTTTATTTTCAATTGGTACTGTCTTCTTTCCTTCTTTATCAGTACTCCTTAATCTTCATTTTTCATTCACTTAAAACATAACAAGTATTTGCATCTTTAGTTGTTGTTAAATCTCTCAAAATCATGATAGGTTATTTGTAGTAAATTCGTTTCTAGTCTTGTCTTATTTTCATCGTCGATTGTCTACATTTGTCCTTTCTTATTCGTTTTATAGCACTATGGTTTCTTCTGGTTTATGGATGTTGCATCTTTCTTTTATATTCCAATAATAAGTTCATAATTATATTTAATAAGAGGTGCTTATTTTGTTTAGAATTTGGAAACTTATTCCCAGTTGTTTATCCGCTTGATTCATAATAACATTATCAAACTGTACTGTAAGTTGTCCTTACTATTTATTTGAATTCTGAGATATTCAATTTTGTTTATTTGGCTTCATTTAAAATTATATTCTGGATTATCAAAGTTGGTAAGATGAGCTTACTATATTCTTTGAATTTTGAGGTATTATAATAACAAATTCTTCAGTTCCATATTTATTCTCATAAATAATTAGTTGTAAGTTGATCTTACTATTTTTTTAGAATTTTGTGGTATTATAATAATAAATTCTTCAGTTCCATATTAATTCTCATAAATAATTAGTTGTAAGTTAATCTTACTATTTTTTTAGAATTTTGTGGTATTATAATAATAAATTCTTCAGTTCCATATTAATTCTCATAAATAATTAGTTGTAAGTTGATCTTACTTTTTTTTTAGAATTTTGTGGTATATTCAACTTTGTTTATTAGGTTCATAATACATTTTTAAGGAAACTTGGTTGTATGTCCCCTTAATCTTTTTTGTTTCCACATCACTAACGACATAAGTATTATTGTTATTGTTTTTTATAACAACATATGGTCCATTATACAGTAATAATAGCTTTTTTGCTATTCCTTCCTTAGAACTTGGCAATTCGCGGTTTTTTAACAATACTTTGTCTCCAATCTTGTACTGGATCATTTTCTGCTGAATTATTTTGTATTTTTTCCTTCTTTTCTCCACTTGTTCATTCAGTTTGCTGTGGAATCTCACGTTGTCGAACTGGTAAGCTGCGGTTGTTTGGGAAGTTGATTATTTCACTAATTTCTCGGGGTGGTAGTCTTTCATGCATTATGGTATATGGACTATCTTGTATTGCTTCATGGTAAGCTAAGTTGATAAAGCTTTCTGTTTGTGTAATGTAGTCACTCCACTTCTGGTGTGTATCAAAACAATATGTCCTGAGTATACGGCCGACCTCCCTCAGTACTCTTTCCGCCGGGTTGCTATTTGGGTGATAGACAGATGTTTTATATGTCTTGACACCTAAGTCTAACAAAGTCTCCTTCCATACCCTTCCTCGAAACTGAGTTCCGTGATCGGTAATAATTGATCTTGAGCTCCTAACTCTGGTATGCATTGTTGGATCACTATTTGCAGAATCATTTTTGTAGTTGCCCGATTAATGGGGTATAGTTTTGTAAATTTGGAGTAATGGTCGAACATGATTATAATAAATTTATACTGTTTTCTCCCTCCACTACGAGGTAACGGTCCACACACATCTAAAAATACTCTCTCTAATTTACCAGTTGATGTAATAGGTTGCATAATTCCTTCTGTTTTTTCGTTATTGCATTTTGCCAATTGACAGATGTGACACTGCCGAATACATTCTCTAACTCTCCTGTTGATATTCTTAATGTAAGTGTGTTCCTCAAGTGCCTTCATTACTTTTAATGCACCCATATGCCCATATCGACTATGGTAGTCCAGTAATAATTCTGTTTCTAACGCTTTAGGTATCACCACCTTCCATGATCCTTGGGCATTATTTGGTTTGTAAAATAATATGTCTTCATGTAGAGAGTAATATGCAGTGATTTTTTCATCCTGTTGGATCAGTCTTTGTCTAAAATTGTTGATTTTTGTATCCTCTGTTTGTTGTTGTGAAATTGATTTCATGATGTTTTCCAAATCTGATTTGTTTTTTATTATAGTATATACCTTGATGATTGTTTCTTTTTCCCCTTCAAACGTTTGTTGTTCTATGTTAATCCGGGACAATATATCTGCAGCAATATTCTGTTTTCCTGGAACGTACTCCCAATTTATATGGTACTTCTGTAGTGCGAGTATCCACCTTGCCAATCTCCCATGGTTAATCTTGCAATTTTTTAGGAAAGATATTGACTTGTGATGGCTCCTCACAGTTGTCGGGTATCCAAGAATATAGGTTCTGAATTTCCCACAAGCGAATACAACGCTTAGTAACTCCTTTTCCGTTACACTATAATTGCGTTCACATCCATTAAGTATTCTGCTGGCAAAACTCACCACGTGATGTTCTCCCTCGCTATCTTCTTGATATAATACAGATCCTAAACTTATATCACTGGCATCGCAGTTCATAAAGAAAGGTGGATTGAAATTAGGATGTTTTAATATAACTGAACTTAGGAAATTATGCTTGATCATTTGGAGTAAATTGTCTTGTTCCTGTCCCCAGGACCATTTGTTCTTAGAGGATAATTGTGGAGAAAACTTTGCTGTCATTTCAGAATAATTTCTCTGAAATTTCCTATAATAATTGCAAAGTCCCAGAAATGATTGAAGTTGCTTTTTATTTTTAGGACTTGGGAACTTCTGGATTGCTTCAATCTTTTCATTGGATGGTGTTATTCTTTGTCTTGTTAAGTTAAAACCCAGGAACTGGACTTCACTGGCGATAAGCTTGGATTTTTGAAGTTTTAGGGTAACGTTATTGTCTGATAGTTTTTGTAATACTTGTCCTAGTCTGTTACAATGGTCTTCCCAATTCACTGAAGTAATCAACAAGTCATCAACATAGACTGTGGTATATGAAATAGTATCTGGACCCAACACCTGGTCCATACATCTTACGAATACAGCTACTGAGTTTACCAGTCCAAACGGCAGTCTCTTGAACTGGTAGTTCCTCCCTTCGAAAATAAAGGCGACGTACTTTCGACTATCTGGGTGTAACTCCACCTGCCAATACCCACAAACAGTATCCCAGGTGCTGATAAATTGTATGCCATTAAATTTTTTCAATATCTCCTCAATCTCTCCGGGAGATGTTCTGTCATTAACTATGATCTTATTAATCTCTCTAGCATCCAAACAGAGTCGTACTTTGCCATCTTTCTTGGGAACGGCTACTAACGGACTGGTATATGGGGAACAGCTGTACTCAATAATATCTTCTGCTATCATTTTGTCTAGTTCAGTCCTCACTGCTTCTTTTAATGCATAAGCAACGGGATATGATTTCTTATTAAAATTTACAGGCTCCTTGAATTGCAGTGTAAATTGATAATCTTTTACTTTGCCAGGTATATCAGAGAAAACATAGCGGTATTTATTATATATTGATATTAACTTTTCTATTTGTTGTGTAGTTAAATTACATTCATTTTGTTCTGACCGAAATTGTCGGATCTCTTCTAATTTTTCCAACCATAAACTGTCTTCACTCCCAAAGTATTCCCTTCTTACATTCCATGACTCATCTTGATTATTATTGAATTTTCTTATACTATTGCATGAAGGTACATTTTTATTTTCTACTAATTTTGCTGTCCATTCTCTATTATCCACTTTTAACGACACTATGGCCTGTCTCATGTCAATTATTGCTGAATATTTTCTCAAAATATCACAGCCTATTAGTAGATTAAATGGTAGATTACTAGCTATTAGAAAAATCATAGGTATAGCTACATTTCTGCTGGTCACTGTTAATGATACCTGTTTCCTTATTGACTTGTTTTGCCTTCCGGTGGCTCCGATTAAAATTATATTTTGAATTGGTAAAGTTGGTAAGATGGCCTTACTATATTTTTGAATTTTGATGTATTCATTGTTGTCGATTAACGACACGTTTGCGCCCGTATCTATCATGAATCTTGTCTCTAGTCCATTCACTTGGGCGATGATATAAACGATCTCATTATTCGAACTATTGTGCGTTATCGTGTCTTCGTTCAGTAGTTCTTCTCTCACATTTTTTAAGAAGTGATTGTGCACTATCGTCATTGTATCGTCAGTCGTTTTGTCTCGTCCTAGTAAGTACCCAAATTGTCGGTTCAGTGATGGGACCTGATGGATTTTCACTGCCGCGGTCCGTTTAAATCAGGGCTGATCTCTTCATTCCTGTTGTCTGATTGATTGCGTCTGTCTCTACTCTGTGACTCTTGTACCTCAACGGCGTTATTATCGAACGTCACTGAGTTTCGGTTATTCCTGTTGTCGTCGCAGCTCCTACTTCGCCGATGTTCATCACGGTAGTGCTGGTTACTCTCCTCCTGAAAACTTCTCCCACGGTTCCCATTATAAGTTGCTCGTCCCTGGTACGAACGTCTTCCCACATCTCTATCGTCAATGCTTACATAATTCACTTGTCTTCGATATGTTTTGGTTTTGATTGTTATTATTGCAGTTATTACTATGCCTGTATCGGTTATCGTAGTTGTTGTTATAACCTCGGTTGTTCTGGTAATGGTGGTCTCTGTCATTGGCACGCTGGTATCCATTATTGTTATTATTTGTAGGAGAGTTACGGTAATAGTGGTTGTTGTTATTGTTGTTATTATTTGCCGCATTATTTCGTGGACAGTTGTTAGTATTATTGTGGTTTTGGTAACCGCGTTGATAGTGGTTACCGTTGTTGTTGTAACTATTGTTCGGTCTTTGCCCGTTGTTTTCATATTGGGCGTCGCGGCGACCATTATTTCTATTTATTTCATCGTTCCTTCGTCTGTACTGGAGGAAGTTCTTCTCTTGTTCCACCTCCGCTAATAATGTTGACATCTCCTCGATGGTTTGTATGCGTCCGTTTATTCGGCCTCTTGTAATTTCTCCACCATAGTGGTAAGCTAATAGCCTCACTAAGCATTCGGTAGGAATTGCAGGCTCTAAATGTCTGGCTATGTTTATTTTTCCAAGAAAATATGCGGTTGGAGTTTGCTTGCCGTGCAGGTCATATCGGCCCAATCCTATGTCACTTCTTATTATATGTTGCGTGGCATCAGACCAATACTTAGCTTTGAATTGTTTTTTAAATTCTTGGAAGTTTTATATACTCGACCGCATCGCCGTCCACCAATTGTCATAGACCTTTCGGAACATTTCGTCCAGCATACTCCTAATCACAAACCATCTGTCTTCTCCGGTTTTGGCTATTTTCTCTTCTACTCGTTCTAAGAATAGCATGGGGTTTCTTCTATAATTTTGGAAGTCGATAACTTCTCGATTTTCCTCGCATGTTGTATGGGCACCGGTACATTGTCTGTTTTTTAGGGAAATAATTTCATCTCTATGGGCAGTTGTTTGGTCTTGTACTCGATTAAGACTGGTACTCATACCTTCTAACATTTCTCCCATCACTGCTTGGTTGGTTCTTATATTTTCAACTCGTCCATTCGTTTCTTCCTGGACGCTCAGTATCTCTTGGTTCATCCGCTCACACTTTTCCTTGGTTTCAGATTCTACCCTTTTAATTTCAGTCACCGGTTCTTCCAGCTTCTTGTCCCATTCTTCCTGCAATTGCCGGTTATTAATTTCCATCTTGTTATTCCACTCCTCTTTTAATGACTCTTTGTGTTCATCCAATTTTTTCATGGTCTCTTGGTAATTTCCTTTCAAATCTTCCCTCAATGCTTTATTATTTGCGTCTATTTTCTCCTCCATTTTCTTGCTATTCTCTTTCAATTCCCCCATTTTTTCTTCAATTTTCTTATTAGTCTCTTCTAATTTCCGGCTCAATTCCTCCTTCGTCTGTTTATTATCTTCCTTCAATTTTTCTAAGTTCTTATTACTGTTCTCACTTAATTCTTCCTTCAATTCTTCCATAGACTGTTTATTGTCCGTTTTTAATTCCTCCATTTTCTTACTGAAATCTTCATGACTCTGTTTTAAGTATTCCATAATGCCCTTCATGTCAACGCTCTCTGTGAATTTGTCCGGTTCTTGTCTATCTCCTCGGTCCTCTCCTATTATTACTTCTACTTCCTCGACCGGTGTTGCTTCTTTGTCTTCCATGTTTAATTCGTCTACTTTCTTGGTTTCGACCGCTTGTTTTCGCGATGTTTCTCGCTTCCTCATTTTGTTTACTTTTGTTTGTTTGTCTATAAATTATAATTTAATTTATATTAAATTAAACGCCTCACACGTTGGTTCGCCAATTTATAACACGTATTTGTGTTACTTAAATGTTATGTAGATGTTATGTTGTGTGAACTTAAATTACATACGCCGCCCGTTGGAAGCGTCAATTTGTAACAAATAAGTAATGTGTCTCTTTTACTTTCTGCCCCACTGAAGGATTCGTCGATCTGTAACAAATATATAAATGTAGCGACTTATTTCGCCTCGCACTGGAGTCGTCAATTTGTAATTATTAATACGTTATGTTGAACGGCGAATGGTTTTGTAATCTGCCGCTCGCTCCCACTATACGTACCGTTTCCGTGACGTCACTCACCGTTGCCAACCGTCGTGGTTTCCGCTGTACTCTGTGAACTTATTTTCTAAATGGAACAGCAATAATAACGACGCAAATATAACATCAAACATATATCCTTATAGAAATCCTTTATTCAGAAAAGCACTGGTTAATTGTTTCTTAAATCTGATTATGATAATCACAATTGTGGCGCAAATTATACGTCTTCTTTTTACCAGTTGGTACAGTAGTAGCAGATATTATTCAGTATTTAGTCAGACCAAAAGAATGCTTTGGTTATTGTTCTAATAAAAATAAAATATCTCAGGGCGTATCTGGTTCGGGGATTACATTTAAACAAAATATTATTCTATAAATCAAAATACAAGTTTTACAGTTCAAGGATATTACAAAGTTAGAGTGTAATGTGCACACAGGCAGTCGGATCGTGATTACTAGTTATTATAGGTTATGTCCAGTTTAGGTGTTTAATAATTATTATCCAAATCAAAGGTTCTTGTGGTGTTTGAAAAGGTGTCAATCTCAAATCGTGTTATTAGTGAGTGTTCTTAGTGTTGGTGTGATATGGTGTCTGTAGTTTTAGTTGATTAATTCTTAAAAAGTCGTGTATACAAAAGTGGGTGTTGATACACAATATAATAAAATGTCAAAGTCACCAAATCCTCTTCTTTGTATGGTTCGTGGTCGAAGATAGGGCCCACGTTCGCTTCAGTCCTTCTCCCTGGTTCTTGATTCTTCTATTTCATATACTGGATGTTCCTCACTTGGTGTAATAGTTCGTGTTATGTATCTCTA
Organism: Magicicada septendecula; assembly: GCA_034769895.1. Lineage (NCBI taxonomy): Eukaryota > Metazoa > Arthropoda > Insecta > Hemiptera > Cicadidae > Magicicada > Magicicada septendecula. The sequence goes on along the minus strand of CM068375.1, from coordinate 333,116,235 downwards.
TCTGTATCAATATGTCTGTAACGTGTTTTCACAGTTTATTTTTAATTATGTTAGCCGTTTTACAAACGCGTCTGTACGCTATGATCGTTGTCAAAGAAGTCTCATTTTATTTATCCGAAATTTCTGGTTGCTAAGGGTAAACTTGGAATCTGGTTGGTTGATTCGGATATACATTGTCACATACTTTCATTATTTCAAAATCTAAATTTGTTCAAAACCTTTAAATTAGTATAACTTTTCTGTACTGATTGGGAATTTAAAACTATTAGCAGCATTATTTTGATCTTTACATTTGTGACATATAGACACTAAACATGCCTACTTTTGAATTTTTCTTAAATAACTTGAGATGTATTATTTTGTTTCTAGATTCGTTGTGTACACTATTAACTATAAATCTATTTATCCTTCCACATTTGTTTTACAAAATCCCTAACATTATTATCTAAAATTTACAAAAGTTGGTTTTACCTGGCCTATGTACTGGTGTTATTTTCATCACCATGTTTAAAACCTTTAACAGTTAAATTAACTTTTAACAACCATAAAAACTCTTTAACATATAACACTATCTTAACAAAACAAAAAGATATACTATCCTATTAGTTTAATTTCGTGCCCACATGGCTATGATTCTACTGAACCTTTGAACAAATAAACTGTTTTTTACTTAATCTATACAATTGTTTAACACTTAGCAATAACATCTTTTTATAGTCTACTTTGCTTTGCCAATCAATTGATCACTGTTTAACACCAGTTCTATGGTGATATATTTGTTATATATTTTTATATATTTATATATTTTTAAAATAAATTATGCACTAATTAATTAGTCTTCTCTCAGTTAATTCATTAATTATTCTAAAACTGTCTATGTTATGTTTCACATTACTTGTCACTATGTTTATCGTTTAGCCTTTTCACTGAACACTTAATAGTTTGTATTATTGGTTTTTATAGGTTTTTACATTTTATTGTCATGAAAAGAACTTCACTCTTGTTATCAAATGTTACTGTGGACAAGTTATTATTTGTTGTTTTCTGGACAATCTTATGATCACTATCTGTTACAATTAGTTGTATGGTTCATGTATCTACAATAAGGTTTGTTATATTTTCATTACATCATTTAAATTAATCACTTACTAATATTTCTTTTTACATATTATTACATGTTTGGGCCTATTATCCCTCAATTTGTATTTTGATTATCTTGATATTATGATACATTGAATGAAACCATTTGTTTCTTTATAGTACTGGTTGATAAGCCGTCTGTCTTTATAATTATTTATTTTATCATTATTGAAAGTTCATGTCATAATCGGGGTTGAATGTATTTTGCATCACTTTGCCTAAATCATTAATTTGGGTACGGTGAGTTGTATTACTAGTCAGTCTAAAATGGTTAGTCGTTCCTCTTCACTATCATCTTGGAAGATATTGTTCTTCTTGTTTAGCTTCTTATCCAAAGTCTTCATTAAATCAAGTACGATATTAAGTTGTTCCAAATGTAATGTTACAATGTATGTAGTTGTATTGAACACGGATATTTATATGAAATATAATTATGTATAAAATTATTGCGATTTAATTGTAATAATATTCAATTGTGTTATAAAAGAAAGCAACCTAACTGTTTAACCCAACCTGAGATTCAATGTGAGGCAGTCAAATATAATTTATAAATTTTGATTTATTACCTTTGATAAAAACATATCGTTGCTACTACATAAATGTTATTTAATTTATTTTATTAACAGTAAATAAAGTAATATAGTTTGTTATTGCTGCTTGCAGTAAACACTTGATCACAGACACATAATCTCATCCCTAATCTAGTAATCTCATTATCTTATATTCGGCTGTGAATCATTGGGTATTGTGGATCATGTCTCACTACCACAAAATTAACATAGCACTGCCATCACTTTATACACTTTATAGATGTTTGTGTGTGTCTTGTGATACAAGCAACTACATTGTGATTAAGATGCATAACTTCAACTTTTGTGCGGGACTATCAGGCGAACGCTTAAGTCAGCTAGTAGTGGAACACGCCTAATATTCTACAAGGTGATGGCCCTTCCCACACTTCTTTCTAGGTTTGAGAATTGAACTTTGACTCAAGCCTTGGCCATTCATTTGCAAGCGGCTGAAATGAGAATTCTCAGGCACGTGGTAAAAAATACTCTCCATGATCATAGAAGAAACACAGATATACGGCAGGAACTGAATATTGTGAGTATACTCGACAAGATTTCAGAATGTCGGCTGAATTGGTGGGAACATCTTTGCCGAATGGATGACTGACTGCCTCACCCTCACACAACTATGGAACCATAAGCCGAAGGGACGGAGAGGCGTGGGACGTCCGAGAAAGTGCTGGAGCGATCAATTTTAGACTCTTTGACTCTTCGAGACCGGAACAAACCACCCTTAAAGATGGTGATGAAAAATGCTTGCAAATTTGTGTGTGTACTCATTTAAATACAGCCGTCTCCACCATCAACTTCTTAGAAAAATTTTTAACCTGCTTGCTATCCGGGAAACTTTCACCACATACAGTACACTTTCCGTTTTACGTACACTGCAACATAAATGCAGCATCCAACTATTTTCCTTCGACCGTCGGCCGCAAGTTGTTTTTTAACTCCAGATATATAGATGCACACCGACTCAACAACAATTTATAAACAAACCACTTCCGTTATTATGAAACAAATATTTCTAGTACTTTGTATAATAACGGTATACAAAGCTAATGAAAGTCCCCAAAACTAGAAGAAATTACAACAGTTTTTTATACATGGTAAGTAACACATAATTTCAAAGACGCAACAACTTCGAGACATCGGTCCTAATTGCGTCATTCTGTCTGTCCGGTAGTTAGCGTTGCAAAAACTGTATTCACGTTACCTAATGACAACAACCAAGCTGTATTTATTATGCATTTGGAATGTTGTAATTCAAACAACTCCAAAACAATGTAAAAAACGTTTTCAATTTTTTATAAAAAAATAGTTGTATGCGTGCATATTATAATTTTCTATATACTAGAACTTTATCTGTGGCTGACAGCAAGCAAAGCTGTGACAACTGTAGTAATGTCGTAAGAGATCAACCAGGACACCTCTTCTTAGCATTTCTAATGAAGTCCATTATGCATGTGTTCTGATTGTGTCTTTGTGTTAAATTTGTTCTTCTCTTTTGCCATGATCCGCTTCATTTGCAACTCCCATGTAATACGACTACACGTTGCTTTAAATAATAAACAATTAATGCATCACGGAACACAATTCCGTCGTTATGACTTTAAAAATCGTAATCTACATTTGCAGATTTTATATTTCTGTATTCTCAATTAAAATTGATCGTGTATTTTCTGACATTAGACTTGTTATGTGACAAAAATTGAAACGTGTGTCTGCAATTGCGAAAATAATTTTATTATTTTTTGTCTTGTTTTTCAGCTTTTAGACAACTGATTCTGTTGGGCGCACAATGATCTCAAATACATTTTCGTATCTGCCGGTGTTGCGGTTTCCTCTAGAAAGATAAAAAACATCAATAGCTTTAATAGTCCGTACGTCTTGATGCATCCTTTTCACGTGGTCTGTTGAATCCTATTTGTACTCCTAGATCGTGACAGTCAGATTGTAAAATCAAATCTGAGGGTCTTCCTTAAGTCATCATTCCTTTTTCAGTATCTCCGACACTCTCCAAGAACAGACCTTAACAACCTTATCTCACTAGCTTATATTCGGCTGTTGGTACTTGCGTCCAGCGTCCACGTATCACTACTAAAAGAGTAGCATGGCACTGCCATCACGTAATAAAATTGTAACATGGTAACTGCTCTGATCTTTACCTATAATAGGTAATAATAATTAATTAATAATTAACGTTCATATGATATTTCTATACATATGATTAAACTTTTTTATATTGTTACTACCATCTGCTTTGACGTAAATAAGTCAAATCCAGGGTATGTAATGAGTAGAAGCTATTTTAAGTTTATATTTCTCTACATGATAATTAACGCATTTGTTATTAAATTTTGAGACAAATTTTTGCACATTCTTTTATTAAACCCCCATTAAATTAGGTTTACTGCACGTTACACATGATGAAAAAAAATAGATAAATTTTAAATAAAAACACAACTTCTTAAAAGCAATCACTAAGTTCTTTCTTTTCCGTGGTTTGAGATTCAGTACAACCAAATTTTACACGTGTAATTCAGAACGTTTTCGGTCTGACACAGTGATGTGGTAGAGGTATAATATATAAATCTAGTTGCAACACTAACGTCGTAGTATCATAAAAGTCAATACTATCTATACTATCTCCACTAATCTATACTCTCTAATATCATTTTGCTTATATATAAGTGAAATGAACTGTAGTGTAGTAAACTACAAATCTGGATCCTGATGACGCGCTAAAAAAAGTATCTATGAAACTGAATGCTATGCTCGTAAAACACAAATTTCTATATTAGTTTCAGTTTTCAATTATGTTGTAACATAAACGTTTAAATTAGTTAAAATATGAAGTTATATAATAACAGAATATAAGGATGTATTATAACTAATTAAATAAATATATATCCTAGTGAATTACATTGCAAAATGTGCAAATTTCTTCCCAAGTAAGGAATCTAGGATTCACTTCAATTCTAAGGTATGGTTGTTTGTTCCTCTTTAGTATACTCAAACAAGCTAATGAAGTTGTTTATATGAATGAAGCTTTAGGAAACCTTCTGTAACAAATCGTGCTGTATAATTCTGTTGTCATAAAAATATTAAAAGGTTGTACAACTTAGTCAATTTATTAACATACAGCGACGTAATTTCTTCAAGTCAATAAATTTATTGTAATTATTAATGTCACAGACTTTTCTGTATAATAAGATGCACAAAAACACACAACTACAAGAATATAAATACTCTATAAGAAAGCAAACTACTTTAGAATATAAACTTTTGAATTCTGAAGAAACTGATGTAAATGCGAACGTCTGTTCTGCTGAAAGTATATATAAAACATAAATTTGTGAAATTGTATACTGAGACTATCTTATATTTTCACACATAAAATTGACTGTTTAAAGAAATATAGGATTCATCCTCAAACTACGTACACCTTTACGGCGTATATCATTAGGATTATTACTCAACGGTTGTTCTAATTAGCCGTGCTCACAAGACGTAAAGCTCTGATTAACTGCAATCTTCATTTTTTACAGAACTGAAGCACACTTTCCTTTTATAGAAACTTATATTACTAATAAAATAAATTTAATGATGCATTTCTTAATCAATAAAGAATTAAATACTTTTTTGAATAAATTAATCATTATATTCAGATATAAAATGTGTAGACACATAATATAATTATACTGTACAATTTAGACATTTAAATTTCAACAGGGCAAAAAATACATAAATATTGCAGCAACTTAAAGCAAAAGAGATTTATATATGAAAATAACAACTCGTGCATTAAACAAAAATGAACACTATTGTACTTGAACTTTCTAATATTATCTAATTATGTTATTAATAAATCTGTTATCCTAATGAGTTTCCATTACGTCGCGCGGCACATAAGTTGATTTAAATTGCATAAATTATTTTACTTACTTTTACGTGAAATATAAGAAGGCCCACTGAACAATATAAAGTATTTGTAAAACTGGACTCTGCATACTGGTAATATAAGAACTATGCGCTAGTCAAATATTTATTTATTTCTCAAGTTTACAGGTTAAGTAAATAACATTTAAAAATGCAAAGATGATGAAACTACAGTGATGTGCAAAAGCAAACAGTATTAATAATTGACAGAAAACTCCAGGTTTGTAAACAATGTAATTCATTAATTATTGTAAACAGAGTTTTCACAGCTGAGACTCACTACATTTGACATTACTTTGCTTGGTGCCAGCCAAGGACGAGATCTTTCTATAATTCAATTATAATACCGAGACCTACATTTACTTTTTATCACTACTAAACAACACATTTTGATTTCTTTTATAATTATCTGGAACTAGTCTGTCCTAAGACAGCATTCAATAGCAAACTAATAATTAAGAAATTAAGTAACGTTGCTAAAACACAAAAAACAATCAAAAAACAGTAACACTACTAATAATAGTGTTTAAATCTATAAAATTCAATTTTACAACGAATTAGGAAAACTAATTGAACGGGTCAGAAAAAGAAGGTAAATATTCCAAAGATCATCTTTTTTGAAAACTCTAAAAAACTGTTTTGTAGCTAAATGAGTGAATGAATGGAAAACTACCATTTATAACGTTACTCAATGAAACGTTAATAAATGGTCCCAAATTACAACATTAGCGCAGTTTTAAGAAGTAACCCGTTACATGCAGTAAACTTTGTGAATTTTTTCCATTTTGATGTCCATTTCAAATGATAACAGATAACATTTTCTTTAAAAACAAATTTATATATTTTACTTATTACGTTCTCGTTGGTCAAAACATACCTTACATTCACCGTAATTGTTTTTGGGTTTTGTATATTAAAAAGTAACAAACTAAACTAGAAAATTTGAAATGACCAGCGTTCTTTTCTTATCAGTAAGTAACACTTTTTTTACTTTGTATTTCATTATCAGGACAAACTAAAATATAAAAACTAAAAGCAACCATTGTTTCCTGTCTTTTAATATTAATTCCATCTTCATCACTTAGTAGTCACCATTTTCTTCTTTTCTACGTGATATAAGCCGTGACATAATTTTTCTGTAAAATTCATTATGTTTATTTGGTGTATACTGATTAGTTTTTGCCACATCTTGTATCTTCTTTTTATTTATAAGTAATTTCTATCATAAATTAAAACCTACTATGGGATCAAAAAATGGGATATTTTCTTTCTTCTCCTCCTTACCCATTTAATTAATTTTTGTTTTACTGACATTCAAGCCTCACTTGCATGAAAGAAACCTGTGACCCAGTATAGTTATATTATTTCTATGTCAAATGCAGTTGTAAAAAAAATTTGAAGAGATGATGTCTTAATGAATAAGAAGTAGACAACTTTGAAAGTAAATTATGTTAAAAGGTTTCCTTTATATAAAAATAAAATAAAATGTTGAAATAATTTCTGAACTAAAATACACATTCATTCGTTTGGTGCAGGAAATGACTTCAAAGTAAACATCACATAACTCATAGCACAGAGTATGGTATGCAAAATTAATTTTTTAACAAAGCAAACAGATTGATGCAAAGCAAAAGTAATGTTACATAAAAGGTACACTTTTGAAGACGGACTAATTTCATTTGTTAATAACAGTTTTATTCCGATTAAATTTTTATCTCTCCTCAAAGGAAGCACGTACATTGTGAAGTTCCACTATTGCACATAATTCGCATCATTTTTCAGTGTAGTATAAAACGAAAACAAGCTTTTTTCTTCTTGGAAGCAAAATGCGCATAAAGAAAAGACTTGCAAAGTCACAGAAGCAAAACTTTCTATTATGATGCAGTATTTAATACCTTTTTGCAGAAGCGTGCTTAAACTTAGTAGGCCTAATCAAAGTTGAAGATGAAACCAGATTAGAGAGTAACAGAGCAAACATAGAAATAAAACTTAACAGACATAATCGGGCAACGCAGGGGGATCATTACTAATTTTTTTTTTTAATTTATTGGAGATCTGTAAGCTGTTCGACTGAGCGAACATTTAACAAATTAGCTGACAACACATACAGGATTATGAAGAGCTGACCATTGACAGCTCTTCTTGTTTTTGATAATAGATTAAAGAGGTAACAAATACAAAACTAAATGATAAAAACATGTAAACAAATGAACAAAAGTCACTTTCACTTCCTGCTGGCATGATACAATAAGTTCAAATATTAAACACTGGGCCCATAAGGCACGTATACAGGTTGACATTAACACGTATGAATGACACGAATACAAAAACATACAGAACAGATATCACAGACAGTACAATACACAAAATACAGAGAATACATTATGAGCTAAACTTGAATGGTAAGTCTAATAGTTTGTGTCTTTTTAGTCTATAAATATCTTCACTGTTGTCTAACAAGTTAATTGGCAGGTGGTTGGGATGCTGTTCTAGTTTGGAGATGTGAGTCCTGCAGAGGCGCATGATTTCTACTCTCACGGTTGAAACTTTGAGGTCGCGGTGTATAGAGTTATTTGAGACAAACCAAGGAGCGCCGACTATTGATCTAAGTGTTCTGGACTGAAAGCGCTGGATAATCTCAATATTACTTGTACTTGCAGTACCCCAAAGTTGAATACCGTAAGTCCATACCGGTTTAAGCACGGCTTTATAGATCAAGAGTTTGTTGACGAGATTTAATCGTGATTGTCTGCCTATAAGCCAATAGATGTTTCTGACCTTGTGATTAAGTTCAAGCTTCTTAGATGTTATATGTTTTTTCCATGTTAGTCTCCTGTCCAGATGCATCCCAAGGTACTTAGCACTTTCAGCTTGCGGTACTGGTTGACCGTTAATTGTGACTGGAGGGCAGTTTGCCTTACGTGTGGTGAAGGTAACGTGGACTGACTTGGATGAATTGATTTTTATGCGCCAATTATCAAGCCATAACTGAACGCTGTTTAATGATTTTTGTAGTATAAGAGATGCTATTGAGGGGTCGGAGTGTGTCGCTAGGATCGCTGTGTCATCGGCGTAGGTAGCAACAGTGGTTTCACTTGCTGACGGTAAGTCCGAGGTGAACAGGAGGTAGAGCAGAGGACCCAGGACACTACCCTGCGGAACACCCGACCCCACTGGTAATAGAGGAGGAGTAGCATCCGAGTACTTGACTTGAAACACTCTGCCCACTAAGTAGGAATGTAAGATACGGTAACAATTATGTGGCAGATTTTTCTTTATTTTATATAAGAGTCCAAGATGCCAGACTTTGTCAAATGCCTGGGAAACGTCGAGAAACACACCTGAGCAGAACATCTTCAATTCCAGCTATTTATTGATAACATTTGTTAGTCTGTGTATTTGATCTACCGTAGAGTGCTTTTCTCGAAAACCAAATTGGTGATCCGGAATTAGGTTGTTTTCTACAATTGTTGGCATAAGTCGTTTTACAAATAGCTTCTCAAAGATCTTACCAAGTATCGGTAGAAGGCTTATGGGTCGATAAGAAGAGGGCTCTTGAGGGTTTTTACCAGGTTTTAAGACCATGATAACTTGAGCCGATTTCCAGAGAAGAGGAAAGTATTCAAGTCTGAGTATGGCATTGAAAATGTATGTTATTAGTACAACGCCTTTGTGAGACAGCTCCTTTAGAACTTTCCCCGATAGCAAATCAATGCCGGGAGCCTTTTTACTTTTCAAATTATACAGGATTATTTCCTTGATTTCCTTAACTTTAAAAGGCTTAATAGGTAGAGTCATTTGGAGCGGGGAGTGTAAGTATCTTTGTACCTCTTCATCGAAAGAGACGTTCTTGCTGGCTTCAGGTTGAAAAACGTTGACCAAATGTTCGGCAAAAGTCTGGGATTTCTCTGTATTACTGCGTGCCCAGCTACCATCTGGTTTATGTATTGGTGGTATTTGTAACAGTGGCCTTTTTAATCGTTTAGTAGCCTTCCACAGAGAATAATCAGTACTTTCATTTGGTGACAGATTTTCTAGATAATCCTGAATCCCTTCATTCTTTAGATTTTCCAACAATCGTTTAAGTTGTCTGGCCGCGGAATTCCACTTTCTTTTATCATCCGGATGATGAGTATGCTGCCAAATTCGTCGCAATTTACGCTTCTCAGCTAATTTCTTCCGGACAACCAGAGGAAGGTTTAAGTGCTTATTCTTCGCTGTATTGGAAGGTGTAGCTTCCCAGGCTGATTTTTGAAAAGTACTGGTGAGATAATTTACAGCCGCATCCAATTCAGCAGGCGTGTGGAGTGGAAGTTCTAGCGAGATATTATAATTTACAAGCTCTCTAAAGTAATCCCAGTCAGTAAGACGATTTGTGAGTGTTGGTAGACTTTCAGACTCAATTATAGTATTGCTAATAGTGGCAATAATTGGAGTGTGGTCAGAGGACAAATCAAGGCAAGATTCAACTTTGTAGTTTTTATGAGTCAAGCCTCGTATTAAAAAGAAATCAATTATGTCAGGTATTTTATTTGTGTCAGAAGTCCAATAGGTTGGTTGACCAGTGGACAGAAAGGACAGGGATTCTTGTCTAATGACGTTATATAAAATTCTACCTCTTGGATTACCTAATCTCGAACCCCATTGCGGGTGTTTTGCATTAAAGTCACCTCCCACCAAAAAACGTGGACCGAGAGTTCTAAGAAAACAGCTGAAGTCAGTTTCATTGATTCTGTGTTTTGGGGGACAGTAGACTTCAGAAAAAATTAGAGGGCCTCTTTGATCTTCAATTAAAACGTTGGTCGCCTGTAGGTGAGCAGTTTTGACGTTCGAGAAGAGCTAATGTTTTATATTGTTTCGGATTAACAGAGCGGTTCCGCCACGAGCTGTCCCGTCAGGATGTTGGGTATCATAAACAGTAAAGCCTGGAATCCTAATATGTCTTCTGTCTGTGAAGTGTGTCTCAGATATAAGCATTACGTCTAACCTGTTTTCAAGAAGAAAAGCTTTGAGTTCTAGGGTGCGTTGAGAGAGTCCATTGGCGTTCCATAAGCCAATCCTGTAATTGTTATTCATTATTAATTAGAAAGTTTATTGACAAGTGTTGTAAGGAGATTAAGCATGACGCTATTTTGCTCCATTAGTTGACTGAACATAGTCTCGAATTTTGTCAGGAAGTGTGAAAGAGTGATGTCCTCATTTGCTGTCTGTTTGAGATTGCTGTCATAAGGGGGCGATGATTCTGAGTGTTGCGATAGTCCTGCAATTTGAGCGTAAGTAGGAGAAGAGACGTTACTGGTATTCATGTTCTGTTCCGTGTTCATAGTCCTAAACATTGAAGGGGTTCTCCTAGGTGTGGAGTTTCGTACGGGGCTTTTTCTGGCCTGCAGGTTTTGATAAACTTCACAGCCTTTATAATTAGCTGTATGAGGACCATCGGATAATGCACATGTGGCTGGTGTATCCTTAGATTTGGAACAAGTTGCGGAGTTGTGTTCACCTCCGCACTTGACACACTGGAAAGGTTTCCTACAATACGTCTTACTGTGACCGTATGACTGACAACGAGTGCACTCTATGATGAAGTATTTTCTCCGAGGTGGTTCTACAGCAATCTGCATGTTACCTAAAGACCTTAGGCTATATATTTGTTTATTGTTTGCTGCAGATTCAAGATCAACAAAGAAGAGAGGGAGGGTTGTTTTCTCGAATCTGTGTCGAACGTTGATTATGTTTCTGACCGAGTGTCCTTTTTCTTTTAGTAATTCTTTAATAAAGTGTACACCGATGCTAGGATGAATGTTTCTTATGACAATCCGGTATGCTCGCTGGTCTTTAATTTGATAAGTATGGTAAATACTTTTTTTGTCCTCGAGGTGACGAATTAATTTTCTGTAAGAATCAGGTGCAAAAGTGTTGATTTTCACCGTCTTGTCATCGAACGATTTAGTACTGTACTGTTCTGATTCCAAAATTGTTGTAAGGTTATTGATCATTGCATTGTAATTGACGATACCATGAAGGTATACAGGAGGAGGTCTAGGTACTGTCGGCTGAGCTAAGACTTGAGTAGGTTGGACGTCATCAGGGTCATCTATAGGTAACACCGTAAATCTATTGTGGTCATTAAGCTGATTGTGTGTTTCAGATGTGTTTTCTGAAGATTGACGACTTCTTTTTCGTTTTTTCACCATCTGCCAGCTCATTACTAATGTTTATGAAAGAGTTTCCTCAGCAATTACTGACTTGACTCTGCTGTCCTTGCTGCCATTTAGAGATGATGTCTAGGCATTATGCCATATAGAAATGATATCTATAACTGTCTATAACCGTGTAGCTATATCTGTATCATACGTATCATGATGTCTGCTCTGTACTCTTTTATATTTGTTTGTCCATATCCGCAGAAGAATATTCTGAGTCAATATCAGTAATATGTATTGCGACCGTGTCGTAGGAAGAACAACATTAAAACAACATAAGTAACACTGCAGGGACGACGAAACGAATCAATTTGGAACATTTTACAGGTTTTTGGCGTTTTCTGTGCGCTTTCTGAGTTAGTGTTATGTTCTGTTTTCTTCTGTCTGCAACCTGGTAGTATACAAGATTTGACAAAGAGTCACATGGTCTACTAACATAAGGCGTGTGTAGACAATTAAATGACCGTTGACTGGGCCAATTAGGGTTTTTTCCGGCGTCTTATCTGATATTCTTTCCCTTTATGGAAAACATTATTTTCAGTTTAAGGAATTTTAAGTAGAGCCATATCGTACTGCACGGGTTTAAGCTTCTTATCTATATGTTACCATTGACTTGATTGAAGTTCTACAGAACGTCGCCCAGTATTGGCTGAATTGGTGAGAACATCTCTGCCGAATGGATGACTGCCGCATCCCCAAACAACTATGGAACTATAAGCCGAGGGGACGGAGAGGTGTGGGACGTTCGCGAAAGCGCTGGAGTGACCGGCTCTAATTTTTGCCTATTTGAGACCGAAACAAACCGTCCTTAGTTTAATCCTCGAAGATGATGATGATGATGATGATGATAACTTCATTGTTAATAGGTTGGAAGCTTATTTTGCATACGTTCTTAGGACAATGTATGTTTGGTGTCGACCAGTTAATCAGTTATTGATTTATTCTGATATCTATTTCTTAATACACACATCTCTCAAATATTTCAATGTGCTACCTCTTCATATGGAAAACTTGAAATTTCGTATAACTTCTCTTGCTTATGGTGCATTCATTTCCAAATATTTTCAGAATCATATTATATAATTTCATCATTATATTATATTGACTTCTCAGCTTTTCCAATGAGCGATTTCACTTGAAACACCTTTATCACTTACTCTATCCGACGTAAACGTCACGCATAAAGTATTACTTAATATATACAGAGAATAAATATTTACCACACGGTACTTTGAACAGTATATACACAGCAGTCTGTATATCCCACAGGACCGCAGGGTTGTGTTCCGCTACACTGTACATTCATATCTGTCAGTTGTGACAGACTACAGCTGCTTATCACTCGTCAACCCCATTCACCTTCTACACCATCCCCGATGTTTCACATTTTATCTATACCTATTCATTATGCGTTGTTTTGTTGTCAACGTAAGATATTATTTACGTTTGTTCAAATGCAATCAATTTATCAGTTGTCACAGTGTATATGATAATAGTAACAGACGGATGCGCACGTAAGTGTTAGTAGGTGTAAACAGTACTTGTGCCCGCTTCGAATACGTTTTACTTGTGGTTCTTTATCTCAAAATAAAGGTACATGTAGATGCTTAGTTAAGTAAATGATAAACTTTTATAGACATTTTAGTACAATCGGAAATTTTTACCTTTATGTAAGTATTTAGAAACACCTATGACAACTTTATAACACGAGTAAATCTGCATACTAATAATAGGACACAGAAAATACATTTTGTGTATACTCGTTCAGTTTACATGAACACAATAAAATCGTTCATTGTTGCCATATGTTTAATCTACTTTTGTCCCAATAACAATTGCAAATGCTAGACCATTGGAAACGTTTTGGCTGTCTGTATTGTTACGACATCTCAGAACAATCTACGTGTTTATCGAATATTCCAGACGATTCCAGCTGAATCTGTGTGACGTACGTGATTCTCGATGCATTCGCGAGACTTTTCTGGAAGCCGCCAGCCGCGCGGACTATGTCAAGGCCGCAACTAATTACGTCGTACACACGCAAACGCGCATTTTTGAATATTCTGGTCTGTGAGCGTTGTATAAATACAAGACTTCAGCGGCCTTAGTTTTCAGTTACGTGAGCGATTTTCGCTAGTGCGGATTGAGTATTTTCGAAGTGAAGTGTCGTGTTTAATAATTGGGCGGGACAATTGTAATACGATTGTGTGTTATATTAGTTGACATTTTATTTTGTGTGAACAATTTACATTTTATTTTTTGTAAGAGACTGTGTTGTTTAATTACGAACTGTTTAACAGTGAAAATTAAAGCTGGTGATTAGTGACTTAATTGGTGTCTTGTGTTTTGTTTTCCACTGTTCCTACGACGATCAAGTAGACCGTCGTAACAGTGGGTCAGAAGTGCAATAGAACCGTTAACAGTGGAAAAGGTAGGCAATTAGTACAAGACGAGTGTAGTTCGTAATTAATCGGTAAACAATGGATGCCACTCAGATGATAGAAAATTTCCAGGCGCTGCTGTTGCAGACAGAGGAACGACGACGACATGACGCAGAGGAAGCAGAAAAAGACGCCGACAGGAGGCGGAAGAAGCAGAACGACGACGAGAAGAAGAACGAAGACAAGAAACAGAAGAAGCAGGAAAACGACAGGATGAGAAACGCAGGCAGGTAAGAGAAGTGGCGGAGAAACGTCAGAAAGCGCCAATGCTAGAAACAGAAGAAAGACAAAAAGAAGAACGTAAGCAGGACGCAGAGGAATGGAAGCGTGAAACAGAAGACATCAAGGAGTTAAGACAGGAGCAAAAGCTGACACAAGAACAAACCTGTGCAGAATTGGGTCAACTACTGTGCCGTGTTTTGGCGAAAATCCGGCGTGGCATAAACGTGAATAAAATAAAAGTGTCTAACTGCCGAAATAATTTATTTATGTAATTACGCGTATGCGCGCGTTATCGTAATTACGCGTTATGGTTTGCGCTGGAGACTCTCGCTACCTGACGGTGGAGCGCAGAGTTACGTTTTTCGACATGTGGTTTGAGACTAGGCTGGCAGTCTGTACAGGTCAGCTGTAACACGCAGATCCAGACGTTCAACCCAGCCGCCCTAAGTTGCTTAAATCTACAATTACTATCTACTATGTTTGAGTAGAGGCTACAGTGATCTCCGGTAAGCCACTTTAAAGTATATTGTTACCTATTTTATAAAAGATATAAAACGAAAATTGAAATTAGCTTGGTTGTGAATCAGATGAAAAATTGTACGTTGCCGCGTGGTGATTAGTGAATGGCCTATGTTCATGATCGAATATTTGATTATATTTTGTTGCTCTAGTACAGCATGATAATTGCTATTATAATTAGCTATTGTAACTATGAAATTGGGACGTAAAAGAAGGATGATTTGTAATTGTAAAGTGAAGGAACTTTATTATATCGTAGCACGTGCTCCTGAATGCTTATACCTGTTTGCGTTTGTCAGTTTGCATAAAGTCATCATTTTCTGAGCTATAATGGAATACATTATTGTCCGTTATGAGGAGATATTCATATAATATTGAAGCTTTGTGGCCGCGAGTGTGCTCTAGTATTTCAAAAGAAAATTTAAAAAAAAAGGGTTAAAACTGGTCATGGTGTGCAGAGTGAGCTTTAGGCTGTGGGACGTGGGTGTTGAGAATGATGAGTGACGATAGTAATTTCCCTTAAAAATGTTTAAGGGTTCCCGCCCCGCCGGAGTACAACCCATTCCAGCAGATCGCTGTCCACCTGCTATAATGCAACGAACAACCAGACTCGATGTTGGGTGCTGCTGGAAGAGCGTCTGCACATCATGCCGAAGGTGCCCATGAGATATACTGGGACAATAAGAAGGTGAAATTTAAGCTTTTTATATACATTTGGCCACTTCAGCAAACCTCCTGTGTGTGACATTTTTTGCGGTTAACAAGTTCTACGATATGGTGCTCGCGTCTAGCTAGACAATTGGGGGGGGGTGATAAACTTTATTAGAATAAATTCATTATGAAATTACGTCCCAAAGTAATTGTAGACCTGGCCGAGGGGCCCGTGTCCGGCGTTCAGATATTTTTATAATTATTTAATAGTAAAAAAAATTGAAGTCGTAAAAGTTGCGGGCAATCTGAAATCTTGTCATGTATGTGGGTTGGGTATTATTTATTCTCCATGAATAACGTTCATTTTAATAGGGGGTTGGAAGCCCTAAGGGATTATAGTTTTTCTTACTCTTTTACCTGATTCAGGCACCTGTGGGGGAAGTTTTATGCAGGTCCCGGACGTGTTCTTTAGTGTTCGATCAAGCCGGACGCGTGTCATCGTTCGGGTCAATTCAGTTTTGCTGTAAATTTCTATACATTTAGATATATACAGATATATATATATTTCTGCACAGTTTAATTAAAGGAATTTCGCAATCTTATGAAATTATTCAACATGTACCACGACTTAAAATCTTTATTACTGCCATTGTCACTTCAGAATGTCTTAAGTTTTTTTTATATACCTTTATAAGAGGTTTTTCTCATTACTTCACTCTAAGTCTGTAAAGTTATAAAATTAGCTTCAGTTTTCATTCATATTCAATTTGCTGCTGGTCAGTTCCACTGGGAACTTCTTTAAAATGTTTTTTGGGGGGTAAAAAAAAGGAATTAAAAAACTTACTATCTTATAAATCTATACAGTTATGTTTACTTGTTATGGTACGCTACTAATAGGGGACTTTCCAGAATTATAGTTTGTAGTTTGATTGATTGTGCAGGGCTACTTCGCCAAATTAGCTTTTGTAATTTCTAATCCTGATGTTTTATTCAGTTTTTTAATTTATTTTACACTGATGTTTGAGTTATAGGTTCTGATGACCAGTCCAGATGTCTCCCCATTCATGTATGGGTATGTTGGGTATGTACAGGCTTCCTTCCAGAATTAACGTGATGTGTGATATCATGCGGTATTTGTGTGTGATATGTATTTATGTATATCTGTATATTTATGTGAAATTATGTGTTGTAATGTTGAGTATTGTAAAGCGTCATTTATCTAAGTCATGTGCTATGTTTGTGGAATTCAGCTGAATATGGTATTATGTAAAGAATTTAGTTATTGGGTCTTTGGGTGTGACGGGGCTTGCAAACTCGGAAATAGTTTGAGACAAGTCAAACTTCAAAAATTTTGAAAAAGCGAATACAGGTAGATGTTAGATTATGTTCAATGTTAATGTGCATAGGTGAATGTATAATTGTTAGCCTGGTGCCGCCACGTGGCATGCGTTTTGTTGTTTTTGGTGGGATATTTTTTTTTCCTTTGGCGACTTGGAGTTACCGGAGATCCGGGGCATGACTGGGGAGTCGCCTGCTTTATTAATCGATGTGGGAGTAATTGCGTGCGAGTTTGGTGGGATGCGGTATGGCCCGATCGGCAGTCGGTACCGTCACCGACTGAACTCATTGTCAGAAAATTTTGGACATTTATGATGATTAGATGTTGAGGGTCAGCTACGTGTTGTTGAAATGTATACGTTGTGATAGTGTTCGGTGATGTGCATTGCATGTCTATGTTAATTTGTTGTTGTTGTTTCTCTTCTTGTGTATGATGTCGGAAGAGAGCTGGTTCTGGAGTGGGTTGGATCTCCGCAGCGCTAGGGAACCCGAAGGTCCACTTGATGGAAGAGTTAGTATTCGAGTTCTTCAGTTTTTGTAGGTCATGTTTGTGTTATGTGTTTCGTGGGAATTTATGTTTTATTGTTGTGTTGTGTGTTGTGAATTGTGCAATTCTGGCGGCGGTATGCTATCAGAGATTGCCCCACCCCATTTCAGGCGTTCTCCAGAAACTTTCGGTGGTGAATGGAGTAGATGAGGACAAGCTGCTGGTTTTCTTGGAACTTGTCCTGGAGTTGGCAAAATTCCCGGGGGTGTCCGATGGGGAGGTCTTGTCACTTATATACCCGTATTGCCGGGGTTCATTGGCAGGGTTGGTCACCAACGCTCTGCGTTGTGGCGGCAGTGTCGACGCTTTCCATGTGGAAGTGTTGGACTTCTTCATACCCCATCGACGACGTGCCCAGGTGAATTTTGAGTTATTCTATCGTCTACAGGCCAACGGGGAGGCGTTGAGGGACTTCTTGCACGATATCCGGAAATCTGCCCGGGTATTAAGGTTGTGGTTGCCCGAGACGGAAGTAATAGATGTGATACGAGAAGGGCTGACTCCCCAAGAGAGATCCCTGCTGGTCTTCGCAGATCCTCCACGTGGTTTTGCGGACCTGGACCGGTGGTATGCGCATGCCAGAAGGGTCCAGGCGAATGATGAGTCCCGGGGAAGAGGTGCTAAAGGTGTCCAATACTCAAGTGATTTGTTAGGAAGAGCTAGAAAGGACAAACAGGGTGGTTGGTGGAGAACACAAGAATATTCCGGAAAGGAAAACTGAATATTCCGGAAGTAATGGAGGCTACAAGGGGGTGGCAAGTGAGACGTCGGTAACAGCAGTTACAGCAGAGAAAAGAAATAAGTATGAAATTAACAGGGGAAGAAGAAGTTATATTAGGGAACCAACATCGGCCAGTAGGGAGCCTGTAGCAAGGCGTTATTCCTATTTGGAAAAGGGTGAAAGTTTAAACGTTCCAGAGGAATTACAAGTGCCTAATAGAGTAGTGGATGAAGAAGGTGAAGCGGAAGAAGAAAAGCGGGATGGCTTCGTGGGATCAACACCAGACAACAAGGACACGTCTGTTAACACTGAAGTGCAGGAATCAGAGAGGACGTCATGGTTGAATCCAGATGCCGCAGAATTTGTTCCGGTATCTCCATCTCGGTTCATGGGGGATCGAGATCCTGTAACATCATCATCCCCTACGCAGGGATATGAGAAGCCACTTGATAGTGTAGGTTTATCATCGGAAGTAGTATTTAATTTAGACATTGCACATGGACCTGGACAGCTGGATTCCAGGGTAGGAAATGTTGAGGACGCTATAGTCGCTGAAGGTGGTCAAGGAGAGGAATCGAAGGAAGAGGCAGAAGAGCGGTCTGCAGATGCTTCACAGGGAAGTAAAGTTATAGGTGTTAGGGAGACTGAAGTGTCTGAGTTTGCGGATGGACACGGGGATGTCCAGGCTGCAAGCGTGGTGGAAGGAGATGAGGTAGAAATTGAGGAGAAATTTGGTGGCAGCGTTGTGGAGTGTGCGAGTGAGAATGATGTAGTGTGTGAAGATGTGCAGACGCCTTCTGTAAGTAGTGCTGAGGATTCTGAGGAACGGTAAGAAGTTTAAAATGGGGCCAGATGAGCAACTAGAGGATGATGAAGATGTGCAGTGTTCTGAAGGTGGTAGTGGACGTGATGGCGATGATGTTGATGATGATGAAAATTGAAATTATGATCATGAACGTGTTGATGAAAAGGAGGACGAAAATGAGATTCGAGAGGAGGTTGGTGAAGACATTTGTGAAGGAGCTGGTGACGAGACCGGTGAAGAAATTGGTGAGGAGCTGGGTGTAGATGCGGTTGAAGATGGATCAGATGAGCAACTGGAAGATGGTGAGAAGGTGCAGTGTCATGAGGTTGATTTGGATTATGGTGACGAAGAAGGGGAAATGGTAGAAAAGAAGAAGGAACAGAGGAAGAGGGAGGAAGCAGGGAAGGCAGAAGCAGAGAATTTAGATGATGAGGATAATCCAAATCAGGGTGAAAGTAGTTAGGTAAGTTGCCTTGATTCTGATTCAGAAGAAACAAATCAGTACAGCTCAACACGAGATAGTTTCTCAGAGAGTGGTGTCCGAAAGGAACGAGTACCTAAAGTTCGTCATAGAAAGGTGAGAAGAAACGGTTAACGGGTTCCCCACAGTCCCAGTGGTGTTCGTCTACTTCAGGGTTGCGACCCTGCCCACGGGGAGCATATTATAAAATTTATTTCAAAATTTGTATAAAGCAAAATTTAAAGAGGGGTTACACTACGAGGTAAGTTTAATAAGGAAGTTACTAAAATATCGGATGTACAAGAATCAATGACATTAAAAATAGTTGAAGTAGAAAAATCTGTCTTGATTTTTGAAAAATCGATGTCTACAAAAATATCTGTCATAGAAAAATGTGTGTCAAATAGAATATCTGCAGTAGAAAACTCAATGGCAAACATAAGAGAACAAATTAAAAGTGAAGTTGAGCATTGCCTGGAGATGCAAACAAAACAATTTTCTGAAAAGACTGTACCAATGGTAGAGACAGAAAAAATAAATTATAGAGAAAGTCACTTTGCCTGCAGTATGGACAGTTCATGTCAAAGCTCCAACCTTTGACGGAAGCAGTCACTGTGCAAATCGAACGTACCTACGCCAATTTGAAGCTGCTGTATTCGCAAATAATTGGACGGAGTAAGACAAAGCTGTTTCACTCGTTCCTTCATTAAATGGACCCGCGGCAGAACTACTACAGAAAGTGCCATCTGAGAAACAAAACACCTATGCCGAATTGATAAAACTCTGGAATTACGGTATGGTGAAAAACATTTGCGAGATGTGTACTACGATCAGTTGAGTACAAGACGACAACGTTACGGGGAGAGTCTGTAACATTACTTTACAAATTCTCAATTAAGCAAATATGATATACAATTATTATTAATAATGTATGATTGAATTATGTATAGTAGTAGTAGGTAAGAAATTGTTATATATGTAAAAAGAAAATTTTTAGAATAAGAAGGGACAGGGTGAGGGCCCAGTGCTCCAGTCAGTCGACAGCCAAAATAGAAATATAATAGAAGCCTGTACCTTGCATGTCATAAAAACATAAAATGCTTTGTATGATGAAAACAGCAAAAAATGCATAAGTCCCGTTAGAAAGGCGAGGCGATGTCCTTCCAAACAGAATGGGATTCACATCAAAATAAAGTGTGAAAGTTAGAAAGTAGCGTCGTTTTTAGCAAGTTAAACGGCCACGCGGTAAAACTTGGTGCCCGAACTCATTGACCCATAAGCAGTAGCGCCACTAGGAAGCGCGAAAGAATTACGATGTCTGAATAGCTAAATTTAAATACACATGGGAAATTTACAAAATAGAACCAATGGGAATGGAATTAGCTACGACGGAAGAGAGGGTATCTCCAAGTAAACTACAAAAGAGAAAATGTTAAAAAATCGGGGAGTCTATCAAAGTCTGATGGGGTAGGAGTCTAAGTCACTTAGTAAATAACTCGATTAATGTAATTATAACGGCAACGTTACTCATAACTTATACATAATGTCTAAATTGTTATGAAAAAGAGTCAAAAAGTATAATTAGTACCGTGGGAGGAAAGAACATATCCATTAGTGCGCGGAAGTACGAGATAAGAAGTATATTGATTATGTGCGCGTAAGTACGAAACAAGAAGATATTTATACCTATGTGCGCGTAAATACGGAGCAAGAAGTATATTTATATCTATGTGCGCGTCGAGTCTTTTCTGGAAGCCGCCAGCCGCGCGGACTATGTCAAGGCCGCAATTAATTACGTCGTACACACTGCGGTTAACGCACCTTTTTGAATATTCTGGTCTGTGAGCGTTGTATAAATACAAGCCGTCAGCGGCCTTAGTTTTCAGTTACGTGAGCGATTTTCGCTAGTGCGGATTGAGTGTTGTCGAAGTGAAGTGTCGTGTTTAATAATTGGGCGGAACACTTGTAATACAATTGTGTGTTATATTAATTGACATTTTATTGCGTGTAAACAATTTAAATTTAATTTGTTGTAAGAGACTTTGTTATTTAATTACGAACTGTTTAACTGTGAAAATTAAAGCTGGTAATTAGTGACTTAATTGGTGTCTTGTGTTTTGTTTTCCACTGTACCCACGACTATCAAGTATACCGTCGTAACGGTATGAATTTGATACTGATGACTGATACTTTTTCATTTTGATGTACTTTCACTGGAAGGGTGGGTTTTTTTTAAAACTTGTATTTGTTTCATATAGTGTGTTTGATTGCAAACGTGTATATTTCAAATTTTCTGCTTTAGTTTTCTTCTTGTTTATAATATTTGTGTATTTTTGATCATGTCAGTGTACGTATGTTGTTTTGCATATGAGTGGCAAAACTAGAATTTTATTGCATTTTTAAATATCTTTAATGTGTTTAACATGACGCGTGTGAATTATGCCGACCTGATTGTTTTACTTTGATGTTGTGGGGTCGTGTAACCGAGTTTGTAGACACCAGAGATATTATTACGTTTCCTATATAGTTATATAGTTATGTTCTATTAATGTCTTTTCAGTGAGTCGGATAATTCAAATGTAACTCTGTAATTGACTTTAGGGAAACAGAATGCTAGAGTGTCTAATGTAATGCATAAAATTTATAAAAGCTTACCTGCATATATTCCCGACTTGTCATAAAAAATATATCTTCCGTATACCTACATGTAAACTCATGTATTCCCGATTTATAATAATTTTATGAATGCCTACGTAATATTGGAATACATAGTGCAAATGAAAATAAATACCTATCAATGCATTCGGACAAGAGCACAACCAAGAAACATAACCGTTAGTTTTTCTTAAACACTCACTCCCGCACCCACCATCTTTATCGCTATTTATATCTTCCTCTCTTTTCATGTTTACAAATTACCAAAAATAGTACACAATAAACACAAGTTTTAAAATCTACGTGGTTTAAAGCACCCATTTGAATAAAATATTGTTATATCACTAGCCCGTCTGTTGCCTAAGTGCTCATTTCATACTTACAAGGGTAATCAGCATACATCAATATATCAAACGAATATGATTTATAGCTATAAATTTTTATATGATAATTTTCATGAATACGTACAAAGTGAAAATTCCTTAACCTTTAAAATAACTTTTCTTAAATAATACTGTGAACGAAAATGGAAGCATTTTTTATCCCAGGAACATAAAAGACAGTCTTTCAGCATTACGAATTAGGGATGAAAATTTTGGGAGTTCGACGAAAAGCTGGACGAGCCAACTGTAGACAAAATGGAACGGCTTCAGCCAGAAATGTCAGAAAAGTGAAAGACGGTGACAATCACTGAACACAGGAATGTGTGTGCAGGAATTCGATTTTACAATAAAGCATATAGTTCCGATGTTGCTGATGATTCACCAGTTATTATATTGTAAAAGCTGCTGAGAACTATAATCAGGCTCTAAATACTTTAGGAAAAATCACATTCTAACTAAAGATACAGCAGGTAGGTAGAATATTCTCAATTATTATGTATTTTACAAGCTAGTCATTATTGTTACAAAATTGTTGGAATATTGTACTAGGTTAGTCCTGTGCAAATAATCTTATGATTGCAGATTAAAATTAATTTAGTGACAACCAGTGTGATAATGCGTACTTATGTAACGTGTTTTAAAATAGCATATGTTAACTATTAAAAAATGATATTATATATTACGTAAAACATATGTACAAAATTTGTGTCACTCTCAATATTTTTAGTTCTAAATAAACGTCAGTGTTTCTTTTTGTAATATTTACAACTCCGCAATTTACATAATGTGTCTTTAGCTACACACAATTTATATAATACATTGTTAGCTTATTTAGCTATCTGTTTTATCTTCTAATATGAAGGTTCTGATGTTTGCTAGAATTTACATTTACATAAGAATTAAAGTTAGAAGGAAAGTAAGAACTGTACTTAAAACAAATGCAATATATTCAACAATGCAGGTTGGTTCACATATTTAGTGAAAATAATATGTGGTTTATATGAAAGTATCAAGAACTCTCCCGAAATGATTTGAAAAATTTTTTAATTAAAAATGTCTACTGGCAAACACAAGTAAGTCTATAAAATTTTGTAAAATTTAAAACTCAATTTGTCATTCATTGCAAGACTTAATTACTCAAAAGTTTGTGGTACAATTATTTACATCACTTCATTATACAAATTTCAGCGTAAACATTGTTTACAATGTAGGTTATTTATCCGGTTTTATTATTTATCTGCTTATTATTGTAGGCTATATTTTATTGTATACACGTATGCCATCACTGGACTAAAATGTAAAGGGGACCAAATTTTTTCTACAAAAGTCTAACTATATGGTGATTTACTTACTCCCCTACTGTGTAACTTTGTATAATAATAATGACGAAAGTGAATAAATAACTTAAATTGGGTAATATTAATTATCACTTTATTTTGTTTGTTGGCGATATTTCATTTTAGATGAGACTTCAGATAATGTGCAAAGGCTGCTATACAAGTAACAACGCGTGTAAAAGACATAATATGATGAACTCTACAGGTGAGACTAAAGCAATGACTATTGCTGCAACACCGGTTGCTGTAAAGTGTAAGTTGGTAGCAAACAACGAAATTCTGGAGCAGATAAGCAGATAATGGAAGTCGACTACATTGAATTATGGTAACAAGCTATATTTCAATAAACATAAAAATAAGCTGTCAGATTACAAAAGCAGACAGGGTGTCAGGACGTATAAATGATGTGTGAAATAATATATATGTACGTTTGGATATACATTCAACTTTATATAACATTACAGTGATGCTTATCCTTACGTATAGAGCAGTGGCGAGGCCAAAACCTACGACAACTAGGCAAGAAATCCAAGTAGATGAAGTGATGTTATTGAGAAGAATGATAAGAAGAACGCTGCGAGACCGAATGAGTGTCATTATTCGAGACACATGACTGTGTGTCACTACTATAAATGAAATAATTCTAGAATTACAGTGTTGAAAAGATAGATGATAACAGATTAGTCAAGGAACTACTATTCATTTAGTGAAATATAATAATTTATTCAATGTAAATATTACATCATTTAATAACACAATAGATACCATACATTTCAGTGTATCAATGTTGTTTTATTTATTATTTAATACAGTTATTTGTAACAAAACCTAATTTTATAAAATCAAAAACTTACTTGAAAAACAGGACAAAATATGGAAAGCGTTTCCTGAAAATTCCGACGTTTAGTCTAAAAATTACAAAATTATTGATGAAAGTAAATGAATCAATCTACAGGTGTCACTAAAATTTAATTCATTGATACTAAAAAAAAAATGGAAAAAAATGCTACATTAGGTATTATTGAGGGTTGGGAATTGAATTTTAAAGTATTAGGCTCTCTCAACTTGGCGATCCTCTTAAAGGCCAAACTTTTAAAGCAAAAGTTTTTACGTTATATCAGACCGGTGGAAGAAAACGGAAATCGACAATTTTTATTTTAACATGAGCGCCCGAGTATCTCTACTTCTTTTTTAGAAACTTATAGTTAAACAATGCCTATGGTTGTTTAAGTTTTGAGTACTTCACAAAACGATTCGAAGTAGCATTTAGTCAGTAAATACAGTAAAGACACGCGTTACATTAGTCAAAATAAATAGTAAACTCAAATTCTGCAGTGACGAGTGGAAGTGAGCAATGCATCCTGAATATTACAAAATGTAGCAACCCAGTTTTGTAGCAACAAGAATTGTCGTAAAGGGGACAACAAAGGAATATTGATTTAATAAATGTACGTAAGCGAAGTTCACATCTGTTACCGCACTTTAGCAGATAACAAATGACTAAATAAACTGTACCGAAGCTTACTTTAATTACATTAATAATTACGGTCGAGTAGGCTACGATTTACAAGACTAAGAATTATCGAAGAGTTTAAACAAAATTTTGCAAATGTAAACTCCAAATATTTTGCAATCCAAACGGCATGCCACGTCTTTTGTAAAAGCAATGTTTAAATGCCGAAGGCTAAAGGTTAGACCTTTAAAGAGCAAAAGGCAATGGCTTATGTAATAGTCACATCAATTATTAACAATTAAAAGTGATGGAGCCAGTCGAAAGCAATAATTTCTCAAATGATTATTTATTTATTGCGTCATTACAACTCACAATACTTACCACCGTCGCTGAAAAGATACTTAATAATTCTTTATTGTTACATAAACTATTATTTTTACCATTTATGAAGGTCTTATTCTCCGTAATCTTTTATGGCAATAGTCGAACATTTACACAAATAAAACTTTGTGATTTGTCAGCGTGGTCGGATATTATGAGTAGGCCAGCAGTTTTTGAAACATCCATATTTTTCCAACTGACCGTCGAAAGGCCAGTGAGTAGCCATTTTGTTTACATTCGGATCACGGCTGGAAAGCCAAAAAATTTTAATAGGTATGACTATATGTATTTTTTAATTTCTATATCCTTGTCTAGATATATCGTAGTGGTATTAAGTGGCCATTTATTTTCTATAAATATTAGTTACGTCTAAAGAATATATAAAACAATAAGGTTTCTAATGAGATGAAGCACTGACAATTATGGAGGCAAGGATGGCGATCCTTGCAGATTTAAAAACTTCGTTTTCAGTCCTGCTAAAAAACGGCACAATTAAAGACAATGCCGTTTAGCAATTTGTGTTTGCACATTTTTTAGCTGTATTCCTTTATAAGGAGCATGATTTTTCTTGTAAATCACAATTTTTTTCTGCAAAGATTGTTTAACACTAACTAAAATTTATATACATCACATAAAAGTATAATTTTCTGTGTTTATATTAACGATACTACATTATTTATTTACTTCTTATTAAATGCATGAAATTCATATTTTACAAAGAGTCTTGCGAAAGTTTTTGTTTGTTTGCATTCATAAATATTACATAAAATATAAGATGGAAACTTGGTGTATTTTAATCTGTTCTTCTAATGACATTACATCACAGCGAGGGTCTTGGCGACTTTTTCCATTCCATACTCTCACCACACATCTTTTTCCAGCCTCCCAGAATCTTATATTCATAGCCCTCCTCATCGTTCATCCATCTTTACCTAGGTGATACTCTAATTACTCTGCTTATGGTTTCCAGTCTCCGATACTTTTCTTTGTTCTATAATTCGTTTTCTTTGCGTGATCAACCTATTGCCATCTTGCATCCTTTGACAATCCGGGCTATGTGAGCACCGTGTATTAATTTGGCCCAGTCCATTACTTGTTCATATCCTCCATGAAATATTTCAAAGTTTTCAGGGCCAATGGGCCAATCACTTGCAAGGTTGTTAAAATATTTTAAACTGTTGTTCATCTGTATTTGTTATTGTTTAGGCTTTGCACCCAGCTGACAATAGTAATTGATTTTAAAATATGGTTAGCTGTAGCTTTTCACATAAGTGTTTCGGTAACATTGATTGAAAACCCATTTTTTATTGGTACTGAATTTTAATTATTGTAATTACTGTAATTTTAATACCTTTTACTGTATTTTAAGTATTGTATTTCAAAAGAATATTTAAAATACTTCTGGAAAGTTGAAACAATTTGTATTAAAAAACTATGAAAATTTTTCCAAACAAACAGATTATTCTCAAAGCTTTACATACATTACGTAATTTTTGTGACTCGTTTTAGTGTTTAGAATTACCCTCGCTGTAGAAATAATTGTCAGTGTGCTAATAAATGGCGTAAAACTGTCAAGTGTGCATACAATTTCTTTATAAGTAAACATGTTTTGAAAAACTTTGAACTCACCTCAATTTAACAAGTGGTCATTTTTATCAACTTTATCAGACACTCAGAATGATTTTTGTAATACTATATCAATTATTTTCCTCCTATTAAGTGTATTTCATTTAGCATGTGCAATGTGTTTCATTTAGCAATGCGTTTGTATTCTATATTAAAATAAGTTCTAAACTTGTAGCCTTCGTTTTACGTTTTGTAAATGAAAGTTAGATACTACATTGCTAACTAAAACCTATAATTACATCATTCGGTATCTTAAAGCCATTGGTTGATGGTGAATATTTTAAGTATTCAAGAGCACTAACTTTCAAAATTTGTAGTCAAAATCTCTGATCGTCACTACAATTTTCATCGTGTCTAACAGGGAACCAATTAAGTCTTTACTGTCGGTCAGGGAAGCTACAGTGTAAACCGTAACACTAGGAAGTAAGTAGACTTAGCTAGATATCAAGAAGAATTCTTAAACATAACAATTCGGGTTTAAATAGTAACTTATACAAAATAGAATAGCCACAAGCACTCTTAATTAAGTGGTTAGCGTTTACTTCTTTTTCTGAGTTTATTCGTCTTTAATTACCTCAGTGAATAAAGTCGAAACAATTAAGCTTCAGTAGTGCCTTTGAGATGTGTATGTTCAACAAGTGTGTAGTGTCTTCTGGTTTCCGCAGTACTCTCACTGTTGCTGCTCTCACAATTACCGTCTCTGCTCCTGAAACACAACGTACACACATATTATTTCATATTATTGACAGCACTTGACATATCATACTGTCACCTCCTTTAATGTGTATATTACTTGGTGTAATTTGTGATGTTTTCAATTTGTTTCTTCTGCAAGTAATATAATTTCGTATATAATTTTATATGAAAATAATAATTACACAATTACTTGGTGTGCAGAATATTCTGTAATTGCGTCACTTACAGAATAATAAAACATGCTTTTATTAGTGTACATACATTATTGTAATTGGGATACTCTCAATCACCCTTTAAGTGTCAAAGTTTAAGCTGGAGAAACACCTAGTACACCCATGTAGCCTTTACAATACAATTGTTTGCTTCAATAACAATTATAAGTGTAAACAGGTCACACACACACACACGCGCGCACACACACACACACACACACACACAAACACTCTTCTTTAAAAAACTTGAAATTTTGCCTCTATTTTCTCTGACCGAAATTGAGTTCAGAAAGTTGTGAAAAATAAAAATATCATTTATACAACTACGTTTATCTGACAGTAACGTCAACACTAGACACAAAGACACTTTAGAACTTTCCAAGCTTTGTATATTAATATTAGGAATGGTCAAGTAAATAGGTAAAGCAGTATACAACGCATAACCCGCAGTGGAGCTGAGGGTGGTGAACAAATATAAAATATTTTGTTTTAAGTTCTTTACGCAAAAAACGTTTTTATTATTTAAATAGGATTTAATTATAATTTCAATATTACGTAATATATCATATATTTTAAAGACTATTGAATAGATTGTCGCTAATCGAAAACATACTAAACATTATAAACTAATATTAATCTTATTTGAATGATAAATATTGTGACGCTGATGAAATAAATGTAACAAAATGAATAGCCTACGTGCAGGTTATCACATATTTCATCCATCGGCCAGGCGGCTCAACGTTGTAGTAACGTCTAGGTTGACCGACTGACGTAGGACTTGGTAAAAGTGTCTCGTCAATCTGGGCTATAATAAATATGCGTGATCATGCAAGTTACGTGTCACTTGGGTTCTGTGTTCAGCAAATAATGTCAATAGTTTTATTGAGATTATCTGAAAAAATTGTACTTATTCAGTTTTTTAATTAAAGCAGTATTAACAAAACTAATAGGTTTTAATCGTTTACTGTTGTTAACAACTATAGTAACTCTCTTAATCTGTTAACTTTTGTTATATTTCTGTCTAGTAAATAGATTAAACACGTTTCTATATAAGCGGTTACGCGTCGCAAAGTGGAACTTTGCTGCAGATTCTGGAGCTGTCGTATCCCGATTATGCTACAAAATATATTTACTTTTTTACTCGCAGTTCTGACCGTCTGAAAATATAGCAGCACGTCACACAGTATTGCGAAGCGAAGCGGTAATACGTGTTATGATAGTTGTTGTGATTTAGGGTTTGTTGTGCGTTGTCAGAGGTTCGGTACAAAATGATAATTTTGTGAGAATAACCGCAGTTCCTGACTTGTGTTTTTATTTCAACAGGTAAAATTAGGTAAAATTTATTGGTTGTTATGTTATTGGAGGGCTTAACGTGTTTCTAGTAAGTTTAAAGATTGTTCACGAGTTAAGTTAAAGTTAAGTTTAAAGATATGATTAAATATTTTCTCCTGTATTCAATTATTTATTGCTCTGTCCAAGGCATACAGGGAAAATAATAATGACAAAATATTATGATCGCGCACCTGAGTGTTGTAAGACACAGTAAAAAGAGAGAGACATAGAGAGAGAGGGAGGGAGAGAGAGGGAGAGAGAGAGAGAGAGAGAGAGAGAGATAGAGAGAGAGAGAGAGAGAGAGAGAGAGTGAGAGAGAGAGAAGTTAATGAAGGGGAAGGCATGGAATGTGTTTGTGCTATTGTAAATTAAAATGATAGATCAAGGGAAACATCTCAGCCAACATAACTCTAAATCATGAGTAAATAACCCGTATAACCAAAGAACCAAAAAACGGTGCTTGCCTCTACCAGCACATGGATAACCGAAGCATACCAAAAATAAATTTGAAAATTAACAACTAAAAGAAAACAAAAATGAGGCAATATTCGACATTTTATTTAAACTTTTAAATGTCTAATGCAATAAGAAACATTAAACATTAAGAAGTTTGTTTTCGTTTGCTCAAAACTACCTCGTCAGCATTCCTCACATCCCAGCTTCCATTTGTTTCCATTTCTTAAAAAATTCGTCCTTTTTGCAGACGATGGATCCTAACTACGATACGCCATCGTCTTACTCAGTCGAATTCTATGTTAGTCACTTTTGTCGACAATAGCTATTTCCATTAGCTAGCCACATTTTTTTACGTAGCGTTTGTTTTATTTCTTCATATTATGTTAATCACTAACCCTTAACGATTGCTTTTATCTCTATGTCTAATTCAGCAGTTGTTTTAAACGTGTCGCTTCAAATTTTGCCCAAGCTTCTGTAAACACTGTCCCTTCTAATTCCATATCTCCGTCACCAGTAATCTGTGTCCATTGCGTTAAATAAATATGAGTTTTATCGGATGTTTTCCACATGTCTACAGCCACTGTTCCTATATTTTAATTTATGGAATACATAACATGGAATACATGACACGAAAACTTATACAGGAATATAAGCTATGGGGCCTTGAAGTAAACACAAAGGAAACGGTGTATATGTACATTGTTGGTGAACCGAAGAATTTAATTTTAGATGAGGAACAAGAAAGAATAAATTGAAGTAGCTATAAATATCTAGGAACAACGATTACACAAGACGGTAGCCTAGATAAAGCGATAAGGGAAAGAAATAACCTGGGAATAAAATCAATAGCATTGCTGAACAACATATTGTGGGACCAACAAATATTAAAACAAAATAAACATCGTATATACAATACAATCATGAAACCAACTACGTCATACGGGTGTGAAATATGGCCAATAATACAAAGAATATAAAAGTTGTTGGAAGTTATTGAAATGGATTATTGGTGAAGGTCGGCAGGCAGGTCAAAACTGGAAAAAGTAAGAAACGTCAGAATCCGGGAGATAATGGGGGTACAGTACTCTACTGTCGACGACATAAAAACAAAACAGCTAAGATGGTTTGGGCATGTACAAAGAATGCCGGATAATCGACTCTCCAAGCAAATTTTGAGATGCACACCATACGGTCGTAGGCGAAGGGGAAGACAGGTTGAGTTGGAGAGAAGGCATCAACCGGGCAATGAGGGACCGGGAATTGGAAGAAGAAACTTGGTTAGATCGAGACCAATGGACTAGGTCTCGGAAGAGTATGATAACGTTATGAACCTATATATATTGCAACAGTACAAATGTATAGGGTACTGTGCATTGAACGAGTAATTAAGATAATTAATTAAATTAAATTAATTATTCATATTGTTAGTACTAATACTTCATCTTTCAATCTGAACTGTAAAGGGAATGACCAAATTGCAGGGTTGGACAGGTCGATCACGCCGCTGTCTGTGTGTACACATGTATTTTACGTGTGTGTGTGAGACCAGTTGGTTCCTGTAAAGCGTCACCCCTAAATGAACGCTACTAATTATATGAATTATTTAAATTGTAAAGAGTGTGTGCATAATATTACAAAACCAAATACGCCACAGTGTGTATAAAATAAATAACGCACATTGTACAAAAAATAGTGCGAAAATAATAAAAATTGCGATTCCAGTGAAAATAATTATTAATAAAACTTATATTAATTAAGATAGAAAAATACGGTTTATGCACAGTGAACACATACATATTACCGACAAGATGAATGTCGTGTAATGTGCAAAAGACTTCGCATGTTGCGAACACAAGCGAAATAAGTGTGAAAATAATCGTGTTAGAAAGGGGCGTCAACGACAGACTGAGACCTGCAGACTATTTTCGAAACATGATTTATGCGCCCTAGGGTACAAATACTCGAGACGCGCTAATTTATTTCTCTTTCTCGTACAACTACCGTGGCAGCAGGAGGCTGAATTAGACAACAACTTTTTGTCTATCAACCACAGCAGCAGCCAGAGGTTCTTCACGACTACTCATCACTTTTGAGAGAGCACCTGCAACCTGAGGCCATGACGGGATACGAGGGAGCAGCCAAGTACATGGAATAGAGTCCAGCGTACGGAACGAGGCAACGGACGGCGGAGAGGATCTGAAGGACGAGGATCAAGGACTCCAGGACTGCACGACTACGGAGGAACATCCAGGATCGAGGACCTAGGACCGAAGAGGATACGCTGAGTATTACCACGACAAATAAGGTGAAACAAAACCATGTATTTGTTAAAACAAAGACTCACGTAAAGACAATTAACGATGTAAAAAGAAAGACAATATAATTCAAAGATGAATTATTAATTTTTGAAAATGTAAATATTTATTTCTATAGTAGTTAGAGTAATATTTGAAAGTATGAAACTACAATTTTAAGAAATAATTTAGGCAATGATATTTAAATTAATACGAAACTAAATAGTAAATTTTTATTAGAAAAAACAAAGCAATGCATATGCAATATAATCAAAAGAAAATAGATTCTTAAAAAGAGATTAGATAATCTAATAATTATCACAGTAATGAGCACGTCGAGAGAAATATTATATAATAACAAATGTTTATTGTACTATAAGAGTGTATATTATGTTCTATGTGTAATACGAGATTATTACTTATATGTTAATAACTAGATGTGTGCTAGGGCTATACACATGCAAATAATAATTATATTTTTAAATCGCAACAGAATAAAAAATTTTTAGTTAATAAATCTTTTATTTATTCTAAAAAAATTGACGTTGTTATTACGATTACATTCATCACAAAAATTTTATAAATGTGTTGAGCGTCATTTTATTTATAACACATTTATCTGTAAAATGGTTTGAATTTTTTTTTCTCTCTTATAGTCTATTTTACTTGTTCGACGAAATCGCTTGACGAAACCGTTGAACTGCTCTACTGCCATTCGCCGCCTGATGAATCCGCTGCAATGATGACACGTAGAACTCTCGCGACACACGCACGCACGCCACTTCTCCGATAGAGTTTATGCCATTTATCTTACGGCTCGATAATGGGTATAACTATTATTAATTCGATTTCGGTGTGTTTCACGTACACCTTCCGGTATCTTGACGTGTCCTCGCTTTCACCCAGGTGAATTTCGGCAAATACACCTGATTCCTATGCGGAAAAAACTTGACTATAGCGAGATAGCACTGTCCAATTTATAATTAAATTATTTTGATTTCTAATACCCAATCGATCTAGCAAACGGGCAACTCGTTGCCAAGACCCCGTACTCGTAACCCTTATGTAGAACGTATACTGATACGCCAAACTCGCACAGAGACAACGTCTTTTAAGGCCGAGCTGCTAGGTTAAACTGACCGAAGCTTCAACCACGAGGGACCAATCTGAATGAAAATTGGAGCCTCCGAGTGGTTGAAACCCATAGTACGTGATTGATGGGTTAGACAGATAGACATATGTTCTGATCAATTTTGCTGAAGACTGCAAAAGCATGTATAGATTGTATCTAAAATTTTTATGACTTTCAGAATATAAAGATTCTTTAGAAAAGTGAATTCTGTTAAAAAATACTTATTTAAATAATATGTTTTGAGTCTTTAAATAAGAAAAATGTAGCGCTAATTCAGAAGTATGAGCTGTCCAACTTTCAATTCCATACGTTAATTTACACCAGTTATTCATGTAAATAACATGTACGTATTTGTTAGTTACAAATGTAAAATGTTATTATTTATTTTATACGAATAACACACGCACACGAGCACTCGCGCACTATATTCGCACTTGATATGACATAAAATATATTTATTGGCATTTTGACATAAAACAGATAATTACCCATTTCTTACTTCAAAACTTATAGCTGTTTTACAAAATGTTAACAAAATCAATTTTTAACATGTTTATAACGTCATAAATTGTATAAAAGCATTTAGTCATAGCTACAAAGACCCTTTCTGCGATGTTTCGTTGCAACATATATATTTGTATTTAGTACAGTAAACGTTTTGCACGTTCGTAAATTTTACCGTTAAGTATTAGTGAACATATCTCGTACAAAAATTCTACGTAATTGGGCCTATTATTTAACATTATCTAACTCAGTTACATTTAAGAAAGAAGACTTATGTGGTATGTGCATATAAGACGAGCAGGAGATGGAATACATACAGCTTGAATTGAAACGTCAAGCGGCGAAAAAGCAAAGACTACAAACTGGAATCCTTTGAAAAAAAGTAGTATAAGAGAGATGTCTGAATACTTTTGAAGAGATTATTTAATGACACGAAAGAAAGAAGGAATCTCAGTTGCTGGAAATAGGAGAATAGCTGTGATCAAAAACTGTGGTTAATAGTTGGTTGGCCTTTAAAAGTGGTTACCCCCCCACACACACACCTATATATATATATATATATATATATATATATATATATATATATAAAAGAATATTATTTATGGACAGTATTAATTGTAGTATAAAAGACCTTATACTATCTTGTATTTTATTTTGTAAGCTTGATTATGGGATTAAATAAAGTTTAAAGTTTCATGAAAACTGCTTTTTTATTACGACCAAAACTCGACATCAACTAGAATCTATATGTGTATACAAAATATATCTTTGAAATTGTATAAAACGTATTTGAATCAATTATAAACAAACTTTGAAACACATGTGAACAAACATTGACGTATAAGTGCTGAAATCTCACACAGAAAATAGATAAAATTAAAAAAAATTAAACTTGTTAATAATAAAGTGAATCGAGCAGAATATATGTAAGTTTCAGATTTTGTTTTTAATACGCAGTACATGTAAAAGAGAAATCCAATAATTTCCTGAGATATCTTCATAAACACCACCCTCAACTGCTAAACAATAAATTCGTCTTGAGTTTCAAGGTTCAATTTTGGCTCACTGCCAGAGTTTCAGATTCTGTACTGTGGATAATTCGTCAAGTCGTAAATCATGTACAAGAAAATAACCCTTTTGTTCTCTCCACAACTATAAAAAGGATGTAATATACATGTAACAGAAGTTAAAATATTCTTTCTAAGAGCATTTATGTTTCAACAGTTTTTCTTTTTAAATAAAAATATTTGGAATTGAAAACTTATAAAATGACTCAGGAACTAGGTCTCTAAGGTTTGTAAAGTGTCTGTAAAATTGATTTACCAACTTATTGTTTAATTAACTGGCCGGTAAAATTTGTTAACAATTCAATGCGCACCATGAACTTTCAACAGGGAATAAAACAAACCAATAAGAAATGTATTTACACTGTTAGTATGAACGTGTTTGTAAAAGAATAATTTTATTTTGCATTATTTTAAAGATAGCCTATAAACACAAGAGTACACAAACTAAAAATTAGTCAAGCTAAATCGATCTACATCAGGGTGCAGAAAAAATGAGAATTAAACACTTGGCACTTGTACTAAATCCCTTTCCTAGTGGCGTTGGTTTAATTGACTGCACATATGCAACTGTCTACACTACGCAGTACTATAGCCAGGCGTTATATCGTATAATTAGTTTCTACCGAACATTGCAAAATTTTCTATGAAAATCGGACTTTATTAATTTTATCAAATTTTTAATGTTACTGAATTTATTTTGAATAAACCTTTCCATACAAACGTTTACGTCTTGATGTCTTGATGTGCCACACAGACTTTTAAAATTGTTTTAAGGAACAATTCGTTTAGATTTAGGTACAAATTCTCCCAGATCTGATTCCCAGGAATGGAGTAAAACCTTTAGGTTGCTTTTTATAGTCTGGTGTACTGATATTTTGAAACGACCAAGACTGAACACTGTATTCAGATTTGGTTACAATCCTCCGTTGTATTCAAACCTTGACGTTACACATTGGGTAGTCAGACAGGCAGCAGTTGTAAAACGGCGAGTTAAAACTGTGAGCTGGCTTTGCTCTTTCAATACCGGCATGTATCATTTAATCGCACACCATGCGACAATATTGCAAACTGTTCTGTCCTTCAACTCTCTACATCTGCGAACTTTCTTCAGGACATTCAGTAACATTACCATACCCTTGTTACCTACAATAACTTACCGACTTAACATCTGTATACTAATCACATTATTCTCTTTCCATACAGCTTATGTTCTTCAACACTTCCTTATTTGTGACGCTATATTTTGAACATATAAGCAGCAAAATTTACCACATCTACATTGCAACACTAACTATATATTTTCTTTTTTAATCTCCTCTACCTTGTCGCATGATCAAATAGTACGTTCTCCAGACCTAACACGCTAGTAACATCTTTTTGCCATTAGCTGATATTCTTTTTCACTTAGTCGTTGAATACATTTGTTAATTTGTTAAATGCTATGTTTATAACACACAATTTTCGCTTCCGATTTCTTCTATTTCTCACAAATTTAAATAAACCGTATAAATAATTTTAATTTAAAAGAGCTAACCTATGCAAATTTCTTTTCCCCAACGATGATTTTTATTTGAAGATAATTATTGTTGTACACATGTTTATGAAGGCAGGTGGAACAATTTACTCAACTAATATCCGAAAGTGTCCACATTTCGGGCTCTGTAGGTTTGGATATTATACCCGGCATAATAACAAACCAAAATCCACCTCCCTTTCTTCTTCTAGGACACTAATCTTGAACTGTTTGACACACTACATCGGGCTGAGTCTATTGTTATTTAGCCCTACGTCTCACATCTAACTTGTTACCCTTCTATATTGTATTTTCCAAAGCAATTTTTTTCGCCCAAACAATCAATTCTGCGTAGCGTGATACACAGTAATAGTTCTCCCTTTAAAGAATAGCTTCAACAATTTTATCCGGGGAGACTTCCCGCTTTCGCAACGATCTTCATTGTGGCTCCCATCTGTCATAGACGAAGAATGTATGATAGCATCGTACGCAGTTCCCGGGCAGTACAGACACTCTGGTGACTCGGTCTTTTAACTTTCTTCGTGTAAGTTCGAAAATAACCGTATCCTGTCAGAAACTGGGTGAGGTAATAGTCTATTTCACCATGCCTCCTCTCCGTTCACGGTTACAACTGTTATATGAGCCTCCTTGTCCATCGACCTCGCTCTTCTTACTTCAAAGCTCTCTGCAAGCTCTGCAGCATCTGGCTTCGTGCCTTTCGGTGTGCAAGTTTCACCACCTACATCCTTCTTCTTCTGAAAGACGATCTTACGTTCTTGGCTAAAAGAACGTGTCGTCGGCATTATTCAGGTAAAGACCAAAAGAGTCAACTCGAAACCGCACGGTAGATTGATGCTTCCCGAAGAGCACTTTGTCTTTTGCCTGGGTTTGCGTTTAATAATGATAATAATAATAATAATAATAATACAGTAAAATAAAAATGGATAGGACATACGATGAAGAACAATGACTGATGTTACTTTCGGCGAACATAAGAATAGAATGTGAAGGACCAAGCATGCAGTTTATACGATGTGTAATATAGGCAGCGGGATTAACAAATAGTAATCTGCGAGGACACCAAAGTAATCATCCACCGATAATTTAGGAAGTGTAGTGGTGTGTGTGTATAAGTCAATATTAACAGGACCCAGTATGTTAGGGGTGTATCTATGTGATTATAGAGTTGTTAAATTATGATTTGCAAGTGACGACCAAAAGGAAACTGTGTAACAAAATTATTTCACAGGAAAGCCATTTTCACAACACACACAAAGATAAAGCAATCACGATATTCAAGCAAAATGAACATTGACTGCAGCTGAGAGCAAATTAGTGTAAAGGAAACTGTAGAAACGGTTAACATTTGTCTCTTCTGCAACTCAATTTCTCTTTCTGTTTACTCCCTTTTCTTGTTCGATTCTCTTTCTTCTTTAACTGAGTTGCGTCACGAAGACGAGATAAAAGCTTAGTCAATTTGAAAATATATCTTCGTCAGTGTATTAATGCAATGATTTTGGTTGTCTTTACATTATTCTGTGTCTTTATGTCTGATTTTCTTTTATATCTTTCTATAAAGTCTCAGTCTTTTACATTATTACGGTGTCACTCCTATTGTGTAGACAAAAAGAAAATTGAAACAGATTGAAGTAGGTTTACATTTCTCGGTGGTATCAGAGTACCAGTTTCACTGTGGCATCAGTTTGTGATACATTTTTTTTTATATTTCTCCGTCTTCAACTTTGTCGCTTTCTCTGTTTTGTTTAAATTCTACGTATTTTGAATATTACTTTCTTCTTACGTTGTTTTGATCTACATGTCTTCTTCTGTTTTGATATATACGTACATAAATACACAATACATATTACATACAAACACACATATATACGTAATTATTTGTAGCGAGTGAGAGGGAGAGCGAGAGAGCGAGAGAGAGAGAGAGAGAGAGAGAGTGAGAGAGAGAGAGAGAGAGAGAGAGAGAGAGAGAGAGCATACCCTAGAATACGACTACTAACCTTATGTAACCTCGTGTACCAGGTTTATGCGGCCGTGCCATGTTAATGCTGACAAGATACATAGCGTGTTAGTAGAGTTAAGCGGAATCCGCTGTCCCGCTTTCGTGTTTGCATGCTCTGTGTTTCACATTATAATTTTCCGCCTCACTCTAATGAACATACGGCTTATACATAGGCATCGTTTTGTTCACTCTCCACTGACAAACGTATGCAGCAGTGTATTCGTAAATTACCCGTCTTTCCCTTAGTCTGTTTGTTTCAGACAAGTTTGTTACGGCTAATTGCAATTCTCATACTGTGCAGATAAGGCCCAGGCTTGTGACCATGCATAACGGTTCTCTCGTCCTATTTACTTTGTTTTCATGATAGAGCCATAGATATGATTATGCAATGTATTTAGTTACATGTTTCCTTGGATGTGACTTGTCTTATGCTGGTGAGATAGATGGGAACAAAAAAATTCAGACGTTTAATCAAGTGTGTGGAACGAACGATCAGAAGAACACTGAATGGGAAGGTCAGAAGAGACACTCTTTTAAAATTTTACAAAGTGATGGCAGTGCCGTGCAGCCTTTATGGTAGGGAAATTTGGACACTCAACGCAAAATCCAAAACCGGATACTAACTGGTGAAATGAGATTTGTAGGATCAGTAATGAGAATATCACTGAAGGACCGGCTAAAAAATTATGATGTAAGGAACATACTTGGAATATAAAATCTAAACGAGAGGATAAAGCAATACAGATAGGATTGGACACACAATGTTGAAAAGATGCATAAGGACAGGATACCAAAACAAAGTACGGTTTATAATTCAAAAGGAAGGAGGAATATTGGAAGACTTAAAAAAAGATGGTCGGACGAAGGAGTGCGCAACGGATCGTAAGTTCCACAGCCTGAAGAAGGAGAAGATTCAGTTACATGCGTCTACCATCATGATTTTTCTAAATACAGGAAATTTTTATTCAGTGTTCTGATGTTGTAACGCAAATTCCTTACATGGTTCGTAAATTCTATCTAATAAGCAATGTATATTATAGACTTGAAAATATGCGTAACGAAAAAATGTAATTAAATTTTATCTAAGTTTGAAACACATTTTGCTTGTTTAAAAGCTTAAAAAGGTTACGTCAATTTAGGTTTAGACAAAAACTTGCTCAAACTAAAACAGAACTTTATAAAAGTATTATTTAAAAGTTCACTGTTTCAAAAACTACATTAATCGAACTGTTTAATTAAATATTGAACGAATATATTTGTCTTCTCTAACAATACCCAGGAATTTAATGTTATTATGCTGGTGCTTTGTAAATATACGTGAAATAATTCATTTCTTAAAATAATCTTCAGAAGCAAGAATTTATTCATTTTGTTACTCTAGTTAAAAGATTCACTACACAAACAAGAGTTAGTAATAACAAAGGCAACAAAGGCAGGTAAGAGTTATGTAATAGAGGCAACATTGTCATGTATAAGAGTCACCGTATTTTATATCTCTATCGGATTTTAAATCTAGTTAAGATGAATTTGTGTTATATCATCCAACACACAACAATAAAAATTCGCTTCTATAGTTTTGCACTAATAAGCACAATGATCACTTTCCACTAATCTCCAACAGTCACGCAGTGAATAAATAGCCAGAGGTAACTAAAACTCACAAGCCGCCCGCTAAAGCTTTCAGTGGTTCCAGTGATGTTTGCTATTTTCTTAGTGGCGCACTAAAAATGATTATGTACTTACATGCTCTGGAACTTTCTGGAGGCAACGTCAAAGTCCGACCTTGACCGCCGTGCCAGCTCGGTTTGCGCTGTGCTAGTGGAAAAACGTGTAGAAAGACAGTCTCGAAATGTCAAGAGAGGTACTTTTTTGCCTTTCATCTCAATGAACATATCAATATTTACTCAAAAAGTTTAATTTTAATAATGTAATATTAAGTTTACTTCTTTAATGTAATATTCATTTAGATTCTACGTATTTCTAAACTTTAACCATTACAAATTCGATGAAACAAGTAGTAGCCTAAATATAACAATAGATTTTACGTATAACGAATTGTTGCTTCTTCTAAGCGAGTTTTTAGCAATTATATGTATACACTTTTTTAATTTTACACTTTAAATAAAAACTAACAAAACGCGGAATACCTTTAGTTACAAGTTTGTTCTCTTAGATAAGTAATAATTTATTTATCTATAAAGTAATGAAAAGAATTATAAGGAACAGTGAGTTTACGTCTGTGGCCAGAACCAATCTGCATTTGAGAAACATTCTGCTGTGAGGTTTCCTTTAGATACGCTTAACAAAGCGTACACCGTGCTTTTTACCCCCCATATAAGAGAATAAATATTACAATTCTATCAAAACACTGGTGGGGTGTAGAGTGCTGTTGGCAAGCGTCCAAGCACCAGGGATCTTTAAATGCGCGCCTGTGCGTGCGTGCGCCTGTTGCATTATGCTATCGTAACTGACGGAGTCTGTGCCACTGATGCGTCGTATAAACAAGTGGATTATTAAGCTGGTGCAGTGTACTCAACTACGTGAAAACAGTAGAAGAAAATCCAGTGACAATTTTTAGTTCATAATTAAAAAAGTAAAACGCTATGAGCTTTAAATTTGATCCGTTGTTGAATGTAATATATTTATATAGTGACGTACTTAGTGAGTGACTGAGAGAGAATGAAAGATCAAGGGGAAAGGCAAGAGAGAGAGGAGAGGCAAACAGGGAAATAAACGCAGAAACAGAATGTGATATATCTGGATAGTTAGATAGACAATACCTATTAGTTTTCCTTGTACTTTTTAAACATGTATTCTTCACTCATCTCTATTGTCCCACTGTCCTACAGGGAGGCGTCTTTTACGCTTTATACTTTAACAATGTGGGACGGTTTTGCTTTTATTCCATATTCATAGTTTTCTTCGTACAAAATCTACCGTCATATTTTGAGAACGTCAGTACCGATTAAGTTGCCTGCCACATATTTTGTAAGGAACATTTCCGTTCACACCCATTCTTCCTCTTTCTTCATCATTTCTGAACTTTCTTGAACTTCCTACTTAATACTCAGACCGCTAATCTGAATTCACCCATCTCGGTCCTATTTCCGTATGGTTTATCATTTGATGTTAAATTTTCCATTTTATTTGTTAAAATCTTTTTTGAAGTTACATTTCTCTACATGTTGTATATCTTGTATATCTATTCTTTTCGTGATTCCAAGATTTAACAATACACGATTTAGTCACCCAATCGCTTTCTCTGCTTGCGTTGACTTCTACTGTCTTCATTTGTTACTAATTATTTTGTCATGTATAAGAATCAGGAGATTTTATAACTTCTCTAACGGATTTTGAATTTACTTTGTTTGTTTCTGTTTCTATGAAAACATACTAGCTTACTTCAGGATTATCGTCATGTCAGTTCTACCTATTCGTGCATTTTCAAGTCGTTTTTAACTTCATTCTGAAAGATGATGATATTTGGGAACTGAAGGAAAATTAATTTCGCTAACTGCATTAATGTTGTTCCTATTTATTTAAAAGAGTAAAACAAATTTCCAGGTTTATCTCTGTTGTCTGATAACTACGATTGACCCTTGAAGAAAGAGAACATCAAAAGTACGCAAGGTCAAAACTTTAAAAACGTTGCAGTAACACAAATGGGTTATAAAGTTAAAGAGAATTTAAACAACAATCAGAATGTTGTATTTCGTGTTATAAGTCTAACAATTTCACGCCACCAGCAACGAGAAAAAATTAAATAGTTAAAATAGCCCTTACCACTTTAATTAAATACAGGAAAATAGTTATATCCCTTGCATTTTATAACAAACTTAAGTGTAATCTTTACCCTAAAAAGTTTAAATTGTGTATGCATGGCGGACCAAAATAAAAGTAAAACTTTAAGAAAATTGCAAATTTTATTTAAAATATCAAATATTATTGGATTTTATTCAAATGAAAACCGACGATCTTTAGTAATTTCATAAAGTCAATACTTCCCAATACCCAGTGGTAATTTTGTTTTTCCTTCAAGAAGACTCAAAAGTTATGTAGAATATATACATATATATAAAAATAGTCCTGTATATCTGTTAAAATTATTACACACGCTTTCAAAAGTTCGTTTTTACGCACGCACACACGCACGCAAGGACACACAGTCTCTTCAAACTGTTCCCAGTAATCACGTGACGCAATTTAAAAATTTCATGGTAGTCGTGTTATCCCCCCATCGGTTTGTTGTAACAAGATGTCGACAAAACTACTAAACATGACGGACAATACATAAAACATGCCAACCTCTTCTCCCGTTTAAACCTTCTCCAACAGTTGCCAAGAAAATACGACAGAATTCTCAACAAAAATCTCCGACAATCACGTAACACCCCTATGGTAACGTGACGCATTTAAAAATTTCCCACCAGTCACGTGACTTTTGTGTGGAACTGTCGTTTCCACCCCTACTAATTTTAAGTCGTAAGCGCCTTCTAGAAGAAGAAGACAGCAGTTGCATGAGAAAGATAACGGTAGTGAAGTTTGAGAAGATATAATTTTGTCCCCTACATTGCACAGGAAAAAGTGGCTGCATCGCTAAGTGATCAACGTATACCAGCACAGTAATAGCTTAAATAGGAAGAGGAAACTTTTACGCTGAAAAAGATCTGGTATCGTCACAACTAGATTTTTTTATTGCTATTTTAGGTAGTATCACACTCCGTTGGTGTCACAAGCGAGCAACGGGATTGCGTTGTCTCAGCCAATCAGATGTCTCAGCCCGACGACTACATAAGTGCGGCGCTTTACAGTTTCGCTTAATACAGGAGCGTCGAAACATGACTACCATATGGTTTGTCTCTGAACGAAGAAACTAGTATCTTTGCTCTGATTAGTATAGTACCTACTGGCTCACAGAAGAATATGATGGATTCGTAAGTCTAGCAAGTTGGGAGCCTAGCTGATTGTAGTATGATTTCTAATGAAGTCATCTAAACATTTTAGCGCGCTAATAAAGCTTTGCGGAGGAGAGAATACTGTGTTATCAGAAACATCCAAAGTAATGTAAAACTATGTTGCTTTATTAGTACTATATTAATTACTACGATAAATTCGATCTTAAATTTTTGTACAAAATAAGTGATATTAAAACGTAGTAGGCTATTATTTTAAAAAAATAGCAAAGTTTATTACGTGAACTCTTGTTACCTGAAATAAATCTACACTTACGTAGCGACGAATCCCATGTGATTAGTTTTGGGAGTACTACACGAACTATATGTGACATGTTTATTTTAAACTACGTTTAACGAAATCTAGATATAGTTGGTAGATTTTTTCCTGCATTAGTAGATAACATTATGTTATGTTCCAGGGCATTGAAAACATTGCAAGTAACCAAAACATAACAAAACAAAGACAATTTTCAAAAAAATCCAGGTAATTGCCTTATATTTGTTACGTTCCCATTAAAATAACAATATTAAATTTGTTACGTTAATTTTGAAATTTTTATTATTAAATATAACTTAATGCATATTAAAATAGATTACATTATGGTAA
Source organism: Magicicada septendecula (assembly GCA_034769895.1). Taxonomy (NCBI): domain Eukaryota; kingdom Metazoa; phylum Arthropoda; class Insecta; order Hemiptera; family Cicadidae; genus Magicicada; species Magicicada septendecula. Next base: position 333,072,057 of record CM068375.1, on the reverse strand, counting down.
TAGTCAATGTTAAAGAAAATCGTTATGATAAAAAAAAAATGTACACTGTACTAGCAGCACTCGTGCGCTTTGTTGCACTTTTAAAGTGACCCAGTTGTTTATAAAACCGCCAATATCTCGAAAAGAGAAGAATCTTATTTAAACAGAAATAAAATTTTGAATGTTCTATTAATTTCACTTGCTGACACCATATAGCTATATCGAATAAAACCGAATTTTGTGGCATGCCAAAAATTTTACAACAGCGAATTAACAAAGAAATTTCATTACATGAAACCGTCTTAAAGTTCTGTTTTTGAAAATTTTTGAAGTTATCAGTTCAAATTTATATCTAAAATCATCCTCAAGCTTCAGGGAACTAGGTATTGAGAGTTTTTAAAATCGGATCAGCATTTCTAAGGTAAGCTCGGAGAATTAAAGAAACAAATTTTACTTCTTTATAATAGTACCGTATTGTAGTTCCGGATTACCGTACTCCTGCCACGATCGCGCTCCTCTCACCCCACCATGCCTGACTTACGTGCTCCATCACTTCTTTACTCAGACTCTAGGCGTGTGTATGTCTGCCTAGTAGTTGCTTTGCATCGTCAGTCGTCGGTGTAACGGGTCAGAGCAGGGAAGGGCATTAAAGGTGACTGCCACAACTGCTTTGGAAACGTCAGATATTAAAATACCAGACATTTTCAAAAGACCAGGATTTGAAAAATTATTTTTCTGCAATCATCATTTCCTGGACGTTATAAGAACGTTACAGGAGGACTGGTAAAGATAAAGTTGGAGAGATAAATACTGACAAATGTTTAGACTCGTAGAGCAATGAAAATGTTATTAAAAAGAATCAGCTATAACGCCCATTGCAAACACAAGGTTTGAAGGAAATGGGGACAATTTTAGAAATACATTAGCTAGTAACACCAGACACTAACGCACTTAATTTTCCTACAGACATCAATTGGTATTTTGGCGATGAAAAGAATTGAGTGAGGGAAACGAATAATACAATTTATTTCAAGCTATTGTTTTGTATACTATAATTGACAGCAATTATAGGTCTCTTTCCGTATTTTTTTAATTCTTTATAAAACCTGCACTTTTGTATTCATATTGAAATTTATTAGTTCAACATCACATTTAAACCACGTATAGCATAAACATTCCCTGTTATTAAATTCGTGTCATGAAATATTATATATATAAATCGGTTCATACTAGTCTCCATTGGTCTCGATCTAACCAAGATTTTTCTTCCAATTCCTGGTCTCTCATTGCCCGGCCGATGCCTTCTTTCCAACTCAACCTAGGTCTTCCTCTTCGCCTACGACCGTATGGTGTGCATCTCAAAATTTGCTTGGGGAGTCGATTATCCGGGATTTCTTGTACACGCCCAAACCATCTTAGCTCTTTTTTTTTATGTCGTCGACAATAGAGTACTGTACCCCCATTATCTCCCGGATTCTGACGTTTCTTACTTTTTCCAGTTTTGACATTCCTGCTGCTCTTCGCCAATAATCCATTTCAGTAGCTTCCAACAACTTTTCTGTTCTTTCCATTAGTGGCCATATTTTATACCCGTATGACGCAATTGGTTTTACGATTTTATTGTATATACGATGTTTATTTTGTTTCGATATTTGTTGGTCCCACAATATGTTGTTCAGCAATGCTATTGATTTTCTCCCCAGGTTATTTCTTTCTCTTATCGCTTTATCTAGACTACCATCTTGTATAACTGTTGTTCCTAGATATTTATAGTTACTGCAATTTATTATCTTGTTCATCTTCTAAAATTAAATTCTTCTGTTCCCCACCAATGCACATATACTCCGTTTACTTTGTGTTTACTTCAAGGCCCCATAGTTTATATTCCTCTATAAGTTTTCGTGTCATGTATTCCACGCGCTATAGTCCTGCGCTACCACGACTTGCACGTCAGCGAAACACACGGTGTACACTGTGTTGTCACTTAGGAGGTATCCCCATTTTGTGGCATTGCTTTTCCAGGTTTTGAGGGCTTGTTCCAGGTATATTTTGAAAAGCGTCGGTGAGAGACAACATCCCTGCTTCACGCCCTTACTAACATTAAATCCTTTTGAGACTTTTCTTCCAATTTTTACGTGCGCTTTCAATCCGTTGTATAAAGTCTTAACCGCTTCAATTAAAGTGGAGGCGATGTTTGTTCGTTGAAGTGCCAGGCAAAGTTTGGTGTGCGGAATACTGTCATACGCTTACTTAAGGTCAACATATAGGCAGTGCACTTCAATATTTAAAGCAGTTTCCTTTTCTATGATTTGCGTCAAGCAAAATATGTGATCTATGCTTGATCTCCCCGCCCGAAAACAAGCTTGTTCCTCTGCTTCCATGTCCGAGTATTGATGTTCAATTTTTTTTCTTCAAAAGTTTTCCATACAGTCTACTGATTGAACTCGTCACCGCAATTCCACGGTAATTGTCGCATTCAGTTGTTTTATCATTTTTGTGAACGGTTGGTTCAAAAGAAATGGTCATGAAATATTGAGTTATTAAAAAGTTAGAAACTTTAAATACCATCCTGCAACATTTTATTTTTCAAGATAAATACATCAAATTTAAAGAAACATTTCCTATTATTGACGAATTTTATGAACGCATTATTAAGTACACAAAGGAACTCTACTAATTAATAATCATCGGTTATCTGTGAAAAAAGTTTAACCGTCAACTCCCTACTTATCCACTTTCCTTTTCAGCTTCTTGGACTACCACATTTGGCCAGATACTTGCAACCACCATAAACATTTGTAAATTTTAAAATGTATAGGGTTTTCATCCTAAATAAATTTAAAGTAAATTGTTTCTGTAAATGTTTAAAGTAGTTAAATGTTTTGGTTAAATACCATTGACAGTCGTAGAAGTGTTCCACAGAGTTATGTCTACCTAATTATTCCCATTAAAATAAAATTCTCTTTTCAGTATTCCGACGATCTCCTTAAGCCAATTACTTGACTTTTCTTTTATTTTTTTAAATGTTAAGAGCTGTATTGCTTTGCTCTTAAATGGAACTCTATTCTTTGTATTTTTTTATTTCTAAAGTGAAAAATATACTTCTGAAATTTTGATTTCAATTAAATTAACTTTAGATAATTAAATTTTTTCATAATTAAGTATTCTACAAACTTTGTTACGGTATACATGTTTATTATAAATTTAAGGAAATAAATTTACGCCAAAATATAAATGTTCCTGTTTTTTACTAGAATTTTTGTTCTTTACAGCCTATTTCTCTAGTAGTTTTTGCCACACACCACTAGTTTTCATGTTCTAATTTTGTAGAAAGAATATCATATACAATCGTTACATTTGCTCCAAAATATATACCTTAAGATTTGTAGTATATATGCATTTTTTATGTGTCCACTTTTCGCTACATTTAACTCAATGACAAGCTTTTTCAGACTTGAATTTACTATATAAACTCTGTTTTTTATGAACGCTTACGTATCATAATCTAACTCACACTACGTTTTTGTCTCAACAATCTTCAAGTATTTTATGGCCAGTTTACGTTTATTAAAAAATTTTTGGGCTGTAAGACTTTCTAATTTTTTTTTGTTTTAGTAAAACACGTTTATTACTATAACCCTCAAACATTACTCTTTTACCGCTTCCTTGTGACACATCCCACAAACAGGTAGTTCAGTCGGTGACAACAGTATAGTAGACCGTATTTCGTAAGCAATTTTGCATACTCTGAAACGTAAGCAAAGGAATAGAATTCATAATTCCTACAATTGCTGTGTTTGGCATTGAGTGTTTACGGTGAGCTCGGTTGGACTTGATGGCCCCATTACCGACCAAATATTGTTTTCCAAACATTTTACGGGATGGAATATTGTTGGCTCACATCCAAGCCGTGTTCCATCTGAATATAAAATTACGATGTTATAACCGCACTATTGATTCTGTCAAGGTCGAAGCAGGCAGTGCTGTTTATACAGATATATCAAGACTGTTGTCTAGTACACTCAAGGCCAAAAGTTGAAATGTTGGGTTATACTATTACTATCTCCGTTATCCCTCCGTTAGCGCTTGATTAACTTAGGTTTTCCCTTTTCTGTCTCTTTTCGTTAACCTCTGATGCTTGAAAAGTGCTCACAACTCCGCGTGCGCGTGCGCGCGTGCGCGCGTGTGTGTCTCCCTTCTCTGATGTGTCTGAATTGTTAATGTAATTTTATATGGACTATATTGTTGTGTTCAATGCAAAATTTTAATTGCTTATGAAATAGTTATTATTGGGTATTTTTGTGCGTAATATGTGAAAAGATATCAGTTTTAAGAGTTTCCCGAATTGATTTTGTGATTTCAACGTGTCCTGTTTCAGGATACACATATTCTTTGCTTTTTGGTTATGACGCTACTCGCATTTTCCCATAACAGTGTTTTTTCTTTTATGATGTTTGTATGTTTTATTTCCTTAGTATCCTTGTTATTTAATTTGTATTACGGTTAGTGTGTACTATTGTATTACAGTTTGATAAAGTATTCCTTAATTGGGGTATGTTTGTATCATACATTTCTATTTCTATTTGTTGAGCCACAAAGGAGAAACACAAAGACTAAAGAATACCGTGCACTCAAAAAGGAAAATGGACAAACGGACCCGTCCCCGAAAGTATCTTTTAAAATTAAGTAGGTCTTCTATAAATGAATTTGTATTAACTGATATAAATACTTGTTTAAGAATAGTGAAAGAAAATAATCGCGAAAATTTTTGTAGGTGTTTTGATTTTGAAACCATCATTCCTCTTCAGATCATCCAGTTCTAGTATGTATATTCTTCTTTTAGCTATTCTGATCACCATCTAAGCTTCCATCACCTTATAGAAAATTACACTATTCTTTGTAGTAACGTATAACCTCATGTTTATGGCTTTTTATTTTTACTATAATACATTTTACGACATTTAGACTCGTTATTGATAAAATTCTTCAACCAGGTATTCTACTTCTAAAAACTTTTGCGTATTCGCTATGTAGATAAATATTCCCTCCGAGACGTTACTCCTTTAGACCTAGGTAAATTCCAGCAGGTAAATAAATGTTCCGCTCAACTTACGTACGCCTGCATGCAAAACTAACTACAAATTACAAAGTGCTTTTTGTATTTAATTATATTATCTTCAGCGTAAAAATAATTGCTCTTTTTTATGACGGATTAGCTAAAAATGAGGTAAGAGGATCTAAGAAAAAAGATAAATCAAAAAATTCTAATAACAATACTTTTAAGGTGGTAGTAAGGAAATGTATTACAACGTATGTTATCAAAGAGGAGGCTTACTAGGAAATTGGTAAGTAAAATGGAAAGGTAGATGCATGACAAAAACAGCCGGAAGCTCTTATAAAATGGGATGCGAGGTTTATCGTAAAGTAAAGACAATAATTTTTGTATCTGGCGTAAGACAGGCTACTAGAATGATTTGTTATATGCTGAAGCATGTAAATGAAGTTTGCACATAGAGTAGAGTTCGAAATTAATTTTATTTGTCCCTCCTGCCATTGTGGTTTGACAATTCAAGATCCGGCTCAGTGATATGAATATCTCAGTTTGAAAAATAATTGGGCTGCTTAGGTATCAAATAATCCCGTTCAAAATCTTTACATTGACTACATCTTGATAGAAGGATTGCGGGAAATTGAATATTATTTCAATCGGACACTACTGCATTTATTTAACTGGATAGTGTTGAGCCTATTATCACCTCACTAAAACAAAATATCGGTATGGAGAATCATAGATGACTTCCATGTTCTAGGTTTATATTTAAAATCATTTTCGAAATAAGCTACTACTTTCTTCAGCCTTAACCACAGTACTGTAGTCACTAACGGTATGTTAGCGCACACGATTTTAACTGATGGTGGCAGTAGATAGCGCTGCCGAAACGTCTGATTTTGCAAAACATTTTGGACCACGGCCAAACAGCCCCGGAAGGAATTTAACAACAAACTACCTACTTCTTCGTTACCGATAATGTAGTATAAAAATAAAAAATGATACCTCACCATTCAACTATCATGTATGATTATAGAAAATTAATACCCTTCCCCTTCAAATACCCTTTTTATTTAAAGATACCGTATTCATCTACTTTTCTACAGTGGATTATTATGACATACTTTTCAGGATATTTTATTTATCAAAATTAAGTACTTTGCTCTTGTTAAAACATAAAATGTTGCTGGTAAACTACCCCTTCCCCTTAACCGATTTTCATCAAGATCAATAGTCCTCGAGTCCTCTACAACTCAGGCACATATAGAAAACATTATTTGATTCTGTTTGAATTTGTGGCAGTTATAGTTTGCCATAGAAAAAACTTCTACACACAGACACACACACATGAACACTTTTCGGAAAATGACTTTTCTTCATGTTCTGAGGGTAGTACAATCATAATCACCCCTTATCTTCGACACGATTTTTTCTGGATCAGCATACTTCTATTTCCTTACGGAACATGGAAGTAAAAACAGACACTCATGTTACAACAGTTGTCATAAAATACAGCAGTATCTGAGACTATACAATACATTCATCAATAAAATTCCAAAATTGAATCATGAGTTTAATTAGTATCACAAATAATTGCTACCCGCTTTCTACCAAATTGCTCATCCGCTTGCAACGGAAAGAACCTCGAGACCTTTGACTATAGGGAATATAATTGAGAATAGAGGCAGACCGTATTATCAGATGGTCTATGAATGTCAACCAACTAATTGTCCGTTTGACCATCAACGCTTACCGAGACGGTTGTCAAGTGAGCGTCCGCTCGAATAGACCAAATTTATCCGATACACTTGCCTTGCTCCACTATGGATCCAAAACAGATAAATGGTCGTTGGTGCGCATTTGCTAACGACCATCAAACACAGTTCCTCTGGCTGAACGTTATGGTGTCACATATTGCTTGTTCATTACGCAATAAGTGTATGTGTGACTGCACAGTATAGTTTAGAAGCACGTACCGTTTGCATGAATCAAAACGGTGTGGTTTGTTTTACTAAATATTGATTCGCATTCTTGGACATACTGTAACTCGTGACTTTCAAATAACACCATCTTTTATGTCCTAACAGTAATTTAAAAATTACCAGGCAGGTAATGAAAGTCCGTTATTTGCAATTCAAATATGATGAGTTGCATAAATCACGTGAATGGCGAGGTGAACGGATGTGTATGGACTGTGTTTTATTGCACGTAAACACGTTACCTCGCTGGCTGTAACGTGATGTAGAACACCCACTCACAGATCCAGTTGTAGTTAACACTGACGGTAGAAATAAACGAAAAACTCACACACACACGTTTAGCCCGCGCGTAACCGTAGGACCGCAGGGTTAATGTAATTACACACACACACACACACACACACATACATATATATATATATATCCTCGTGCGAAGGCTTTCACGGTGAATATCTGTTGTAGCAGGTTTTAGGGTACATTCGTGTATGTGGTGCTTATATTGCCGACGTTTCGTTCCGTATTTCAGGAACATTTTCAAGGCGTACTGATGTTGATTTGAATACGCTGCTCGTTTTATATCTTGTTTCCTTGTGATTTCTGCCGTGGGAGGTTTAGGTCGTGGGGTGGGGGTGCTGTGGCCATGTGTTGGTTGTTAATATGTTAACTCTCAGTTAGGAATTTCCAAGTTGTCGCTAGTTTTGTACATTCGTTTCTGTCGTTGACCGCTCCCCTCGTTTCTGGTATATCTCAATGGCTTTCATTTATTGTCTGACTTTCTTATAGTTGGTGCGTGCCAAGGTTTTTGTGTTTTTGAAATCGAAAGTGTGTCCTGTTTCCTTGGCGTGCTTCGTTAGGGAGCACGCCAAGGAATATATATAGGCCTTATATATATACATACATATATATATTGTAAGAAGACACTGTATGCCGGTCTTTACAAAAATAAAATAGTAGAGGAAAAATTTTATAAAAAAATAAAATTTTTAATAAAAAAAATTTTGTTTATGTTTAATCAAGGTCAGTAATTAAGAAATAATGCTGTTTTAAATGTTCTGTAAAAATTTTAAGAATCAGGAAGGTATTTATTAACTATTGAGCACTTCTGGAAGATCTGAACCAAGTCTGGAGTTAAATAGATTAACTCCAGCAAGCAATCGATTGATGATTTTCCTTACTGGTCCAATATCTCACTGAAAAAAAATATTTTCTTCTTCTTGAAGTCTCTTTGACTTAATAAATAACCTTAAATTAACCTGTGAAATAATAACAGATAAATACAATTGAAATAAATGGATTTTTTATCGATTGAGAACAATTATCGACTCCGTCTCAGGGAATTATCGATTGTGCATACAGTAGAAAAATTATTATAAGTATTATAAAAAGGACAGGTTCTTTGAGCGATTAAATTAATAGTCAGAGAAGGGTAACGAGAAAGTATAACATTAACAATTAAAGTAAATTCAATAATTATTATTTAACAGTATTTAAATAATTCTGATATATAATGTTTAAGAAAGTTGAAGTCGAACCATATGTAGACTGACGTCACTTGATGTGGAAGGCAGGTCTTAGCAAATTCAAAGATGGCCGGTACTAGATATGGCGAAGTTACTGCGATGTCGTCGTGTCAAAATCTCACAACAAAATTACCTTCATGAATGTTTGAAATGTCCCCGCACTGGTGTAATCTGTCTATTAGGTTGTTTAGTGTGTTCTGAAGAAGTGTTCTGTGTATACTGGTGTTAATTAAGTTATTTGGTATGTGTTCACTTCTGCGGGTTAATTTGTCTGTAAAAGTGGTTATGATTTGTAGCGTGAATTATATCAAATATATTGTTTTACTGTTTTAGATCACTCGTATAATGAAGTTAGATGTTAGTTTTCACTATTGTCATTAAAGGTTTGGTAGATTTAGTTAAAAAGGTGTTTAATTCTTCTAACTCTCGATTCACTTATATTAATGACTAACCGTAGTACCATTTGTTACTCGGTTTTAAGGAACGTTTTATCACACAACTATTCAGTTTGATATTCAACAAAAGACTATTTTAACTTGGTCAAAATCTGGCCCAGTTAATCTTTGAAAAAGTATTGTTAACATATTTTGATTACCCATACACATGATACAAAATTACATTATATATGGAATTTATTTATTTTATTCATCACTTTCATGAATTATGAATCTTATCATTGGTTTAATCATCTCATTCCTTTTAAATTGATATATTATAGTCCATATCTGTAGACATTTTGTGGAAATTACCAAATTTCTTTCTTTTTTGTAAACCTAGGCTCAAACATTGATTTCCGCCTTTATACAATTTTTCTTCCATTTTAAATTGTTATTAATACTATTATAATAAATTTTAATTAGTCATATTTCTCTTTCGTTCCTTAAATACATGTAAATTGAACCTTTGAACTGGTTTTTTGTGTTAATCTCTGAATTTGACATTGATCTTTAAAATTAATTAACTTATATATATTTTGAAAATTTACAATATTTTAAGGTATATTTCGTTATTATCATTTTAACTCATTGGATCATTCCCAGTAGTGGTTAACTGATCTACCTTATCTAAAGCTTGCTAGTTTACAGGATTTATAGGTGAATTATACTGGTTTATATGGTTTCTGTGACTTCACCAAATAGCCTAGAGTTTAGAATTTTACATTTCTGTCTTTCTCAAATAAATTTAATCCTACCACTCCTCTGACTTTACATAGTTATTATTACATGAAAATGAAATGGTTTATAACTTATTGTGAGGTGTAGTATTTAATTAACACTACTGTTATAAAAAAAAAATAATTATGAACATTATTTAGCAATCTGCAATATTGAACATATTGCTGACATGGTTTGAACATATACTTTTAACTCTTTTTGAATTAACACAGCATACCTACTGAAACATTTTTAATGGTATGTATGCTGTTATTTAGCAAACATAACTTGTTTTTAACACATATAAATCTTATTTTCTAATAATTCTTACAAATACATTGATTTTATGGCTGTGAACAAACAGCCTATTTAAACATTTTAAACCTATGAATACTAAATTCATGCCAGTACCTTCTGGTCTAAACCATTATTATTTATGATCCCCTTCATCAGTAAACATGACCACCCATACTCTAGTTATTAGCATTTTTTTACAAATGTCTTGTAAATAAAGAGTTACATTAAAATAATAAAATACTGGAAATCTTCCATTTTATTATTTTATTATGCTGTTTATTATTGGATATTAAAGTTGTTATATAGCATATTGATAAGTCATAGTATCACTAACTTTAAGTTTATTGCATTTCCAAAAAACACTTACACAAATTCACTTTCACTGGTGGTTCTGATATTTTGAGTCTCACTATCTCAGACCAGACCTTTAGTAATCATGGACTGTTAAGACTTGTTTATTTTCTTTATCACATAATAGCTTTAGTCGGTTCACTTCTTATAATACTATACAACACTTTATGTTTCTAAATAATTACATTTTTATAGGATTTTGGTATGTTATACTTTCTTTTTAATCGTTTTTACGGGTTTGGGGTTGATGGTAGTTAATAATAATAATAGGTTTTACTACGGTGTTTCTTTCATACTATTTCTTCCTCTCCTCCTGTCTTCTTTCTTGCCTTTCTTCTTATCTTCTTTCTTGTCTTCATTCTTGTACTTCTTCTAGTCTTCATTCTTCTCTCTTGGGTAAACCAAGGTATTTCGTGTTATCTCGACTGATGTTTAGTTTGGAGCATCTAATTTATTTACTGACACGGACCTTGCTCTTCTCTAAAGGTTTCAGGGTATTGTTTTCTTCCTGATCACAAACTTTATTCTTCCTTCTTCTTGTCTTTGGGGTATTTTGGTGTTCACCACTCTTAAACTGATTCTCTTTCTTCTTGATACGGTGTTATTTAATTTGTTTACTGTTCCTAACTTCCTGGGTAAATTCCTGATATTATAATATGAGTTGCTTTTAATAATTTCTTTGATATTTAAACAGTGGTTTTTATATAATGTAATGAGGATTTATTTATTGTGGTTAATTCCTTTGATTTCATTAAATCTCATTCAATATTATTTTAACATATGTGGTGTAATTAATTTTTATGATTTTATATGACTTAATAAGTAGTGGATTTTCTGTCACGCTACAATATATATATATATATATATATATATATATATGCCTTAGATGGTGTCCTGTGTAAAGTGGTGTGAATGTTTTAAGACACTATGATTATTAGAATAAATACTACATGTTAGCAATAACAATATGACGACAATATACAGTAAAAATCAGCAGTGCCGTGTAGTGTATAAGTAAATAAATGTTGTGTAAGTAATGAATTGTGAGAAGATAATTAACAGTAAACCAATTAACCTACAAACTATAGTCATTTATATTAATGTGTAAATTATACTATCTATTAGTAAATTTAATAACAAGTATATATTACTAATATTTTTTCAACTTACAAACTAATTAGTTATGCAAGTACATGCAGTTGAAAACACGTGGTTTGGTAAGGTCTGGAAACCAGAAGTTCCTGTTCACCAACACGTGATTGATTGTCTCGTACAATCTACAACGTTTAAAATGTAAAAATGACGTCATATGCGTAGATTTATAAAAGCACGGGTGAGCCGTGAGTTACACGGTTTTCAGTGTCTGCAGTAGTTTCTAATAAGTAGTCTCTCTAGGAATTCGGAGTGTATCGTCGAGGAGCGGTTGAGTTAGACCACGGAGTCGTGATTTTCAGCGGCCGATAACTGTCAACAATGACTAAATCAAGAGCACCGTAAACGGAAACAACGCCCATGAGGAAACATTGAGATCGATATCATGGACCAATGCAACTTAATACCAGAAAATCCAGGAAAGTGAAATTATAAAAAACTCTTTATAAAATATAAAATAAGTAAGGATTCCTTTTTTAAATTAGCTATCAGAAATTTCAAAAAATTTTATTTTCAACTAATAATTTTTAGATTTAACTGTATGTATTATGAAAAAATGGAATACTCAATAAATATATTAATTCACCCAAACAAAATTTATTTCTGCAAGCACAGACAGCTTAGAACCTGTTACCTTGCGATATATACGTATTTACACGCGCGTGTGTGTGTTTCAGATTGGGTGTAATATATAGTATAGCAAACATAAATTCAGCGGGTAACATTCTCTGTTTAATTTGCAGGTTTCAGTAGAGAAGATGAATATTTACAGGGACATGCAGTTAAAGAAAAGGATCTCTTCAGGTCTGTGAGGTAAAATAGTGGAAAGACATACCGAGTTTAATGAATTTCGGTCGATTCGTTCAAGAGTTATTTTGATACGTATCCACAAATACAAGGCACACTCGTAGATGGACAGACACACAAATACCAAACGGACGCGTTAGGACTGAGTACTGTTTTGTTTTTGTCAAGAGACTACTTAATACAGTTAACACTGTTGATGGAATTTAACAACTTTATTTTAAGCGCACAACAGAAAAAAAAAACTTAATAAAGCGTTTCTCTAACGGTGCAGAAAAGTAAAGCAATCAAAAAGAAGAGAGTGAAGGAAACACGGTAACAACTACATTGCAGTTGACTGTAACTGAACGCTAAAGAATCTGTACAGTTGTCGTCTGCGGTAACAAAACAATTTCTCCTCTCTGTACTCCTTCTCCCTCACTCTCTCTTTTTCTTCTCAGACGCTGTTTCTGTGACGGTTATTTTATCTGTCGTTTATAAACTACTGAGTTGTCGTGCAGCCGAGACGAAGTTTTTTGTTAACTTTAGTAAAATTTTTGTGGTAGCAATATCAATGCAATGTCTCCTTTTCCTCTTTTCCTTTTCCTGCCTGTCAGGCTGCAAAGGAAATAATATATACCCACGTAAGAAATGCAATGAGTGAATTTGAAGGCTGGTATAAAATACCTGGAAAAAATACAGATGGTTGAAATTGCAAGAAGCAGATGAAGTGCTCCTGAATGAGGAAATTACGCTTAAACGTAGATAAGCACACACACACACACACACACACACACACACACACACACACACACACACACATATATATATATGTATATATATAAAAGAGACCCGAAGAAATTGTAAGTAAGGTAATTATTATACAGACAATTGAAAAATGAACGAAAATGTTTACCTAAATCAAAAGAAGGAGATCAGATATATAATTAGTTTTGAGATAATCTGTAGAGACATTAATGCAGACGGTTTACGAGTATTAGAGATAAGTAGAATCTGTTATAAAGACAAGATTAGCACAAACTTGTGTTTAACGTGATGGATGATTAGTAACATGAACTAAAAGAAAAAAAAATTATCAGCCAGTGTTTAGTAACTTTATGACCTAGTAAAACATAATGTGATAATAACAGGGCCTCTCCCCCGGCAATCTGACCCTACATCGGACCTACAACTTCTTGGCATCCTTAAACAGATGTCACTCTTCATCTGAGAAAGCAGTGGTACCGACATTCTGACAGGGTTGTGTGTACTGCTTAAGAACACACCATAATCTTTGGTGGGTCAGATCGTGCTCATTTGTGGATGGCTCTACGTTACTGATTCGCGAACAAAGGCCCCAAGCGACCAGGAATCACCCTGTTTTATTTAGTCCTAACTGCGGTACTCGATGTCCTCTGCAGCTGTAGTCTTTTCACTTCCTCGATACTAGTAAAACTTGTGGTTTCCTAAAATAAATATGTCCCTTAAAAGCTCTTATTCGGAATAAATCATTCTTTAGGACGGAGGCATTACAGTATTTTAGATACAGAGAAGTTTCTTGTGCTAGTAAGTTTGCTATGCTTGTATATTTGGTAATTAAAGGAAAGAAAGGAGATTAATAAATCTGAGTCCTTTTTTAAGAAAGAAATAACGTAACTAGTAGCACGGGAACGTCTGATACGGCCGTTAGTGGTAATCGCGATGTCTACATTAGTGAACTTCGATCAAAACCGAAACCGTGCAGAAAGGACCAAGGTTACTTATGCTAAAGAAAGTCGAGGTTTCAGAAGTTTAAGTGAGCTCCCACGTTGCAAATGGAGTCATTGTGTGCCGTAACTGACTACACTGCACTGAAAAAAAGGTTGCAACTGTGTTAGCACCATTAGGAGTCATAGTATATCGGAATCTGATGGGGCGCAAGAAGAAACAGAAAATTCCATCAGCTTACCACGTCTTGACCTTTAACGAGAGAACATTGCCAGATACAATCCTATCAGGAGTCAATCGGCTAAGCGTAAGATTTTACTCCTTACTACAATGTTTTGAGTGTCATGGGCGTTTTGGGCACACGCCTTCTAGATGTGGCATGATCAAGACACGGATTTGTGAAAGTAGGCCCCCGAGAAATATCCCCGACTACTAGGAGATCCTACCTTATCGCCGTTTAGCTCCATTGCCGATACCATTGATTCTACCGGCATTGGAACTCGAGAATTGATTGAAAACAAATATGAAGGGCTGTGGAAAAGGTAACCGACAAACCTAAGCACGATCCGTACCAACTGATTCTTCGACGTCCACCATGCTGAGCATCCTTTAGTGCAAAATAAACTGATGCGTTTTGCATTGTTGCGTACTCAAGATGCTACTAACTAGGCATACAGTAGTGGGCGTTCTTCTGCAGGAAACACGTTTGAGGCCACAAGAACTCTTTAATATGAGTAATATGATTCTGTCCGCAGTGATGTTATGCCAGTCATCAGAAGTAAGGATTTCTCAGCAACCTACGTCCCGCCATACGAATCCCGATCGCTACGCCTCTGCAAGCAGTAACTATCAGTGTAAACAGCCAGGAAAGATGCCAATCTGCTCTTTATATTTAACAAAATCTACATAACGAGCAGAGAATTTAAAGCATCTGGTTAAACAACTTTAGATTAAGATTAATGATTAGACTATCTAACTATTATATTAATGGTTAATCTAACCATTAGATTAATAGCTAATCTAATAATTAGATTAAAGTTTAAACCTATCTATTTATTAACTACGCGTTTGTCATTCCAAAAACCGGTGAGTGTACGAATGTTAATGTTGGAGGTGGCAGTTACAATGGAGATAAGTGAAATAACTCCAGACAATATCGGGAAATAATGGTAGAGTGTGTAGTTCTCTGTAACCGAATGTTTGCTAAAACCAAGTTTCTGGTGAAGACAAGAAAGAACAAAATTTTAATATAATATAATACACAGGCAGATTCTGAAATTGGATAAAAATTATTTTAGGATAATAAAGGCGCAAAATTTAAGTAATGTGATAAGCGGTTTACATGTAGAATGTAAGCTCTGGTTGAAGAGTTTTTGTTTCAATTGGCATCCCACACACCAGAGGGTTCTACACGGTCAGCCCCATGATGCTTTTCCTTTTCATTAAATAAAAAGTATTATTTTCTAAATAGAAATATACTATCGTTACATAGAATTTCAGACATCAAGATAGTTTTTGAAGTCGTAATCCTTTGTTATACAAATTCACATTGGTACGAAAAAACACCTAAAAAGTTAATTGCAAATATAATTAATATTAACTATAAAACCTAAATAAAGTAAACCTACGTTAAGTTTTAGTAGAGAGAATCGTGATACACTTAATTGGCTTCTTCCTTTATGTTTATACTTATGGATCCTACATAAATTTATTGTGAACATTTAGAAAATATTCAACGTTACAGTAGGAAACAATTTTTGACACTTACTTAAGAGCAAAAGTATACTCTTCTAGTTCCAGTGTTCAAACACTCGGGGCGATATAGACAGAAAACCCCGTAACTGTTACAGAGGAATATGCACCTGTGGAATTTACCTTTCTTCAATATAATATTGTTTATAGTTTTAATGTTATCAGTTTTTTGTCTTTTAATGCCGGACATGGCAGTGTTATTTCAACAATATTGTTATTATTGTTAAGAAAATTCTATGCCCAGTAATCTTATTAGACTGAAAGTAATTACTGAATCGCATCTCAAAACTTTACTAACGCTTCTCTAATATAATGGCCACTTATAATACAGCAGTTTTGCTTATTAGCGCAACATTTCTATCTAAACAAATCTCCCTTTAGTACGTTTCCTGTTATGAATCACTTTTTCCATAGATTTTGATAGACGTCTTTAACCCGTATGAAGCTTGACTTTTAATCTTCCTTTAAGGTTATTATCTCGTCTGCTATAATTCCTGTCCAAATTCTTCTCAGGTTTTCATAGAAACCCATTGTGGCGGCATTTTCTCACACTTTTGGTACCGCTAGCAAAGTAGTCAGATTAAACGTAAATGCGTATATGATATTTTCTTTCTATTCCACACAATCTTTTACTAGTTATAGTCTCTGCTACATACAGACATTAACATTACGATTTTTGTTAATTTATATTTGCGTCTGTACTTGGCTTGTCGAGATAGTAATTTGGATTTGTAGTTTTACTGGCACAGTCAAAACGTTGCTTTTATCTTCCTCGTCTTTTCTCCAATAACTGCGTTTTATCTAACGTTTAGCCTTTACTGAAAGTGACCGTATTTAGTCATCATTGTTCAGGATGGATTCTTGGTAAACCAGGAATTTACTCTGGCTTTAAAAAAATCGCATCTAAGCCTGTCTTCTCTGCCAGCTGTTTTAGGACTTCTTTGACCAAGCCATAACTCTAAATTCATACTACAGGAAACAATATCACCTCTGAAGGTGAGAAATTCAGAGTTAAACTGTCTTCTGATGGCCTAATCAGATTCTGTTCGAAATGCTGTAGCCTCTAATTTTTTTTTAGCCACTTATAAAATTATCATCTTCCAGAGGCAGTTGAAAAGAATTGAGGTTAGACCGTTTCCTTGTTACATCCTTGTTCCCACATTATTCTTACTATTATTAATATAATTAGCTTCACTTTCTTAATTTTAATTTCAATAGTACTAGTTATTATATTATCATTTTTATTTAAAGTTTCATAAAATAATGCTGCCACGACAATTACGTAACGCTCTCGAATAGTCGCCAGGTGCAGTTACGCAAACGTTGTACACGTTTCTCAGCTAGCAGAGCAGGTGCTGTGTCCCTGTCAAGGCGTGCGCTCAAGTAGCTTCGGAACTGTTCGAGCACTCTTAAATACGCAAATTATGTTGGCAGGCGGCCAGGAGTATAGACAATTTTTTTCTGGAATATCTGCGAGCTATATATAAGGAACAGCGGCCGGCTTTGTGAGTTACTGAAACCTGACGATGCTGTAAGTGGAGATCAAGTGATTATTCGGATTAGTGGGAAGTGCTTAACGTGTTGGAATAGTGTGGAACTCTAATAGTTGACATTATTACTGCGTTTGGGCAAATTTAACTTCAACTATTGTATCAGCGTAACTTGTGACTAATTAAAGCTAATAATTAATGACTGCATTGGTGTCTGTAATTTGTTTCCACTAAACAACAGGACGATCTGTGAGACCGTCGAAACAATACGGTTACGTAATAACATGGAGTTGTAGGAAAAGTTGATCTTCTGAAGGAAGGTAGATGTGATCTCCGAAGAAGGTAGATGGTAGAAGTGTACGCATAAGAAAATTTTTATGGGCCTACCAAAAATGCTTTGGAAGGTTAAGTGTTGGGATACAAAATCAGAAGCATATGGACTGATAAACCTCTTATACAGCTGGATAGATAAATTATTCAAGCAAAAGGTTAGGTCAACTATCTTAAACGATTTCTGATAATGCTACACGTTTGTGATTATATAATAAAATGAAAAATGTTAGTAACCGGGTGAAGAAATTTAAAATTTTCTGCATTGAATTATGTGTTTAACACTTTCTATAACATCAGTTAATATACACTTTAATAACACAAATTTTCTATATCGTGTTATAAACCGGTGGAGCTATCTATTGCCACATAGCAGTAACAAGTAGTAATGTTTTATTGAAGTCATACAGCACACGTGAAGGCCAAGCGTAATACTTATTCTGCTATGGAAAAAAGTATATTAAATATTATTATCTTACGTGCTCGGGCAACGTTCTCGTAGTTTTATAAAGTTATTAAACAACACGTTATGAGAAAAGTAGCTATCTTTTGCCCACGTAGTTTGGAGATTCTGTTCACACCCTTAATGAAAGTTTATAGTAATATCTGTGGTATGAGACAAACAAAACTGAACTTTATAAAATGAGTTCTCTGTGTACGCGGTATGAGTTGACGGGTTTATTAATTTCATTAAATTAGATTTACTTACTCAGACTTCTTAAACTATCAAAAATTACATACCCACATAACATTTATTACGAATATGAAATAGGTAGGTAAAATTTATCTTCTGACAATACCGAATGTCATACCTATAAAATTTATCGATACACTTTTTCAGTTTGCAAATTATGAAATATAAAAGTCTCCACTATAAAAATAAAAGTAATGGTATTTCGAGGCAAGGAACCAATAAAAATCAAAATAATGATTCAATTATCAGAACAAGTGAGCCATTTTAAATTTTTAGGAAATAATATTGGCTATGATAGGAATTATGATATTGATGATAAGTTAGAAATTCCAGACGATCTGTGTGAGACAATCAACCGTATTTTTAGAAGCAAGGTACGTCAAGATACAAAACTAAAGTTCCACAAAGTTATAGCAGTCTCTGTACTGTCCTATGTGTGTGAATTATGGACAACAACACGTTGGGAAGTACAAACTTGTAGGACACTGGTGTTTGGGTAGACCCAGGAAGACATGGCAGGAGAATTTTTGAAGGCGTAACAGGCAGATCCTTGCTTAATCTGTCTTGTAAAGATGATGATGATTCAAGACTGATGGGAGCTACAAACCTATAGATCTTACATAAATAGGACTGACATATATGGATTCAGACGGGTGGTTGGTGTAATTGTAGAAAGATGAAGAAAGTTCAGAAGTGATAAAGAAAAAGGAAGAATGGGTGCAAACGCGAGTGTTCCTTGCCTATGCCATGCTGTGAAGATGATGATGATTTAATGTTACATATATAAGGAACGTACTGCTGTAAATACGTTATCATATTTAACACTTTACGGCTTATAGATTATCTTTTCCCTTTAGAGTGATCAGTGCCGTTTGTTTTTGGTAACTTTTCTATGGATTGTTGTTTTTGGCTTTTCTTCTTCTTTTCGTTTTATCTCTTTTCCGTCATAGTCATAAATACCACCACCACCACCTTCAACTCAACATTTGCCTTAACTATAGTTTTATCTGTTCCCTAAACGTATTATCTTTCTTATCTTTTTCTTTGGTATTAGTATCGTAGAATCCGTGACAACGTTAACAGATAGTAAACGCCTCTCTTAAGGCGTTTCAATACTCTGGATAACAGTCATAAAGTCACCAAACAAAAGGAAGCTAGATTTGTCTGTCAGGTCGTATGACTGACGACCGCAAAGTGTAATCAAGTAGGTTTACTATTATATGGGTTGGCTGGTTGTCAGTGCAGCCAATTATGCATAACGGCTTAGATTCAACTTATACTATACCAGTATAGTAAATGACTAATAAAACCTATGGCGCATGCTATAAAACATGGATATTAGAATTGGATGATAAATTAAAATAGACAATGTAGTATTCAGAAAGACAACCATGGTGCGCGCATGTAACTAAATAAATTTGCATAATCATATGTACGACTCTGTCTAGTGAAACAATGTAAATGCAACGAGAAAACCGCTGTGCATTGTCAAAAACTCGGGCCTTATCTGCAATACCTTGGACTATTTGAACAGTATGAGATTTGCAAAAGAAAAAAAATTTGTTGGAACAAACAGACTGAGGGAAACACGGGTATTTTACAAATATACTGCTGCATTTTTTTTTCTAATGAGAATGACCACAACTATGCCTATGTGTGTAATATATTGTCTTGCTACAAAATATGTATTATACTTACAAAATACATATGTATATATGTGTATATAAATTTGTGATGGTATTCAATTTGTTTCTTCTGCAAGTAGTATAATTTCGTATATTCTTTTAACACCTGAAAAATATCACGTTTCACTGAAAAATATCAGAATCATCAGAGGTTTCTAAATAAATTAATAACAATCGAAATAATTCTATTAATATAAAATTAACGAATAATCGAATTTGTATCGACTTTAATGTAAAATAATTGATAATCGATTTAGGTCGATTAGTTAAAGATTGTTTTAATGTTTATTTTCTTCAGCAGCTGTTTTCTCGGTTATATTTGAAAATTTGTTGTTTATATTTTATTCACTTTTATTTTTTAGTAAAATTTATAATTTCAAATAGATCACCTAGTTTTGTTTTTATTTGGGTTTGTTCTTCAATTAATACATTATTTTTATTCTGTTTGTAAATGTTAAGATTTTCCCAAATATTTTTTGATCTTTTTATGTTTTTAATTAATTTTGTATTTTCAAAGTTTGGAAATTGGTGGTTATTATTTAGACAATGAGTGGCTAAATTAGATTTATAAATATTTGGTTTTAAATATGCATTGCGGTGTAGATATGAATCTATCTAGTAGTTTTTTTTCGTCTGGCCCACGTAAAATTTATTGCAATCTGGACATTCTATTTTATATATTCCAATTTTATTGTAAGTATTAGATTTAGTTTTAGGTTTCATTTTATTAAAAATTATATTACCTGTATTATAAGACATTTTTAAATTAGTATCTATAATATTTTATTTAGTTTTTGAGTTATATTTCCGTAATAAGTGAAGGTTGTATATTTTATATTATTATTAATAGGTGAATTTTTAAATGTAGTGTACTTGGGAGTTTTATTAGTGATTTTATGTGAAATTTTATTTTATAATTTATTAAGAGTTTTTATTTTGTATCCATTTTTAACTGCTATTTGTTGGATAATATTTCTTTCTTTGATTCTTTCTTTGTTATTTAATGGGACTAGAAGCATTCGGTAAATCATGAAATTAAATACTGCCATTTTATGTTGGGGAGGACGATTAGAAGTATTTGGTATTACTAAATCAGTTTGAGAAGGTTTCCTGTATATTGAGTATTCAAAATTTGTTTCATTTTTCTTTATTGTTAAGCCTAAATAATTTAATTTATTATTAGATTCTTCTTCTAAGGTGAATTTTATTTTAGAATGTAAATTATTTATGGAGTTGAATATTTTATTTTTATTTATACCAATGTTTTGGGAAATGTACAGAGTGTCATCAACGTATCTAAAATAACATCCTAATGGGTTGTTTAATTTATTTTATTTACTACTTGTTCGTCGAGTTTTTGTAGGGAGATTTCTGATATGATAGTGGAGGTTGGGGCTCCCATAGCAAGGCCATCTGTTTGATAGTACAATTTGTTGTTGTATTGAAAATAATTTTGAATTAAAATTATTTTTTTGTATTAGTTAACTGTTTAATGTATATGTTACTTTCGTTATTTGTTTTCAGATTATTTATTATAGTATTTATAGTTTCTTCAATGGGAATGTTTGTATACATGTTTGAAATATAAAATGAATAAAATATAAACAACAAATTTTCAAATATAACCGAGAAAACAGCTGCTGAAGAACATAAACATTAAAACAATCGTTAACTAATCGACCTAAATCGATAATCAATTATTTTACATTAAAATCGATACAAATTCAATTATTCGTTAATTTTATATTAATAGAATTATTTCGATTGATATTAATTTACTTAGAAACCTCTGATAATACTGATATTTTTGGTGCGTCAGGTGTTAAAAGAATATACGAAATTATACTACTTACAGAAAAAACAAATTGAATACCATCACAAATTTATATAATTACTGCAAAAAAACACGCGTTACGTATATAGAAAATATGTGTATATATATACAACATATATGTATTATATTTACAACAGAAGTAAAGAAAAACAAGATTAACTGAACGTTGCCGGAGAAGTAAAGTACGCAGAAGATTATACTCTATTGTAAAAAGTATTCTAGAGATTAATTGTAATATATTAAAAGAGACTGAATAATTGAAGAAAGTGATTACAACCGTATGATTGCCAATTTCTCTGGGGTTCCGCAATTCTTTTTATTACTTTGTTGTATATAATAGAAGCGAATCTCGTAACAGTACATTTAAATTTCACTTTTCTCTTTATATTTGTATTTCACAAATTCTGTTCAACAAATTAAAAAGTAGCTCTAAAAAGTTAACAAACCTGATAAAAATTCTGTACTGATATATAATATCCCATCTGATGATGAGCTGTGAAGCTTGAAAGCGGTAATCAGAAATTTTTTATAGTGGTGTGCAGCAGTTATTCGTTTATGAAAATTTTTTGATAATGTTCTGTTCAATAGTAGTTAGAACTGCGGTAATTAAACTGTTTCAGTAGATACAAAGCTATTTAACATGAAAAGAAGTTCAGTCAGCTAAACAAACACTGGCTTTATATTTTCCAATATGACCCAAAACGTACTTAATTAGTATAAAATTTTGCATCAAAATTAACAACAGGTTACAGTAAAAACTTGGTAGAGACTGCCACCACGAAGTGTATTGCAGTGCGTTTACAACAAAGTTTTAATGCAGACCTTAAACTATGTAACAGCTGTTGGGCGGAACGGTATAAAGAAGGCAAAGTTTCTGATAATGTTTTAATTATTTACGGACTTGGTACAGCAAACTTTACGCTTTGAACCAGCGTTACGCTGTTATATACAAGTTTATAAACCATACTTATTGCACTTTACGTGATACAGACTTTTGTTTGTTAACGGGTACTCGCAATATGCGGATATTTATATGGTGGGATTATTAATTTTAGGGTTTATTAAATTATTTGAAAAAGTAAATGGTTTTAATTCTTTAGGTTCTCTGATAAAATTGTATGTAAATTGTCACTCTGAAAAGAAAATATTTATATTTTGACATGTGTGTGGGAAAATTATAAGCACTCAAAAAAATTAAAACTTGCAGAGGCACACTTTTAAGTTTTGTGAAGTGATGGCAGTACCTGCTTTTCATTTGAGAGTATAACGTCAACTTTAACTGAAAACGACTATCAATTGTTTGGTCTGCATTTCAAGCTTTGTACTGTTACAGTAGAGGAGATTATTCGCTTACCTCTACGAATCATAATAAAGCAAACACCAAAAAGCATACCACAAAATGGGGAGTGTACCGTGCTGATTAGAAAAACTTGACGGCTACTATAATACCTACAAATGTGAGCAAAAGTGTAGGTGAAAAGTCTTTCTGATATAAATTTCGCCTTATATTTTCTGAGAGAAGAAATTAGAACCTTAAGCAGTACAAACGGGAATCGGAACCGAAAGAAATTACAAAAGTACAGGACCGAACAATCGCAAAAATCTTAAGGAACTTAGTACAACAGTACTCGATGCAAGGTGGGAAAACTAGGTCTCCCACTCGGTGATAGAAGTACGGACGATGACCAGAATAATTGCTGATAGACGCCTAGAAGTAATCAGCATTCAAGTTTATCACATGTATATGCCACGATGATAAATTAAAATGCAAATTCGATGAAATTTCTGACAACTAGTCTGCACCATACGACTAAATACTTTACAAAATATCATCACGATTTCGTCAAAAGGAAATTTAAAGTCGAACAAGATCTCGAATTTCAAGCCTCAGGCCGTAAGACTTGCAACGTAACAGCAGTACTGCTTTTTCAAATGAAAGCAAACCGTGAACTTTAACCGAGAACGACTATCTTCATACAGGCCGCTAAAAATGAGAATTTTGTAAGCTGTATGTTGGTGTGAGCTTATCGACCTGAAGAAGAATGTCGATATGATAGGTAAGATGATTCTAATTAATCTTTGTAGTAAAATAAACTAATACAGAGAGAAACGAATATCCCACCTACAGAGACAACCATCAGCTAACATAGCAAGTCGGTTGCTGTATTAGTTTGAAAGAGAACGGTTTTGGGACGTAGTTTGAGACGTTCATGTCGAAAGTGGATCTCGTGTGGCAGGAAAATTGAATCGTGTGTAGGGTTGGCCATTTCATTAGATAATGAGGTTAGATAATTTTATTTTCCACAGAAGTTAATACACTCTACGTACAATACTCTTCTTTGCTTAGAACGAAGTTTTCAGTTTTTGAAGGCAGCTTTATATTTGCGTAACGCATGACTAATTACAGCTAATGGAGAACCGAAGACAATCAAAAACGGTGGCCTACAAGAAGAGCTGTTTAAAGGAAAATAGAAATATCAACTGCTGGAGGAAAAAGTTAAAGAAGGCCCTTGTGATATAGACTTCCAAGAAGATATAGATGAAAGTGGTTAGGTAAGGAGAGTAGACGTAGCTACAAGGAAGACTTCATGGCAGGGCAAAGTTTTGCAAGAAATACAGTAGAATATATGCACTACTGACTGTGTGACCGCAAGGCTCTCTCTGACACACATCTAATCTACGCTAACCTAGTCTACACTACGTCATCATCATCATCTTCACAACACGGCGTAGTTAAAGTGCTGCCTGTTTGGCCTTCTAAAATCCTCCACCTCTCTCTTCCTGAGTCTACCTACACACCTGTGTTCTACAGTTTTGTATTTGCAGACTTGTTTGGCCAGTCACGAATCTGACATCATTTCTAAGTGTTCTTTCCACCATTGTTTGTAGCTTTTAATTTTTCATTCAAGTTAACAGCTCTTAAATTTCCTCTTGTGGCCTCATTCCTTACAGTGTCCAGATTTTAGAACATGTTGTAACTTCTCCTAATAACGCTATTTCAGAGGCCCGTATTGTACTCACTTGTTTCGTGGTTGTTGTCCATAATTCATATCCATAGTGCAGTACAGAGACTGCCATAACTTTGTAGATCTTTAATTTCGTATCTCGTTGTACCTATTTTCTGAAAATATTTTTGATTGCCGCACAGGTTATCTACACTACGTTAAAAGAATAATAATCTTGTTTCAAGAAACAGCGTATACGACTGTGTTATTACTGTGAGTTTCAGTAAGAGTAAATGTATATTTCAGCAATAAATTAAACGTTGTTAAACGTAGCCTACACGAATCGCTCATTATAAACAACAGACAGAAAGTTGTGACTTATTATTTCTGACTAATTAAAGCTGGTGATTAGTGACGTCATTGGTGTTTGCATTTTCTTACCACTTTACAATACGACGTTTCATGAGGTCGTCGTAGTAATACCTACCTTATATCGCCATCATTTTACTGGCGTATTAAAGGTTGTACCGATTGAGATGTGTAGCAAGTTGTGTTAAAAATGTAAACTTCCTCTTTTCACTTATTTTTGGTAAGTACAGCCTTTCCCATATTCACGTTAACTGCTTATACGTAATTCGCCGATTTTTTAATGCGGCCAACCAGACGTATACTAAGTTGTGGTTCTCAAGAGCTTTTAAGTTTCACATCACTGATTTGACCTTCTGAGACAACAAACGACGACGACAACAGCGGAGATGATGAAGTTGATGATAAATTCTGTTGGTACAGATTATGATTTCTGTGTGTGTAACCTAACACTGTTTTCAGCTAGTTATCCATTTAAATTTTTAAAGTTTAAGTAAATCTTAAAAATACTTGACACACCAAAATGTGTCGTGCACTGATCAGAGGCTTTTATCACGTTTCAATTATGACAACAGGAGATTAGATTTGTTCAGCAACTTTAATAATAACAACAGGACATTAGAGAAGGTCAGCCACTTTCATTATGACAGCAGGACATTAGAGCGGGTCAGGCATTTTAATTATGACAGAAGGACATCAGAGCGGGTGAGCCACTTTAATTATGGCAACAGGGCATCAGACCGGGTCAGCCACTTTAATTACGGCAGAAGGACAGTAGACCTAGAGAATCAATGAGTGTTTTCCATACAAATTCTTTTTTAAAAAACGTATCTCGTTTTTGTTTGGAATCTAGTATAAAGCTTGTATAAACAACGGAGCAGCGGTTACACGAAGGAGCGCCTGTGTGTGTGAGTAGTGTTTACATAACGGTAGAAATCAGTGTGATGTCTGTTGTAGAACAACACACGTGTCAGTATAAAGTTATAAATCAATACTGTGGAAATTCTAAAGAACACAAAGATCGAGTATCCTGATAATGGATCACACTGATGTTTATTGTTTAGATTGCAAACACAGGAACGTTTACTGGCAACAGTTTTCTTTAACTTTCTTGTTCGTTTATTGCTTGTATACGGAACATTTTTAATTACACCCTTATTATTATATGGCTCCATTACATAGATTACGGTACGTGTATGATGGGTAATACGTGAAATGAAACTTAAACTTTCCTAAAGTAAATCAAAATCAGGACACGTTTCTCGTAAGTGATGCATGTTGTGAATGTCAGTACGTATATAAGCGGTGGTGACAGGGGAGTCAGTCAGTATTAATTGTTAGTTCAGTTACGTTAGTTTGTAGTCAGTATTTATTGTTGAGTTAGGTTAAGTGAGATGCGAGCGTTTGATACCACATTTGTGGATCAATATTGTTAGCCTACGCAATTACGGAACGTCCTCGAATAATGGAGAGTCATGCAGTCATGTTTGCCATGGTGTGTTTGGTAGGTCCAAAACAAAAAAAATTAAAAATTGTGTTTTTTATTTTATTATTCTGTGATTGCTTTGGTAACAAAATTATTAAATCGGATAACTAGAAGTACTTAATTAATTAAAAACAAATATGTTTACACTACTTTCGTTTCTACGGTAATCAGTTTGTATAATATTATATTATTTTATAATATTATACATGTAGCCTTGTTTTTGTTTTGTAATTTCACTTTCAATTTTGCCACACCTGTGAAAGCAGAAGTTGCCATACAGATGTAGGCTATTGTTGTTTAGCAGAACAGATATTGTTTAGTTCATCTCAAAAGAGTATACTGCGATAAAGGCAATTTTTAACTTTATTTGCGTTTTACCGAAAATGATTGATTTTCTCAGGAACCATAAACAGATTTTAATAAAAATTTTCACTGTTATAAGTCACATTTAGACATACATTTGAAGAAAGATATTTTGTCAAAGACAAGTTTAAAATTTTTGTAAAAAAATTCAAAACTATATAATACATGGTAAAAAGTTTATATAAACTATTGTAATGATAACAAGACCTACAAAACGAAAAAAGACAATTTTGTATGATTAAGATGTGTAAAAGAATTCTAATAACTACCACTGAAAGTTCCATGATGATTTGAATAAGTGGTTCGTGAGGAAAAGGTACATAGAATTTGTCAAATTAATATTAGAACCGTAGGGCCTACCGACTCCCAACTTAAAAATTGGTATTTTAAATTCTGCGAATTTTGAAGAAATCTTAAGATAGTTTTATATAAGGGAAATAACACACACACACACACACACACACACACACACACATGTTGTTGTGAACAAGTAATATATTTCTATAACAGAACGAGCGCGCTTGTCGGTTTTATAAACCAGTTTCCCTTTTGTTAGGCTATGTCTATTGTTTTAGTGGTATCTCAATGTCTCATGAAACACAACACGTAAATATAAATAAAAGCCACTGCAGGCCGTAGTTCAACTAAAGACTGATCCACTGTTTAGTTCGTCGTCTGGACTCGAAATACATTACACATTAGTCGTTACAATCCGAAACGACTGATAGTTTACTTATATAACATCAAAACTTCTTCTTCTACTACTACTTTCCTTCTGCTCCTCCTTCCCTTCTTTGAGAGAGTTAATAAGCACAATTGTCTATGACGGTATTCACCTCCATCCCTGTCTACATATATATTTTTTCTTCCTCTACACTCATAATTTACTGTATTAATAGAATTCGGTTGCTTCAAATCCTAGCTAAATGCTGTTATTTTATTTTCTTGTTTTCCTAATGAAAACTGTATTTATTTCTGTCCTTGTTTCCTCTTCTATCTACTGTGTACACCATCTTATCCTTCTGAAGAATTTCATTTCCTGTGTTAGCACACGTTTTAATTTTTTTCCATGTTGTCCGCATTTATCTTTCATACCTTAGGGTTTTACCTACAATGTTTAACACAAGTTCAGTTGTGTGTCTTTCCTTCCTGTTTCACATATTATTTGAAAAAATATCAATATGCTTTTGTCTAAATACTCACAATTTACGTTTATCGGTTCGCAATTTTCAATAACTTACGCAATGGAAATCTTCAACTTTTAGTAAACCTGTTATGTGATAGCTATTAGACAATTCTGAGTAGCAATTAGGAGCAATATACATTACGACGGTGCATACGTAACACTAGTAAAGGACTCACATGCAGACCAATGTACATGTACAGTTTTAATGCAGCACCTTGACTTACCTAACAAAATGTGGGTGTAAGAGTAGAATGCTATAAAGAAAACAAAGTTTGTGGTAATGTGTTAATTATTTTTTGACTTGTTACAGCAAAGTTTGCCGCTTGTAACTGTTTTCGTTATTATACACAAGTTAATAAAACTTACATAATGCACTTTATCAAATGGAAACTTCTACCTACCAAAACATCATGCAATACGTAGCCATTTATCGTTTCATTGTGGTACCGTAATTATGTTTTTGTGTGCCGTAAGCGCAATCTTATTCATTTGTTACTTATCACTTACTAACATGTCCTAATTTTATGTCAATAATGACTAAAGGAAGCTATAGTTGATAGGCAGACAGACAGAGGATGCACGGTACGACTCGCGCCCTCATTTGTTTGCGTTGTCCAGGCCGAAGCCCGATAAACGCTAGGTTCTAACAGTGCCTCTCGCTCAGGACAAGGAGTTTCGTTGCTGGCCGCGAAACTCCAGCAATACTCCGCGAAATCGTATGATATATACGATTAGCGTGTATATCATTCGGGCATACAGTATCTGACAAAATTACTCCAATCGGCAATCTCCTGTCCTGAGACGCGCCGCACGCAGGAGCGTAGAGCCGCGCTGGTGTGTTCGATAGGCTCAACTGCCCGAACGCGAACCGTCCGTAACGATAGGCTACCACTACTCGGCGGACGGCCCACGCAATTGGGCGTCGCACACCTTGCGGTTTCCAATGTTCTGAGTTTCAGCCCAGCGTAGACGGAAAATCAGGTACTGAGTGGGTGTTATGTACACTGTGCTGTCTGTAACCCCAGAGTCGGCAAGCCGCAGCTTAGGGATGTGCCTGTATAATCCAGGTAGGATGATCTGTGCTCAGTATGGAGGTGCTGCGGCTCATAAAATCGGGCAGAAGTGAACTTAGAAAAACTTCTCCGGTTTCACCAGATATAAAGTGGTTTATTCCCCCAGCCCCAGTGTTCTTTCTTTACCATGGCTTCTTTTCTTTACCGATAATAGGTAAGAAAAACCCTGTCATTTTAAAAACAGTTATAGATGAGTAGTTGGTGCAAAAAGGTCTTACTCTCTTACGATAAGTGACTGGGGTTGTATACTTAACTTTGTATCGGGCAAACATTGTATGAAAGCCTTTTGGCAAAACGAGGCCAAAAGTGGAGTTTAGAAAATATGTTGCTTTGCTTCATTTACGAAAGAAATCAGTGATGCCAATCAAACTTAAGATCGTAATCTTAACATAATCATACGTACACATTTTGTGTCTAACAATTTAAAATCCAAAGCTATAGAAATATTGATTTGCCTTGCGAAATTAATACGTAACGAAGTCGGAAATCAACAATAAATACCGCGTTCCTGTATAATAAATTCATAATGTTTAATCTTAATTAATTTTTACGAGGGTAGGTGGAAAAGTTTGCTAAAAATATATCCAAAAGTATGTGCACAGACCCCCGGGATCTGTGGATATGGGTACTATTGTTATCTGACCAACCAACACAACACCTCCCTTTCATATTTTAGAACACTAACCTGGAAGTATTTTACACATTCCTAGGCCTACTAACAGCTTAATGTTTGCTTTGTCAATATTTTTCTATATAATGATAACTATGTTTATATTCTGCGCCCGAAGAATCTTTTCTGCAAAACGTGCTACACACTTCCGGCTATCGTAACGTGCAAGCGTCGCTTCGACAATGTTATCGGGGGAGGACATCGCCTACATAATATCTTCTTGCAGTGATCTCGTGTGGTGCTCCAATCTGTCGCAGACGAAAAGTCATGACTGACATCGTCCACGACTCCCGTACTCCTGTGATTTGGACTTTCCAATATCCTTTAGATAAGATGGAAAACATTGGAAACGTAGTAAACCTATTAAGTAACAGAAACGTAGTAAGGTACTACCAAACGTAGAAACGTAGTAGGGTATTATTTATGTACCAATGATTCTTCTCCACCTATGGCTTCTCATGCGTGATGAGCCTTCTTGTCCACTCATCTCGCTCTTCTTGCTCCCAAGACCTCTGCCAGGTCTCCACCATCTGGCTTCGTGCTTCTCGGCGTGCAGTTTTACCAGCTGCCTCCTTCTTCCTCCGGAAGACGATCTTATTCTTCGACAAGGTCGGTCGGAAATACTTAAGCAACGACTAAGACAGGCGGCTCGAAAACCGTGCAATATGCCAATCTTATCCAAAGGGTACTTTGTCACTGTTCCTGGGCTAGATTTTTCCTGTAGGTTTTATGATTCAGGGAGTTTGCTCATACTTCCGCTCCATAAAGTAGGACTACCTGGACAGATGCCATCATAGGTTTATGTTGTTTAACTTTGGGAAGCCGATACTGGCGTTAAGCCGGTTAACCGACATAACGCCCTTAGTGCCTTGTCCACTGTTTTCCTAATCAGCTCAAAATCAACTCAATTCTTCACGCCTTCTGTAATTGACAGTTTAATTTCTTGTCTATAGAACTTTGTTATTAAATTCTTTGCAGTAGAATTAGCAGACAATATGTATTACCGTATTGCTCTACCGTGAATAACACGACAAACAATATATCGTCAGTAGGAAAAGAAAAGGGGCTTATTCCATTATACAATAAGTAAGAATCAAATGCCAAAAGCAATGTAGGTACAATATTTATGAAGTCCGTTTTATGTACCTTAATACTGACTGTTTTAAAAAACTAAAGTAAATAGTTTGATAACCTGCTGAAAAGATTCGTAACGAAGCATAAACTTATTTGTTATTTTACTTTCCTGTTATACGAAATAACTAAAATACCCACGAAAGTAGCAAACACACAATGTCTTTCAAACGTCGCTGCTAGTTTCTGCGATTAAAATGGAAAAGACAAGAAGAAATACAATTTTCTAAAATGCAGGTAGTCTAGCGGAGGCGTTTAATGTGCGAAATTCCCGGACAGTTGCGCCCCAATCGTACAAAACCCGGTAATTTGCGACCAAGATGAACATTTTAAGACGGTCAATTGTGGGACAGCCAACTGC
Organism: Magicicada septendecula; assembly: GCA_034769895.1. NCBI lineage: Eukaryota > Metazoa > Arthropoda > Insecta > Hemiptera > Cicadidae > Magicicada > Magicicada septendecula. The sequence continues at coordinate 333,040,719 of CM068375.1, read as the reverse complement.
TAGCAAAAACGACATTCTATCAGTTACAATCAAAGGCGGTGTCTATCTAAGACGTGTGAAGCAGTGTAAACTTACTTCTGAAATGGTTATGTCTACGGCTTTTCCAATATTTGTATACTGTGGCGAACAATCAATTTTATCCGTGCATATTTTTTGTGTATTTTCACTTTACATACTAAAGACTATAGAGTACGTCTATCCTTGGTTGGCTATCGATTTCGGGGTACCAAAAACATCACTCATGTGTCACAGCAATCGGAGCATTGGCCTGACAACATGTTTGGCCTTAACGCTTGGCCTTTCAACATGTTTCTGCTTACTCCGCTCGCAGCTAAGAGAATATCATAATAAGTTTGATGAAACGGTCATACAGTTCTTGTTTATTTTAAAAATTGTACCTTCATTTATCAACACTTATACATTAGTCTCAATCTCAATCGAATGTAACACGATTAAGCCAATCTTTTTGTAGTCTTCAATATACTTCAAGCATGCACTTTATGGTACACCCTTAAGCTCGCTTAGCAATCTTGGTTTTACGTCTTCAACGTAGCGAAATATTGTCCTTCCGTAGAGGATGTTATCATTTTTGGGAGGAGGAAAGATTTCGTTGAGACACATCTGGTGAATACGGCAATTTCTCTGTCACTTTAATGAATTTATAAAGTTTTTCTTGCCGACCTTGGGAAAATTCTTAACAAGCAATGGCATGTCTCCAGGCGAATTACTAGGCTGGAATTTTCATGAATTATTCTTTCTTAACTCTGGTAGGAATATCTTTGTAAAAATTTCGTAGGATGCCCGAATAATAGTCTATACTTACTACTGCAATAAAATTTCGTGGAACACAAAAACTTAATCTTCATCTGACAACCACGATATTCAACTCATTCACGAGAGTCTTTTAAGCTTGTAAATCGCACAGCAGTCTCGCGCCAAAAGCCTTTTGAACACGTTTACAATGACAAAGCAGTTTCCAGTTTAGACAAAATTTAAAGTATCTTTTTTAATATTGCATTGTAGAATGATAAAAAATCGCCTCATACACCTAATAATCACTTATTACTGAATTAACTGTGAAATCTAAACTATACACCAAATAAGGGCTAAATTTTAGACGATTGTCACTAACAGGTTTATCAACATTAGGCTACAACAATTTTTAATTGGGCATATGCAGCGGTGGATATTCGAAATTGTATGAACTTTTAGGTCAAACCTCGTATGTGGGTAAGCCGTATAACAGAACTTATATTCAACTGTATTGACATTAACACACTTCCTCACACCTTGACTAGATATATAACTCAATACTTGCTAGGACACTTCACTCAGAGTATCCTTCCCGTGTATTGTAATATCCACATTACAGCTACTTTTCCATTTTACACTTACATTTACGTTCATCTTACTTATAGGCAGAGGAAATAAACTTAAAGCACACCGACCTAACCAATCTAAATTAGAAGAAGCCAACCTAACGTAACAAAAATGTTGGAATACAGAGGTTACTCTTACAAAGAAAACAGAGAATTGAGAAATATCATCAAATTGAGAAACAGGAATGTTTGTGTTTGTACTAGCTGCCACTCATTTGGTCACATGGAAAACGATCCGTCGCTTTGTCGCAAAGTTCCTTATCCATAGGTTATATAAAACTCAATATGTTATATGACTCCATCACCCACAGCAACTAGTACAAACGCGTGGTTAAATCCAAACGTTTTATCGCCTTTATCATCATCATGATCATTTGCAAGGATTAAAGCAATGATGGTGCTTGTTCCGTTCTCAAACAGGCAAATTCTGGTCACAATAGCGCTTTCACGGACGTCCCACACCTCTCCGTCTCTTCGGCGTATAGTTCCATACTTGTTTAGAGATGCGGCAATCATCCATTCGGCAAAGATATTCCCACCAATTCAGCCGGTACTGGGCAATCCTTTCGAGTATACTCATAACATTCAGTTCCTGCCGAATATCTGTGTTTCTTCTATGATCATGGAGAGTATACCCTACCACGTGTCTGAGAAACATCATTTCAGCCGCTTGAATACGCCTGGCAGGACCTTCCGTTAAAGTTCAATTTTCAGATCGGTAAAGATGTGTGGGAAGGACCAACACCTTGTAGAGTTTTAGGCGTTTCTTTACTTGCTAACTTAAGAGTTTGCCTGATAGCACATAATCTTGAAATTATTCACGTTGTTCCGCATATAATTTTGAAAGTATTCACAACAAGTTTTATTGTATTCCAGTTATTTATTTAACTGTTTGAGAAGATCTCCAGTGCTGAAAATATTGTCAGAGATTTTAAATAAAAATATTGTTTGTCAAACTACTAAGCTAGTTTTACAATGTTATTAAGTCTCTTTTTGCATTTAATATAAGGTCATTAGATTAAAATTACTTTGTTTACTGAAAGGAAAGCTTACAACTTGTTTGGGTATATTATGTTATTACGTCAAAGAATACTGTAAACTGAAAGAAGAAAAGTAGAGGAAAATTAAATTATGTAAGTGGCACAAACGTAATTATCTTCCGCGTAAACGTTGATATCGATGTGACGGATAATCAATATGTAGTAATAACAACCCTTCGGTTTGTAGTAAACTAAATGTTTCTTTCATTGTAATGATGGCTGTGGCGTACACAAAGCTACTAAACAGACCGCAACAGTACTAATTTGATGTAAGTTTCACACGTTTTATGCCTCTTTAAATTATGCGTCATTTAGCAGTCATTCCTATATTACTTAAACAGTAGATTACAATAGTTCTCCTTCTGCAGCACTAAAGTAGTTTACGAGTCAAGCGTGGTTAGCCGGTAGACCACAATTATAGCCACTATGGCCAGCGTTACACTTAAGCTACACTTACTGACTATTATACAAGGATGTTAATATAGGTATTCATTTCTATAACCTTAGTCAATCTGGTAGTAATGAAGTAAAAGTCTTTTGTATGGTTATATCACGGCGTTGCTGTATTACATTAGAAAAACAGAAGTTTGTTTAACAAAACGTTCTTTGTAAACAAAAAATGGAAACAACATTTTACTAGACAAGGGAAAAACGAGTAAGTGAAGAACGGAATAAAAGATAGACGAACAGAAAGACAGAACATGTTTTTCATTATTTGTACCTTTACTATATATGTAATTTGGTAACGTTTTAATCAAATTATATTAAAAATAGTACAAAGGTATTGATGTACAAATATTTATTAACATCAACATTTAAACCAATTATGGTTTTGTTCCACATTCTCTATAGTCGATAACTTCAGCTTTCCCTTTACTGTTAATAAAATTACTATTCAAGGAAATTTTGTAAACTTATTTCAAGTTTGAAAATATATTGCCATCGTGAAACAACCTGTACAAGGCATGTGCATTAATAAAATATAATAAACGATAATATTCGAAAATGAATGTAAGTATTCTTGTTAGTAAGAGAATATCCCATTACCGTACCGCAAACTAAACTGAATGCTTATAGCCTATGTGGCTGAGAAAATCTAGTAGAACACTCTCGGTAATGAATTAGTCAGAAATACAATTTCCAAGGAATACCGTGGGAATCAGAATAGTGGCAGAAAGTCAGTTGTATGAAAAATATGAGAAAATCTTGACGACAGTAAAGAAAGTATGAATGGTTTCCTATGGGCACATTAGAGGAATACAAGCAAAAATGCTAGTAAACAAGGTCCTCACTAAGAAAGTGAAAGTAAGATACAAGTGGCAAGGTTGGAAAACGTCCATCATTATTAAAAAATTTTGTGGAATCAAGGAAGAAGGTTCAAGCGGAAACAGAGAAGTGTCCATAAGAAAAATTTTAAAGGCAAAGAGAAATACAGAAGAGAAATAAAGAAGTCTGTCGGAAGAGAAATAAATAAGAACCGAAAGGATGTTGTTGCAAGAAGAACAATCAAGAATGAATCAAAGAGTAAATGATTACTAGAGGAAGAGAAGAGAATTTTATGAAGCAAAATAAATAGTGTAATGTTAGCGTATATGTGGTTGAAAGAAAAGAAGAAAGAAAAAGCATAACAATATATTTGTAACAGATAAAGTAATAATATTACTAAATATTATATTACTAAATACTATTACTAAATATTATTTAGTATTATATTACTAAATATTAGTAAGTAATATTATAGTTGCCCACATATTCACACAAAACCAGTTATGGTATGTGTTCTATTTCTGTATCAACTATGTAAAAAACCTGATTACGGTAAATTTGGTCGTCAAGTTGTCACAAACGTTTAAAAATTGTGTCTAATTTGTGACCTAAGATTGTAAAATCTTTCATTAGTATTTAAATCACTGAATTAAAGAAATGGAACACCAATTGTTGACATGTACCACAATTTTAATTTATATGTGTAGGCTTCTTGGTGAGACATGCAAATGACATGAACGAAACAATATTTCCAGAATTAACGCTGGAAACCGAGCATTTGCAAGATTACGCCCTTCCTTCTTATCAAAAGAGTCTGTCGAGAATTACCAAATTAAGAGTTTATAATATCCGAATAAAACCAGTGGTGATATATAGGAGTGAGACGTGGACGATGACACTTTGGCAACAAAGTTCAAAGAGTTCTGAGAACACAAAACCTAAAAAAAATTAATAGAACAGTGTATGACACAGATTAAGCAGGTAGAAAATGTGGAATTTGGACAATTCTAGAGATATATTTATTAGAGTTTAGAAGGAAAATTTCTGTGAGGAGCAAAATTATAGCTAGACATAATCTGGTCACGTTTTAAGACCCAAAAATGAGTAGAAGTATGAAGAAAATTAACATGACAAAGTAAAAAAACCGCGAGAAAAGCGACAGAAAAAGTCTTATAATACAGATAGAGACCTGGGATAATTAGAATATAAGGAAACAGATTTCAGAAGAGGACAGGAATATCTACATAGTCACTGTCATGGATGTTAAAACGTGCAAGTGTTTTATGGATATAGGAGTTATGTAGTAAGTAAGTACTACAGTTGTGCGCACAATCAGTGTGGATTTTGCAATTCATGTATACAAAACTATTATTTAAATTACAAATTGGTTAAAAGAAAGCCAATGGGCAACCCCCATAATACAATGAGAAGATTATACCACAGATGCAGTAGATACTAGAAAGAAGAACATGACAAGAGTTAGAGTCAAGAGAGATTTATATGTAGACGACATAGAGAAATGTATGTAGACGACGGAAAGAAGACCTTATTCCGTGAGATATAAAGGGGAAAGGAAAGTGAAGAAAATCTGTATACAGACTGATTGACTTTGACGTATGTAAGTGGGAGGAGTTAAATATGAATGCCATTGTGTTACGCTGCGACTCCAAACCAGACTGGCTGTGTGAAGTTCATTGACAACCATTCGATACTCTGTAATAATAGAGTTTAGTTAGCGGTTAATGCTAATGTCATTACACAGACGGATGGCTTATTGAAAGCCGTTAACTGGCACTTAATTTACTATTATTATGACAATTATTTCTAAAGCTGTTTAACTTTTAGATAACAAAGGAATTTTCGTAAGTACACATAGATCCTCCATTACACATATTGTTACGCTAAAGAGACAGTAAAAGATAACACAATAAAATAGTTTTAGTGATTTTCACTCGTCAATTTATTAAAATTATAAATCCATGACAGCTGTTTCGGCAACACAGTGCCTTCATCAGATGGTGTAAGCTGACTCTCCATGACAGCTGTTTCGGCAACACAGTGCCTTCATCAGATGGTAGTCAGCTTACACCATCTGATGAAGGCACTGTGTTGCCGAAACCGCTGTCATGGATTTATAATTTTAATAAATTGACGAGTGAAAATCACTAAAACTATTTTATTGTTTTATCTTTTACTGTAATTTACAAAATGGATTTTCACCAAGTAAATGCATCAAGCATTAATTATCTAAAGAGACAGGTAATATAAACGGCTATGGATCAGATTTCACGTGTTGTGTAAGCAGGAGTATGACGCAACGCTGTCGCACAATCTGGATTTTGTACGCCTTTGAGACGTTGGTCGACAAATCTTCCAGTAGGAGGGAACATCTCGTGAAATCACTGCAATACGCAAGATAATTAAAATGAGAGGTCTTAGTAAAGCGACCGACCACATAATGAAGGGGTGCAATTCTGATCGTGTCATTTTCCAGTGGTTTGGGGGTTTTGGTTAATTGTGAATTATTGTGCAAGAATGTTTCTAACTGGTGGCTTGTAATTTTTATTAAGGCAGTGTTAAATATATGTCTTTCGTGGTTTGGTATATTAGCGTGTGTTGGACAAGAATAAACTTGATGAGTCTTGAAATGTGAACTTAAACGGTGTAAACAATTGCCTTGATTATTGAGACTGTTATAAAAATTTTGATGGAAAAATCCTCTGATCCTCAATTGTTTTTTTGTTTAATGTTTAACTACGATAGGCCACTCTATCGGCGTCTCACTACGTTTGTAAGCTTATAATCATGCAGCTCCACAAGGTATGCTTCTTAAAATTATAACAGTATTCACTCCATATAAATTTGTCTTAGTTTTTAATTACGAAATACCTTTAATAACTTCCCTCAACTTTTACAAAGTTACCATCTTTCTTGGCCATCCTTCAAGTACCATCAAAGTCTATTCCCTTATGTTCTTAACTTTGCTTTCTCTTTACCTGCCCTTCGTCTGGTTGACACGTTCCTAGTTTTGAGGAAAAAATGGGCATCTCAGTTATCTTCTGTGTCAACTGCCTCTGCTACTGAATCAATTTCTGTGTGTTTATAGTAAGCATTAAACATAAAGTTAGAATTATATTTCCGATAGTATGGGCAAAATATATTTGAATCAACCAAGAAGGATAACCACTCTCCATGATGGAATCAAAATCATTATGTGTAGTTCTCCATGAGTGTTCGTCATCTTGTCTTGGCGAACTAATTTTTTCTTTCTCATAATGTTCCGGTGGTGCCATGTAATTGGCCGAAATCGATAACACACGTTAGAAAAACCGTTAAGCATTTAAACATTTAAGAGTTAACAAAAACCTAAAAATATTCAAGTCCCTTATCAGGACAACTTGAATATACGAAGGAGACATATGAACAGAGCGACGGCAAATAAAATATTAAGGAATAATGAGAAAATAATTTAAACTAGAGAAAATATTACTTTGGGTTTACAATTAGGGAACGAGTGGGAGAAAGGCGGCTACATGACAAGCAGGAGTAGTGAAGGTAGTGAAGGAGAAATTTTTAGTTGGTAAAAGAAATATAATTTAAACGGACGGTGTTGAAGGTAGAGTTAGAGTAGAAATGAAGAAGAATTCAACCGGAAATTCGCGGAACAAGTAGAATATAAAGAGGAATAAATAAAAAAGAAGAAGAAGAAGAAGAAGAAGAAGAAGAAGAAGAAGAAGAAGAAGAAGAAGAAGAAGAAGAAGAAGAAGAAGAAGAAGAAGGAAAGGGATGGGCATATTTCCTTTCAGTGAGGGTCTGATGCCGATATAATGACATGCATATACCTATAAAGAGTTTAATATGTACAAAATACTTTATCGTATAATCATATGATAAGTATGATAAGTAAGAACAACTTTTGTGCAGTAGTTATTATTACAATTTGTTAAGACAGAAAATACTCCCACGCTGAAACCCTCATTCATCTCTAGGGCTATTCATTACTTCTGTGTTAACGTCTACATATAAGTCATGTGTGTCATTCTGTACTAAAATTTTAATTGTAGGTTATTACTATACAGATAGTAGTATATGTGGTATAGATATCATTATACTTTGTAGAAAAACATTCACACAATATTTCAATTAATGAGTAGGAATATTCTGATTACTGATATACAGGCTCTAACGGGGATAAAAATGTTTGTTAAGTCCAGACACAAATTGTGACGATTTAAATAAAAGAAATAATCAAGAGAATAAAAATTTTATAAATTAAGGTTGCGAGCTCTTAAGCCATTTAAATCTCACTGTATTAATATAAAATACCTGTATGTACTCAGTATGAGAGGAAGCAGTAATTAATTAGTTATTTATAAGATACTCAAATAAAAAGATAAATTATAAAGCGTTATTAATATCGTATTTAACCCTTTGCTTGTAAGCAGGCGCTTTCCTGTTGATTCCAGACTCGACATGCTTTCAGAGTCTTGTGTGAGTAAGAATAAGATAAAAAAAACTAATGTTAATAATAAAAGAATCTGAAGACATAAATAGTCGCTAAAACAACTGATTTAAATTATGTATATTTGTTTAGGGATAGTTTGCATAAATAAAAATGTTAACTTAAATATAGTTAGGAACTATATTCTCGCGCGGAAATTGTCGCACTAACTTTTGCCCAGTACCAGGCAAAGGGAGCGTAAATTCTTTTTCTTGCAATAGTGACTCCGTACAGTGTAGACGTAAGAGCGATGCTCTTAAAATATGTGAATCATATTTTGTTTCACCTTCAGATGGTGTACCAGATGTAGTTTGTTTAAAGCATCTGGATGTATTAATTAGTGTAGTCATGTGAATAGACAATAAGTTTAAAGTAATGTAAAACAAAAGTATCGAAACGTAACAAAGAGTGTAACACAAGATGACTACGTACTTCAACAAATAACAACTATTCCAAAGTCATACCCGGAGATGTGAACTAGCAGAAGCCACAAACACTACTGCACGTGACAGAATATGCAGATCAGGACATCCGAGAATCTACAAGATCATCATAGATAACTACACGACATATTGTTCTACCTGCGAACTTTTGGAGACCTTTACAGAGGAAAGCCAGACCGAGATGACGACGTAGCTGTTCCTGTTTCCCAAGACTGATACCCCAGGACGAGTCTTCTGCATACCAATTAAAAGGTGACTCGATAGCCTGTCTATCGAGGGTTACTACTATTTGTTACACAACACATCTTGAAAGAGACTTTTCAGAAACTAATAACTTTGTAAAGACTTATAAATTAAATCTAAGAATTTCATGTAACTATTCTAACTTCATACGTTGTAACAGTTTATATGCTAATGTAGAGTAATATAACTCAAGCAATAATACCATTCTTCCAATGGTTGAATAAAAGAAAGTCTTGCAAGCTAATATCATGAAATGAGTATAATTAAAAGTCTTAATTACAGAAATACAGAAAGTTGACCCGGATCCGAGGTATAACTATATAGAATCTAGTTTGATCCCAAAGTTTAAAGAAACCTTTCGATAATTTGATAATTGAATTAGTAATGTCATGGCATCTGTCAGTATATGTTTTTTTTCTTAAATGTTGAATAAAGAGAAGTCTTCTTGTTACACACATATGAGGAGTGCTTAAATCAATTGTATACCTTGCCATTGTTTCCTTGCACAGTTAGTAAGTAATTTGTTATTTTAATTATTTGTGATCAATTCTGTTACAACGTAGGCAGCCCTTCTAATTAACGGAGTTTAATTACGAAGGGTTCCCTGGATTTGTAACGCGGCGAAAAGCAGTTACAAAAGTGCGCCACTCTGCTTACTTGTAAAAAAATAAAAGGGTACTTGTTTACAGAGTGTCACAAAAGTGCGCCACTCTGCTTAATAAAAACAAAAAATAAAGGAAACAAAGGAAAGAGTTTTAATTGTGTATATAGTGTCACAAACAAAGTTGCATTCACTATGCGTGGATAAATAGTATGATTAATAACTAAATATTTAATATTGATATATGCACTCAGAAAGTTACTTTAAAAAATGTAATGTTCGAAACATATTTAGTAATGTATTACGTTATGTAGATGGTAGTATGTATGAGTGAAATATCATTAGCGTCATACAATGCGAATGCTATATGCAGGTTCCTACTGGCATTTCCTACAGAACCTGCATAATTCGATGTAAGTACTTGCAGACATGAATTGTGACCAAGCATAACAATTTTGGTCAACCGAACAATCTATAACAGGTTTGTTTACGACAAACTACGGCCTGTTGTTTCCTGAATCATTCTGCACAGTGTATGTCCAACTATCTAGCTTACATACACTAGTATGTGTTATAAAAAAAATTTGATTAAAAATAACTTTGTTAATAATAATAAAGTAATTAAGTAGAAGTTCGTGATTTAAAACTTTTGAACAAAATAAGTAATTATTTAATTGAGAAAAGTTTATGAAAGAACGAAGCCAAAGTGTTGTCTAAGCAGAATAATAATAAATGTGTTGTACAAAAGTGTGCTCCCCTTCTCAAGTTTAAAACGACCGGTTTCAAATCGTTGGTGTTATTCAGTCGCATTGTGTAGTGAACAATAAAAGCAAACACCCCATTGTCACACACGCTCACCCTCCTTTGTTAACTAAATATGTAGGCCACCCTCTGACCTACATTCCAGTAAACAGCTGATCGGCTATTTAATAGTGAAAGATATGTGTGTGTGATTTCTGTATCTCCCTTAGAAGAGAAATTGTTCTTTTCTAATTTGTGTAAATTTATTACTTATGAATTTATTATATGTATATGTAATATATCTGTAATATACTAGTATTAATTTTAAGTACGTGCTAATGTGTTAGAACAAAAAGGCCCAATTTAACCCGGATTTGTTATTAAAAGACGAGCTGTCTTACGAAGCCCTTTTGCGTGGACTACCCCATGCGGATGTAACAGTCGCGGAATTAAGAAGTTCAATTCGCGAATGTGGATTTGATGCGCCCGTGGAATTAAACAATCTAAGCCAACTCGATTATGAAAGCGAGAAAGAAATTTGTTATTGTCTCAAACACTCCAAGACGAGAAATCTCCGGCAAAAATTTTGCGGACTACCCAGAGAATAGAGCATTTAACCAGGCGAATAAAAAATTTGTCGATCTGGCCGAATCTCACAGAAATACCCCTTGATGTACAAAAGCTAGCAGACGAAGCTCTACGCCGCTTACCTTCAATTATCAACGATTTAAGATTAAAATCCGACTCATTCAGGATGGACGAAATAGAGAAATCATCTCCCCAGTACAATCCCCCACCACTGGTTTACCTCCGCCAAACTCGGATCGGAACTCACCTATCGTATCGCAAGTGCAAGCGAACCCAGAACAAAATACTGATACAGATGTAAATGTCCCTCCTCCCGAGCATTTTCAGTTTCGTCCCGAAAATAATGAAGTGACCAACACCCCCAATGAATCTAATCGCCCTCATCGAGGAATTACCCCTATGAACTATAACGCAGATCTATACGGAAAAATGACTCACCCTGTGGAGAAAATTTTATCCGAAATCCCTTATACAGATGGTTTAAATGTTTCCAAGTTACTAACATTTATTAGTTATCTTCTTCAGATAAAGGATCTACAGCAGCTGAATGACTGGCAAATTTTACAAGTTCTGTTACCAAAGTGTAAACCCCCGTTAAAAAATCGTGTGCTAGAAGCCCTAACCTCTACTTTCCCAGTAGAAGAGCTACATAGCTCTTTAATAAAATACTTTATTCCCACCGGCATCTATGAAGAAATAAAAAGGAAGACAGTACTCCGAGTACAAGGACATCAGGAGAGATTAGCTCACTACATATCCGATATTAGGGAATCCTCTCGACTACTACGTGTAAGCTGGAATGAAACACAACTGGTGGGCACCATTTTAATAGGAGTGTCACCTGAAGAAAGATCTCGACTATCATTAATGAATAGACCCAATACAATTGCTGATCTAGAACAGTGCAGTATCCATTCTTCAAATGTATGGTACTCAGATCAGAATAGAGAAGCAATGAAAACCTCTGGAACTAATAGACATCAATTGCGAGCACTACTGCCTGATGTAACAACCTCGTATGAAAGACAAGTTTCTAGTAGACCTCACCATGTGCGCAAAGCTGGTAAGTTTACTGTAAACCCAGATAAAGCGGAAACCAAGTACCCACCTCGCAGAAAACCCACCTGTTATAATTGTGGCAAATATGGGCACATGAGAAGAGAGTGCAAAAGTAAGCCATTGGAACGGAATAACCCCAATTCAAAAAACATGTAAGGCAGGGAGACCCGAAAACCTGTGTCTCCCGCAGCTACTCAAAATTGGGTAAACTAAAAGAAACCAGTAATAATAATAAGAATGAATTATTCTGTAACCAAGTGAAAAACAAAAAAGGTGCGAAAGAAATCGACCCCTATGTGCGAGAATTTCGTGAAAAGTGTAATGCGAATAATAGATGTAAATGGAAAAAAAATTTACTACCATTAATACAAGTCGACTTAGGCGTTACATCCCCCATCGCCTTAATTGATTCGGGATCTAGTAGAACTTTAATCAGCCAAGAATTAGCGGACAGATTAGCTAAACATCATCTAGTAAAACGGAGCCAACCTGTGAATATAAAGTGTGCTACCGCTGATAAACGTAAAATAAATATAAACCTGAGCATTACCGTTAAGGTTAAAATAAAAAACCTAAGTTGGATATTTACAATGTTAGTATGTAAAGAATTAGGACCTGATTTAATATTAGGTGCAGATTTTATTAGTAAGACAGGAATGATTCTTGACATCTACGAGCGAGAATTTTATTTCAGATTTGATCGTGCAAGAAAACATAAATTTGATAGTAATGAAGATAAACTTTGTTCATCTACTGCACATGTAATACACCAAGATTCAGATTTATCTCACCTCGAACGAAGAGATAGAGTCAAAATAGTAAAACTAATAAAAGAATTTTCCTAGGTTCTTACACCAAAACTAGGACTTACGGACCTAATAGAGTATAAAATTAATCTGAGTGATCAGAAAGTAATACGACTACCCCCGTACAAGTTGTCGCCCCCCAAGATGGAAGTCATGCGAAACCATATCAATAAGTTATTGGACCAAGGAGTCATAGAACCATCTACGTCCCCATATTCTTCACCCTCCTTTTTAGTACCTAAAGGACCAGATAAACACCGACTAGTTGTAGACTACAGGCAATTAAATAAAAGAATAGAATTTGAATCAATCCCTCTTCCAGACATCCATAGTGCGTTCCATTATTTTACTAAAGCAATGGTTTTTACGGTAATGGATCTAAATCAAGCTTTTCACCAAATTCCTCTTTCTGAAGAATCAAAACGTCTAACCGCGTTTGCAGTTCCTTTTAACTTGTACCAATTTACTAGGGTACCCTTTGGAATATCTCAAGGAAGTTCCGTATGTAGTAGACTATTGGAGAAGATATTTCACGACATTAAATTTAAATATGTGTACCACTATTTGGACGACATCGTAATATACAGTGAATCAATGGAACAACATCTCAGACATTTGCGTGAAGTGTTATCTCGTTTACTAAGAGCAGGATTAACGGTGAACCCAAATAAGGTAAGTTTTGCTGTCCCTCAGTTTTCTTTCTTAGGACACATCGTGAAAGCAAATGGAAAGGTAAGCATTGACCCCGAACGTACCCGTGCTATTAGAGAATTTGCACCCCCACGAGATGCAAAAGGTATAGCCCGATTTTTAGGTATGGTGAATTATTTCCACAAATATATTCCCCATCTTGCCGAAATAGCAGCACCCCTAAACTCCTTACGAAAGAAGGGAACAAAGTTCGAATGGAGCTCAATACATCAAAACGCGTTTGAGCAACTTAAAGAAAGCATTATATCTCCCCCAGTTTTGCAATTAGCTGATTTCACAAAACCATTCGTCGTGCAAACCGACAGTTCCAGTGTAGCGTTAGGTGCAGTGATATACCAAGAGATAGATAACTGTAGACTACCAATTAGTTATGCATCACGAACACTGAGCGATCAAGAAAGAAAGTATTCTGCATATGAATTGGAATGTTTAGCAATTGTTTTTGCATTCGAAAAGTTTAAACCCTTCCTAGAACATAAAGAATTTCTTTTAGAAACCGACAATCAGGCGTTATCATGGTTATTGAATCACCCTAAACAATTAGGACGAATTGGCAGATGGATATTGAAATTAAACTGCTACAAATTCAGAGTGCAGCATATTAAAGGTACTCAAAATGTAGTCGCCGATACCCTGTCCCGTATGTTCCAGTCACCCACTAAAACTTCCGAAAACGTAGTGAAGCCGGAAATAGCAAGTGCGAACGCCGTAATTACTGAATTCCCCCTTGCCTTTACAAACATTGCCCTATATCAACAACAAGACCCCTTACTGAAGCCTATTATAGAACAACTTACCCAAGGTATTAAATCCGAGAAGTACGTATTGAGTAAGAATGTACTGTGTCTCAAAATAAGAGACGGAAAGGAATTAAGAATAATAGCCCCGGATGTAATTAAGCCCATGCTAATGGAATACTTCCATTCATCTACCATAGGAGCCCATATGGGAATCAATAAGACGATACATCGTATTCGAAAGGAATATCATTGGAACAATATGAACTGCGAAATAGCTACCTTCGTAAAGAAATGTTCATTATGCGCCGTTAGCAAACCCGCCAGAAATACTCAAGTAAGCCAATTGATATCAGAAATCCCAAAAACCCCTTTTTCGAAACTTTATCTAGATTTCTCAGGTCCGTATCCACGATCCAAATCAGGAAATACCATGTTACTGATATGTGTAGATTCTTTCACCAAATTTGTGTGGATGTATCCCATGCGACGAGCATTAGCGTCGACAACAGTTAAAATACTACAGGAAAGACTATTTAAAGACTACGGTACTCCAGTACATATAGTATCTGATAACGGCCCGCAGTTTAAAGCAAAAGAATTTAGGAATATGTGTTTCAAATTAGGGATAGACCATATAACCACTACAGAGTATCGACCGCAAGGCAATATTGCTGAAAGGTATCTACGAAACCTCAAATCTGCGCTAATTGCCTATCATGCGAACGATCACACGTCGTGGGACCAAAATCTATCCTGGATTCAATACGCTTTTAATTCAGCTTACCACGAAGGTCACAAGTCGACCCCGTTCGAGTTACTATACAAGTATCGACCAAACCACCCTTTGTCCACCAGATGGAATATACACGATCTGCTGCCTCCGCAAATAACGGATAAGCAGATAAAGCGAATATGGAACAAAGCCCGCTCTAACTTAAGAGCAAGCTTGGAAAAATCCAGAAGATACCACGAGAAAGGAAATCATAGCAACTCAGTCAGGTACCAAGTAGGTGACTTGGTAATGTACAAGACTCTCCCCATTAGTAGTGCGATTGATAAGACCACCTCGAAACTATCATTCAGATGGTGTGGCCCTTACCAAATCCAAAAGTACCTAACTCCAGTTACAGTAGCCCTGTGCGAACCTGCAACTCAGAAATATGTGCGGAGAACGCATATTTCGCAACTAAAGTTGTATAAGAAGAAGTGACGGTATAGTATAACCCAAAAAGAAAAGGAATACTAGGCAGTAAAGAAAATTATATTTCTAAATCCACGTAAAAAAAAAAAAAAATGTAAAACGTAGAGTTTGGAAACGAGGCCTGATCAACCTGAGTTCCAGTTCTGCGGAGCACGCATTAATGAATAATCATTAACTAGATGGGTACTAACACTCATTAACTACATGAGTTATATATAGGACTCACAGAAGAAAAGATAGAATTCTAAATAGTAGAGATTTAGAAAGTTACTCTATAGAAGAGAGAGTAAGACAAACAAAAAAACCGGTAGTAAAATTAAGTGATAGAGATAAGAAAGAGTTTTGTGTTTTAATTGTGTAAATATTTAGTGTAAATAGTATGTAAAAAAAAAAAAGGTAGTTCATAAGAATGTAAAGTGTACTGTGCTGTAACTATAAGTAATAACTATGTGGAGAACGTTGTAAAGTGTACAAGAAAGTATGTGAAAGAAATTACACACACTAAACCCATTCAATATCCCAGTGCCCCATAGTGAGTTAAAAAAAAAAAAAAAAAACTTAACCGTAGCGTGCAATTCAAGCGGTGGAGTATGTGACGATTTAAATAAAAGAAATAATCAAGAGAATAAAAATTTTATAAATTAAGGTTGCGAGCTCTTAAGCCATTTAAATCTCACTGTATTAATATAAAATACCTGTATGTACTCAGTATGAGAGGAAGCAGTAATTAATTAGTTATTTATAAGATACTCAAATAAAAAGATAAATTATAAAGCGTTATTAATATCGTATTTAACCCTTTACTTGTAAGCAGGCGCTTTCCTGTTGATTCCAGACTCGACATGCTTTCAGAGTCTTGTGTGAGTAAGAATAAGATAAAAAAAACTAATGTTAATAATAAAAGAATCTGAAGACATAAATAGTCGCTAAAACAACTGATTTAAATTATGTATATTTGTTTAGGGATAGTTTGCATAAATAAAAATGTTAACTTAAATATAGTTAGGAACTATATTCTCGCGCGGAAATTGTCGCACTAACTTTTGCCCAGTACCAGGCAAAGGGAGCGTAAATTCTTTTTCTTGCAATAGTGACTCCGTACAGTGTAGACGTAAGAGCGATGCTCTTAAAATATGTGAATCATATTTTGTTTCACCTTCAGATGGTGTACCAGATGTAGTTTGTTTAAAGCATCTGGATGTATTAATTAGTGTAGTCATGTGAATAGACAATAAGTTTAAAGTAATGTAAAACAAAAGTATCGAAACGTAACAAAGAGTGTAACACAAGATGACTACGTACTTCAACAAATAACAACTATTCCAAAGTCATACCCGGAGATGTGAACTAGCAGAAGCCACAAACACTACTGCACGTGACAGAATATGCAGATCAGGACATCCGAGAATCTACAAGATCATCATAGATAACTACACGACATATTGTTCTACCTGCGAACTTTTGGAGACCTTTACAGAGGAAAGCCAGACCGAGATGACGACGTAGCTGTTCCTGTTTCCCAAGACTGATACCCCAGGACGAGTCTTCTGCATACCAATTAAAAGGTGACTCGATAGCCTGTCTATCGAGGGTTACTACTATTTGTTACACAACACATCTTGAAAGAGACTTTTCAGAAACTAATAACTTTGTAAAGACTTATAAATTAAATCTAAGAATTTCATGTAACTATTCTAACTTCATACGTTGTAACAGTTTATATGCTAATGTAGAGTAATATAACTCAAGCAATAATACCATTCTTCCAATGGTTGAATAAAAGAAAGTCTTGCAAGCTAATATCATGAAATGAGTATAATTAAAAGTCTTAATTACAGAAATACAGAAAGTTGACCCGGATCCGAGGTATAACTATATAGAATCTAGTTTGATCCCAAAGTTTAAAGAAACCTTTCGATAATTTGATAATTGAATCCTTGCACAGTTAGTAAGTAATTTGTTATTTTAATTATTTGTGATCAATTCTGTTACAACGTAGGCAGCCCTTCTAATTAACGGAGTTTAATTACGAAGGGTTCCCTGGATTTGTAACGCGGCGAAAAGCAGTTACAAAATGTTTTAAAGTTATGCTTAGTAAATGGCTGAAACTTTCATATCTTTTACATTTATTAGATGTCGGGTCTCTACTAAACTAACTATACACTCAAGTCGCAAGAACTTATAGCCCAGTATCATTTGTGAATGACATTAGTTTTATAACTGTTGACACACAACATTAACAATCTTCTCACTTTTAATATACTCCTATGATCTAAGAATTACTGGGCGTAAAACTAATGTTCATTATTTGCAATTCCAACATGAATGGGTGGAGTGCGGGTGGACGCACAGTACGCTGTATAGTTTATGGCACGCCAACACGGCACGAGCTTGAGGGGGCGAACCCATTGGTACTGTCCGTTATAAATTTTATGTAGCGGCGAACGTTATGCTATGTTGTATATTACACGAGGGCATCAGACATGTTGTATATTACCATGGTAATGTATCAGAAAAGCGTCCTCAATAACTCTCATGCATCTCTCTCTCTCTCTCTCTCTCTCTCTCTCTCTCTCTCTCTCTCTCTCTCTCTCTCTCTCTCTCTCTCTCTCTCTCTCTCTCTCTCTATCTTTTATTTCAGTTCGTCAGTATTCTAAGATGCAAATCCTCACGAACTTGATTTCCTGTCTGACTTTTTTCTGAATTCCATTTCCTGTGATTTCGATTTCAAAATTTCACTCATATAAGATTTGTAATTTTTCTGCAGACGAGTCCAAACCATCTTTGCTATTTAAAATACGCTGACGACGAAAACTTTCTTAAACTCTACAAAAACAATTTAAAATATATGAAGTCTCTATGTATCACAGTTTTGAGAAGAAACCGCTGCAAGTATAGAAAACATTTTCAAATTTTCAATTAACAAAACTTTTAGTTTAACAATAAACGCCCTTTCTAAAAACATAAGTCACCTAATACATATCTCCGCACACAGTAATTCACAGTCAACATTTAGCAGAATATACCTTAATCCAAAAACAAATAACTAGTTGTAGATTTAATGAACTATCCCAATTATACATAAAATTATTATAGACTTACATATTGTTGTACTTGGTTAAATACCCATAATTTGGAAATTGCACATTACACAAAAATAATATAAAAAAAGTGTTTAATTAATGCAGCAAACTCAGTTATTAATACAATTTCATTAAACTCATTTATATTATTTTCAAATAATTTATTAATTAAGCTATTATTAATTTATAAAACATCCTAACTTGATTATAAAGCAAATAGAACAATTAGTTTGCAGGTATTTTTATACATTATACCTAATTAATGAAAATTTTTTCAAAAATTGCATTGAATTTATTAATAAATAATTGTAAACAGAGGAATTTATTATCATAAAATATCTTAACTTTATATTAGCCTATGGAATTTCGCACTTTGTAATAAATCATTTATTGATTATACAACAATAACATTTTATCAAACAAATTAATTTACTAAATTAAAAACATTTTATACATTTTAAATAATTGAAAAAAAATATATATATATAAAAGTAATCTAAAGTGACTAAGTTTATAATATAGACTAATATTAAATTTAGACGGTCTGATCTACAGAAAACAGTGTCTTTATTTGCAAATAAAAAACATTTAAGATTTTGTCTCAAACGAGTAATACCAATCAAACGTTTTAGCTACACTACGTCTTCAAAAAATGAAAATAAAAACCAGAATTAGTGCAAAATGTCGCATTTTATAAATATATCTTGCTGTTAGCATTCAATAATATTACATAACTCTTTAAGTGTAAATCAAATTAATATTTTCATTACAAACATATTATGGAGGTTATAACAGATGTCAGAGTTTACAAATGCTTTAAATACCGTTTGCAACCGCTTATCATTGACAGTATTACGAAGATCACATAAATCGCCTAATTCAAAAAGTGTAAGAAATTATTGAACGCCAGAAAAATCATTACTTACAAATTTTATTTTCTCTTCTGTAAAACAATCACATTTATATCACAGTATTTACCTGTTAATCCAATTATGCAACACACACTGCATATGTCAGTGTGTGTTGCATAATATCAAAAAAGTCATCCGGTTGCTAGCAACACAAATAAACAATAGATCGCTCCTCACTTTCACTAATACACTGTGTCGTAACATTCTCTTATTAGCACAGTGTGATCACCTTAATCCAAAGAATGGACGACTAACTGGTCGGCGTCTGTCATGTGCTGTCTTAACAGTGAAGGAAAGGTCACTGGCGGCGTGTATTGTTAACGATAAATTCTATAATTTTTAAGTCAATGGGGCAATGCCGGCAATTTTCCAGATCTGCTTTACTTAATCAGACAGCGAGTAGATTACTGTTCACGGGAGGCACAGTACCATAATAAGTTAAACTAGTCAAATTTAGACCAAACTGAAGTTTATATTACAGTGAACATGAGTTCTGTAATTATACAAGACGTACGTAATTACCTATCGTGCGACACATTATCTAAGTGGCTGTCAAACTACAATAGCAACAAAAAAGTCGATAAACAATTACAACATTCACTCTGTGGTTATGTTGTTTTTCCATTACTGACTGCAGGTATATATAACGCTACTGACTGACATTAATGAAACTAAAATTCAGTAGTCGTAATACTGTAACAGCTATTTTACATTGATAGCACAGACCATTGTGCTTTTACACCATCTCTCCGTCTACTTTTCCTCTTTCTCCTTCTTTTTCTTCTCTTCTTCTTTTTTTCATATTCTCCATTTGTTTTCAAAGTTTCCTATTTTACCTTTTTATTTGCAACTTATACCTTGGATTGTCGTCCAATTTGAAGGCCTATATATATTTCCTTACTAAGTCTAAGTCTGATTACAGAGGTGAACAAAGGTTGATTACAGAGTTAGACGACTAAAATCATTTGCATTCACTGTAAACACCCTTTGCACTATCGTGTTATTAGAATTCGGATATTTATGTAGGATTCATGGTCATCATCTTCGTTCTCTTCACAATCTACAAATTCACATGTTACTTATTTGTTTAAATATCTGGCCTGACGATGCGTGTGTCGTGTGTGCAAAACACTGCTTTTTACGGAACTTAATTAATTGACGCTTAACATTTCTTTTAAAAATATAAACAAATGTTAAAAATAAAACTGTTTAGCTGGGTTGATAACCAACTCTAAACCGATAGAGATAGAACTGAATTGTTGGTCTTGAAAATTAACGAAATAGCCGGTTTCATGGATTGCATTTTCAAAAAAATTTAAATCTTTATTTCCGAAAGGGCACTAAATTTATAATTCACAAGAGCACAAAAAGGTCAATGTTTTGTGTGAAGCTGTATCTACAACTGAAAGTACCTAAAACAACAAAGTAGGTATAAATGCAATAAATGGTAAATGTAAGTAGAATCGTAGGGAAAACAAGATAGGATAGAAATCGGAGTGAAAACACGAGAGCGATTTCTGCATTTACAGACAGAGTAGAAGGGCTAAGGAGAAAGAAACGGCCGTGAAATTAATATTTAACCAGGATTGGATAGAACAGATTAGTAATGATCAAAACATATTGAGACACAAAAAGGCAGGATCACTTTGGAGCAAGAGAACTTTGATCAGTTGTGAAATGCTGCAAGAAACTGATGTTATTAAGGTTCCTTATGAAAAGACGAACGGAAAGAAGGAAACGAGAAAAAAGGAAGAAGGCAAAGAAGAAAAAACCAACATTACAAGGTGAAGGAAAATTAGAAGAAGAAGGTAAAGTCTAAGAATAATAAATTAAAGAAGACGAAGAAGGAAAAGAAGAAGAAGAGTTGGAGGACAAGTAAGAGGATGAACAGTAGGAAACATAAAAAAGAAAGGAGAAGGAGGAGGAGAAAGATGAGAGGGATGTCGATAGATGAGTAAGTGGAAAGAAACAACGTGAATTTTATTTAAAAATCTACCACGGTTAATGTTTAAATATTTTATTAGACTGTAGAAAATGCGTGCAATCGTCGTATAAATGTGAGACTGAATTTCCACATTACGATAGAAAATGCGGATACGTAAATATTAGATGAAAATAACAAAGAAATAATAGTGCCGACACGATAGGGGTGTGTCTTAAATATATAGCAACCCCGTTATTGATATTCATTACGACGGCGCCCGGGTGTTGCCGACTATGTGCTCTAAAGCGACGTATGTACCTCACACATATACTTGTTGAATGAATAAATGATCTAAATTTATATATAATTATAGACTGTTATCAACTACGCACACAGTAGGTAAATGTCGCGTCCTTTATTTTTATTACTGTACACGCATGTATTAATTGTTCTCCTTTGCTTAAGTTACAATGTACAAAATTAAATCTACCCAACTGTGAGATAATATCCAGTTTTAGGAAAATATATTGTTTAACAAAGTCTTTGAAGGAATGGTGTGAATCAACCCATTCAATACTGACGTTTTTATATCATTTATTCATAGCATAGTTTGCGTAGGCAAAATCATTTGAAATTTTGTTGTACTTGTGGACGCCCTTCACTTCACAGTTAGACATTTCTTAATACTAGAGGGCTATACCTACTTCTCCATTACCTCCAAACGTGTCAGTTATCATTCAATTTTGATTATTATGTATATATACTGTTCGATATTTCGAATATCAAACCGGTCAATTATTTATTTTCCGAGGTTGGCAGTATGGCTTTTGTGAAGTCGATTCATGCACCGGGCCTGAACCCTTTGTCATACGTCAACCACTGTAGTGTACACATCCACGGGCCGAATTTGTGTCAGGTAGACTCCATCTCAAGTAACCTATCCTTTATTCCAACCAGTCTTTTCTGCCTGTGTGTCAATAACAACCATTCATGAGATTTCGGTAAGTCATTTATTGCTAATTGTTTGATTGCTAGCAATTCTGCATGTTGCACTGCTTAACGAGCTCACCAGAGGTTAAATTATACCGTAAGAATAAACTTCTTACCTTCAGATTGTCAATCTTTTAAAATAATATCGCACATATTATACTACCAGAGGTTATGAATTTGCTAGTTTTTCAATTTAATTGCTTGCCGTTTTGAATGGGAACACGTGCTTTGTAATTTTTCATGTTGATGCTGGCCGTGTTGGGTAAATGGGTTACAAGCCAGTTTTCGCTTTGCGATTTTTATTCTAATCACAAACGTGCCGTGCTGTTTCCTTTTTTTGTGCCTGCTCGTGGATTTTTGCATGCTGTTAGTTTCAAAATTATAACAATGTTCGTTATTTGCATGTTGTGGCACGGAAACACGTTGGTACGATAGGCATGTGGACCATTATTTTGCGCCTAAAGTTGTTGGGTGGTTTCGTCGCGTGTGCGTGGGCTAGGTGAGCGAATATTGTGTCAAATTTTTGAACCTTGATTTTGTTGGTAATCGTTTGATTACTCGGTCAATTCATGAGAAGTTTGTACCCGTCCTGTTATGGTCTGCTTTACACGTGAAGTCGACGTGTTACGTGCTTGCGAATGTGTAAGGCGTGTGGGGGACGGTTGGTTTTTAGGTTACCCGGTTTTTTCGGTACAGCCTGCATTTATAATTTTTTTTTTTTTTGGAATTGACTATTGCCTTTTTGGTGCGGTTTATATTTGGCATATGCGCGATATCCTGTCCATACACGCCGCGTTGACCATGATACATTTTTGCATTTAGTGTGTCTAAGTTATTGTGTTTGTATCGTTAACTGTGGAATTTTTTAATATTGTACCTTGTTGTGTATTAGTGTATTTTGGTGCATTTATTCTATTTGGTCTTACACATGTTCTTTGTGTACAAGTTTGTGTACCATTATTTGGCACCGTATGTGCTTTAATATTGTGCAAACTGTTGTTTTCTTTTTCATGCTTTTGCACTGTGCAAATTAATCTTTTGCATTTTTTGAGTATGTGATTTATTGTGTTTTGTACTATTAGCCTTTTGGTTTGTGGAAATTGTATTTTGCCTTGCACTAATTTACTTTTGTATTTACTATGTTCGGTATTTTTCATGAAAACTAGTTTATTTCAGAGGCTGATTTTTCTAGATTACTGTTAGGCTAGGTCTGGGTCGTGACTATATTGTTTAATTTTTAATTCTCTCGTCCAGGGTGGTTGTCGGTTGCGCGAAATTCTTCAAATCATAATGCCTGCTAAATTGTCGCTGGCAGCTTTTGACCGGACCACTTCGGCGGGAATACTTGCGTTGCAACACTTAATAAATAGGTTGGAAATGTTTCCGCAATTGAGAGTCGTGGATCAACATGAAGCCGGTATCTTGGCCTCCAGGTTGTCCGAAAAATATCAGGATCTTCTAGGTAAGGCAGATCCTTACCTATCGGCAGAGTCATTGCTCGAGGGATTGGACGAGGACCACATTTTTTCGGTGGTAGCGCAAATTGAAGATATGTATGTCCGGGGAAGCGTTTTAGCGTAAAAACTAACTAAACCAGAGATACCGGTTGGTTCCGGTCAGTCTTCATCGGCAAGTGGCGGGCACTCAGGTGTTCTTCTCGTTCATGAGTTGCCGAAGATTTCTTTACCTTTTTTTGATGGCCAGTCCAAATGTTGGTTCGAGTTTTGGTCGAAGTTTACCACATTAGTGGACGAAAGTCCTGCCCTCACCCCAAAGCAGAAATTGTTATATTTATTGATTCATCTTAAAGGTGAGGCTTATGAGAAGGTTGCCGCGCTTCCCATAGTTGACGATAGTTATCAGCTTGCACTATCAACTCTTAAAAGCCGTCATCACAACCCTCGTTTGGCCGCCCGGGTCCATTTTACCAATCTGCTTCAATTACCAGCCGCTTCTATGCGATCAGCTGCGTCCATTAGAAAATTGGTAGACAGCTTCAATGCTAACTTTTCAGCGTTGTCAGCTCTAAACATTGCTGATATATATCAAGCAATATATGCGTCTTTTGTATTGTCAAGGGTGGATTTATCATTACGTGAACGCTTTGAGGCGTCTGTTACGGACAAAGAAAATCTCCCTTCTCTAAAAGAAATTATGACATTTTTAACCGCCATGGCGGAACAAAAAGAACAGGCATCTTTGGAATCGGCTTTACCTGCTCTTCCTAGCACTAGCCACCAGAAAACTCAGAAGGTTTCCTTTTCCAAGGCTACTCCTCTTGCTGTGTTCACGTTATCTGCGGAGGTTACGCAACGGGATTCATCTAATTCACGTTGCCTTCATTGCGATTCCCGGATCCATGTGGTTCTCAGGTGTCCGGCGTGGCTGAGTAAGGACCCTAGGGCTCGATTTCAAAGTCTCAAGAATAAAAATGTTGTCTTTCGTGCCTCCAACATAAACATTCTGGATGGTGCAAAAATAGGTGCAAAACGTGTGGCTCTAAGTACCACCACACTTTACTTCCTTTCAAAAATGCCCGTCCATCTCCGTCTCGTTCACAGATTTTTGAAACAGCTGACCTCAAGGCTTCGGGGTCATCGCTTGCTGACCAAGTTGATCTGTCTAGTACTACTTTGACCGTGTCTCTGCCCTATCCTTCAGGGGTTCTGTTAGCCATATGTCTGGCAGTCTTGTCGTCTCCCAGTGGTGGTTATATCGTAGTTAGGGCCATCCTGGATAGCGTGTCCCATGCTTCTTTCATCACTGAAGCGTGTGCATCTCGCTTAAAGTGCGCTTGTTTTGACACTTCAATAAGTGTCAATGGGGTAGGTGATATTGCCACCAAAGCTAAAAGGTTGGTATTGCCATCTTTCATTGGAAACTTTAAAACGCGAGGGTGTGGCGTCTAACCATGCTTTTGTAATTCTTTCAAAGATCTCATCGGACACACCTAGGTTCCAGGTGTTGCCTGAAGTTAAGCAGGCTACGAAAGACCTTCTGTTAGCTGACCCTACCTTCGTTGTAGCAGCCCCAATTGATGCGTTGTTTGGAGCCGATATTGTAGCGGCTCTTCTTTTGGGAGAGACTATTCCGTTGGGTGCAGGTTTGCCTGTTGCAGTTAGGACACGTTCTGGGTTTTTAATTATGGGTAGAGTCCCAATTTCACTTAATTGTGCATTGACTTGTGCTAGCGGTCTTACTGGCCTTCCTTTGGATCTGGTGTCTGCACATCAGCTTCACTGTCATTTCCACCACTTTTATCCTTCAGTCACAACAATATCAACTGATACAACCAACCTACTGGAGCAAGTTCATCGGTTTTGGGAGGTCGAAGAGCCTCCAGCTTTGCCCCACCAGTTATCTGAAGAGGATCACTTTGCTGAAAAGTTTTATATGGAGTCAACAAGTCGGTTGCCGTCGGGTCGTTACCCGGTGCGCTTGGCGTTTTTCAAAAACTCTTCTCACACTTTGGGAAATTCCCTTAAGGGAGCTATGTCTCGGTTTTTCGCATTAGAAACGAAATTTGCGTCTACCAATCAGTTTAAGAGCCAATATGTGCAATTTATAACTGATTATGTTGCTCAGGGGCATATGTCGCTGGTGTCTGACCCCAATTTTCCAAAATATTTCATCCCACATCATGGTATCTTTAAAGTTAGAGGCGATACTTCAAAAATAAGAGTGGTGTTTGACGCTAGCATGAAGTGTTATGTGTCGGCCCTAAGTTGCAGACCTTACTGTCAGATGTTTTGACTTTGATGTTTGTTTGGTTTTGTTGTGACTTTGAAGCCATGTCTTCACGTGCGACATCGAACAGATGTGAGGAGGTTACCGCCCCACTAAGGGTTTTCGCTTTGCGTACCCGTTACTTACGGGCTGGCTTGCGCCCCTTTTCAGGCGTTGCGAACCTTGCAGAGGCTGGCTCAGGATGAGGCAGTTAATTTTCCTGCGGGAACGGCGGTACTTAGCCGTAATATTTTTGTTGATGATATTGCTGCTGGTGCTGATTCAAAACCAGAGCTTTGCAAATTACAACAGGAATTACTCCTGTTGTTATCGTCAGGAGGTTTCAACTTGAAAAAATGGTGTACTAATCAACCTGACTGCCTACCTGAATCAGCCGCTCAAAGGGATTCCGTCGTTTTTAAGGATATTCTGAGTTTAAGTTGGGACCATTCAACCGATTGCTTCTCATTTCCTCCTTTGGCCTGAGGTACAAATTGGTGCAAATGGTGCAGTAATGCTCAGGTACAATTCACCAAACGTGTCGTGTTATCCCAGATGGCACAATTATTTGACCCATGTGGTTGGCTTTCGCCAGTGATTTTCAGGGCCAAGGCCTTTTTCCAAAAACTCTGGGCTGAGGGCTTGGAATGGGATGCTCCTCTCAATGATGACTTAATGATTATTGGAGTGAATTCCTGCTTCTCTGAATCATCTTTCGGTAATCACTATTTCTCGGCCATTCCTCCCTAAAGGTGGGCGTATTGAAAAGGTTATATTACATGGTTTCTGTGATGCTTCCCAGTTGGGTTACGCGGCAGGCCTTTACCTGTCCATTTATACTGACTCTGGTCCTCCAGTGGTTTCGTTGGTGTCTTCTAAAACTAAAGTGGCACCTCTTAAAACTTTATCAATCCCACGTTTGTAGTTGTTGGGAGCTTATCTTTTAGCCAAAGTAGTTTGTCATTATGTTGACTTATTCTCTTCAAGTTTTCAAATGAGTTAAATTTTCTTATGGACAGATTCGACGATTGTTTTGGATTGGCTGAATATGCCTACTTTTAAATTAAAAACGTTTATTGCTAATCGGGTGGCTGCCATTACCGAGTGGACCAATACTAAGTATTGGCGTCATGTTAGTGGTGTTTCTAACCCCGCTGATTGGCCTCTAGAAGTACTTCAATCACCAGCCTCCAGTCGTCGACATTGTGGTGGTCAGGGGCAGATTGGCTAAAGCTTGATTCTGTGCAGTGGTCCCCTATTAATTATCGACCTAATCACGACGTGCAAGATGTTGCCTTGGAGACCAAAGTCTCTTCGTTTCTTACTCAGGAGCCCCGGGTGGATTTGTGCGATCACTTGTCCTCGTGGCCCTTAGTGGTGTGGGTAACCTCAGTTATCTTAAGGTGGGCTATGCCTTCGGGGATTGAACCTTCCACAGCCGTGGGGGGAATAGGTTAGCCGTTAACTATATTTTACGCTACATTCAGCGCAGCGTGTTTGGACAGGAGCTCGCGGCTATTCGTTTATGTAAGGGGCTCCCGGTCCGCATTCAGCGCCTGGTCCCGTTTATTGATGATTTTGGCCTCATTCGAGTATGCGGTCGCTTGACCAACTCTACGGTAGCCAGAAATCGTTTTCCGGTTTTACTGCCCAAGCACCACCATCTAGTCGGGTTGCTAATTCATCACTCCCATGTGTGGTTAGGTCATGCTGGTCCTTTGCAAGTTCAATTTCAGCTGGCTCAAAATTATTGGATTTTGTCCGCACGTCAGGTCATAAGAACCATAATTTGGAAATGTCTTCCTTGTTTCAGGGCGCGTCCTCGCCCCACCAATCCGTTAATGGGGGATCTGCCAATCCCTAGGGTTAATCCGGCACCTCCATTTTATTCTTCCGGCATGGATTATGCTGGCTTTTTTTTGGTAGGGGCTTACGCTGTTCGGAAGGCGCCTATAGTCAAAACTTACCTATGTATTTTCATCTGCTTAGCCACTAAAGCAGTTCACTTTGAAGTAGCTATGGATCTTTCTACTTCACAGTTTATTGACGTGTTGAGGCGATTTATTAGTCGTCGTGGAGCGCCTCAAACACTGTATTCGGATTGTGGCAGTAATTTTGTGGGGTCGCGCTCCGAACTTAAACGGGAGCTAAAAAATATTCTTTCTAATCCTGACATGTCAGCTCAGATAACAGATTTTGCTGTCGATAACAATATTGATTTTAAATTTATCCCTCCGTCTGCCTATCATCAGGGTGGCTTGTGGGAACGGGCTGTCCAATCGGCCAAGTTTCATATGAAACGCATGATTGGGACCAGGTCGTTGACTGTAGCGGAATTTTCATCGTTATGTATTCGTATAGAAGCAATCTTAAATTCCCGTCCTTTAACTGCCCTATCTTCAGATCCAAGTGATTGCCAGGCTCTAACGCCTGGTCACTTTCTGGTCGGCCGCCCTATTACCGCGCCCCCGGAAGCTGAATTCTCGTTAAATGGTTAAATGAAGGGACGGTCCGCCATTACAAACAAATTGCCGCTTTGCTCCAAGCATTTTGGAAAAGGTGGCGTTTGGAATACTTGACGGCACTTCATGCCAGATCGAAGTGGTCGTCTAAGTCCAGAAACTTAAAGGTTGGGGACCTGGTTGTTATGGAGGAGCAGAATTCTCCTCCCCTGATGTGGCCTCTTGGCCGAGTTTCAGCTGTTTCCGGGGAGCGGCAGGGTTGTTCGTCGCGTTTTAGTAAAATTTCCACAGGTTCTTTTGAACGACCTGCTATTAAATTATACAGGTTGCCTATAGCTTCTTGACTGTGTTTGTCTTGTTTTCGGGTGAGCAGAATTAGTTTTAATGATTGTGTTGTGGACTTACTTGACACGTTCCTGGGATTTCCCAGGTGTCCTTCCAGCTGTTGTCCGCATTGAAGTTTACATTGTGGAATGTTTCTGGCATGGCGTTGTGCCAGTCTGTTGTGAGTTATGGAAGCTCAACAAATCAACAACAAAAAATAAGTAAAAAAAAAATGATAAAAAATAAAAGGGACAAAAAAATAAACGCCTCATAACGCCCACATAATATTGTTTTTTGACTGTTTGCCCCTCCAGAAAGAATTCCGAGTGGACAATACTACAATAGTTAAAGAAAACAGTCAACATATATTTGATTTTGGAGGGACTTTGACGTGTTTTTTCGGTTTCGGCTCGTTATAAAAGCGCCATTCCGAAGCTGTTGGCTGGTTTGCATGTCAAACTCATAAACCCTCGTCTCACCACCCGTTATGATGCGTTTCATGAATGTGGGGTTTGAATTGGCTTGTTCAAGCATTTCTTCAACAACCTGTTTGCGGTGCTCTTTTTGAGGAAAATTCAGCTCCTTCGGAACAAGCCGTGCCGCGACCACAGTCTCATGCCCAAAACGTCAAATACAATGGTGCGAACAGATTCGTGAGACATGACCAGATCCAGAGCAATTTCTCTTAAGCTTGAATGACGATTTTCCATCACCATTTCCTTCACTTTGACGAAGGTTTCGTCAGTCGAAGCGTTGAAGGTCGACCGGAACGAGGCAAATTATTAACCACTTCTCGCCCTTCTTTGAATGCTTTGTACCACTCGTTTGCTCGTGTTTTCGATAAAGCTGACTCACCGTAGGCGTTCTCCAACATTTTCAATGATTCAGCACAAGAAAGTTTGTTGGCAGCACAAAATTTGAGGCAAACTCTTTGTTTGATATTTTTATCCATTTTAAAAAAAGCAGAGCCCATTTGAGGTCAACTAACCTAATCAAAAGCTATAAACAACCTAGTCGACAGATCGCGCTACAACTCTGCGCAACAATTAGGTACACTGCTACCAACTTACACACAAAATTGTTTTCATACCATTGAAGTGGGCTTTTTAAATGAACCACTCCTGGTATTTATTTGACACTGCAGTACTTTGTGTCACAATTAAAGACTGCAAGCTTGTTTTACAATTCAGCAAGATTTTTTATGTACTGTCTGTATTGTTAGTCTTTTGCTGAAGAAATTCATTTGGAAAATTTTGATTTGTAAAGATTTCCTAAAACACTGTCAGCTGCTGATCGTAATTTGTAGCCCTTTAATGCCTCTGTATGGTGTTTGTGGTGTTTGTTAACTTTAATAAATTACGTGGTTATAGAGGAATTTGAGATCCCTCCTGTGAATACAAATACATTCTCTGCTTTATTAGTTTGTTAATGATGTCAAACATTGTTTATTTAGAAAAGCAAAATCGAGAAAGTTAGCAGACGTACAATAAAATAAAATGATTTTAGATGGGAGTACTTTCTAACCCATAAAACTTGATACATAAGAAACCATAATATGTCTAATAATTATTTAGGCTGTAGCCACTGTATTAATGTTTTGGTCAAATGTAGGTGAGCAACGGAAAGGCAATCGTAAACGTAAAATAAACCACAAATAGGGTGAAAACCTATACATACAGTCAAGTCAAATATAATGGCAACCAGTTAAGACATCTCTGACTAGGTAAAAATATATTGCATGGAAGTTACCACTGACGATAATTTGGAGAAAAATTTGTTTTTCTCGGTTTCAGCGCATCACCCTAGCAAAACAAAGTACTACGTATAAAACAATGAACCTACAATCGCTAATAGGATGCGAAATATCTCCCGCAGTTAAATGTGATATCTAAAATAAACTTAAATAAATTGAAACATATATATTGTACAGTCCATAGAACCTTAAAATACAAAACTAGGAAATACACTAAGCTTACGTTTTAGAAGACTATGGCTGTACCGGTGGCGCTATATGGGAGCGATACATGGGTACTTTTACAGAAAGACGGAGGAAAGTTTACATCATCAGAAAAAATTTATCTGGTTGGTCAAAGTGTGCATGTTACGAGACAGAATAAGTAACGCACCAAATTAGCGAGAATTACACCTTTTTAAATTACAAGATAGAATTAGGTAATACTAGGCTAATTCGTGTAAGCATTTGGGAAGAATGGAACAAGATCGGCTTCCCAAACTTGCCATGAATTTTAAACCCAGAGAGTATCGTTGTGTTGGGCGTCCGAGGACGAGATGGTTTTCGGAAGAGGCAGTGCAGCCTAATTCGCAAAGTGAATTATATTATTATTATTATTATTATTATTATTAGTAGTAGTAGTAGTAGTAGTAGTAGTAGTAGTAGTTATTAGAAGACCGTTGTTCTGCAGGCTAGCAAAAATGAATGGTAATGTTATTCAAATACATAACATGTATTTGCATTCAAATGCAAAGCTTGCATTTCAAATTGAAATTTTCTGACGTTATTTTTAACTTGAATTATTCACTTGGCAGTTATAACAGTATTATCAAATGCATGCAGCGTCTGCCATACGGAACGCTAGCTTGCACGTCACCAATTACAAAAAAAAAAGTTTCTATACACGTTAAACGTTCACATAAGAGCGTGGAGACGTATGCAGTTCTGTATTCCCCGTAGTGTTGAGTCGCGCTATTCTGTAGTATATTGCTATCTGTCAACCGTGACATCCGCTTATCACTCGTCACAATTGTAACGAACCCGGAGTTTTAGTTTTATCTATAGTCATTCATTACACGTTGTTTTTGTTGTCACAGCAAAATATTGTCGCAGCATTCACATGAAAACTATTCACAATACGCTGCTTTTATAAAATATATATGTATAAAACACTGGAGGCAGACGGTAGGATAATACACAAGAGGGCGCCATATGTATATACGATTCCGCAGTTTGCGCTGAATGGCAGAACGTGTACCTGTACCTCTCGCATACACCTGTGATTCACACAGACATACAATAGAAGCACCGTATAGAAAAATTTTCAAATATATAATAACCAGTTAAGTACATAGGTTGACAGTACATTTTGTTAATGAAAAGATATATTACTCTAACGATAGGTATGCAAATTCTTCATCCATACCACGGCTAACAGAATTTATGACATATGTAAACGGTTGGCAGAGTTCTTTCCAGCTATGTTCGAGGGAGTCGGCAACGTCTCACACTGTAGGAATAGAAAACAACATACCGCCTAAATGAATGAAAAGGCTGAACAAACAATCCCAGTAATTAAAACGAATGGATTTTAAAAAGTACAATGATGAGAATGTTTGTAAAAGCATAAACATAATCTAGTAGATATATCAAGTAGAATTACGAGCCAAGACGATGCATGATTCTGTAGAGACAGATGATGTTTCATCAACATCACAACACGGCATAGGCAAGGTGCTGCCATCTTTTCTTGGGTCTACCCACACATCTGTGTCCCTATAGCTTTGTACTTCCAGACTTGTTTGGCCAGTCTGGAAACTTAAATTTTTTCTCGGTGTTGATTTTAATGGTAATCTTATAACTTTTTATTCAAGCTTTTAACTCTTCTCTTAGTGCTTCATTTTTTACACGGTCAAGTTTATAACGCCCTTTAACCTTTATCCTTTAACCCTTTAACCTTTTGAGTACCAAAGTTTACTTGCCTTTCACTTCCCATAACACAAGGGTTCGTATACACTATTCAGCGCAATATTTTTGAACTTCAATTTGCGATTCCGCTGAACTGCTCTTATGAGACAATAGACAAATGTGCAAATTATTAGACTCAATCCGAGTTTCTTCCATCCTTGTAGTTTTGTACACATTTTTAGTATAATTATATATGTTAAAATAGTAATTGTACACTTTGTTACTGAAGCGGTAAGTTATTCTTATTACAATCTCATGGATACGATAAATTAAATCGCATCTAGTACGAATTAAGACAAAGATTGCGGTTGGAAGAGAGGGACATTCTTATTCAGTCCTAGAAAATATCCTGATCTGCAGCTTGATAAACTGTGCGATTGTGTTAAATTGTACATGACGTTATACGCCACTAATGTCGTGAGATTACAGCCCTTATATATTGACAACAGATCTACTGGACAGACGAAATCTCCACATCTACACGCATCTTATACTTACGAGGAACGGATCTTTGGTCCAATACAATACATACGAACTAGTACAAGAAACACTAAGAAGGTTTGAGAGAACGATCATAACACGTGTTTATGGCCCGGTTAAAGAAGATAACGAATAGAGAATGAGAAATAACCAGGAGGTAGAAGACCTCTTGTGTCAGGAGGACATTGTAAGATTCATTCATAAATGCTCAATGAATACAATGGCTAGGTAGTCTAGAGCAGATCGATGATAAGCGTATCCTGAAGAAAATCCTGAGGACGCAAGTCTAAAAAACAGAATGAGGGACCGATCTAGGATAAAATGATTGGTTGATGTGTTAGAAGATCTATGAAGAATGAATGAGAGGAGTTACACTGAGATGTCAATGGACAGAGGACTTTGGAGAAGATTGGTGTCAGCAGCCAGGGCTTACGTTGGACTGTAGTGCTGGAGTGAAAAAGGAACGTATGCCTTTTTCAATACAATTTGGTGATTAAGTGTTTAAAATAATGATCGCTATGACACTCATAACAATTTTTACATAAATATTTCTGACAGGCATAAATAATGATACTTAAACGTTTCGTGAACTCGTTCTTATAAGGGAAGCGATGATTATAATATAAAACCTAAAAATGATGCAATAAATATTTTATTTTGACTCCAAATGTCCGTATGCTTTCAGTGATAGATATTTACACTGTGTAATCCAATTCCTTCTAAGAACGAGAAATTTTACCTGTCGTGTTTTATTATTTTTCTGATAAATATAATCGTGTTCGTCAAAAAATATTAAACCAGTTAAAACTATGAATGTGAATAAAAATGATTGTTGAAATAGTTGAAATTGTTTTAGAGAGCGCTTTATATAAGCGGTCATAATTTGTACCAACTGCTTCAAAGCGGAAATGTAAAGTATTTCATTAAAACTGCTGGTAAGAATGTTACTAACACAAAGATGTTAAATTATCTGTCTGTCCAGAGATGTGAAACTTAAATTTTAGCGACAATTTTACGTTGAGGGCATGGAAGCAATTGCTTTAGGCCTAGATGAAAATATGGTTGTTAATTCTTCTTCTTCTTCTTCTTCTTCTTCTTCTTCTTCTTCTTCTTCTTCTTCTTCTTCTTCTTCTTCTTCTTCTTCTTCTTCTCCTTCTTCTCCTTCTTCTCCTTCTTCTTCTTCTTCTTCTTCTTCTTCTTCTTCTTCTTCTTCTTCTTCTGCTCCTCCTCCTCCTCCTCCTCCTCCTCCTCCTCCTCCTCCTCCTCCTCCTCCTTCTTCTTCTTCTTCTTCTTCTCCTCCTTCTTCTTCCTCCTCCTCTTCTTCTTCTCCTTCTTCTTCTTCTTCTTCTTCTTCTTCTTCTTCTTCTTCTTCTTCTTCTTCTTCATTTGCTCCTTCCAGCGTCTTTAACTTTGTGGTCGTCAACTTGTTTTTTCCTTGTTCTAGTCCTCGTTCTTCAGCGTTCTCGTCTTTCTCCTTTCCCTTGCTCTTGACATTTACATAACTATTGCCTTTGACCCTGTCTTTTTCCTTGTTCTCTCGCCGTTGCCACTCTACGAGCGCGTCTCCTTGCCATTACCCTTGCTCTTGCCTTTATCTCTTGCCTTGATCTTGCCGTTGAACTTGTCCTTGCTGTTTCCTTTCCATGCCCTTTGCTTGTCATAATAATTTCTTTGTCTTTGTCTTTTTATCCTTGAAAGGTTTGTTTTTAACCTTGTCCATTCACCGACTTCAATTCTGTTGTATTCGGTTGAATTCGGTACGGCTGAATAGCCGCAAGTTTTCCAATAACTCGATTTCCTATTTTATTCCAACGACTACGCCTTTTCACTCCTTCCAGAGATTTTCTACCTAGAGTTTGCTCTCTACTTTGTGTTTTGTTCTTACTCTTGTTTGACCTCCACGTATAAGTGATTCCAATTACACAATTTCTAAATCTCAGGAAGGGTTACCTTTCTGTAACGTGTCCGTATGAATTTGGTGCCAATATGACACGGTATTTATTTCAAAGAATAAGGTCACTGATATTTGCAGCAAAATGGTAACATTATGAAACTAAGAAGAATTCAATATCTGATTGCTATAAAGCTTGGTTATTTCCATAAGTTTACAGTCTCTCATCCGCGCTAGATTGGAAAGGGGTTGTAAGTAATTAGATTGTACTAGGTCACGAGCAAAGAGCTCATACATTTTGATTAGCGCTGTGCAGTTACTTTTGTGTAAAATTTAAAGGTAGCTCAATATAAAATTATTGTGTAAACAAGTTAAAAAGCTTACATAAGTTAAGGGACATGTCGGGGGAACAGATATTTATTAGCACCAAGAAATTTCTGATGGTTAATAGAGCTACAAAAGTAAAACATGTTTTTGGATGGTAAGTACAGCATAAACTAATGTTTCATTGTGACGAAAGAGTGAAATCAAACGACGTCTGATCGTCGGTTGATATAGTAAAGACGATAGGCTGTACAATTGTATGTCGTCAGACCGTTTATGAAATTTATATAACGGCATGTCACCTAGACTTTATGTTACACTAACACATCTTGCCACATCGCACTATGTGTGAATCATTATTTGAACATCAAAGTTTTCACAGCCGGAGTTATGTTCAGTAAAATTATTTCCCAGACTCTTAGATCGTGGTCTTCTTTTGTAGATCCAAACTTTTGACTTCAGCTGCGGCTGCCATCTTCAATTGTCTGTATTCTGCTAGACACGTGGTAACTCCATTGTTGACACAGGCGAGCAATGGGAGTGGCCAAGCTCTCGACCAATCAGATATTAGCCCTCACCCGGACGGTATACGAGTGCGTCGGTTTGGGGTCGCGTCATTTATTTGCCAGAGGAGTGGAATACAGAAAATAACACCGGAAAATAATTTTACTAAAAAATCTACAAATTTTGTTTAAAACGAGGTTCCTGTTAAACCACCGTCATCTTATATCTCAGGCCTCAGTCCATATGATTGCTTTGTTTTCCAAAACAATAAAAGCAGACTCCGCGGCCACTATTTCAAAACTTAAAGAATATCCAAAGGATTCTAATGTACAAGTTAAACGAATTCATAGTGCGCATTGCTTTATTTAATAAAAAGATATTTAACCAATTGTATGACCTCTACATTTTAACTACTTAAACAAATTTTAACTAGATGAGAATTTGTTACAACATCTGAATCGTTATACATCGGTTTTAATTTAAATTAGGAAGCGTGCAGTGTTTTGATTATACTCTGTAAGTTTCTTTACAATACAACTCAAACAAAAGAGAGCAACTTATGCGAGCGTGTACAGTATTACGTATAGGCCTAAATGGAGCGATATTTTCATACTATGTGCGTAGTTGGTAACACTGTATAATGATATACAAATTGAAAGCAATTATTCATACAGTAAGTATATATGTACGGTACATACGTCGCTTCAGAGCACTTAGTCTGTAACGACCGGGCGTCGTTGTAATGAATAACAACGAAGGGGTTGCTATAAATCTCAAACACACTCCCTTTCTGTCAACACTACCATTATTTTTTTGTTATATTCATGTAATATTTACATATTTCAACTTTCCATCGTACTATGGAAATACAGTCATATATTTTACCGACTATTTCACGGATCGTGATCTTATACAGTCCACTAATACTTTTAAACATTCCAAATTAATGAAGCACACCGTTCATTAACCTCATGTCCCAAAGGGAAATATAATTGTTGTAGTTAACAGAAAAATATATATTTTTCCACAGACAGTTTCATTCACTTTTACACAAGCCTTATACGCTCGCAGTTTTGTAACAAAATTGTTTAGTTACCGTTTACTGTATTCTTAGTTTACTGTCTTGGTAAATAGTCTTGGTAAATCTACTGTAGTAAATAGCCTACGTTAATGATACTGCTTGTCTTTTTTGCATATTGTGTTTTTATTGATAGTTTTAGTTCTTGTCGTTCTTTTTCAATAATATTATAGGGTTGTGACGATATTTTATATTTTCATCTTGTTATTTCAATTAGCAGTCGTTTCAATTGGAATTTTTTGTGGTTTAAGCCTTGATAATGGTAAAGACACTGAAAGGCCTCGTCCGGAGCGCGACAGGTAGGAGTTCAGCAAGTAAGCACGACAATGTTGTTATTCCATGTTTACTCTTTTTCCATTGATCAACGTATTGTAACAAACCTTGCTGCGTCTTGCCAATTTCTCACATTTAATATGTTTAAAGCATTCTTCATAATTTTTTCGCTAACAAGTAATCTGTCTTCTGCTTTGTCTGGTACGCAAGATTAGTCCTTTCTAATTGCTTTTTGACAATTCATTGTCGCTCGTTCTGATTACATATTCAGCCCGTCTTACACTTTGTAGCTTGATATAATGTACAATCCTATATTCTTTACAAAGTAGTTGTAGTTCCTTACCAAATCTTATAAATTACCCATTCCTTTTTCTAACTTCAACAAACATTTTTCTCTGTGCTCTGCTTTTAAGTACGCCAAGTATCTTTTCAGCTTTCTTTCTCACAATCAAAGTGTTGTTTGTATTTAAAACAAAAGCTTTGTTTTAATACGTTTTGATATTTTACTTCATACTCTTGATACTCTTCATACTCTTACTTCGTCTGACTAAAATCTGTGAATTCTTGTTTACTAGTTCTATTCTTAAAATATTTTTCTATTTTGTGTCTCTATTAACTTAAAGTCTCCTGAATACAGGCTATCGATTTCCGGTCAACAAATACTGAAAGTGGTGGCAGATATACTGATGGTGGTGTAATATCAGTTCCACTGTCCACGGACATGATACAGATGACGCCGCACAACCCCCAGAGACAATTACTGTGAACTTAACGAGGCGCAGAGACACCTGATCATTTGGGTAGCGGGTTCCTGTGTGTGATCAAGTGTAAATGTTGCTTTGTAACTCAGGTCCGTTTGGTTACCTCAACCAGAATCTTGCTTTATCCCAACAGTAAAGACACGGGGATGGAATGACTTAAACATGGGACGAAACTACATCCCATTACGTGTGGAAACGGACTGCAGTGTTTATGCGAAACGTGCAAGGATGTAATATTTTAGCTTTTAACTAGTCCTTTGTATCCGTGTGGAGATGGAATAGGTAACTAGATTTTTAGACAATTAACACGACTATCAGTTGCCTCTACAAGCGTTTTTTACAACAACATGCGTAAAAACGAAATTTTTGTCAAATATACAATCATCGTTATAATCATTATCGCCGTTTTCTTCTTCACATTATCATCATAATCATCAAAATCTCTATTACCATCATCGTCGTCGTCGTCTTCTCCATGCTCATTGCACTCACTACCAACATCATCATCATTATTATATAATGTTATTCACTGCCTTCAATTGGCCATTTCCTTATAAACAGTGCTGGTTTTAGGATTAACAGTAGATTAACAATCACGTCTTATACAAAGATAGTTAGCCTTAATTACTTATAAATGATTTACTTATAAACACCTTATAAAGTTTCACGTCAAAATAAATAATTGATATATTAAAACCGGAATAATAATACTATTGATAAACTTTCATTACCCTTCTGACGTTGTAATAAATTTCTCAATAAAAATGTTTCAACATAAATTTTCTAACTAGATACTATATGTTACCAGTAGATATGAAATGCTATGTAGATATGTATGTTACCTGATACGTATGCTATGTAACTACATAGATAGCACGTCTAAAATACATGGGACTACTTACTTTTATATTACCTGTAATTTAAGCAGTTGATATAAATGTACAATGTTAGCTACTCAAGTTGTTGGCATTATAACAATTGATTAACAATAAGATTATCACGATCCTAGGTTATATTAAAAATTATTTCAAGACAGTGACCGGTCCACATGCAAAAATATGCGTTATAAAATAGATTCTCAATAAATTAACTCCTATGGATAGTGTACCCTTAAACCCATTTTACTGAAAAGAATTTGACTCATAATTCCTAATTTTGACAGCATTAACACACATCTTTTAGACATCACTTAATGCTATCATCGAGGGAGTGCTAA
The DNA here is from genome assembly GCA_034769895.1 of Magicicada septendecula. Lineage (NCBI taxonomy): Eukaryota > Metazoa > Arthropoda > Insecta > Hemiptera > Cicadidae > Magicicada > Magicicada septendecula. Next base: position 333,001,753 of record CM068375.1, on the reverse strand, counting down.
AACTAGCTTGTTACACTAGTAGCAGACAATCAACGCTATCATACGATTTAAGCAAAGAAATTGATACAGGAAACCATCACTAAGTAGGTCTATCAAAAATCCAATCTTAATTATACACAGTGAAGAATTCAACTTTAGCGCTTGCGCATAAAATATATTTAAAAGCCTATAAAAAATCACTGAATCACATTAGAAAAGATTAATAGAAAAGCTAATGTTTGCTTATTTTTACCTCTGTTGATACAGTTACAGTTGCTTGAGTTATATTACTGAATTCAAGACTTCTCTTGAATGCAGTGAACTCTCTCTGTCGGATTTCCGCAGCATTCAGTCAACCGTCTTAGTCAAAGCACGATCTGAAACACGACATCACAAAAATTGAGACATTTGGAAAGGCAAAGTGATATGTTCAGTATCTTTTAGAAAAATATGTTTTCACTACTTGACTGTGTTTAATAAAAAAGCGCAATAATTTTACATATAAGTTTGTATTTATGTGTAGTAGCAGAAAGCAGACGGGTGCCCATTCCTAACACAAATATAAATTACGATAACAACGTGTTTGCAATTATTAAAAGGCAAGGACACACAGCACAACTCCTCTCTGGCTCACTTGTAAGATATTTTATTTTAACAAATTCATGTTTGAAATCTTTATATGAAAAATTATGCCTTCATACATATTTATTTTTATACCCCCTGATATTCAATCTACATCGGATATAAAGGAATCATGAAACTTTTCTTCAGTCTTCAAAATGTTTGTAGAAGTTGAAGTAGACTTCAGCTCACTTGGCTACTGTAGGTTACGTTGTTTCTCTTCCTAAAATTCCTGAACTAGCAATGAAGTGTTTGCTGTTACAGTATTGAGGTACGAGTTTCATAATTACCTTCTCATAACGAGGCCGTTGGCAAAGATTATTGTCAAGCAAGTCATATGACTCGAAATGCTCTAAAGTAATTTTTACTTAGCCTACCACAGTAAATAGTGATATAAATGCATGTAATACAATACAAAAGTTTTTAATATTGTATCACGATCACATCATAAATCCATTCACAACTGTTTTAAATTTTTTGAAGCATTCAAAATCGTTTGCATATGCATACTAGACTCACTTCACGCACTTGCCATTTTTTCCATGCCTCAGATGTTTATCCCTGTATTTACATGACTGAATCCAAGCGTTTCAATCTTGTAGTGCAGTACTTTGGAATGCCGCCAAATAAACAAAAGCACAACTGTCTCACGTAAATGTCAAATGTAACTTGTGCGTCCATCATTGCTAAAAACATAGACAAGTGTACAAATATTACAACATAATAACAAGTTTTTTATTGATCATGCTTAGTGAGTAAAATTCTAAAGTTTTACGACCTTTCTGATTAAACTTAGTGTGTTTAACTGTTTACGTTTGAAAGCTCAATCACCACACTACCCAGTCTACCAAAAAAGAATGTATTATTAAGCCTATTAACTAGTCACAATTTTAATACATTTAAAAATTTAAATTGGATTTAGCACATATTTAAAGTAATGAACATTTATATTCACCTGAATTTACTAGTTAGATACTATAAACTCAATTAATTTTGTTTAATTGTAATATAATATTTAACGAGATATAAGTTAATTAAATTTCTATATTTAATTACAACTATATTACCTACTTGTATTGTTACTTTTTGACAATGATATGCTAATGTTAGTAATATGAAGAAGTAAATGTTAGAACACATGTTAGCTTTGTAAGCCAATGGTAATTTTATCAAATATTTTGTATTCTTAAACTCAGAACTACCAAACTACGAAAATAAAATTAATTTATTCTAAAGGGGAAAGTTAAATCACGTTTTCACTACGAAAGATAGAGGAGAATTGTATTGCAATATATTTCACGATTTTATCTTATATTATAAAGATATACCAAAATAAATAGCAAATTTTACTGAATACAAATTTTTAGTTTAATGGTTGTAATAGATTGACTGGATCTCCAGTATAGGACATACTGCTTTATGCTTTAGACTGAACTCTATGCCTCTAAAAGGAAAACGACAGAGAGAGAGAGAGAGAGAGAGAGAGAGAGAGAGAGAGTACACACGCGCACGCGTAGGAACGCGAAGTGGTGTACACAAACCAACGACCACTTCACATGAATCGAGAACTACTGATTCACATTACATTATCAGAACTCACTCAACGCTCACTTTTCTCTCATCTAAAATGCTTTCTCCCAGATTCCTAAAATTTTTAAATTGCACAATCTACGCGTACTTACAACGTATCATTACAATTCTTTTTCAATTAACATGACAGTGATGATCCAATGATATCTTAACTCTAATTAAGAATAATATATGATTTACTGATAATTAGTGACATACGTAAATATACCTGAGATATAGATAAAAAGTAGGAAGTATATAAGTATTTATTGTCCAGGCAATAAAAGGTGTGGACAGTTAACAAGCAACAAGTGGACAAGCTGATTGCAATTTAAGCGGATTTCTGCGAAAAAGGCTGGTGATTAAGAACACAGGGTGAAATGTTTGAAAGTGATAAATGCAAAGAAAAACTGTACAAGGTAGGAACGAACAAAGGAGAAAAAATTGTACACACTTGTAAGAATAAAAGACGGAACAAATACTTAGGACTAAGCAGAATTGGATTATTGCTGTATCAAATGGAAAGGACTTTTACCTGGGGTAACAATATACGTAGAATATAAGATGGAGAAATTTGGAATAACGCGTGTATACGAGAGATAAGAGAGGCACTCATATGTGATAAGAGAGGTACAGAAAATGCACATAATTTCTTATAATATATTGTGCAGTAATCTAAAATCTTCTTCTGGTTCACTTAGAACCTCTGGTGTTGGCCATGAGTCGACTAAGCGACATCACGTCTTTCTCGAGCATTGTCCACCGTTTGTCTAATCTGCTCAACTTGAAGTCGATTGTCACTGCGAGTTACTTCATCTCTGACTTTCATTCGTCCACGTCTTCTCTGACTCGTAGGGGGATTGCGCTGGGAATTCTCATCTTAGTCATAACCACGACTTCCCAATATCATCCCGTGCAAAATCACGCAGTTGTTAACTAATCGGATCACTTTGTTGAGTTTCATCTTGGCCTGATCAGTGGTATGAGCAGCGACGTACGCCGCCAAATAGTCGATTTACCCTACTAAACATGGCTGTTCCAGAGTCTCTATAATGATAGTAATTATAAAAAAATATATTAATAATAATGATTATTATTGTTATTGATATATTACAACAATAATACCAAAACAATAATAATAATAATAATAATATGAAGAAGAAGAAGAAGAAGAAGAAGAAGAAGAAGAAGAAGAAGAAGAAGAAGAAGAAGAAGAAGAAGAAGAAGAACAACAACAACAACAACAACAACAACAACAACAACAACAACAACAGCAGGAGCGATAGAAGCAATTATTATAAAGTAGTAAATAGAGTATATATATATAATTTATTTGTACATACTTAACACCCAGTCCAACAGAAACGAAGAAAATCGGCTGTTTCCGACATGCGTTTCCTTTTGAAATGTACATTATAATATACGTAGGGCATATACTTGTGTCCGTTTAAAAGGAAACACTACACGTAATGCTAATACACAAAAATTTGTGTGTACGTCTGGCTTAATCCCGTAGAAGACTGTGATACAAAAACTTGTATACCCTTTTGTACTATAAGGATTAATATAAGAAATTTGTAAAACTATTTAATGTCACTTTGTGTCAACACCCAGTGTTTTACTTTTTTTGAAAACAATAGATCTAATTATATTAAATCAGATAAAAACCATTTGTTAGGATGTCATTTAGCAAGTAAGTATAAATATGTTAATTAAATTTGATTATAAAATAACTACTATTAAAAATGAATACTTTATTTTGTAAGTTTACGTCACTTTAAACAATTGTTCTATATTATCAGCTTTCACCATGTTTTAATTGAAGAAATAAACAACTCGCAATTAACTCAAAGTAGATATAAAATTATTTTACGTAAATGACATCACTAGAATTACCTTCCACACACAAAGTTATTACCAAAGGTAGTGACGGGTAATCGATAGTCAATATTACTGGCGTTCAGCTTGCTTTGCGGTAACGGTTTTTTCACAGCAGCACTGACTGCCCAAAGCCACTAACTAGAGCTCAACGTAAACAGTCGTGTTGCCCCTAACAACAGTATTTTTCTAGTTGTTTAACTCCTGTGCAAAAAAAAACACTGTTTACTGTGACGCCTGTTAAATGTAAACAGCCGACGTTAACGCTTCCATGTGTAATTAGTTTTTTTTATAAAATAAAGTGTATACGCTACAAAAACAAAGTTTGAAGTGGATGCAAAGACTTTAGCCATTAAAAAATTTATGTTCTAATAGAAAATTATCTTTTACGTTATCTCTTTTATTACCTATGATGTAAAAACTTAGTCAGACTCCATTTACACGTAGATCCTCTTAATTATGATACTCAATGTTATTTTTATATTTTTTCTATTCATCGAAAAGCGTTCAAGTCATTACTGGTATCACTATCGCAGAATAAACTCCATCTTGAAGAGTTCCATGACAGTACAAAAGTGTTTTTACTTCCATGTTCTATAAGGAAATGGAAGTATAGTGATGGCGAAAAAAATCATGTCCGAGATAAGGGCTGATTCTGATTGTACTACCCTCAAAACATGAAAAAAGTCATTATTCGATAAGTGTCAGTGTGTGTCTGTCTGTGTGTAGAAATTTTTGTGGCGAACGATAACTGCCGCAAATTCAAACGGTATCAAATAAGTTTTTGCACACATCCCTGAATTGTAGAGTACTCAAGGCCTATTGATTTTGGTGAACCTCGGTTAAGGGGAAGGGGAGTTTACTAGCAACGTTTTATGTTTTAACAAGAGTAAAGTACTTCATTTTGATAAATAAAGTATCCTGAAATGAAGGTCATAATAATCCACTGTAGAAAGGTAGATGAAATATCTATAAATGAAAAGGGTAATTGAAGGGGGAGGTGGTAATTTTCTATAAATTAAAATGTTATTTAAAGGGATTTGAAGGGAGAGAGGATAAATTGTTTATATGTGTACTAGGTGATCGCCAACAAAGAAGTAGTTTATTGTTAAAATTCCTTCCGGGCTGCTTGGCTGTAGTCCAATGTTTTCTGCAAAATGAGACGTTTCGGCAGTGCCATTGACTGTCGTTGCACATCAGTGCAAATAGAGTGCGCTAACGTGAGGTAAGTGACCACTGTACTGTGGTTAAAGCTGAAGAAAGAAGTAGTTTCTATGGAAATACTTCATTTCAAAAATTATTTTAAATATAAATCTTAGAACATGGAAGTCATTTACTGACATTTCTATACCAACATTTTTTTTTCCTACAAATTCAGCTCAGAACAATGGTTTCATCTTCGAAGGTGTTTCTTTGAACCTTTACTATACCAATAATTTGACCAGCACAAACAGACTCCTACCGACATGACATCTGGTGCAAGACGCGACACACACACCGGCAGCACGAAGCTGGTCGTAATGTTTACTGCGCTCATGGTGATGGTGCTGGGATAGCTGGCTTGCAATTTATTTTACAATTTGTTTGCCAAGTTATTGTAAGCCTGGAAGCGGTAAAAGTGCTGTAGCATCAGAACATGAAAACAACATTTATTTATTGAAATTATTGACCGTTTCTGTTACACTCTCTTCTAGATTCTTATAAAATGTGCTTGCATATACGAGCTTGAGATGTTTACAACGTGAGATAAAGCAAATATTTTTTTAAAACTACTTGATAAAGTAAAAACTGGAATTATAAGGAAGGTAAATATTTTTATTAATGTTAACACGCTTTATAGTTCTGTGATATTTTTGCACCTATTTGTGGATCTGAATTGAGTTTCATTAACTTTGTAATTACGAAATATTAGTGACTAGATGTTCCTCCTGGGAGCTAGAACTAAACCATAAGAATGGACTATGTTACAAGTCTTTAAAAAGCCAAAAGCAGGGAGAAAGTCAGGGAGGGATTAAAGAAAGATAGACACGACAGACAAACAATGAGTTGCTGGTTTATTTTTTATTTTTTAAAGTCTGGTTATAGAGTGGCTACTATGTATTGATTACTATGATTAGAAGCAACGTTACGTTAGACAATTTCAATAGACTAATATGCTGATTGGCCCATCATTAGCCGCTCTGAGTAGAGAGTATTACGAGGTATGAAGCTTACATGGCAAGGTAACGACACACGTAATATATACTGACCCACTTATACCGGCGGTTGTAAGCCACTGCTCCCCGAGGCTTAATATACCGCACTACGAGACGAGACGGTATAGCAGCTCCGTTCCCACACACACAGTAATATGTTTAATATTTCACACTGATTTTACATTTTCCTTAATATTGTTGGCTGGAGTCCATTCCATTTTTTAAACAATAGGTATCATATACGTGTCTACTATATTATTTTTATACATATTATTATTACTAATAATAATTTTTTTGTACAAGAATATATTTTATTATTTTGTGAATATTAAAATGTTTCAATAGTATTTAACTATTATTATCGCATATAATTAATTAATTAATAACAATAAATTAATTTTGTTAAAGTCAATTGTTTAAACAACTGTTTTAGATTAAATTTAATGTTTTATATATTTATTTAAAAATATTTTATACAATTAATTTTAATTGAATATTTAGATTATATGCACTATTTTTATTCAAGTTTGTGATCTTATTTTATATTTATATACTTCAGTTTATTTAGGTTTAGAAACTCGTTTAAACAGGTAAGTAGCTTGTATAGTCGTATTGTAAATTAACTATCAGAATATTTGAACAATGATGTAATTTTCATTTTAAGAAAGTGATGGTCTGATTCAAAGAAACCTCTACATCTTCTTTATTGTTTGTGAGTGTTACAAGATCCTTATATTTTTATATTTAAAAACATACATTTAATTGAAATATTATTACTTTTTGTTTTTTTAATCGCTTGAAATGTGTTTGAACGTTCTTTTAATTGTTCATTGTATTTGATTTAATTTATATATTTCACCAAGAAAATCCCTAATCCTGTTATTCGATATTTTAATTAAAAAGCAGCAGAATAGACATTGATTTGCTCAATAGATTGGTTATTAATTATGATTCTTCCACAAACTGGTCTAGCTCATAGAAAGCAAAGACTGTTTTTTATATTCCGTATATATTAACGTTCTTCTTTCAATAACCTAGTTTTAAAACTAGCATACAGTTAACAAATTCAAATGTTTCATTTTATTGTTTAAAAATATTTCATCTGCCTGTTTGAATGATTTGTATATATAATACAGCCGTTACTTGCGGCTTTCTTGATAATATTTTCCGCATAGCTTGCTTTTACTGAACGTACACTACATGAACTTAACTAGGAGAAAAGAATTTTACAAATACGTCTTGAACAATTTATGAAATAGTTTTTGGTACTTAACTGAGAAGACAAAATACCTTTAAATAATATGCGACAAGCCCTTGTATCTAATCTGCTTTCCCAGTTGTTTTTATAAACTATGAAATGTTGTTTCATTGTGTGCTAAGAAAACTGTATTAAAAACAGTATTATTAAGTGTAAAACAATAATAACACTTGCTGGAAAAAACTTAGATATATCATAATTATTTTATAAATTTAAAAACTATTCAGGTAATCATATTTCTGGCGACGATGGCTTTTGTTACTATAAATTAAACAGTTTCTCTTTATTTCTTCTTCTTCTTCTTCTTCTTCTTCTTCTTCTTCTTCTTCTTCTTCTTCTTCTTCTTCTTCTTCTTCTTCTTCTTCTTCTTCTTCTTCTTCTTCTTTTTCTTCTTCTTTTCTTCCTTCTTCTTTTTATCCTCCTTTGCATACTGCATCGCTTTTGTGTGTTTATAAACATTTTACCTCAGCCTTTCTCTATTATTCCAGTCACCATTCGCTAACGGTCATTCTTTCCTAGCTACACTGATATAGATTTGCAGTATCAAAGATGGTGTCACCTGGTGTATTCTATATTTCTTCTACCTGCCTCTACATTTTTTCATTACTTTCATGGTCTAGCTGTACAGCCTTTTAATAGGTAAAATCAAATATTTTGTACCCTCTTTAAAATATTCATTTAATAACGTTCTTTTATGACTAAATAATCCTTTGTGGCTTAGAATCAGAATACACTTAGAATGGCTTAGGATATACTCAGTACACTTGAAACTATTAGGCAAAAATAAAGCTAAGATATATAGACTCACACCCCACACAAATATAGCGAATGTACCAAAACCTTTATTTTTGTGAAAAATGAAATCTATATTTGCGATTCTCATTAGATACATTAGACTTAATTTTTATGTATCGATTTGGGGAATGTGAGCTCTGTATTACAATCTCTATAAAATTTGAATTTGTAAGCTAGGTATTTTGGGTTTTGACAAATAAAATAAGACCCAGGAACATAATATGAGCAAAGTGTTAAAAATAATCATAATTACCTAAAACAATCAGGGATAACTACATACTTAACAGTCACACAAATCGAGTTAAAGTTGAAATTCAGTACTTCATAGTTAGAAATTATTAGCCAAATGTTCTGCCAAAATTAGAAAATGTACCTTAAATGTTTGCTTATTTCAATCCTTGCATTCATCTTTTGACTTTATTGAATCAATTATATTGCTGCATAAAGCTAGAGCCTCGCTATTTCTCAATACTATTACGTAACGTTTTTCCAGTAGGCTAACAACATTTTCCTTTTACGTCTTTGTTTATATTTTTATAAAGCACATTTTAATTAATACATTGAAGTGCAATAAATTATTAAGAGTATGGTAAACGTGACGATTACAATTATCAATACATATTTTTAGTAAGAACAATCTAAACATTGCGGGGAAATTAACATGAGGTACGAAACCATTCCTATCGTGGTGTTTAAGAGGACAGAAGGGTTTTGATTAGCCAAGATGTACAATTTGAGTACTCCAATACATCATTTATTAGATTTATTTTAAATCACTTCTTTTTGTATAGATAATGTTGCTTAATACTGTAAAGTCTTAACTGTTTAAATACGATGGTAGCACAATATCAAAGAACATAATAAAAACGAAGTTCTGCAACTGCTCCCTCAAATGACATAGTTTATCAGGTGGAATCAGATCACGTAATGTTTAGACACATTGCTGCCATGTACCGCACACAAGACAATTAAACCGTTTCTGTGCAAATATGTTTGTGTGTGTTTCAATTTTAAATTTCTCAACTATAATTAAAAACAGAGTGCGTATATAAATTTATAGACACTAGTTTTAATGTAAATCTAGATGTACTTTTATAAATCGTAAAACTATGACTAAAATAGTGTTAACATTGACGAATAATAGGACGAGAGGCAACAAAGGTGTGCCAGTCTGAAATTAATAATGAGCTATGGAATCGCAATCCATTAAAAAACTTTTATATATTCAGTTGTGTTCCATTCACATAATTTTATTTTCCTACTTTTAATAGTTATTGAATCGCTGTATGACACATCTCATTTTACACTTTAGATAATTTCTGTACTAAGAATGTATTTTTTAAGAAAAAAAATAACAAAAATCTGATAGCCTCAAATTCCTGTTTGCATTAATGGGTCGGGAAGGGAGCATTTTGTAAATACTGTATGTGATTCTATTTAAAGATACTACATCATAAAAAGTTTGAATGTTTCGCTTTTTTTTGTACTCCGTATTTTGAATTGTCCAATATAGGGAAGACGTCGGGTATTCGTATAAAAGACAGTTTTCATACGCCTATTGATAGGCCTATACAGAAAATAAATGTCACCCCGCTCACCAGACATAATAGAAGTCAGAAACATTAGATTTTTGAGGCGGGTAACCGAAAGAAGTAAATAGAAAATAAATTTGGATGTGACAGCTGTAATGAGTTGTTGAGATAATAAAGATAACCACATTGCAATCGTTTGATAATGTAAGAAGGATTGGCAGAAGGAAGTCGAAGCACATCATGACAGTGCACAGTGACTCTGGGAGAGGAATAACGCTTCCAAGTTAGGAAGTAAAAGGGAGGAAGAGAAAGACAAATAAAATCAAGATAAGAATCGATCGTCTATGTCAAGAAGCTACCTAATAGATTGAGCAAGAGAATGGTAGAGGTTGAATGGCAGTGAATATTGTAATTGGCAGATTAACTGCAATCTTTGATAACAAAAATGAATGGGGAAGAGAAAGAAGCGTTGTTAATGCATTACAAGTTATTTCATAGTAATTTGAAAGTTGTATTCGTTCGAAAAACCATTAGTTGGTACACAATTGTTTAAAAGGTATTTTATGACGACATTCAAAATCACCACTCATAGTCGCACAAATGTGACTGTTAGTTTATCAGCGTGTGTGTGTGTGTGTGTGTGTGTGTGTGTGTGTGTGTGTAAAACGTAGAAAAATAAGAAGGGAAAGCAATAATCTAATGAGAAAGTAAATCTGTTGTTTGAATAATTAATGTACTATTTCTTGTCTTTGTCGTTTCTTCTTCTTCTTCTTCTTCTTCTTCTTCTTCTTCTTCTTCTTCTTCTTCTTCTTCTTCTTCTTCTTCTTCTTCTTCTTCTTCTTCTTCTTTACGTTCTTTTGCTTTCTTTTGCCTGAAGAAAAGTTGGGATGAAAATCGGAGTAACAGATTTTATCTTCAATTCTGGTCGCGTTTAATTATTTAACGTTCGTCTAGTCACTCTGATAAAATTTCTTAATCTCTCTGCTTTTTGTTGTTTGCCTACTCCCCGCTTGGGCCTCGGACACTGACGGTGACTACTTGCTCTACAATAGTATGAGGTACTAGGAAAAGCAATTATATTCAGGATTCAATAAAATACAATCTAACCTGGAAAACAATACAACATCGGCCAATAACCTTTTAGTAATGTAGGGTTTTCTCTCGAGACCTGTATTTAGCGTTGCTGCTTTCTAGTAATAACGCTGACTACAATGTGCTGTATAATGCTGCGTTCAACACTTGGCCTCCATTGCAACGTCTCGCGCCTTTATTTAATATAGTTTTAGAGTACCGCACTGTACTCATTTAATATAGATTTGACCTAAGGTAAACTAGACCTGAGCGTTGGGTTTACACCAGGTCTCAGCGTAATGAAGTAAACGGTGCTGATAACTTCTGTTGTAGTGTTTTAAATAAAAACCTTTAATTAGCATTGTTCGGAATCTAAAAGCATCTTGCACAACAAATAATGTTTATGAAATAACGGAAACTTTGCTATTTATTCTCGAATACAAAAGACATTACACTTATCAAGAAAACTGAAAGACAGATATTAGAGAAATGTTGATTGATTGTTTTAAGAATTGTAAAACTTTTTCTCCTGCTGTATTTTTATTATGGTGTAACAATTTTCAAATTAGAATTATGGTAAATTCAAAATATGATTAACTGCCGCTAATAATATAATGACGCAAGTCACATGTTTCGGAATTCACGGAAGTCAAGTAAGGGTATCAAAAATCAAACATGTTCACTCATGGTTATCACTAATTCGACGGATAAACACAATAGCCTACTTGAGACAGTGCCAACATTCGACTTCAGCCACATTTACATTGTAGCACATAGTGTACGAAGTAGTAACGCGCACTCGGGCACTCTTGCGGACACACACACACACACATAAATAATAATTACTATTAAGTCTGCAAGTACTTTGTATATTTTATCGTTGAACAGATTACATAATTATACATAAAACGTGTGTCTGTGCAGTGTCAAAATATATCACATGGGCATGAGTAGCTTTGACGCATTGTTTTCGGACCAATTATTTTTCACAACAGCTGCAGGGTTGATACTTCCTACGGTTGTGGGTTGTCGCTGGTCACCTAACAACCCACACGTTGCAACGCCTTCCCTGCCACAACTACTATCTGCACGAACCGTTTCCTGTCTCACTATTTCATTTGTACTTCAACCTCATGCACATTTTACAGAATATATCTGAATCGAGAAAGGTTTCTAAATGGGTTTACTACTAATCAATTTGGTTTTTTAATTTCAATATACATGAATACTTATTCAAATTTTTTCGATTTACATTTTTGGTTCTCGTAAAGTTTGTTTAAGTTATTTTCAATTCATTTAAAGTTTCGAATCCCTGAAAGTTGTTTTTTATTCTCAAGACAATGGATGGCTAATTTCGACTTGTAACTATTTGGTTCTGAGAACGCAAATTGGTACTAAAGGAATGTATAGAGTAGCCTCTATTACGTGTGGCCTACTGAAAATATATTTTAATCCAGACATTGTAATTTTTATATGCCACCTTTATTGTGAATTTTGATTTTAGATTTAAGTTTTGCTTTATTAAAAATATCTAAAATTAAAAAATAAAATTTATTATGTTCCATGGCAAACAGGAGTAACAACTATATTTGACAATATTTGCAAAGTACATAAAAAGAGCTATCTGTAGTGTGTAAAATAATAAAATTTGGTTGTAACAACTTAGGCTACCAGACCAAATGGAAACAACAGTGGAATGAGACAAGAGGATGGTTCTGTCAGCACTCTGGGTATAATCTATTATTATAAATCATCACAACACGGCTTAGGCAAGATGCTGCCTGTTCCGCCTTCAAAGATCCTTCAGCCATTTATTCCCGGGTTTATCCACGAACCTGTGTCCTATAGGTTTGTATTTCCAGAATTGTTTGGCCTGTCTGCAATTTGACATTCACTCTTAGTGTTCTTCTCACCGTTGTTTGTATTCTATTAATTTTTTATTCAAGTTAAATACTTGTAACTCTTCTCTTATGGTCTCATTCTTTATATGGTCAAGTTTAAGGACCAGTGCCCAGACAACCCGGTGCAAAGGTACTACCTCTCCAAAGTCTGTCGACCGCATTATTATAAATATAATATAAAACACAGCATGTAACAAACAAAAAATTACAATCACCATAAGTATATACAAATATACCAAAATGATATTCTTCCGACATTTCAAATATGCATAATAACATTACTATAACAGTAATTTAGGAATATATATATTGCAGCAAATTAACTGGAAACAAATAAAAAACACGACACATTGATTAACTAAGTAATACTCCAAAAATTATTTTAAATCGAAATCTTTTTACAAAAACTGGTTGAAAAAATAATGAACATAATGGAACTGAACGATCCGTTAGCATAGTACCTTAGATGCGTTGATGATACTGTATATGTATCCCAATACTCTTTAAGAAATCAATACGTTTCTTGTTTACAAACGCTCAGTTACAGTTTTAAATTGGTTCCCTACTTACGCAAGTCACTAGTAAAGTTTATCGTTTAAGATAAGTTCCACAGTTTTCTGCTTCAATCTGTCAAGTCTGAAAATCTTAAAGTTCAGCTAGACTCAGCTGCGCAGTCAAGAAAGCTACAGAGCAATTGAGCCTGCTGATCATTCTCTAGGTGCCAGGAGTCAAATTGGCTATTGCGCAAGTCATTTTGACCGTTTCGCAAAACTCTGTCTAGTTAGACACTTTCCAAATAAACAACTGAAAACGTGTGGCTATTAATAAGTATATAAAGTCTCATTATGGCATCAATTAGTAGACGTTAAATGCATTTGTAGCTATTATAATATCGTCATGTTTAAAGCAACAAGACAGCGTGACGTTGTAGACGGAAGTCACAGTGATGGATGCAACACACAGATCACAGGCATGCAGTGAGTAACGAGATGCGACTGCATTGCAAATGGGTCGTGTGTGTGCCGACTGCTAATATACTGTCCGTTCCAGTTCCAATGTTCTCCTGACACTATCATTCCAACTCGGTACGTGTACTCGCCGTTAGATCTAAATTAGCAACAGAAAACGTTTTTTCTTAGCTTGCGATTTAATTTTCTGCGTCTACCTTTAGAGGAAAATTTTCAGTACGTTCCAAAATCGTAGACATAGATAAAGACCTTTTAAAAAATAATAAAATTTTAATTTCCTAGATTTTCAAATACAGGGCGCGTCAAGAGGAGGTGACAATTATTTCTAAATGTTATCTAATGTTGAATTAAAAAAACGTATTGATTTTGATTTTGAAGTAATAGGAAATTTTCTTTTCAAAATAATGCTCTACTAAATTTTTAGGACAAATTGTAAAACTTAGATGTTGTTTATATGCAACATTTAACCAGAAAAAAATACAAAGAATGGTTCTACCATTCCCTTCTCTTTTGTAAGAAAACGGTTGTCTTCAAAACACACTTATTCCATTACAAAACACTATAATTTCTATTTATGTTTACTTTGTCGATTTGCCAATAAACAAGACAAACAGGAGGTTATCGGCTAGAAGATAAGAAACTTACCAATGATATAAGAGCTGAAATAAGTGTGTTTTCAATGCAAAGTGGATAGAAGAGGGCAAACGACAGTGAATTGAACAATTGCAGATTATATGGTCAAAGTGAAAAATAGACTAACAACTTACTAGAAGACAATTGATAGATTCGTGGATAAGCAAATTTGCAGAGACGGTCGCAATGTAGACGGAGCAGACTATAATTATAAACTATTGAACGACGACAAGGATACCTAGCCTGAAATAAATAGTCACACACACACACACACACACACACACACACACACACAACTTGTCTAGTCACATGTTACATCTTTTCTAAGTTTTCGTATCAAGTGGCGACGTCATTTCAGAGCCTTACCTTGCCGTATTAAAATGGAACTGAGACAAGTATGCTAACGAAACCGAATGCATTAAGGGTTAACAATGTAAAGGTAAGAATGTTCGACACTAACTTTCATCAAGTGGCGGAAAATAGTGAACCAGTTAGACTGGTAAAATTCGATCAACGGTAATTACGATTAAAAGTGTAACCGAATCGAAGTGGTGAAATCAATATTTTGATATGCTGCACAGTAATAACTAAATATAGTAGACAGACTTCTATAGTGTAGGGAGACAAAAAAATGTAATGTAGATTCTACTTCTTCTTTAACTTTTTAGTTAGGATTCTGTCCTGTTCTGTAATAACGGTCCTACATGCTGTCACTCCACCTCTTTCTTGGCCGACCAATGCTCCTCTTTGTGATTGGTTGGCTACCCCTTGACCTTTCCACTAGCCTTGTGCCAATCATTCTTGATATGTGTTCATTTCATATCCTTCTTATTTCCGTAATCCAAGAATTAATGTCTATTACATTATACATTTTTCTTCTACTATTGTTTGGTTATCTATCGTACCATATCAGATTGTATATTCTTTGAGTTGTTGCTGTATCTGGCTTGGTCTCCCATGCATAGGATATTAATGGACGTATTGTACTTTTGTAAAACTCGGATTTTGCTTTTTGTGTGAGGTATTTATTATTCCATACAAGATTATTCATGCATCCAACAATTCTTTTTTGCTTTCATCAATTGATATTTCATTTCTTCATCTGTCCTATTGTTACTTGTAAGACTTGTTCGTAAGTAGTCTATCCGCAAACTGCACTGTACATGCATACTGTATATACTACTGTACTGCTGAGCACTGTGGATGAAAAAATAAAATCAATATCACGGAAGCATTAATAGAATTGTGGATTCATCAATTAACACAAATGGAAGAGTCCATTGTTCACGAACCTGACACAAACCTTCGATGTGCTGTAACTGGTTTCCAAAAATAAATACAGTCTGAAATTAATATAGACTGCTAGTAATGGTTTAATTAAGTGTTTATTTGAAGTAACAATATATTGAATTGCTTTTTATTCTTTACAAAAAAATTGTAAATTATTTTACAAATTGGACAATACTGACAGCAAAACGTACATAAAATACTAATAAAGCCCTATTAGTTTAGTTAAATCAAAATGTGTTTATTCAGTTAAAAGTATTATTGTAAGGTATTATTATAACATGTATAATTAAATTACAATACACAAAAATATTAACACAACAAAATACAGTTTATTAATTAAACTACTAACTAGTGTAAATTATGTTATTTATAAAAACAAAGCTGTCAAAATAGTAAAAATTTTAAATGACAAGGTTTTTTATTCAATTTCTGTTGGCCTATTCAGCCTGAAAAAAAAGACAAAATAATATCAATAAAATTTTAAAATTAATATATTGCTAAGATATTCATAATTATTTATAGAAAACAGATACTTAGTTTTAAGACAATTTAAATTGTAATGTATTGATTTTTGTGTTATTAGTTTCCAATTTATGTTAGAAAATATTAATTGTATAGAGAAACTATAGTGTCGGTCGAAAGTCTGAAGTTTTTGCTCATTTTCTTTTAGTTTCATAATTTGAAATTGATAACAGTAAAATAACAATAGTAACTAGAAGAATTCAGGGAAATCTTTAAATATCACACATAAGCTGTTTATTTAAAAAGTACAACAATATTTTCAAGTTGCTATTAAAAAGCGATGTTATGACAAAACTGTTTTCCCAACGCAGTATAATTTATAGTAGAGCACTATAGGTTGTTACTGTACTATATACTGTTGAAATTCACTGTCCCAGATATTCTATATGTATTGGCTAAATATTTTATGGATTCCCATTTGCGAATAGTAAGTAGCAAGTAAAACTTGTACTTCGGAAACATTTACAGTCTGCACTATTATCGTATCCATAAGCAAGTTTTAGACACAACTGTCTCCCACGTCCATAATTTGTTACATTGGATTTAGGAATTACAAACATAGTTGCTATGTTCAGAAGAAGGACAAGATCAAGCATGTCAGAGACTGCGAGCGATTATTGTCGGTACGGCGAGCTGGAAAGTGGTTTGTGAAACACAGTGACTCAGTGGTATGGACTTGCGCCTGACTTTTGCCGGGTGCGGCGAGAGCAGCGCAACCTGGTTTTGGCGCTCTGAACTATGAAAGGGCATCTCTTCCCTAGAGTAAAACCTGCCGCTCTCACTCTTATTGATTTTGTTTCATTTTTATGTGTCTTTCCAAATGCTAAAGAATTGATATTTTTACCCAGAAGTTAACTACTTTCGCACGGGATAACTCTGTTAACTTATATCTAATAGTTAATACAAATTGTAATAATTTTATAATTTTTATTGCTACTAGAGCAAATTTAAGAGTTCATTACTATTTCACGAACTACAACACACTCACACACAAGATGATTTAAAATTCATAAGAATATTTTACGATCCTGTTTTAAAGGGAAATAAGAAAAACACATCCTGTGTAAGCGTGCAACTGAAAATGGTTTATGACAGACATATTTATAGTTGAAAGTTGATTAAAACGTAGTTCAAATTGGATGTTTTATTTAGTCTCTTTTTGGAAAAATTCATCACTCAGCATTCTGTACATAGAACTTGGTATTAACTACATATTTTCTTAAATGAAAATCACTATTTCACAACGAAAATGATTTATTGAATTGCAAAATCACAAGGTACAACCGATGTTGCTTACAATTAAACTGAGGATGAGCCTTATGTCCGACCTTGCTCAATTGTACGCTTAGCGGTATTCAAATACTGTATTACTGAAAATCACGTATTCGTTGAAACGGGCCCATATACGTACAATAACTTAAATAATAATCTTTGTTTCCGTATCTGGAATATTCTTCGAGTCTCGTTTTTCCTTGTTTAATGGCATGTCGTATTTAACTATTATGACATTTTTGATTCGATGAAATGCATTCTGTAGTATTTCTCGTTGTTTCCTACAAGCGGTCAAAGGATATTGCACAACGTCACAACAGTTGTCTGTGTCCATATGCAATTAACTTAAATCTAAATAATATAAATATAACAATACTACAATTTGATTTCACAATTGTTATTTGCAGTTTTAATATTACAAATTTGAAACCCGCACAACTTAACGAACGCTCTTCTTAATTGATTTCTGAGCCGCCAAAGCCCAGCTACACAGAATAACATTTATTTAACCAATAAATTGCTTTTAAATACATTCGTCTCTGATAATGAAGTAATTTCTTATGGAAAAGGTAGAACACAGTATGTAATTTCGTCTTCTTCACTTTTTCTTTTGAGCATTTGAGGCATGTGACCTGTTCCGGTTCCTGTCTATGGGTGCAACTCCATTTGCACTATGGCCATAGACTAACCAGGTGCAATTGTCAGTTGCAAGTTGTGTCAGTGTACACCTGTATTCTAAGTGGGACTTTATTTCTTATTCAGCTTAGAAATGCCAAAGAAGTTAGCTGTATTAAACAAAAAAGCGGGTGCGCAGGCGGACCAAGTCCTGACATTGACTTAATCCGACTTCTGCAGCACAGCAGTTACAAATGTGAGTTGCAAACGAAAACACTGTACAGTCTGCGTCGCCCTTAATTCTGAAATGTCAAAAAATATTATTTTACGTTTGGGGCTGTAAGATTCATTAAACTCAAATTCATATTTTAATAACACAAACATCGTAACAGAACAACGATGAGGTTTATCCTACAATGACATCTTAACTAAACTATTAAGATAGGCTTCATAATTTTCCAAAATGCAAAGAAGCACAATTCTACTGAAAAGTAGAATGGCCTACATATTTTGTCGAAAAATGAAAAAGTAAATGTTAGTTTTTAATTAAATATTCATTGAGGTTTTGTGGCCGTAACAATTTGGATTAAAATGAAATAAAACCTTAAGCGGCTTAACTGACCACTGACGTGTTTGGCTAACAAAGTTCAAGCTATAACTTAAGAGAAATTCGACACACTCAACTTTAAAAATTTTAATTTACTACTTAGTTTTTACGAAACCATCACATGCCCTTTCTTAAAAAAATATATTGTACTCTTAAACTTTTACCAAAGCGCAACAAAGGAATGGAAAATTTGTCATTATTGTAATCAATAAAGTAAACAACTGCTTCAACAGAAACCAATAATATAAGTTACATTAATAATAATAATCGCTACCGAAGGCCCTATGCGCATAGGAATCCCTCGCGATGAATAGAAACAACATTCTGACCTAGAGACTAGAAGTTACAGAAAAAATGTATTGTGACGAAAAGGTTGGCCACATCAAGGAACACGCTGAGTGTGCAAGAAGGCTCTATCACGAGGAAAACCATTTTCTTTGCTAACAAGCGCGAGATGTGCAATCTTCCAGCAGGAACGAAAGACCGTCGAAGTCAGGCATATATTATACACGTTAAGCAGCAGGTCCGGACTAAGTGGAGGACTGACTGCCCTCAGCACCTCATTTTTAATCCCGTCTGGACTCGCGCTTTTTACTCTTTAGCAGGAAGACAGCAGTTTTAAGGTCTTCTCCAGAGATGAGAATGAACTCGTCGACATACTCCAGATTAAGCCCGCCTCGCTCCGATGAATGGGAAAAGAAGATGATATAGTTCTCTCAATGGTGACCGCCTCCATGGCGAATGATGTCTTCACGGCACCATTTTCTGGGTTATTAGCTAGTATACCAGCACTGAAGAACCACCGGTAACGTCTTCCCCCAGCTGTCTCAAGCAGCAAGCCTCATGTTTGTTTATGGAGAGTCGAAGTGCCGTTCTCTCGTTTTTATGTTTTGCGGATTTTAGGTTTGCTTCGTCTCGGCCCCTGGGACGTTGTGTATCCCGGTTTGATAGTTTGAGACATCTACTACACAAAGTAGCGATCACTCGCATCCACCAATAAGCAGGACGCCTCTCTTCACAGGGATTCTTCAACAGTATGAAGGTTTTGCAGGCTGCTGTTATCAGCAACACAGTGGAGGCAACAAGTGTCTCAGCTGCGGGCCTTTCATCTACCGGTGACCCCTCCTTAAGCATCCGAGCATTTCGCCAAAAATTCAGAAAACTTAGCAGTGTCCAATATCTCGGTGATCCATCCGGATAGCCTTTCCCTGATTCTCCGATTGCCATTTAAGTCTATCATGGACTCCAAATGTAACATAATGGAGGTCACTGCCGGAGTTCGACTACTCTCCAGTTCTACTATTACTCTCCGACTACTACTCGACTACGCTCCAGTTCTGCACTACAGGCGCTATTTTATCTTATACAAAAGAGTCGGCGGAGATAATTGTGATATTCTTAGGGGGTTATAATAACGATGATGATGATGATGATGATAGTAATAATAATAATAAAATAAAAATAAAAATAATTTTAATGTCTTTTACATCTAAACGAAAATAACAATAAAGATTTTCATGGTAATATTATCAACAGTAAAACGAAAGTTAAATTTCATATATGTAACGAAATATTAATTTATACTTTTTCAAAAATCATAACTCCATGTACTGAAATTGGCAGGCTTTCCGATTGCCAAAAAATTAAGTTAAGCCTATATATGGTGACAAGCAAACTTTTGATTTATATAAATATAAGATTGAATGATTTAAATTCTCTTATCACAAAACAACGGTAACTAAAATTATTCCATCACATTTTTAAAATGTTTAACATAATAGTTTGCATATTGTTTTGGCCACGTATAATAGTCATAGCAGAATAGCCACTGATCCGGCTACATGCCCCTAATACAGCTTTAGTGTTTTTTGTTTGTATGTTGTTGTGGTAACAATCAAACCAGTACGCGTGTGCGCAGCTCAAACCATAGCTCCTAAGAGGTGTTCCTATGTAGACAAAAATGTAAGACTTTCCTAAAGAAAACTATGATACCATGACAATTAACTTAAAATAAATTAATGTTTTGTTTGAAACTAAACCAAATGTTGAATGACAATTTTAAGATATTCTAGATGAGGTAAAAAAAACACACGAGTCTCTATGAATGTGTTAGGAAAATGAATCCAGAAATGATATCTAACAAAATCGTCGTTTTCCAGGCGAATTCAAAAATACATCCACCATGGGTGGAAGGAGTCCGTTCGGATATAGGATATACGGATTCAGAGAACAGGATATACGAAACAGAGAAGTCTTCAGGGAACATTAAGAAAATAAAGAATTTTTCAGAGAGGTGTCAGAGAGTGTACAAAGAATTTATTGGAATTATCAGAATAAAAAAGAGTAATATCGAAATAACTACATGGTAATGTTATCCATGAAAATGATTCATGTTATTTTATAGTAAACGGCATCAGAGTCTGACAACTCTCCACCAACTATTTTATTGAGAACGATTTTAGTACATATTGTAACTTTGCCAGTAAAATGTACTGATCTGTGAATGTTTAATGGTAGGTATTGTTAATGTTTTAATAACTAACTAAGATACAGCAATGGATTCAGTTTTCCTGTACGCGAAATAACAAAAAACGGTGGCAAAACGGAAGCTTGACGTGAACTTCGTGTGACAAGGCGGCACTGGTTACGTGTCGCAAACAAACCCATTAATTACCCAAGTGTTAATAGACTTCCCGTCTCTCTGCAGCCACTAATTGCGTGCACGCCACGCGTATGTATATTGCATGTCACTCATTATGTGGTTGTGTCAATACTGCGCGTTAATGAGGTCAATTAGTGTTTAACCTCAGCGCGGAGAATGTAATCAGCATAGCTGATGCAGGTTGTGGTGAAAATGTGACTGATTACACAATTACAATGTCCTATATGGTAATAGAAACGGGGCACCAGGGTCCTTTTGTGTTGCAGTTATATGCAGGTTTTATCAACGCACAATGAGTAACTTTCATTTACCTCCCTAAATCTCTAAACCACAATATGCCGTCTGTTTTTATTGTTCCGCAAATCGTAAATATAATAGGAATTCCCAATGTAAGGGCTTTAAACAGGAAAGAATTACAGCAAGTATCAAAAACACAAGCTTTTCCAACCAATTCATGAATGAATATAACATTTTACAAACAACTTTTAAAGGTGTTGTAAAATTTGATTTTCCTTATCTACAAAAGTTGATTATTCCCTCATCATTAAGAAAATTGACTAATGGAATTAATGGAATTGATTATTCTCTTATTCACTGATTTAATGAAATTTATGTATTTTAAATAAAAGCGTCAAAAATAAATACTTAATACATTACCATTAAATGTGTTAAGTATTACTATTAATAAGTAATACTTTATTATTTTCATGTTATTATTAAATGTACACAAACATAAGTGTGCGGATGAATTACATTGTAAAATGTTGAATTAAAACATTAACATTGTAATATATTTTATTACAAATAATAATAAAAATAAAAATAAAAATAATGGAAATATATAGAGATATATTGTGTGTTTATCTTTGGTGATAACAAAGGTATTGTGCTCTTCCTTTAGCCCCACTAGTTGGGCAAGCCAATTTGTAATATAATTAGAAATATTACAAATTAAGATAAAAATAAAATTATTATAATTGTTTTAGTAATCTCCACGTTGGAAACGCCAATTTGTAATATAAATACAAATATTACAAATAAAAAATAAAAATATAATTATAATTGAAATATGTTGATATGTGTTGATACGTATTAATATTTTGTTTATCACTGGATCAGTCTGACTCCTTAAAGTCCCACTGGTTAGGCTAGTCAAATGGTAATATAAATTCAAGTGTAATAATAAACAAGATATAAAGATATTGATGATAGGAATATGTTATAACTAAGTGTGTTGGATTGATAAACAACAAATATATCAAACTTTAAAAATTTTGCAAATATTTTTTCTTGTGCTTGTATCGAATTTGACTGAATAATTTAATTTAATTAATTGATAATTAATTAATTATTTGAGTTTGTAATTTCCTCCCATATCTATTCTCTCAATGTGAATTATGTTTTTGCTTAATAAAAAATAATAATAACATTAATAGTAGAAATAAAAACAATGCTGGTAACTGAATACTGATTTGCGTTTATTCATTCAAAATTGTGCGCCAGTCAAACTGCGCATGTCCCAGGCACTGGCTAATATTCGCCACAGTCGGCAGTGAGAAAAATTAACAGATATATTTTTTACAAGTTTAAATTTATGGTTCTTTTAACGAATCGAAATGGTCAGAGGGCAAGGAACAAGATACATTTAACAGGTATTCTTAAACTAAATGTTAACATCTGAAATAGAACAGAATTATTATTACAATTGTCAATTAGAAAGAAATTATTTAAAATTCGAACCAAGTCGAAGAAATGACGTCACTCTGCTCCAGGCAGCACTGGTCCGTCGTCTTTATAGAAATTCAGCAATGGCCGCCGTCTGCTCGGTTTTATTTGCTATGACGCCGTTGGAATTGAAGATCTTCTCCCACAGAAATAAAACGATGTTCCCTTTTCCTGCGAAGTGGTGTTGTTCCAAAATATTGTGTTGAATGTCCCCTCGTCGTCTGCGATGTCGAATTCTGGATGGATCTCTTGTGTAGTGTAGTGTTCAAATATGCGTGTTGGTTTTGTGTGAATTCGTTCCAAAAATTGTTCAAAAATGGCTGACGATTTCTGGTGTTGCGTTTTATCGTGTTATTCTGTGTTTTTGGAAACTTGTGAAGTGTTAGACATAGATAAATAATGTTATTTCACTTGTTAGTTCATCTCCGTTACACGCCACATAACCACACTTGGTTTTAATATAAATTATTTGGTTTTCAAAACTCCACTAATACATTTTTCAACTGTTCAGCTTTGCGATTAACAATAGACTAAACGACGCAACGTCGTCGTTTTAGGGCAATTTGTGGTATGTCTTTTTCCTCTTCATATTGTTTAATTATAAAATATCTGTCTAAGACTTGTTTCACTATCTAACTATACATAACAAGTTTTCTTATTTTTTACTGTATTTCCAATATTTCTTAATTTTACATGAATCTAACTATTCAGTAATATTGATTATTTAATTTTACATCTTTTGATATATAGCTGGGTTTATTTCAAACTCATTTAAGCCCAAAAATTACAATTTTGCATAATAATTGTATGTCTCATATTTTGTACAAATTCAGTGTTTTAAAGGTTTTTATTTGTTTTTTCGGTATAATATTTCTCTGGAATACACCTAATAACTCCGTAATTACTTTGTTGTTAATAATTTGGTTATTAAAACATTTCAATATTGATTAATTTGCTGTTTAGTCTGATTTGATTACTATCATAAGCCTATTTTTGACTGTTTCCAAAAGAAGTTAATTTTCTTTCTTTTGTCATTCTATTTGCTATTAACTGTATCTGTATTAATTATATTTTCAATTTCTGTATTGTATGTATTGAATTCTATTCCTATTACATAGATTAATTCTTTGATAGATAGTTTTTTTTTTGGTTTATAGGCTATTCTGTGTTTACAAACATAGTGTCTTGGTGGGTCTGTTTGTACATTATACATGGTTTACTGATTTGAATAAAACTATTACATTTTTATGCCCTACTTGCCTCTCTGACTTACACAATGGAAAATTAAATGACATGATTTTAATTACAATAGAATATCTTGTATCTACTAAACTTTCTTTATACTAATAACATCATTGAACCATAACATGAACATCTTATGCCTAATTTTAACAAAAACATCTTATTATCAACTATTTTCCATATATCACCTAATTTTAACAAAAACATCTTATTCCTATTATTTTTTCCTATATCATCAAATGATAAAAACATAGCTTATCCTAGACATAATTTAATTAGAAAACATAAAAAACTCCTATTACTAGTAACACTGTCAGTCACTAACTGTCTTGTGTATGTATTATTCTTATGAAAACACTTTAACTGTGATAAAAAACCTCGTGTATCTATTTACACCTTACATCTAAAATATTATTTAATTAATAATAAATAATAAATATCTTAATATTAGGCATACCTTCAGTTATGAACTGTCCTTTGGTATTTTTGTCCTCACCATTTATTTAGTTATAATTAAAGAAAACACTTTATATGTAATAGTCCTTCTTATATCTAATTTAAAACTCTTATTACTAGTAATGTTGTCAGTCCTTAGACCGTCTTTCATTTCAATGGTTTTATTATTATTATTCTACACTCATGGTAGTCTTTTTATAATACTTAAACCTCAGTGAAGATTTTTTCATAGATTTTTTTAACTATGTTTCTCACTGTACACTCTGTAGTTCCTTAATTTTGTTATCTCACTTCACTTTATTGTATTCTACACTCTGGTAGTCTTTTTAGTGAGTTCTACTCTATGGTAGTCTCTTTTGACATATTTTTTGACATGTTACACTTACAACTAATATACAATTTGTTTTTATAGTATTGTATCTTGTAACTTGTTTGGGGTTTACCTATATCGGTTTCAATTTTGTCTCATGGTATTTATTATATGATTAACATTTTGTTTTGGCATATCTCTTCCTGTTTCTGGTTTCTTTGTTGGAATCTTGATATGTTTTGTCCCTTCTTCAAATATCACATTAGTAGTTTCCTTATTAAAATGGTTTCATGACAGATTATTTCCTTTTTTATGGTCCTTCCCTTTTTGTACTGCTTCCCCAATCTACTGGGTATACTGCTGGTTTAACTGGTTTTTTCATAGTAGGTTATTTTAATTAATGGTTTTCTTTATTATCTTCCATTTTTATTAACATTTTATAGACTTAATTATACAGTTTCTAGTGTAATCCTTAAACAATTTATTCTTCTCACTCACTATGGAACTTTCTCTTTTATTTATGTAACATTAATTCAAATGTTTAGTGTGATAATTTTGTTATGTTACAACATTCACGAACACAATATTTTTATGATGAATATTAGAAACAAGGCTTGTTTTCTTATATATAGTATATTTTGGAATAAACTCCAATTTTATATAAGTTCATCTGTAAGGGTGTTAATCATGAAAATGTTACTTAGGCTTTATGAAATCAAAATTTGTTTTTCAAGAACAAAACCATATTGCAATTTACAAATTTGTTGTTATATACAGGAAGAACTGGGAGTTAGAAATATCATGGTTGACACAGCGACGTACCTGATGGGTGACACATATTGAGAAGATACTCATCTGATGAATTCTGAAAACAGGATAGAATTTGAGCCCAGAGGGCGAATAAATGTTGCAAGGCCTCAGAGGAAATGGACAGATAGTTTTTAAAATCGAACGAGGTAAAAAGAGTAATTGCTGAATGCGTATAGAAGAAACTGAAACTAAATTAACAATAAATGGAAAGGAGAATTTAAAAAAAGGTAAATAAATCATCAGTTATGAATCACACTGCAGTTTGAGGTGGAACGGTGAATTGTGGAGTGCAGCTGACAAACAGCTTGAGGACTGTTAACTTAAGAGATGAGTTTATGATGTCAGTCATATTCACATAGCAAGGATGAAGGCAATGATATTGTAATCAAAGTTGCTGAGGGAAGTTATGTTGGCGAATGTGGTGACGATATGACAGATTAACGCTGGCGTTACACAGTACTACATTATTGCAAATGGGACGTCTGAGTAATACCTCTGTATATGAACAGGCAGTACTAATATTGTCTGCGCTATGATAGTAATACACGTTGCATCATGGAAGTGCGCTATATAATACGGATTAGAAATTAAAAGCAAACTGTCTGCATATTGAATGTATTATGTTCAGAAGCTAATTCCATGTTTGCTGACAGCTCATGTAAAGTAATGTGAACATTCAAAACAAACAAATTGTCACGTCTTGGAAATTAAATAAAAAACAATTCCTGTGATAGAATAAAGAATTATAATATAAAAAACCGTGTGTGAAAGTTTACACAATCAGCGTATCTATAAGGAATTTACTTCGTTTTCTAATACCATGACTAGTGACATTCTTTTCACAAATGTATACAGAATGTATTAGCGAATGTATAATTAAATAAAAAAATTAATTTTTATATTATCCAAGTATGAGTCATATTTCTCTTTACGTATAATTGTACTTTTCAAGTTGAATCTCTACAAATACACGTTTACTGCATTTAATGATTAAGATACGTTTTCACAGGTAACATCAAATCGTCTTGTATTTCGGTATTGCCATTCTACGATTTCACCGGGGCAGTATGTAGTTGCAACGCGACATCGTTTTGTTACACCGATTAAAATTTCCTTTTTACTTTATGTCAGAGACGTTGTGGAGGCTCTTTTTTTATTCAAAAATTGCATTTTTAACTGATAAAATATTGTTACGACCGTCTCACAGATTGTCACATTATATGGTGGAAACGAAATACATATACCAGCGAAGTCACTAATTAACAACTTCAATTAGTCACAGATAACAAATTGAAATCAAGTAGGTATTCTAATACAATTATTCAAGTTACATTTTTCCACACGTAATAATAACGTCATCTTATTACAGTACCGCACTAATTAACACAATAATCTCTTTCCGCTAATCCGCAACAGTCACTTGATCCACAATGCAATATATCGCTAGGTGTAACTTCTAAGCCGATCGTAGCCCCTTATATATAACCCACAGAAGTTCGAGCATAATTTTCCATTCTTTTGCCGGCGTGCCGGATTATATTTCGTAGTTACGTACAAGTGTTTAAACAGTCTAGAGGGTACGTTAGTGTGTGTGGCTTTGACCAACACCCTACACCTGCTCGGCTACACGAGAAACGTGTAGCATGACGCTTTCAGGAAGTGTGTAATTGTTGTAGAAACTATGCCCAAATATTTTTTATTTATTTCTGTTATTGTTATTTAATCATACTTTTTTTGGGTGTTTCTGTTAACATCGCGGTATGTTCTTAATTACATAATTTATTAATAAATATTGTTACTAAACTGATATGATGATATTGATGTGTATAGATACTCAAATCGAGTACGTGATGTTATTGTTTATTATTATTATAGTTGTTGATTATTAATAAAATTGAATGAGGGTGTTCACGTTTAAAGATTTGTAGTTTAAAAGAGTATTTATCACTTCACTGTGTCAACTTCCCCAATTACCATATGTGGCTGTCTTCAATGTTCCCGATGGTGACTTCTTCTACTGTAAAAACACTGGACATACATACATAGATATTCTGTTTGAATATCATAAAGAATGCGCATACACAATAAAATAAATTAAAAGTTCAATTGCAATTCGAATGATATTAGTCATTCAAATACTTCCGCCACCTTATGAGAGAACTGTTCATGAAAAAATTAAACTACTTTTCTATTATATAGAAATCAAAACTCTGTTCCACTGGTAAATAAACTGGGGATTTATTAACAATTATTAAATTCAATGAACTCTTTTAAAAACAATCAATAATATCTTTTTACAAACAATAATAATTTAAACAAATCCTGAAATCTCTGTACCTCAAGGCTGGTAACACTGTTGTATGGTACAATGTTTTTGGTGAACGAGGTTATGTTTACTTTATTCAGTTATATTACCAAATTAGTGAGTTCTTTGAAGATACATGATACCAGATTACAAGATGTGACTTTAATTAACAATATTTAATTATATATTACTATAAAAAAGAACAAAATTGAAAATTATAAAACTCGGTACCATAACCGATATATCGTACTATCGTACGCTATGCTAACGTATATAGCAGTTGATGGTCAACTCGTGCTCTGTGCTTTGCACTGTTAAAAATATTATTATTATTTATTAATTAATTAGCAAAATCATGTACTGGCAAGAGAAAAAATCTAGAGAAAAAAACTCTTGTTATAGCTTTCATTCAAGTAAAATTATTTAAGAACAGAATTATTTCTTGGTGACAAAATTATAATCATCAGTTCAAGGCTACTTTACCTAGTATACGTAAGTCATTATTTAAAATAAGTATATTATTTATTAAATTCTTAATGATATGATCATAAACATTCTATTTATAAGTCATTTGACGTATAATTATCAGTTATTTAAAATATTTTCTCAATAAAACAATTATTTGTTAATTCAAAAGTTTAGTCAAATAAGCGACTATATATTATATACTGATGAGCGGTATCTAAGGTAATTCCGCCTTTCTCAATTATTCTTTAATTGTAAAATATTTATTTTTAAATTAAACATTGTGCTACAATTTATTTGTTAGGTACTGATAATTTTTCATCACAGTTTAAGCACTTGAGTATTTTTGACTAGTGCAGTCCACATTTCTTAACGAAAATTATTATTTTTCATTAATTTCTTTTAAAGTAATTAAAATATAGTACTCCCTGATTTAAAACACAAAACATGACCTTTATTGTACACTGGCCGTGTTATATCACTGTACACTTAATACACTGGACACTCGATAGTATATTGTGGTGTATAGGTTAGCGTATGTTTACTTATTACTGTGTGTGACGCGCACATTTTTGAAATAATCTTGCTGACTTCTTGCGCGGACCTTCCGTCGTGAGTGATGCAGAACGAATGATTCCTTCGCCGAAGCGTCTCCTTTTCGTCTGGTCATTTTAAGCTATTTGATTGGTTCAAAAGGTCAAACTCTCAACCCCAAAACACTTTGGTCAAATAAAACTTTTAATTTTTTACAATTCTTAGCGTGGGTTCGAGGCTATGAGTGACGTATGCATGGATACTCAAAATGATTGAAAAGTTTATAATTGTCATAACTTTCTTATCTTTTGTCGTATCATCGATTGGGTAGTGGCATTAAATCGCAGACACTTGTGGCTTTATTTTAAGTCTAAACAAGCACTAAATCCGTTCATTATTAATTCACTTAGCCATCTCAAACACTCATATGGTGATTCTTAATATAAATAAGTTTGTTTCACCATATTTTGTTACAATTACACTGTAATCCTTACTACTAAACGTCTCGAGTCCATTTCTCTTTCATTTAAGTACATAAAATAGTCATAATTACAATTTAAACAATATCTGGTAATGGCGTCCATAGCGACCATGTTCGATTGTTTATAATTACATGTAACGCTATTATTCCTTATCTTATTACATATGTTTGACATCCTAACACTAATATGTACATTTATTTACATTTGTTCACATTTTATTTTGCAAAAATGTTATTTTTTATATACTTATAGTATTATGAAAATTACTTTCTGTTCTCATTTCTCTAATTTGTCAGGTTTTTAATTATTTTATCACACAAGGTATATAATGTTATTAATTAAAATAGTGTACAATTGTTGTACCTTCTTGGTTTAATGTATTTATTAACTTTTCGTTATCTGAAAGCTCTTCAATTCATAGTATAGTGTTTATTTACATCTGGTTTTACAAGTGCAGTTAGTTTATAATATTTCAATTATTAAACTACTACTATTATATTTGAGATGTGTTCTCATAGCAGTATTAGACATTTCTCTAACTACTGATAACATTTTTCATAATCTTTTGATAAGTTTGGATATTGCTTTTTGACTAACTATCTTGTCACATTGGGGTTCTGTTCATTTGGCTTTATGATATCATATTCAATCTGATTCATTTGCTGTGTATTTCAGTACACATGGTATTTATTAGTTTGCATTATTATTCATAACTAGTCTTTGTTTGAAACAATTGTGGATAGTTGCTTGGTCTAACTAATATACATGATTTTATGTTATAGGTTCACTTTCTATGAGGTTATGTGTCAGTTGTCTGACAACAATGTGCAACATATTCTTATGCAGTATTTGACTCAACTATTTCCATCTCATTATGGCATTCTACTACAATGGTTTAATTATTAAGTTATACACATGTTTACACTATTTGTTGAAACAATAACACAGGTATTCTTAGTCTAATAATATTACATTTCTTGGTGTGTTGCACCTAGTTTTTTGGTACATTGATTGTTTTATCCCTAACAAACTAGCTTATTTGCTACTGTTTGTTGTGGAATTCATCTGTATTTTGTCCTGTCTTGCTATGGCATTCAGGCACATTTCATTTCAAGGCTTACAAAGCTTTTATTATTAGTCCCTATGAACAATTATTTTACTGTTCTGTCTCATATTTCTTTTGGTGGTCTTAATGATTATTTATATGATATTACAATCTTGATTAAACTTGTCACACTAATTGTCTGTGCATTTTAACTAGTTAATCTTGGATTCTTACACTTATAATAGTTAATCATTTTCCTCTGTTATAAACACTTTCACTTGTATTGTTTGTGGTGTTTATTTGGGGTAAAATGGTTATCATATCACAGGTTGTCACACTCATATTAAGTTTTCACTGTTATTGTTTGTGATCACTCGATGATGCTAAACACTGGTTTCTTTGTCATTGATCTTCGAATAATCATTACACTTCTTCCGGTCACTATATTAATTTTAGTTCCTTGTATACCTTGTGAATGTTGATGTCTTGTACTGTTCATACATTATCATCATTCTTCGTGGTATGTTTCCTTTCCTCTTCTTCCTCTTTTCTTCTTCTGGTTAGTTCTTGCTCACTATCGGTGTTCTCCTGGGTTATACATTATTTGTGATAATCAATGTTCCCTTAGTCTTGTCATATTCTTCAATATTATTATTTGTGGTAGTCATTGTTCCATAGTATTTTATACTAATAAACAAATTTGTTTGTTATATCATCATTGTGGTTGTACTCGATCCGTATCCTTTTCATTTTAATAATTTCTCTGTCATTTCCCCTCACTATTTTGGACCTATTGTCTCCTCTTCATTTTAATGATTATTTTTGTTATGTTCCCTTACTATTTTGGACCCATTGTCTACTCTTCATTTTAATGATTATTTTTGTCATGTTCCCTCACTATTTTGGACCTATTGGGCCTGGATTCTAACATATTATATTGGCTCGTTGTCATTTTCTCTCTCTTTTGTACTCGATGATATCCTTATTACTCTTCCTTCTTCCTTGTTGGGTTGTTTCAATAATATTCGTTCGTAGATACACACTTTGTTTATATTCTCCTGTTCCTTCTTTTATGTACTTTGAAATATTCTCATGATCTCCCTTTACTTGACGTATTAGCTAGTTATTTTATGTAACTGCCAATTTGTTACGTTACAATATTCCGTCTTAAATGTTTACAATTATTAGAAACTCTTTGAAAGATTTCTTTTCTTCCAAAGAGCGTCCTAAAGTACAGTAATCTTTAAAATTGAATTTCTCATTTTTGACATAACTCTTGTTTAATAAGTAGAAAATCAGTGTTTGGTGCGCGCGACACATTCGCTGAATGTCACTCATAAAGAAAATTGTTACTTGGGTTTTGTGACCCGCAACAATTAAAAAAATAGGCACAATTCAAATTAAGCGAGAACAAATAATGCTGACTCTTAATTTCTATCAGCAAGAACATTTAGCGTGAGTTTTCAGAGGAACCCATGCGTCAGTATTGCTTAGTATCATTGCGTTAAATAAATAGCAAACATTTTACAACTAGAAACGACGTTGTGATATTACGCAATACTGCTATTGAAACGAATACATTTTAGTGCACTATAAATACATAATAAACGCTGCATAATGCAAATTGCCAATGTATATTCAGTATAGATTTTCGCAATATTTTTGTCTTATTTATCATGCGTTTCTGTTCAAGCTTATTATTAACTAGCCTAATTATTGCAAAGTATTAAAATGATATTGGATATGTATTGTCTATTATTTACGTCTGTAATGCAAACATGTGTTAACATGACAAACACAACTAACAACATTGTTTTTCTCAATTGTGTCATTACATCTGCTACTTTTATGTTCCACATGTGTAGAAAATTGTGTTGAATTAGGTTAAACTGCGCGTCTCCTTGTTTCTAAGTATAGTTTGAAAAATCCGCAAACTCGGAGTTAAACATATTTCCTTTGCAAACAATTATAGTTTTTAAACATTTTTTCGCTTACTCTCGTGCGTGACATTAACAGCTTGTTCCACAGATGTTTTCTGAATTCTTTTATAGATCGAGTGTAGAGTATCATTCGAATTTATGAGTGTACCTGAACCGTTTATTGAGTAAGATACTGGTTTATTTATGCAAACTTTATCGACCTGTTTAACTGTACGTACACTTATTACGAAGCGTTTCGTATTACAGAATCGTCGTCTGATGATTCAACCGGGTAACTGTGTAATTCCTATCTGTTCTGTATACTAAATCGTTTTGCGAATGTTTGATTACCAAAATCGTGACATTCAATGTAAAGTGTTACTAGCTTGGTCCCTCATTTAACAGCTTTACAGTCTTACCGTCTAATTTAAATAAACAGTTTAGGCTAGTTTTGTTTATTTAAATTGTTGTTGTTTAATAACATTTAGCTGGATTATATTATGCGTAGAAATATATTTGCAATATTTGGCTCTCCTTCTACCCTAGGATCAGCTTAACCACATTTACTCACACACACACACACACAGTATTACTTATTTTTTCATTTAAATATTTATATTTCATAATGAGTACAGCTTTATATAATATCTCATTTTAGTACTTAAATTTTGTATTGTTGTAACAATACAGGTATTGTGTTCGTTAATGTTCCTTATTCTACGGGCGTTTAGTATTTTACCTTCTGTGTGACCCACAATAACAATATACCAGAAGTACTGTAAAAATACAATTACCAATAATTGTATGTTAGTACTCCGAATGGGCAAATTACTATATTTGAAAAAAATCATACCGTATTAGTAATTTTTAACCTTATTAATCTATAAGCAACCACGAAAATGACAAGATAACACACTATAAAACAATGTCCCTCTTAAGACCTCTGACTTAGAGAGAGCAAAACTGACCACGCGCACAGCTTGTATAAGCCATATATACCCGATTACCTCGCCCGTAGCTTGTATACCAAATTTTAGATTTATCGACCGCGTAAACGTAAGTGGGAAACGTCCCTTCAGGTACATCTTCCAGTGCTCCCACCGATAGTATCTTCAGTCGCAAATAGCACCACCAATTCCTTTTAGTTTCCTTTGTTTAGAGACATTTAATTTCATCTCTGGTGACTGTATTTTCTTCTCATCTTGCTCGAAAATTACATTAGTTCATTAGCGCGCACAGCGTAATAGTAATGTCTATTCCTTTCATGTTTTATGACAAAGCGTTTTTACAATATATAAAACTAAAAATTTATGATGACCTGATACTACTGTTATCATAAATTATAAGATTCCGTAATTACCTATCGTATATAAGGATTAAAATATAACGTCTTGACCCTTAGTTAAATCAGAGGTCGTGTTGATTATTGAAACAATAAATTCATACAGCACAATATCAATCGAAATGACAGACACGTCAGCGACAGGAAACTATCATTATTGCTAGCATTGGTGTTGATATCGTTATTATTGGAAATTCTATTTTACTAATTGACTAAGTACTGGAATTCAGTTCACAAAGTAGAATTGATAAAGTGTACGGTCATTATGTGTAATCTTGAGTTATAGAAGCCTGCAACATTTATAGGCGTGCTACACAAATAATTTATTGTTTAATAGCTTCCGGCGCACCCAGCAGTGGGGCCGTAATTGCGCGAGGCCAGACATAACTTAAGGGTTTTAATATAAGGGATACACGCTTGGCGCCGTCCGCGGTGTTACTGGCATGTGGTTAAGCCTGTATTAATGGTGTCAGCAACCTCTTTAATGTGATGGAATACTTGCTCTTATATCTAAAAATCGGACAATAGTCAAAATAGTTTAAATTTGTTACAGTTTTTTTAATTTGGTATACAGCCGAAGTGATAGCAAAAATATCGACCCACATAGTTTAAGGCCTGTAGAAAATTTTGTAGAATGTCAGCAACATTTATTAAATGATTTCACATTATGCTTGCCAATTTTTTCAGACAATGAAGTCATAACTGCAGAAGACGACAATTATGTTTATTTGGAGTTATGAAAACTGGACGAGGAATAAGAAACATTAAACTTGCAAGTAAAGTTTATCAAAAATAATACCGTATGACAAGGGGGAAGACATCTATAGGTGGATGACATGTCCTTACGTAAATGCTTTCATATTTACAACTACTTAAGTAGATCAGCGTCAAAAACAGAGGCAGTAAAAAAGAAACTATACGTTGAATACAAAAAAGAAAGTGACAATATGATAGGTGAAACCAGTTTTGTAGAATACAACGAATGAGGAATTGTGAGAAAAGAAAAATAAACAAAGTTGTAGTTAGAAGTATTGACCTATGTGGTGCAAAATTATAGGAGGTCCGAATGGAAAATAAGGAGAATATAAGATAAATAGAGATGGAATTCTCTTAATGTGGAGTTGTTTTAAATTAGTGTTAAATATAAGGCGAATAAGGAGAAAATTTGGGTAACGATAAACACTCTGCGCACAATAGGTGGTAGAAGTTTAAATTCGTATGCAAAACGTGAGGAAGATCAATTGATCATCTCTAATGTGGCACTGGTCGTTTACCCAGCTGAGAAGAAGAGGAAACCCCCGATTTTGCTCGAATTAGGGAGTCAACCACCTGAATTAGGGGAATTAGCTAGTCAGAAGTCTTTAGAATTGACAAAATTTTTGTAATTTTTAAATTTATTTATAATTGAATCCAACCGTGCATAATTGTGAATCGAGAAGTGACACAAAATAAAAATTGTATAAAGTAATTTTGGTGCTCGCTAGTGAAATCTTAATGTTAAAGTAGAATAAAAAGTGGCTAATACAAACAACAGGAATAGAGTTATAAGGAGAGCAAAATGTTACCTGCTAGTAGATTAGAAGCGGAATATAAAAAATGAATTGTACATATTCTGTGTGAGTATCAGAATAGAAGGAAGTAATCGTCATTAGATGGAAAAGATATAATGAACTGAAGAGCGAAAAGTGATCAAGCCAACATTGGACTACAAATTGATTGTGAGAAGGTGTGTAGGAAAATCCTTGCGTGATATTTAAAGTGAAGCTGGAACATGGTAATAGTCTGTATTATGACATGAAGACGACCGTGATAAGCAGTATCACATAATGTGAAAGTATACAGTTGACCAGACTGTACTCAAATAGTAACCACTACACCTGAGGTTCAAAGTATGGCGATGCAGAATATATTTAAGTACAGTGCGGCAGTGAAAAATGTTTAAGGGAAAAGAGGAAAACACCAAACTCTAACACAAGACGTGTTATAAATATGATAAAGATCTAAACGGGCCAAAGAAATAGGATTTCTTGAAAATGAAGCCACACAAGCACATGATTAGAATGATTTATTTATATATTAAGAACAACACCAAAGAAAAAATATCACGTCGTAGCCGATTAACATAGGCGTGCGGAGCTAGTCAACAGTCGGCACATAAGATGTTTTGTGACCCACATCTTGAGTTCTAATGCCTGGGGCATTAAGATTTTACGATGCCTATTAGATATTATCTAATGCCTACTAGATAAGATTTCACGAGTGAACCAGAAGCCGAAATTATAAACTTATCACTTTATAGCTGCTGTCAGATAAACTGCAATTGGACCGTATCAGTCGATATCTGTTCGTGGTTCAATAATTGTATTTACAGTAAGTTACAAATTAACTCAGGATATTAATGCATAGATGATAAGGCGGCCTCATAGAGATTTTCCGAAACAAACTCTTAAACAGTTCATGTATATGTATATGTGGCTCCTACGGTTTAAATAACCTTTTGCTTCTTTGCGCTGTTTTCCCGGTGATAACAATCATAGTCCTGCAGTTTTCTGCTGGCATCGCTTCACAGCCTTTTCCTTTCCCCTTTCCTTTACCAACCTGTAATCGATTGCCGTGTTTCGTTTTACAATTACGACTTTGATGCACATAGGAACGAGATATATATAACACTGTAATCTCTTTTCAACGTATTACCGGAAAAAATAATACGGGACTTTATATGACTTTGTAAAGAATAACGATAAATCCGAGCATGAGCAAAACTTTGTGATAGGTATGAAGAGATATGGTAAAATTATTGAGTCGGAATTGACTGAGTGGATCTCGTGTAGAGAATGGGTCGCGTCGGGCAACCTGTGGTGGAGTGGGAGGAGTGAGGCCGATTGAGGAAGCGATGTCTGCACAAGGTGAAAGCGGGGCTGGAGACGCCTGGGAGCAGAAAGAAGTGACTGGAAACGAATAGTTGACGAGGTCAATATCCATGCAGGTCTGTATTGACGTTCTGATTGACAACACATTTTGTTTCCAACACTCAACACAACTGTTTCACTGTTTCACATTGCCCGAGTAAGGTAATATACTGTTACGACTGTCTCACGATCGTTGTATTGTTCACGTGAAACCAACGAACTCACTAATTACCAGCTTCAATTGGTCACAAATAACAATTTTAAATCAACAAAGAACTCTCATACAATAATTGAAATTAAATTTGTCCACATACAATAATAATGTACTTTTATAAATCGTAAATCTTTTCACTAAAATAGTTTTAACATTGACGAATAATAGGACGAGAGGCAACAAAGGTATGCCATAGTCTGAAATTAATAATGAGCCATGGAATCGCAATTCATTTAAAAAGTTTTATATTCAGTTGAGTTCCATTCACATAATTTTATTTTCCTACTTTTAATAGTTATTGAATCGCTGTATGACACATCTCATTTTACACTTTAGATCATTTCTGTACTAAGAATATATTTTCTAAGAAATAAAAATAACAAAAATCTGATAGCCTCAAATTCCTATTTGCATTAATGGGTCAGGAAGGAGCATTTTGTAAATACTCTATATGATTCTCTTTAAAGATACTGCAATGTAAAATGTCTCAATGTTTCGCTTTTTTTTGTATTCCGTATTTTGAATTGTTCAATATAGGGAAGAAGTCGAGTACTCGTATAAAAGACAGTTTTTATACGCCTATTGATAGGCCTATTCTGAAAATAAATGTCACCCCGCTCACCAGACATAATAGGAGTCAGCAAACCACAAACATTAGATTTTTGAGACAGGTAACCAAAAGAAGTAACTAGAAAATAAATTTGGATGTGACAGCAGTAATGAGTTGTTGAGATAATAAAGATAACCACATTGCAATCGTTTGATAATGTAAGGAGGATTGGCAGAAGGAAGTCGAAGCACATCATGACAGTGCACCGTGACTCTGGGAGAGGAATAACGCTTCCAAGTTAGGAAGTAAAAGGGAGGAAGAGAGAGACAAATAAATCAAGAGAGGAATCGATCGACTATGTCAAGATATCCTAATGGATGGAGCAAGAGAATGGTAGAGGTTAAATGGCAGTGAATACTGTAATTGGCAGATTAACTGAAATCTTTGATAACAAAAATGAATAGGGAAGAGGAAGAAGCGTTGCTAATGCTTTACAAGATATTTCATAGTAATTTGAAACTTGTATTCGTTCGAAAAACCACTAGTTGGTACACACTTGTTTAAAAGGTATTTTATGACGACATTCAAAATCATCACTCATAGTCGCAGAAATGTGACTGTTAAGTAGGTTTATCAGTGCGCGCGCGTGTGTGTGTGTGTGTGTAAAACGTAGAAACATAACAAGGGAAAGCAATAATCTAATGAGAAAGTAAATCTGCTGTTTGAATACTTAATGTACTATTTCTTGTCTTTGTCGTTTCCTTTTGTTGTTGTTGTTGTTCTTCTTCTTCTTCTTCTTCTTCTTCTTCTTCTTCTTCTTCTTCTTCTTCTTCTTCTTCTTCTTCTTCTTCTTCTTCTTCTTCTTCTTCTTCTTCTTCTTCTTCTTCTTCTTTCTCTTTATGTTCTTTTGCTTTCGTTTGCCTGAAGAAAAGTTTGGATGAAAATCGGAGTAACAGGTTTTATCTTCAATTCCGGTCGCGTTTAATTATTTAACGTTCGTCTCGTCACTCTGATAAATTTTCTTAATCTCTCTGCTTTTTGTTGTTTGCGTACTCCCCGCTTGGGCCTAGGACACTGACGGTGACTATTTGCTCTACAATAGTATGAGGTACCAGGAGAAGCTATTATATTCAGGATTCAATAAAATACAATATAACCTGGAAAACAATACAACATCGGCCAATAACCTTTTAGTAATGTATGGTTTTCTATCGAGATCTGTATTTAGCGTTGTTGCTTTCTAGTAATAACGCTGACTACAATGTGTTGTATAATGTTGAGTTCAACACTTGGCCTCCATTGCAACGTCTCGCGCCTTTATTTAATATAGTTTTAGAGTACCGCACTGTATTCATTTATTGTAGATTTGACCTAAGGTAAACTAGACCTGAGCGATGGGTTTACACCAGGTCTCAGCGTAATGAAGAAAACGGTACTGATAATTTCTATTGTAGTGTTTTAATAAAAACAGCGGCAAACCTTTAATTAGCATTGTTCGGAATCTAAAAGCATCTTGCACAACAAATAATGTTTATGAAATAATGGAAAATTTGCTATTTATTCTCGAATACGAAAGACATTCCACTTATCAAGTAAACTGAAAAACAGATATTAGACAAATGTTGATTGAATGTTTTAAGAATTGTAAAAATTTTTCTCGTGCTGTATTTTCATTACGGTGTAACAATTTTCAAATTAGAATTATGGTACATTCAAAATATGATTAACTGCTGCTAATAATATAATGACGCAAGTCACATGTTTCGGAATTCACGGAAGTCAAGTAAGGGTATCAAAAATCAAACATGTTCACTCATGGTTATCACTAATTCGACGGATAAACACAATAGCCTACTTCAGACAGTGCCAACATTCGACTTCAGGCACACTCACATAGTAGCACATAGTGTACGAAGTAGTAACGCGCACTCGCGCACTCTGGCGGACACACACACATAAATAATAATTACTATTAAGTCTGCAAGTACTTGTATATTTTATCGTTGAACAGATAACATAATTAGACATGAAACGTGTGTCTGTGCAGTGTCAAAATATATCACATGGGCATGAGTAGCTTTGACGCATTGTTTTCGGACCAATTATTTTGTGTTCACAGCAGCTGCAGGGTTGATACGTCCTACGGTTGTGGGTTGTCGCTGGTCACCTAACAACCCACACGTTGCAACGCCTTCCCTGCCACAACTACTATCTGCACGAAGCGTTTCCTGTCTCACTATTTCATTTGTACTTCAACCTCATGCACATATTACAGAATATATCTAAATAGAAAGGTATATATCTGAATCAAGAAAGGTTTCTAAACGGGTTTACTACTAATCAATTTAGTTTTTTAATTTCAATATAGATAAATACGTATTCAAATTTTTCGGATTTACATTTTTGGTTCTCGTAAAGTTTTTTTAAATTATTTTTAATTCATTTACAGTTTCGAATGCCTGGAAGTTATTGTTTATTCTCAAGACAATGGATGGCTAATTTCGACTTGTAACTATTTGGTTCTGAGAACGCAAAGTGGTGCTGAAGGAATGTATAGAGTAGCCTTTATTACGTGTGGCCTACTGAAAGTATATTTTAATCCAGACATTTTAATTTTTATATCCCACCTTTATTGTGAATTTTGAATTTTTGATTTAAGTTTTGCTTTATTAAAAATATCTAAAACTTAAAAATAAAAAATTATTAACGTTCCATGGCAAAAATGAGTAACAACTATATTTGACAATAGTTGCAAAGTACATAAAAAGAGCTATCTGTAGTGTGTAAAATAATAAAATTTGGTTGTAACAACTTAGGCTACCAGGCCAAATGGAAACAACAGTGGAATGAGACAAGAGGATGGTTCTGTCAGCACTCTGGGTATAATCTATTATTATAAATCATCACAACACGGCTTAGGCAAGATACTGCCTGTTCCGCCTTCAAAGATCCTTCAGCCATTTATTCTCGTGTTTATCCACAAACCTGTGTCCTATAGGTTTGTATTTCCAGACTTGTTTGGCCTGTCTGCAATTTGACATTCACTCTTAGTGTTCTTCTCACCGTTGTTTGTAATCTATTAATTTTTTAATCGAGTTAAATACTTCTCTTATGGTCTCATTCTTTATATGGTCAAGTTTAAGGACGAGTGCCCAGACAACCCGGTGCAAAGGTACTACCTCTCCAAAGTCTATCGACCGCATTATTATAAATATAATATAAAACACAGTATGTAACAACAACAAAAATTACAATCTCTATAAGTATATACAAACATACCAAAATGATATTTTTCCGACATTTCAAATATGCATAATAACATTCCTATAACAGTAATTTAGGAACAAATATTGCAGCAAATTAACTGGAAACAAATAAAGAACATGACACATTGATTAACTAAGTAATACTCCAAAAATTATTTTAAATCAAAACCTTTTTACAAAAACTGGTTGAAAAAATAATGAACATAATGGAACTGAACGATCCGTTAGCATAATACCTTAGATGCGTTGATGATACTGTATATGTATCCTAATACTCTTTAAGAAATCAATACGTTTCTTGTTCACAAACGCTCAGTTACAGTTTTAAATTGTTTCCCTACTTACGCAAGTCACCAGTAAAGTTTACCGTTTATGATAAGTTCCACAGTTTTCTGCGTCAATCTGTCAAGTCTGAAAATCTTAAAGTTCAGCCAGACTCAGCTGCGCAGTCAAGAAAGCTACAAAACAATTGAGCCTGCTGATCATTCTCTAGGTGCCAGGAGTCAAATTGACTATTGCGCAAGTCATTTTGACCGTTTCGCAAAACACTGACTAGTTACACATCTTCCCAAATAAACAACTGAAAACGTGTAGCTATTAATAAGTATATAAAGTCTCATTATGGCATCAATTAGTAGACGTTAAATGCATTTGTAGCTATTATAATATCGTCATGTTTAAAGCAACAAGACAGCGTGACGTTGTAGACGGAAGTCACAGTGATGGATGCAACACACAGATCACAGGCATGCAGTGAGTAACGAGATGCGACTGCATTGCAAATGGGTCGTGTGTGTGCCGACTGCTAATATACTGCCCGTTCCAGTTCCAATGTTCTCCTGACACTATCGTTCCGACTCGGTACGTGTACTCGCCGTTACATCTAAATTAGCAACAGAAAACGGTTTTCCTTAGCTTGCGATTCAATTTTCTGCGTCTACCTTTAGAGGAAAATTTTCATTACGTTTCAAAATCGTAGACATAGATAAAGCCTTTTTAACAAATAATAAAATTTTAATTTCCTAGATTTTCAAATACAGGGCGCGTTAAGAGGAGGTGACAACTATTTCTAAATGTTATCTAATGTTGAATTAAAGAAACATATTCATTTTGATTTTGAAGTAATAGGAAATTTTTTTTTTCAAAATAATGCTCTACTAAATTTTTAGGACAAATTGTAAAACTTAGATGATGTTTATATACAACATGTAACCAGAAAAAAAATACAAAGAATGGTCCTACTATGCCCTTCTATTTTGTAAGAAAACGGTTGTCTTCAAAACACACTTATTCCATTACAAAACACTACAATTTCTATTTATGTTTACTTTGTCGAGTTGCCAATAAACAAGACAAACAGGAGGCT
The DNA here is from genome assembly GCA_034769895.1 of Magicicada septendecula. Taxonomy (NCBI): domain Eukaryota; kingdom Metazoa; phylum Arthropoda; class Insecta; order Hemiptera; family Cicadidae; genus Magicicada; species Magicicada septendecula. The sequence continues at coordinate 332,959,445 of CM068375.1, read as the reverse complement.
ATCGGCTAGAAGATAAGAAACTTACCAATGATATAAGAGCTGAAGTAAGTGTGTGTTTCAATGCAAAGGGGATAGAAGAGGGCAAACGACAGTGAATTGAACAATTGCAGATTGTATGGTCAAAGTCAAAAATAGACTATCAACTTACTAGAAGTCAATTGATAGATTCGTGGATAAGGTAATTTGCAGAGGCGGTTGCAATGTAGACGGAACAGACTAAAATTATAAACTATTGTACGACGACAAGGATACCTAACCTGAAATAAATAGTTGTCACACACACACACACACACACACACAAACTTGTCTGTTACATCTCTTCTAAGCTTTCGTATCAAGTGGCGACGTCATTTCAGAGCCTTACCGTGCCGTATTAATATGGAACTGAGACAAGTATGCTAACGAAAACGAATGCATTAAGGGTTAACAATGTAAAGGTAAGAATGTTCGACACTATCGTTCATCAAGTGGCGGAAAATATTGAACCAGTTAGACTGGTAAAATTTTATCAACGGTAATTACGAGTAAAAGTGTAACCGAATCGAAGAATAATGTATGGTAAAATCAATATTTTGATATGCTGCAGAGTAATAATTAAAAATTGTAGACAGACTTCTATAGTGTAGGGAGAGAAAAAGATGTAATGTAGATTATATTTCTTCTTTAACTTTTTAATTAGGATTCTGTCCTGTTCTGTAATAACGGTCCTACATGCTGTCACTCCACCTCTTCCTTGGCCGACCAATGCTCCTCTTTGTGATTGGTTGGCTACCTCTTGACCTTTTCAATAGCCTTGTGTCATTCATTCTTGATATGTGTTCATTTCATAGCCTTCTTCCTTCCGTAATCCAAGAATTAATATCTATTACATTATACATTTTTCTTCTACCATTGTTTGGTTATCTATCGTAACATATCAGATTGTATATTCTTTGAGTTGTTGCTGTATCTGGCTTGGTCTCCCATGCGTAGGATGTTAATGGACGATTGTACTTTTGTAAAACTCGGATTTTGCTTTTTGTGTGCGGTATTTATTATTCCATACAAGATTATTCATGCATCCAACAATTCTTTTTTGCTTTCATCAATTGATATTTCATTTCCTCATCTGTCCTATTGTTACTTGTAAGACTTGTTCGTAAGTAGTCTATCCGCATACTGCACTGTACTTGCATACTCTATATACTACTGTACTGCGGAGCACTGTGGATGAAAAAATAAAATCAATATCACGGAAGCATTAATCGAATTCTGGATTCATCAATTAACACAAATGGAAGAGTCCATTGTTCATGAACCTGACACAAAACTTCGATGTGGTGTAACTGGTTTTCAAAAATAAATACAGTCTGAAATTAATATAGACTGCTAGTAATGGTTTAATTAAGTGTTTATTTGAAGTAACAATATATTGAATTGCTTTTTATTCTTTACAAAAAAAATGTAAACTATTTTACAAATTGGACAAGACTGACAGCAAAACGTACATAAAATACTAATAAAGCCCTATCAGTTTAGTTAAATCAAAATGTGTTTATTCAGTTAAAAGTATTATTGTAAGGTATTATTATAACATGTATAATTAAATTACAATACACAAAAATATTAACACAACAAAATACAGTTTATTAATTAAACTACTAACTAGTGTAAATTATGTTATTTATAAAAACAAAGCTGTCAAAATAGTAAAAATTTTAAATGACAAGGTTTTTTTTTCAATTTCTGTTGGCCTATTCAGCCTGAAAAAAAAGACAAAATAATATCAATAAAATTTTAAAATTAATATATTGCTAAGATATTCATAATTATTTATAGAAAACAGATACTTAGTTTTAAGACAATTTAAATTGTAATGTAATGATTTTTGGGTTATAATTTTCCAATTTTTGTTAGAAAATATTAATTGTATACAGAAACTATAGTGTCGGTCGAAAGTCTGAAGTGTTTGCTCATTTTTTTTTAGTTTCATAATTTGAAATTGATAACAGTAAAATAACAATAGTAACTAGAAGAATTCATGGAAATCTTTAAATATCACACATAGGCTGTTTATTACAAAAATGTTTTGTTATGACAAAACTGTTTTCCCAACGCAGTATAATTTATAGTAGAGCACTATAGGTTGTTACTGTACTATATACTGTTGAAATTCACTGTCCCAGATATTCTATATGTATTGGCTAAATATTTTATGGCTTCCTATTTGCGAATAGTAAGTAGCAAGTAAAACTTGTACTTCGGAAACATTTACAGTCTGCACTATTATCGTATCCGTAAGCAAGTTTTAGACACAACTGTCTCCCACGTTCATAATTTGTTACATTGGATTTAGGAATTACAAACATAGTTGCTATGTTCAGAAGAAGGACAAGATCAAGCATGTCAGAGACTGCGAGCGATTATTGTCGGTACGGCGAGCTGGAAAGTGGTTTGTGAAACACAGTGACTCAGTGGTATGGACTTGCGCCTGACTTTTGCCGGGTGCAGCGAGAGCAGCGCAACCTGGTTTTGGCGCTCTGAACTATGAAAGGGCATCTCTTCCCTAGAGTAAAACCTGCCGCTCTCACTCTTATTGAATTTGTTTCATTTTTATGTGTCTTTCCAAATGCTAAAGAATTTATAATTTTACCCAAAAGTTAACTACTTTCGCACGGGATAACTCTGTTAAATTATATCTAATAGTTAATACAAATTGTAATAATTTTATAATTTTTATTGCTACTAGAGCAAATTTAGGAGTTCATTACTATTTCACGAACTACAACACACTCACACACAAGATGATTTAAAACTCATAAGAATATTTTACGATCCTGTTTTAAAGGGAAATAAGAAAAACACATCCTGTGTAAGCGTGCAACTGAAAATGGTTTATGACAGACATATTTATAGTTGAAAGTTGATTAAAACGTAGTTCAAATTGGATGTTTTATTTAGTCTCTTTTTGGAAAAATTCATCACTCAGCATTCTGTACATAGAACTTGGTATTAATTACATATTTTCTTAAATGAAAATCACTATTTCACAACGAAAATGATTTATTGAATTGCAAAATCACAAGGTACAACCGATGTTGCTTACAATTAAATTGAGGATGAGCCTTATGTCCGACCTTGCTCAATTGTACGCTTAGCGATATTCAAATACTGTATTACTGAAAATCACGTAATCGTTGAAACGGGCCCATATACGTACAATAACTTAAATAATAATCTTTGTTTCCGTATCTGGAATATTCTTCGAGTCTCGTTTTTCCTTGTTTAATGGCATGTCGTATTTAACTATTATGACATTTTTGATTCGATGAAATGCATTCTGTAGTATTTCTCGTTGTTTCCTACAAGCGGTCAAAAGATATTGCACAACGTCACAACAGTTGTCTGTGTCCATATGCAATTATCTTAAATCTAAATAATATAAATATAACAATACTACAATTTGATTTCACAATTGTTATTTGCAGTTTTAATATTACAAATTTGAAACCCGCACAACTTAACGAACGCTCTTCTTAATTGATTTCTGAGCCGCCAAAGCCCAACTACACAGAATAACATTTATTTAACCAATAAATTGCTTTTAAATACATTCACCTCTGATAATGAAGTAATTTCTTATGGAAAAGGTAGAACACAGTATGTAATTTCGTCTTCTTCACTTTTTCTTTTGAGCATTTGAGGCATGTGACCTGTTCCGGTTCCTGTCTATGGGTGCAACTCCATTTGCACTATGGCCATAGACTAACCAGGTGCAATTGTCAGTTGCAAGTTGTGTCAGTGTACACCTGTATTCTAAGTGGGACTTTATTTCTTATTCAGCTTAGAAATGCCAAAGAAGTTAGCTGTATTAAACAAAAAAGCGGGTGCGCAGGCGGACCAAGTCCTGACATTGACTTAATCCGACTTCTGCAGCACAGCAGTTACAAATGTGAGTTGCAAACGAAAACACTGTACAGTCTGCGTCGCCCTTAATTCTGAAATGTCAAAAAATATTATTTTACGTTTGGGGCTGTAAGATTCATTAAACTCAAATTCATATTTTAATAACACAAACATCGTAACAGAACAACGATGAGGTTTATCCTACAATGACATCTTAACTAAACTATTAAGATAGGCTTCATAATTTTCCAAAATGCAAAGAAGCACAATTCTACTGAAAAGTAGAATGGCCTACATATTTTGTCGAAAAATGAAAAAGTAAATGTTAGTTTTTAATTAAATATTCATTGAGGTTTTGTGGCCGTAACAATTTGGATTAAAATGAAATAAAACCTTAAGCGGCTTAACTGACCACTGACGTGTTTGGCTAACAAAGTTCAAGCTATAACTTAAGAGAAATTCGACACACTCAACTTTAAAAATTTTAATTTACTACTTAGTTTTTACGAAACCATCACATGCCCTTTCTTAAAAAAAAATATTGTACTCTTAAACTTTTACCAAAGCGCAACAAAGGAATGGAAAATTTGTCATTATTGTAATCAATAAAGTAAACAACTGCTTCCACAAAAACCAATAATATAAGTTACATTAATAATAATAATCGCTACCGAAGGCCCTATGCGCATAGGAATCCCTCGCGATGAATAGAAACAACATTCTGACCTAGAGACTAGAAGTTACAGAAAAAATGTATTGAGACGAAAAGGTTGGCCACATCAAGGAACACGCTGAGTGTGCAAGAAGGCTCTATCACGAGAACACCATTTTCTTTGATAACAAGCGCGAGATGTGCAATCTTCCAGCAGGAACGAAAGACCGTCGAAGTCAGGCATACATTATACACGTTAAGCAGCAGGTCCGGACTAAGTGGAGGACTGACTACCCTCAGCACCTCATTTTTAATCCCGTCTGGACTCGCGCTTTTTACTCTTTAGCAGGAAGACAGCCGTTTTAAGGTCTCCTCCAGAGATGAGAATGAACTCGTCGACATACTCCAGATTAAGCCCGCCTCGCTCCGATGAATGGGAAAAGAAGATGATATAGTTCTCTCAATGGTGACCGCCTCCATGGCGAATGATGTCTTCACGGCACCATTTTATGGGTTATTAGCTAGTATACCAGCACTGAAGTACCACCGGTAACGTCTTCCCCCAGCTGTCTCAAGCAGCAAGCCTCATGTTTGTTTATGGAGAGTCGAAGTGCCGTTCTCTCGTTTTTATGTTTAGCGGATTTTAGGTTTGCTTCGTCTCGGCCCCTGGGACGTTGTGTATCCCGGTTTGATAGTTTGAGACATCTACTACACAAAGTAGCGATCACTCGCATCCACCAATAAGCAGGACGCCTCTCTTCACAGGGATTCTTCAACAGTATGAAGGTTTTGCAGGCTGCTGTTATCAGCAACACAGTGGAGGCAACAAGTGTCTCAGCTGCGGGCCTTTCATCTACCGGTGACCCCTCCTAAGCATCCGAGCATTTCGCCAAAAATTCAGAAAACTTAGCAGTGTCCAATATCTCGGTGATCCATCCGGATAGCCTTTCCCTGATTCTCCGATTGACATTTAAGTCTATCATGGACTCCAAATGTAACATAATGGAGGTCACTGCCGGAGTTCGACTACTCTCCAGTTCTACTATTACTCTCCGACTACTACTCGACTACGCTCCAGTTCTGCACTACAGGCGCTATTTTATCTTACACAAAAGAGTCGGCGGAGATAATTGTGATATTCTTAGGGGTTTATAATAACGATGATGATGATGATGATAGTAATAATAATAATAAAATAAAAATAAAAATAATATTAATTTCTTTTACATCTAAACGAAAATAACAATAAAGATTTTCATGGTAATATTATCAACAGTAAAACGAAAGTTAAATTTCATATAATATGTAACGAAATATTAATTTATACTTTTTCAAAAATCATAACTTAATGTACTAAAATTGTCAGACTTTCTGATTGCCAAAAAAATAAGTTAAGCCTATATATGGTGACAAGCAAACTTTCGATTTATATAAATATAAGATTGAATAATTTAAATTCTCTTGTCACAAAACAACTCTAACTAAAATTATTCCATCACATTTTTAAAATGTTTAACATAATAGTTTGTATATTGTTTTGGCCACGTATAATAGTCATAGCAGAATAGCCACTGATCCGGCTACATGCCTAATACAGCTTTAGTGTTTTTGTGTTTGTATGTTGTTGTGGTAAGAATCAAACCAGTACGCGTGTGCGCAGCTCAAACAATAGCTCCTAAGAGGTGTTCCAATGTAGACAAAAATGTAAGACTTTCCTAAAGAAAACTATGATACCATGACAATTATCTTAAAATAAATTAATGTTTTGGTTGAAACTAAACCAAATGTTGAATGAAAATTTTATGGTATTCTAGATGAGGTAAAAAACAACACACGAGTCTCTATGAATGTGTTAGGAAAATTAATCCAGAAATCATAGCTAACAAAATCGTCTTTTTCGGGCGAATTCAAAAACACATCCACCATGGGTGGAAGGAGTCCGTTCGGATATAGGATGTATGGATTCAGAGAACAGGATATACGAAACAGAGAAGTCTTCAGGGAACATTAAGGAAATAAAGAATTTTTCAGAGAGATGTCAGGGAGTATACAAATGATTTATCGGAATAAAAAAAGAGTAAAATCGAAATAACTTCATGGTAATGTTATCCATGAAAAACATTCATGTTATTTTATAGTAAATGGCATCAGAGTCTGACAACTATCCAACAACTATTTTATTGAGAACGATTTTAGTACATACTGTAACTTTGCCAGTAAAATGTACTGATCTGTGAATGTTTAATGGTAGGTATTATTAATGTTTTAATATCTAACTAAGATACAGCAATGGATTCAGTTTTCCTGTACGCGAAATAACAAAAAACGGTGGCAAAACGGAAGCTTGACGTGAACTTCGTGTGACAAGGCGGCACTGGTTACGTGTCGCAAACAAACCCATTAATTACCCAAGTGTTAATAGACTTCCCGTCTCTCTGCAGCCACTAATTGCGTGCACGCCACGCGTATGTATATTGTATGTCACTCATCATGTGGTTGTGTCAATACTGCGCGTTAATGAGGTCAATTAGTGTTTAACCTCAGCGCGGAAAATGTAATCAGCATAGCTGATGCAGGTTGTGGTGAAAATGTGTCTGATTACACAATTACAATGTCCTGTATGGTAATAGAAACGGAGGGCCAGGGTCTTTTTGTGTTGCAGTTACGTGCACGTTTTATCAACGCACAATGAGTAACTTTCAATTACCTCCCTAAATCTCTACACCACAATATGCCGTCTGTTTTTATTGTTCCGCAGATCGTAAATATAATAGGAATTTCCTAATTTAAGGTCTTGAAACAGGAAAGAATTACAGCAAGTATCAAAAACACAAGCTTTTCCATGCAATTAATGAATGAATATAACATTTTACAAACAACTTTTAAAGGTGTTGTAAAATTGATTTTCCTTATCTACAAAAGTTGATTATTCCCTCATCATTAAAGAAAATTGACTAATGGAATTAATGGAATTGATTTTTCTCTTATTCACTGATTTAATGAAACTTAAGTAATTTAAATTAAAGCGTAAAAAATAAATACTTAATACATTACCATTAAATGTGTTAAGTATTACTATTAATAAGTAATACTTTGTTATTTTCATGTTATTATTAAATGTACACAAACTTAAGTGTGCGGATGAATTACATTGTAAAATATTTAATTAAAACATTAACATTCACGAACACAATATTTTTATGATGAATATTAGAAACAAAGCTTGTTTTCTTATATATAGTATATTTTGGAATAAACTCCAAATTTATATAAGTTCATCTGTAAGGGTGTTAATCATGAAAATGTTACTTAGGCTTTATGAAACCAAAATTTGTTTTTCAAGAACAAAACCATATTGCAATTTACAAATTTGTTGTTATATACAGGAAGAACTGGGAGTTAGAAATATCATGGGTGACTCAGCGACGTACCTGGTGGGTGACACATATTGAGAAGATACTCATCTGATGAACTCTGAAAACAGGATAGAATTTGAGCCCAGAGGGCGAATAAATGTTGCAAGGCTTCAGAGGAAATGGACAGATAGTTTTTAAAATCAAACGAGGTAAAAAGGGTAATTGCTGAATGCGTATAGAAGAAACTGAAACTAAATTAACAATAAATGGAAAGGAGAATTTAAAAAAAGATAAATAAATTATCAGTTATGAATCACACTGCAGTTTGAGGTGGAACGGTGAATTGTGGAGTGCAGCTGACAAACAGCTTGAGGACTGTTAACTTAAGAGATGAGTTTATGATGTCAGTCATATTCACGTAGCAAGGATGAAGGCAATGGTATTGTAATCAAAGTTGCTGAGGGAAGTTATGTTGGCGAATGTGGTGACGATATGACAGATTAACGCTGGCGTTACACAGTACTACATTATTGCAAATGGGACGTCTGAGTAATACCTCTGTATATGAACAGGCAGTACTAATATTGTCTGCGCTATGATAGTAATACACGTTGCATCATGGAAGTGCGCTATATAATACGGATTAGAAATTAAAAGCAAACTGTCTGCATATTGAATGTATTATTTTCAGAAGCTAATTCCATGTCTGCTGACAGCTCCTGTAAAATAATGTGAACATTCAAAACAAACAAATTGTCACGTCTTGGAAATTAAATAAAAAACAATTCCTGTGATAGAATAAAGAATTATAATATAAAAAACCGTGTGTGAATGTTTACACAATCAGCGTATCTATAAGGTACTTACTGCGTTTTCTAGTACCATGACTAGTGACATTTTTTTCACAAATGTATACAGAATTTATTAGCGAATATATAATTAAATAAACAAATTAATTTTTATATTATCCAAGTACGAGTTACACTTCTCTTTACGTATGATTGCACTTTTCAAGTTGAATCTCTACAAATACACGTTTACAGCATTTAATGATAAAGATACGTTTTCACAGGTAACATCAAATCGTCTTGTATTTCGGTATTGCCAATCTACGATTTCACCGGAGCAGTACGTAGTTGCAACGCGACATCGATTTGTTACACCGATTAAAATTTCCTTTTTACTTTATGTCAGAGACGTTGTGAAGGCTCTTTTATTATTCAAAAATTGCACTTTTAACTGATAAATTATTGTTACGACCGTCTCACAGATTGCCGCATTATATGGTGGAAACGAAATACAGTACATATAACAGCGAAGTAACAAATTAACAACTTCAATTAGTCACAGATAACAAATTGAAATAAAGAAGGTATTCTAATAAAATTATTCATGTTACATTTTTCCACACGTAATAATAACGTCATCTTATTACAGTACCGCACTAATTAACACAATAATCTCTTTCCGCTAATCCGCAACAGTCACTTGATCCACAATGCAATATATCGCTAGGTGTAACTAACTTCTAAGCCGATCGTAGCCCCTTATATATAACCCACAGAAGTTCGAGCATAATTTTCCATTCTTTTGCCGGCGTGCCGGATTATATTTCGTAGTTACGTACAAGTGTTTAAACAGTCTAGAGGGTACGTTAGTGTGTGTGGCTTTGACCAACACCCTACACCTGCTCGGCTACACGAGAAACGTGTAGGATGACGCTTTCAGGAAGTATGTAATTGTTGTAGCAATATGTATAAAGGGAGCCAAATATTATTTTATTTATTTCTGTTATTGTTGTTTATTCATGCTTTTTGGGTGTTTCTGTTAACATCGCGGTATGTTTTTAATTACATAATTTATTAATAAATATTCCGTCTCAAATGCTTACAATTATTAGAAACTCTTTGAAATATTACTTTACTTCCAAAGAGCGTCCTAAAACACAGTAATCTTTAAAACTGTATTTCTCATTTTTGACATAACTCTTGTTTAATAAGTAGAAAATCAGGGTTTGATGCGCGCGACACATTCGCTGAACGTTACTCATAAAGAAAATTGTCACTTGGGTTTTGTGACCCGCAACAATTAAAAAAAATAGGCACAATTCAAATTAAGCGAGAACAAATCATGCTGAGTCTTAATTTCTATCAGCAAGAACATTTAGTGTGAGTTTTCAGAGGAACCCATGCGTCACTATTGCTTAGTATCATTGCGTTAAATAAATAGCAAACATTTTACAACTAGAAACAACGTTGTGATATTACGCAATACTGCTATTAAAACGAATAAATTTTAGTGCACTATAAACACATAATAAACGCTGCATAATAAAAATTGCTAATGTACATTCAGTATAGATATTGCAATATTTTTGTCTTATATATCATGCGTTTCTGTTGAATTTTGTTATTAACTAGCCTAATTATTGCAAAGTATTGAAATGATATTGGATATGTATTGTCTATTATTTACTTCTGTAATGCAAACATGTGTTAACATGACAAACACTTACAACTAACAACAATGATTTTCTCAATAGTGTCATTACATCTGCTACTTTTATGTTCCACATGTGTAGAAAATTGTGTTGAATTAGGTTAAACTGCGCGTCTCCTTGTTTCTAAGGATAGTCTGAAAAATCCGTAAACTCAGAGTTAAACATATTTCCTTTGCAAACAATTATAATTTTTAAACATTTTTTCGCTTACTCTCGAGCATGACATTAACAGCTTCTCCACAGATGTTTTCTGAATTCTTTTATAGATCGAGTGTAGAGTATCATTCGAATTTATGAGTGTACCTGAACCGTTTATTAAGTAAGATCCTGGTTTATTTATGCAAACTTTATCGACCTGTTTAACTGTAAACTTATTACGAAGCGTTTCGTATTACCGAATCGTCGTTTGATGATTCAACCTGGTAACTTAGTAAATTCCTATCTATTCTGTATACTACATATTTTTGCGAAAGTTTGTTTACCAATATCGTATACATTCAATGTAAAGTGTTACTAGCTTACTCATTTAACAGCTTTACAGTCTTATCGACTAATTTAAATAAACAGTTTACGCTAGTTTTGTTTATTTAGATTGTTGTTTAATAAAATTTAGCTGGATTATATTATGCGTAGAAATACATATTTGCATTATTTGGCTCTCCTTCTGCCGTTGGATCGGGTTAATCACCTTTACTTACACACACACACACACACACACACACACACACACACACACACACAGACACACACACACACACACACACACACACACACACACACAGTATTATTTAATTTTTCATTAAAATATTTACGAGGGACATTCAATTATTAAAGAGACAAACTGATCTAGAGAAAAAATGGTGTATTTTTACAAGATGACAATTTTCCTATTTTTCACCATAATCCCCCCCAACACTAATACACTTGTCCCAACTATGAATCAGCTTTTTTATGCCTGCAGCAAAGAATTTTTATCTTGACGTTTGAACCAGTCTCCCACAAATTTTTTGACTTCTTCGTTGTTGTTGAATTTCTTACCACGTAGCGATTCCTTGAGTGGGCCAAACAGGTAAAAATCTGATGGTTCCAAGTCTGGGCTATAGGGGGTGTGGTAGTGTCTCCCAGCCAATAGCGTTGCTTCAGCTCTGTGCACACTCTGAGCCTGTTGTCCTTGTGTTGTTGCGTTAACTCTTTTGGAACCCATCTTGCACTTGTTTTGCGGTACCTCAGCTTGTCACTGATAATTCTATAAATTGTACCAACACTTACTTGCAAATTTTCAGCCATTTGTTCAACTGTAACACGACGGTCTTCACGAATCATATTGTATATTCGAGATTCAAGCGCAGGAGTCGAAACTTCCTTTGGACGTCCAGATCGCTGTTCGTCTGTCACTGAGGTTCGACCGTTTTTGAACTGATCCACCCACTTATAAAAATTTCCGAGATTCATGCAACTTTCACCATACTGTTTAGTCATTCTAGAATAGATATTAGAGGGGTTTTCACCTTCAGAAAGTAAAAATCGAATCGCTGAACGTTGTTCAACTAATGTGGAAACTTCTAGCGGACTTGCCATTGTTAAATGAGATTTTGAGGTTATAAGCAAAACAATTTTCATGAAACAGCTGCTCTGAGATGATCCAAGGGATGCCAACATGAAGTCCTAAAAGTACCTAATTTTCCCTCCAACCGTTTTTTCTCTAGATAAATTTGTCTCTTTAATTATTGAATGTCCCTCGTATATTTCATAATGAGTACAGTTTTATATAATATCTCATTTTAGTACTTAAATTTTGTATTGTTGTAACAATTCAGGTATTGTGTTGGTTAATGTTCCTTATTGTACAGCCTTTTAGTATTTTACCTTCTATGTGACCCAAAATAACAATATACCAGAAGTACTGTAAAAATACAATTCCCAATAATTGTATGTTAGCACTCCGAATGGGCAAATTACTATATTTGAATAAAATCATACCGTATTAGTAATTTTTAACGTTATTAATTTATAAGCAACCAAGAAAATGATACGATAACACACTATAAAACAGTGTCCCTCTTTTGACCTCTGAGTTATAGAGAGCAAAACTGACCACGCGCACAACTTGTATAAGCCATATGTAAGGGACCTGATGAACTTGCCCGCAGCTTGTGTGCCAAATTTTAGATTTATCGACCGCGTAAACGTAAGTGGGAAACGTCCCTTCAGGTACATCTTCCAGTGCTCCCACCGATAGTATCTTCAGTCGCAAATAGCAACACCAATTCCTTTTAGTTCCCTTTGTTTAGAGACATTTAATTTCATCTCTGGTGACTGTATTTTCTTCTCACCTTGCTTGAAAATTACATTAGTTCATTAGCGCGCACAGCGTAATAGTAATGTCTATTCCTTTCATGTTTTATGACAAAGCGTATTTTACAATATATAAAACTAAAAAATTATGATGACCTGATACTACTGTTATCATAAATTATAAGATTCCGTAATTACCTATCGTATATAAGGATTAAATTATAACGTACTGACCCTTAGTTAAATCAGAGGTCGTATTGATTATTGAAACAATAAATTCATACAACACAATATCAATCGAAATGACAGACACGTCCGCGACAGGAAATTATCATTATTGCTAGCATTGGTGTTGATATCGTTATTACTGGAAATTCTGTTTTACCAAGTTCACTAAGTAAATGATAAAATGTACTGGAATTCAGTTCACAAAGTAGAATTGATAAAGTGTACGGTCATTATGTGTAATCTTGAGTGATAGAAGCCTGCAACATTTATAGGCGTGCTACACAAATAATTTATTGTTTAATAGCTTCCGGCGCACCCAGCAGTGGGGCCGTAATTGCGCGAAGCCAGACATAACTTAAGGGTTTTAATATAAGGGATACACGCTTGGCGCCGTCCGCGGTTATACTGGCATGTGGTTAGGCCTCTATTAATGGTGTCAGCAACCTCTTTAATGTGATGGAATATTTGCTCTTATATCTAAAAATCGGAAAATAGTCAAAATAGTTTAAATTTGTTACAGTTTTTTTAATTTGGTGTACAGCCGAAGTTGATAGCAAAAATATCGACCCACATAGTTTAAAGCCTGTAGAAAATTTTGTAGAATGTCAGCAACATTAAATGATTTCACATTATGCTTGCCAAATTTTTCAGACAATGAAGTCATAACTGCAGAAGACGACAATTATGCTTATTTGGAGTTATGAAAACTGGACGAGGAATAAGAAACATTAAACTTGCAAGTAAAGTTTATCAAAAATAATACCGTATGACAAGGAGGAAGACATCTATAGGTGGATGACATGTCCTTACGTAAATGCTTTCATATTTACAACTACTTAAGTAGATCAGCGACAAAAACAGAGGCAGTAAAAAAGAAACAAATATACGATGAATACAAAAAAGAAAGTGACAATATGATAGGTGAAACCAGTTTTGTAGAATACAACGAATGAGGAATGGTGAGAAAAGAAAAATAAACAAAATTGTAGTTAGAAGTGTTGACCTATGTGGTGCAAAATTATAGGAGGTCTGAATAGAAAATAAGGAGAAAATAGAATAGATAGAGATGGAATTCTCTTAAGGTGGAATTGTTTTAAATTAGTGTTAAATATAAGGCGAATAAGGAGAAAATTTTGGTAACGATAAACACTCTGCGCACAATAGATGGTAGAAGTTTAAATTCGTATGCAAAACGTGAGGAAGATCAATTGATCATCTCTAATGTGGCACTGGTCGTTTACCGAGCTGAGAAGAAGAGGAAATCCCCCATTTTGCTCGAATTAGGGAGTCAACCACCTGAATTAGGGGAATTAACTAGTCAGAAGTCTTTAGAATTGACAAAATTTTTGTAATTTCTAAATTTATTTATAATTGAATCCAACCGTGCATAATTGTGAATCGAGAAGTGACACAAAATAAAAATTGTATAAAGTAATTTTGGTGCTTGCTAGTGAAATCTTAACGTTAAAGTAGAATGAAAAGTGGCTAATACAAACAACAGGAATAGAGTTTTAAAGGAGAGCAAAATGTTACCTGCTAGTAGATTAGAAGCGGAATATAAGAAACGAATTGTACATATTCTGTGTGAGTATCAGAATAGAAGGAAGTAATCATCATTAGATGGAAAAGATATAATGAACTGAAGAGCGAAAAGTGATCAAGCCAACATTGGACTACACATTGATTGAGAGAAGGTGTGTAGGAAAATCCATGAGTGATATTTAAAGTGAAGTTGGAACATGGTAATAGTCTGTATTATGACATGAAGACGACCGTGATAAGCAGTATCACATAATGTGAAAGTATACAGTTGACCAGACTGTACTCAAATAGTAACCACTACACCTGAGGTTCAAAGTATGGCGATGCAGAATATACTTAAGTACAGTGCGGCAGTGACAAATGTTTAAGGGAAAAGAGGAAAACACAAAACTCTAACACAAGCCGTGTTATAAATATGATAACGATCTAAACGGGCCAAAGAAATAGGATTTCTTGAAAATGAAGCCACACAAGCACATGATTAGAATGATTTATTTATATATTAAGAACAACACCAAAGAAAAAAAATCACGTCGTAGCCGATTAACATAGGCGTGCGGAGCTAGTCAACAGTCGGCACATAATATGTTTTGTGACCCACATCTTGAGTTCTAATGCCTAGGGCATTAAGATTTCACGATGCCTATTAGATATTATCTAAAGCCTACTAGATAAGATTTCACGAGTCCGACCTGTGAACCAGAAGCCGAAATTATAAACTTATCACTTTATAGCTGCTGTCAGATAAACTGCAATTGGACCGTATCAGTCGATATCTGTTCGTGGTTCAATAATTGTATTTACAGTAAGTTACAAATTAACTCAGGATATTAATGCATAGATGATAAGGCGGCCTCATAGAGATTTTCCGAAACAAACTCTTAAACAGTTCATATATATGTGTGTGTGTGTGTGTGTGTGTGTGTGTGTGTGTGTGTGTGTGTGCGCGTGCGTGCGTGCGTGTGAGAGAGAGAGTCCACGCGCGTACGGGTTGTCGATGCGACAAATAGCTTGACAATGAGAGTTACACTTCTTCTATTGGTGACAGGAAATCAAAAGCTGAGGAAAGACTTGTAATGCCCAGTCATTAATTAGACACATTTCTGAAAATACAAAATACTGTTAAAACGGTCTCATTGATCGTCGTATGGTACAGTGAAAAACAAAATACAAGAAACCAATGAAGTCACTAAAAATCAACTTTAATTATCACAATTAACAGTTTGTAATCAACAAGTTATTCAACAAGGTTATACTCGTACAATAATTCAAGTTAATCTTGAATTACTTCTGTAATGGCGTAACAATGCGTTGTTCTCTAAATGAGTAATAATTTTTCATATTCCTGATAAATATATAATGGTTGATGACAATAACTTTTGATCGGAACGTCAACAGAAACATTTTAAAACATTGTGTAGCCAATGAAGTACTTCGTATAGCTTTTTGTCACGCAAACTCGTAGCACTATAAAACATGTATTTTGTCAAACTATTCGTGCCCAACCTCCACGCGTATGTATATAAAGGGGCGCGGGCGTGTATAAACACTGTGTACATACCGTGCGAAACCTCGTCTGCTTGTTGTCTATGTATTAATATAATTTACTTGTTATTTGCGATGTTGGTGGCTCCTACGGTTTAAATAACCTTTTGCTTCTTTGCGCTATTTTCCCGGTGATAACAATCATAGTCCTGCAGTTTTATGCTGGCATCGCTTCACAGCCTTTTCCTTTCCCCTTTCCTTTACCAACCTGTAATTGATTGCCATGTTTCGTTTTACAATTACGACTTTGATCCACATAGGAACGAGATCTATCACACTGTAATATATTTTCAACGTATTACCGAAAAAATAATATGGTACTTTATATGACTTCGTAAAGAAGAACGATAAATCCGAGTATGAGCAAAACTTTGTGATAGGTATGAAGATATATGTTAAAATTAATGAGTCGGAATTGAGTGAGTGGATGTCGTGTAGAGAATGGGTCGCGACGGACAACCAAACAAAACCATATCTGGTGGAGTGGGAAGAGTGAGGCCGATTGAGGAAGCGATGGCTGCACAAGGTGAAATCGGGTCTGAAGACGCCTGGGAGCAGAAAGAAGTGACTGGAAACGAATAGTTGACGAGGTCAATATCCATGCAGGTCTGTATTGACATTCTGATTGACAACACATTCTGTTTCGAACACTCAACACAACTGTTTCACTGATTCACATTGTCCGAGTAAGGTAATATATTGCGACAGTGCAAATAAGTGATGTACTGAGCATTGAATATAAAAATTTAAATTTAGCTAATAAACTGTAAATAATTAATAATATATTAGAAATAAGCCTGTCAGGGATTGCAAGCTTGGCTCAGACAAAAATATGAACAGGTGTTTCGACCTGAATCGACGTGCACACACACACACAAATGTAACTGAAAGTGTGTACACCAGTATTTTGCTAGTGTGTGTGAACGCAGGTCTCTGCAGGCGAGTTTGCCACCCCAAGATGAATAATTGCACAATTACTGTTTTTCCGTAATTATTCATAAACTATAATTAAGAATTAAAATCCAAAAACACAATAGAATATAATAAAATTTACTAAATACTGTGTACGAAAACCACGCGAAAGTGCCACAACGTACGAGTGTAATAGTGAAATAACTGTGTACAAATCGAAAGGGTTAAGTTGCAATGTCCAAAATTACAGTGAACATGTGTTGTAAAAATAGTTATAAGATAAGTATAAGAGTATACTTACAGGACTCTGCAATTCGTAGAAATATGAGAAATAGCGAATTTGACAAAGAGTGGGAGAACTGAATCCAGAGACAGTTTCTGACATGTCGATTTCGTACCACTGCAGGTGTCGACCAAGACATGGGTATAAATAGGACACACAAGCTACAGTGGTTCTCTTTCTTAAATCATCCACGGTGCAGCGGGAGCTTATGCCCGTCCGAACGGCGTATTTATTTTCTTGTAAATAATTTAAATTTTCCAGTTACATAGAACTATGTAACTAAGTTATAAATACAATCATTTTAAATAATAACAGCAGTACATAAGAAGAATTACATAAGAAGATCCATTGACGTCAGAAACAACAAGAGGAGAGTTCCAGAGAGTGATACGACGCTGGACAAGAGAGAGTGATTCGACGCTGGACAAGATGAAGTGATACGACGCTGGACAAGAGGAGAGTTCCAGACAGCCGACGCTGGACCAGAGGAGAAGACAGACAGCCGACGCTGGAGTGCGAGACGAGGACGACTACAGATGTATCAAAATGATCGAGTATGATTGTCGACAATAAGGTGATAAACGACTTATTTATATCTTAATCATACAATGAACTCAAAGACAATTAAAGACATTTCTATTTTATTTAAAAATAAGAGCCAATGTTTCTTGTAAAGTAGAATTAAAATCATAGATGTTTTAGAAATACGATTAACGTAACAAGAGCTTAAATTAATATGAAATAAAATGAATACAAAGCATTGAAATGAAAACAATTAGTATTTGAGATAAAACAGTACTGAGAAACAAAAGATAAATTCAATAACTATTAATATTTTGAGTACATTACAATATATAAAAAGAGATTTAAATATTGATATTTTGAAACACATTAATTGACTGAGAAGTATGAAAATGAGATTTTTCTTTAATACAATAATTAGTAGAATAGAATATTTAGTCAGTAAGGATGTAGATAGCATAAGCCTTACGGCATAATAACAAATAGTAACGAATGTTTTAAATCGAAGTCAGTGCCATGTGCACAATTTTTTAATAATACCAAATAAATTTGAAATATCGTTACAAGTTATATAGAGTTCTTATTGCAGATACACCTGAAACCCAATTTAAATGTTATATTGTTACATAATTGTCAATCTTGAACGTGAGACCGGTCACGCTAAATTTGTGTATATGTATATGTGTTTATGTATGTATATTTGGCTCCCAAAGAACGTGGGGCTATACAAATTAAAGTACATATAAAAATCCACACACATAAATACGTTGCAAATATTTGGCGCTCCAAGATCGTGGGGCTCCGCAAACACAAATAGAAGTGTACTTGTATTTGAAATTAAATGTAACAGAATAAAAATGTTGCATATATTTGGCGCCCAACGTGGGGCAGACATGCCTAAATTTACGTACAAAAATTTGTTACATAAATTGTAGCCCATGAACGTATGGCCCGATCCCCATCATTTAACTATTAAAATTTTTTTATGTAGCTGAATGGTTGCTCCAAAATACAAGAGCGTGTTAAATAAAAAATGTATAATATGTAATTATTATTTATATTAAAAAGTAACTGAATGTAATGTTAATTGTTGTGTAATCACACAGGTGGCGCCCACGAATAATATTATTTGTCTATGTAACAGGTGTAACTGTAATGAGCATTAATAATAACTATTAATAAAAATAAAGAAATGAATAAATAAGTAGGGAACGGTTATCAGTAATAAGTGTTAAAGAATTACTACTAAATAAATATTGTAATAATACTTCACCATGGCAATATCAGGAAGTTTAAGGATGGGAGAAACACTTCAAGCTATGATGCAAGCCGTATTTGGTGAAGTAGAGAACAAACAAACAGAAAAAGTAAAAGAAAATAATATTAGAACGCAAGTAGAAGAGTTAACAGAATTTTTTACAAAACAGACCGAAAAATTAAGACAAGAAAGGAAAACAAAAGAACAATTAGTAGAAAGAATTGACGATTCTAATACGCAAATTGCGGCAGTAGAATATAAACAAACCATAAGAATTAAAAATAAGAGAGAAAATACGTTCGTAATTACTAACGATAATTATAAAAGTAATTAACATTAAGGAGGAGAAGAAAATAAAGGTTAATAAAACATACCTTATTAATGGCGATATTCCAAGTGTGAGACACACACACAATAGTAAGTCACACAAGATGACACATGTGAAACACATAAGACACTACACTTACGGAGGTAAATATCACTGTAGTCCTAACAATAAATGTAGTAAATTATCTAGACGAAACAGTACACAAAATTGTGGTAAGCATGATGTAAGATATACGCACGATAATTATAGTAACGATAATTATATCTGCAAGTATGAGAACTACGGTGAGTATTATCATAAACGTCGAATGAAAAAACCGTCGACAGCTGTTCAGATAGGTTCACTCAACCAAACTAGTGACGAGAGAATTGTGAAAGAGCGAAGCATTTGTTACGAGAGAAATAGAGGGAGGATAAAGTATTCACCCTATAGACAATTGGATCACGCGATAAAGGCAGCAACAATTCAACGCAGCGACGAACAGGTGACTTCAACGATAAAAACAAACGTCGCAGTAATAGAAGGGAATGCGGACGTTGTTTACACAAGGGTGAGAACAATAGTAAGCACGGCGACTATGTTACAAAAGAAGAATATACGTCCGGTAGCGACGGACAATGCAATTGTTATAATGAGGGGTGTAAGATCGAACGACAAACTGAACTCCGAACTCAATACCCGAAAATAAACAGTTATTTTCAAATGAGAAAATAATGTTACTATTAATTATGAATAATAATATAAGAGAGTATAATTAAGGAATGTTATTTATTAAGGATATGATAGCAAATAAAAAAAGAAATAAGGAATATTATTTTAAAGGGTTGATTAAGAAATGTATTATTGATGGTAAGGAATGCTATTGTAGAGAAGTATTTAAGAAAGTAATGGTAAAAGATGTTACTGTTGTTATTAATATGAAGAAAGGGTTAGGAATGGAAATAATTGCCATAATTGTTAGAACGACTGATCAAGCGAACACTTAATGAAGATACAAGGACACAGAAGAAAGCGAGAGTGAAAAGTCATAAGGGCAGAGACTGCTTAGGATTAAGGACTTCGAGAAAAATATCGTTGTTTTCCATGACAGTTCCTCTGTAACCGATCATGCGACACACTACAAAGCTAAAAGAGTATTCTGTTACGGAAGTGTATTTCAGGAAAGTAATAGCGATCAGAAAGGTAATGTTAAAGAAATGTAATAAAATGTAATGAATGTTAATGTATTGTATAAGAAATGTATTAGATAAAGTAATGTCATGTTAAGAAAAAAGTTAAGGAAGATTAGAAGCGAAGGTAAGAATGTACAAGTAAGATAATGTAAAATTAAGGACCGAATTTACACACATACGTAGACAGAAAGAGCATCCAGAAGGAGAACAAAGGAGAGCTAATTGCAGTGGATTTTCTGGGACCACTACCGCGATCAAGTCGAGGTGTGAAGCACATATTGGTGCTTTTATCGATGTGTTTTCCAAGGCAGTCCGACTGTACCCAATTATGCGACCCACAACCAAAGTTGTTCTAAAGATACTACTGCAGAAATATATTCCGTTATATGGAAAAATGAAGAAGATACTCAGTGATCAAGGTGTACAATTCCAAAGTGAAAAATGGGAGAGGACTTTAAGGGAAAATGGAATACAACCTGTACTCACATCCAGAAGACATCCTCAAGGAAACCTCGCTGAGAGAGTTAACAAAGAATTAGGTAAATATTTACAAATATATTGCCATGATCAACACAATAAATGGGCAGAATATTTACCATTTCTTGAAAAAGCCATTAACGAAAATTATAGTGAAGCAACAGGATACACTCCCATGGAATTAGAAGAAGATCAGAAGCCAAACAGATTTTGGACTAAGTATATAAACAAACCTAATAACCAAAATGTACCTGTACCAATAAGTGTGAAAATTGAATACGCAAAGCAACGGATAAGAGAAGGAGATAACAAGAGAGTAGAGAGATTTAATCTAACTCACAAGCTACAACAATTCAACGTGGGAGAAAGTATACTTCTCAAAGCAAATCCAGTGGGAAAACGGAGTGATAATACGGCGAAGAAATTATTCAGACTTTATAATGGACTGTATACGTTAAGACAGCAAGTAGGACAACACACTTTCATCGTATATGATGAGATACAGAAGAAAGAAATTGGTAAATTCCACGCAACGTCATTTAGGAAGTTCTACACATGAAAACAACGAGGTCAATGAAACCAGTCAGATCGGCTGTTTGTTAAAGCCACCCTACTACAAGGTCACGAGCAGTGAGCGTGTGAAGAGGGGAGGTAAGACATTTGTATACACTCCAATTAAGGGTGAAATGACGAATATTATTCTTTATTATTTGTTACATTTTTTTTTGCAAATGTAATAATAAAAAAAAATTATAATAAATAAATTTATTAAATTTTTTTTATTACCAAGCAGAGGGATAATGCGACAGTACAAATAAGCGATGTACTGAGCATTGAATATAAAAATTTAAATTTAGCTAATAAACTGTAAATAATTAATAATATATTAGAAATAAGCATGTCAGGGATTTCAAGCTTGGCTCAGACAAATATATGAACAGGTGTTTCGACCTGAATCGACGTGCACACACACACACAAATGTAACTGAAAGTGTGTACACCAGTATTTTGCTAGTGTGTGTGAACGCAGGTCTCTGCAGGCGAGTTTGCCACCCCAAGGTGAATAATTGCACAATTACTGTTTTTCCGTAATTATTCATAAACTATAATTAAGAATTAAAATCCAAAAACACAATAGAATATAATAAAATTTACTAAACACTGTGTACGAAAACCACGCGAAAGTGCCACACCGTACGAGTGTAATAGTGAAAAAACTGTGTACAAATCGAAAGGGTTAAGTTGCAATGTCCAAAATTACAGTAAACATGTGTTGTAAAAATCGTTATAAGATAAGTATAAGAGTATACTTACAGGACTCTGCAATTCGCAGAAATATGAGAAATAGCGAATTTGACAAAGAGTGGGAGAACTGAATCCAGAGACAGTTTCTGACATGCCGATTTCGTACCACTGCAGGTGTCGACCAAGACATGGGTATAAATAGGACACACAAGCTACAGTGGTTCTTTTTCTTAAATCATCCACGGTGCAGCGGGAGCTTATGCCCGTCCGCACGGCGCATTTATTTTTTGTAAATAATTTAAATTTTCCAGTTACATAGAACTATGTAACTAAGTTATAAATACAATCATTTTAAATAATAACAGCAGTACATAAGAAGAATTACATAAGAAGATCCATTGACATCAGAAACAACAAGAGGAGAGTTCCAGAGAGTGATACGACGCTGGACAAGAGAGAGTGATTCGACGCTGGACAAGATGAAGTGATACGACGCTGGACAAGAGGAGAGTTCCAGACAGCCGACGCTGGACCAGAGGAGAAGAGGGACAGCCGACGCTGGAGTGCGAGACGAGGACGACTACAGATGTATCAAAATGATCGAGTATGATTGACGACAATAAGGTGATAAACGACTTATTTATATCTTAATCATACAATGAACTCAAAGACAATTAAAGACATTTCTATTTTATTTAAAAATAAGAGCCAATGTTTCTTGTAAAGTAGAATTAAAATCATAGATGTTTTAGAAATACGATTAACGTAACAAGAGCTCAAGTTAATATGAAATAAAATGAATACAAAGCATTGAAATGAAAACAGTTATTATTTGAGATAAAACAGTACTGAGAAACTAAAGATAAATTCAATAACTATTAATATTTTGAGTACATTACAATATATAAAAAGAGATTTAAATATTGATATTTTGAAACACATTAACTGTCTGAGTAGTATGAAAATGAGATTTTTCTTTAATACAATAATTAGTAGAATAGAATATTTAGTCAGTAAGGATGTAGATAGCATAAGCCTTACGGCATAATAACAAGTAATAACGAATGTTTTAAATCGAAGTCAGAGCCATGTGCACAATTTTTTAATAATATCAAATAAATTTGAAATATCGTTACAAGTTATATAGAGTTCTTATTGCAGATACACCTGAAACCCAATTTAAATGTTATATTGTTACATAATTTGTCAAACTTGAACGTGAGACCAGTCACGCTAAATTTGTGTATATGTATATATGTTTGTGTATATATATTTGGCTCCCAAAGAACGTGGGGCTATACAAATTAAAGTACATATAAAAATCCACACACATAAATACGTTGCAAATATTTGGCGCTCCAAGATCGTGGGGCTCCGCAAACACAAATAGAAGTGTATTTGTATTTTAAATTAAATGTAACAGAATACAAATGTTGCAATATTGTTAGGACGGTCTCACGATTGTTGTATTGTTCACGTGAAACAAATGAAGTCACTAAATACCAGCTTCAATTAGTCACAAATAACAATTTTAAGTCAACAAAGAACTCTCATACAATAATTGAAATTAAATTTGTCCACATACAATTATAATGTCGACTATTAGATTTCCTCACTAATTATAAAACAATAATCACTTTCCACTATCTACAATATCGCCAGGTGTAAATAACTAAGGCGGCCGCTGTTGCTTATATAGCTCCCCCTCTTCGATGTTCCAGAATATTTTTCACACTCCTGGCCGCGTGCAAGCATAATTTGCATAGTCAAGAGTGAACAGTCTGGAATATACTTAGTGCTGGCCGCTGTTGCTTGTATAGCTCCCGCAGATGTTCCAGAATAATTTTTCGTATACCTGGCTGCGTGCCAACAGAATTTGCGTAGACAAGAGTGACCAGTCTGGAAGATCCTTAGTGCGCGGCCTTGACAAAGGCACTGCACCTGCTCGGCTAGCTGAAAAACTTATTGAACGTTTAGGTAACTACTGCACCTGCCGACTTTTCGAGTGCGTTATGTAATTGTCGTAGCATATTTTATATTTAACGTCTCACGTTTTCAAAATAAACAAATTTGACCGTTTAAGTAAACCAATTTTAAATGATTAAAATTATACAACATTGTTAGTAGAAACACAACAGTTTTCCAATAAATATGAAAGCCGTTGCAGTGGTTTAGCCTTTATATTTATCTCACCGCTACAGTGACTTATTCTACAATAATATCAGGTCCGACCATTATTGCTCCGCATGCAGCCCGGCAGCCCGACAATAATTTAGCGGTTTTAATATAGAGCACGCTGGCGTTGTAAATATATTCAATATACCTTTCCGAGAACTAAATGAAAGTGGTCAGTAGGTGAGTTTGCCAATAACAGTATTTCAGAGAAAGTAATGATACCGTTAATCCTAGAGTAAATGCTACCCTTGATTCCGACTGAAGAGATTATCAATTTTTCACAAAATTATTCTACTTATAAATAGAAAAAAGTTATGGAATATTTCAATAAAAACGTTAATATTATAAAATACATTACCAATTAACATTAGCATACAAGTTTTTGCAAGAGCCACACGGAAATAACATAGTTTCAAACGTGAATACCTTGAATTAACAAAATAATTATAATGTTTTAGTGGATGGTTAGTGAGGATCGGTCAATAATACAAATTTTAGCTATTTTGTGTCGACGTTTCGACAATATTTATTGTCATCTTCATTTCGACAATATTGTTGAAACGTCGACGCAAAATAGCTAAAATTTATATTATTGACCGATCCTCACTAACCATCCACTAAAACATTCATTGATTGACGGTCACTAAAAATTTGAGGATTTAAAATAATTATAATAATCAGCACTAATACTAATATTAACTGATGAGTATTCTGAGCTGCAAAATTTGTTTCATTATTTTTAACGAAACATATTTATTAGTACAGAACATATTGTTACGACGGCCTCCTTGATCGTCGTATGGTAGAGTGGAAAACAAAATACAAGACACCAATTATGTCACTAAACACCAGCTCTAATTATCACAATTAAGAGTTTATAATCAACAAAATAGTCTCTTACGACAAATTAAATAAAAATTGTTCCCATGGAATAAAAATGTCAACTAATATAAAACACAATTATATTACAATTGTCCCGCAAAATTATATAACCCATGACACTTCGCCACAATACTTCGAACCGCACAGTGTAAATCGCCCGACAATAACTGAACACTAAGCGACAGGTACGGGCTATTTATAGTCTAAAGTATTCCTTAATATGCGTCTTTAACAAACACGTGAAAATACTAGAGAATACTTCAACGCGACCATGGCAGAAACACATACCGTTGGGCTAACTGAGAAGCTTCTATAACGACACCATCTAACGCACGAGACGATCCGCATTACGTAATACTGCCTCGCATGGCGAGCGTCACGTACGCATTACAGCTACGGGATTAGCCGAGAAAAGAGTAGAACAACGTTCTGCAATGTACCAGAACGTTCCGTAATGGCGTAACGCTTTTTCCACATTACAGAACTATATTTATTAATGGCACTTTTTGGACGTCCAGTCCTGGGTTAGTCTTCAGTGCTTGTACGACCACGTTTAAACTCCAGTGTGCCCCACTTATACCGTTGTTCCTGATGGCGCAGCATCTCCTGACACATTTTCATTTTTGTTTTGATTTTCCATTAGCGCTAAAACATTTTTAACAGAGAATTCATCACAACACGATGTTTGTCTTTGCGCGTTTTAAAAACAAGCATGAGTGGAAAATGTCAAACTACTGGTAAAGAGTGAATACATTCACAAATATATCTGGAAATTAACAGGTGTTCACGCGAAATATACATCTTGCAGCTAACGGAAGACTTATACTTCTAACACTGACCTATAGGTGTCGCTTCGCAAACTTTTCAACTGACCCTCGTATACTAGTAAACAGACGACTTTGCTATGGGAACCCCAAACTCCGCTATCTTATCACAAGTCTTTCTGCAGAAGGCTTGATAAAGAAATAAGAAATAATATAAAATCGGTGGGTCTATTAGGATTTTACTTTAGATACACTGATGATAGAACTAACTACCACACTAACTAAAAATATCCGTGGCGAAATGTGCACTTCCGGGATATGGAAGCGGCGGCTTTGCCACCCCTCCCCTAAATCTAATTAAATATATTTGACTTAACTCAAGCCATGGATGAATCGTAGTTCCTGTGCATCTGTTTTTAGAAAATGAAGGAGGGAAAATATTTTTAAATGGTCACAACACATTGTATTTACAATAGTATAAATAATTTATTATAAAGCTCAAAAATGTTCCTCTAGGGAACCTTGGAACCCAAACATTTTATTGGGATATACATTGTTTGAAATTAGACTTTGCAGAAAAAGCGTTTCACACAAAATAATAAAAAAACGTATTTACCGTGCCTGTTTGTAATCACAAAACTAAAATATTAAAATTATATAAAATTTAAAATAACTTAAAACTTAAAAAAGTTATATAATTAGTTTTAGTTTAGTTTGTTACATTTTTAGTTTTTCACCAGCACATAGCATTTGCGTTTATTAACATCTTCATTGGTTTCGGAAGAATGCAATATTGAATTACTCTCCTCTTCTGATGCACCTTTATTTGTCGTGACCTGTAGATCTGACGGGCACAGATTTCACTCCTTTTTCATCAATAATCAATACTTGTGGCCATTGACATATCGCAAATGACAAAACACCAGTCTGGATTCCTTATTTTAGACGAATCAGAATTGTTCATAATATGCTTGGTTTGTACAAAAATCGATGAAACTCGATAATTTTATTTTCGCCCTCTGAAACAAACGTCGAGCTTGTACCACTTCAGTAGTATCAGCGGAAGCCCCACTTATATAAAAACTCTACTAGGTGATTTCTACTTCTGTAAACTTAGCTATTCTACTAAAAAAGAACGCCGAACTAGTAAAAATTTTTCTTTTTGTTTTCCCATTCCCGAACATTAAATTCCGTTACATCAATTATACGCAAAGCGGCGAGATTTTCTTTTCTCAATGTTATTACGAATAATTTAAACTGAGCCTCATAGGATGACAGAGATGTTCCTTCACTCATTACGACTATGCAGCATGTTTCTTGATTACATATATAATATAGATATTGAACGACTGTAAAAACAACAGACTAAAGACGACAATAATAGTCTTGTATAATGCCCACCCCCATTTTTGTGAAGAAAAAATCTGGAAAAAAGTGTGCATTATACACGACAAAATTTGGCAATATACTAATAAATTGGCTTAGTTATAATATTAAATGATTCCTTATTTAAGTCACCGGTGAGTTTATCGTTATCGTTATGTTTCACAATGTTCTATGTCAATCTGTCAAGGCTGAAAATCTTCAAGTTCGGGTAGACTCTCCCGTACTCTGCTGACCATGCTGTAGGTGACAAGTGTCACATACGCTATATAACTCATGTTATTTTTGTCGGATCAGCAAAAGACTATCCACTAGGTAATTTTGAAAATACACAGTTACCAAGATGTGGCTAATAACATATATACCGGTAATTTGTATGTCTCGGTATGCAGTGAATGAATAATTATCACGTGTGTATGTAGCAAATTACAATGTCGTCGTTGTTTAAGCAACGAGAAATTGTCGTTGCAAACGGAAGTTGAGAAGATGGATGCGACACACAGATTACAGCGCAGACAGCGAGTAACGAGACGCGACAGCATTGCAAATGGGTCGTGTTTGCGCTGACTGCAAATGTACTGCCCGAACCAGTTCCTTTGTTTCCCAGACATCACTGCTCCAATTCAGAACGTGCGGCTTCTAAATTCGCAACTAAATAGAGCTAGATAGAATTAATCAAGTAAATGATGATCGCAGCAGTTAATATTGATTATTGAATTAAATTAGAAATTGTGTTACGCCTTAGAGAAAATTACCTGTACTTCCTAAATAAAACTTCCTACTTGGGAATGATAATTTTTTAAACAGGCGTCATTTTGGGTAATAATGACCAACCCATTAGAAATGACAGCCCTCATATTTTAATAATCAT
Source organism: Magicicada septendecula (assembly GCA_034769895.1). Taxonomy (NCBI): domain Eukaryota; kingdom Metazoa; phylum Arthropoda; class Insecta; order Hemiptera; family Cicadidae; genus Magicicada; species Magicicada septendecula. The sequence goes on along the minus strand of CM068375.1, from coordinate 332,931,170 downwards.
TATAGGTTAAAAACTACAGGGTGGCTCATGATTAGATGGATTCGATATACTGGCGTATTGAAAAATAAATAATAATGTATATAAGCTAACAACCAAAAACAGTTCATTTTCTAACTAAAGCTAAAAAAATTGAGCCTTTTTCCTAGCCTCAACGTGATGTTTTAGTAAATTCCATAGATTCATTTTGCAGTAAAATTAAGAATACCGAACTCTTTTTTACCTAGGAAATTAATACATATTCGTCCAATTAGCAAAATTACTTTCTCAATAACACAGTTCCAAAGGAAAAGAGTATTTTAAATTTAATGTTGATAAAACGATAAAAAAGTTTAATGTTTTAAGTTAAGCAAAGCAATAGAAAAGCAATATAACTACGTGTAAAATACCTAAAATGAGTATTTCTGAGAATAACTGTAAGTAAATTTAATTGGAAAGCAACCCTTTCAGAAATTCCCCTCTATGTTAGAAGAATCGGAACTGAAATATAATACAAAATATTATAATTTGAAAACAATTTTTAAATTATTTTCTTCTTCTTCTCCCTTAAAATATTGGGCCTGCGGACTGCTGCGCCCTCTGGCAGCGGTATAGCTCACGTTCCACCACGGAAAAAGAGAAATCAGCTAAATAGCAATCTAGTAAACACGTGCAGTTGTCAGTTGGACGGTGGAGAGCAAGTTTTGTGTGTGCGCGCGAGCGTGTTATATGGTTACTTATCTAACTCAGGCATGCCAGACAAGACCAGGGTATTATTTATATCTAGCGATAACTGAGGGCAGGCAGACCGTGTCATGACTTTGACTCGAGCCCTCGAAAGCAGCACAGTCGGTGTGACTGCGAAACGTTAACTAAACAACTGTGGTGGGCCGATCATCCTTGGACAGTTTTCATAGTTGAAAGTATTATTTATATTTTGACTATTTAATCAAAAACAAGTAACATAAACTTGAAATTACTTAGAGCTTTATAAATTTTTCACGGCAGTTTTAGAAATCATTTTTTTTATAAATTTCAGTTCTCATAGAATAATATCTACCTCATTTATCCGTCTAGTGGCTTTTCCTGTTTTATATTTTATTAGGCCCGTTTATGGACATATGTTCAATCTTCAGGTGTAATCCCTCAGTAAATTTCGTCTGATAATTAAAACAAATTACGTATAATTTACGCACATGTCGTATATAAATATAAAATATATGAATACGGAACACACGCGGTGCACGTGTGCATTTGATGAATATTGTTACAACACAAATAAGCCAACCCAATACCAGGGATGAACAAGATAATATTGAATCTAAAATAATACTTCATGTTAAATAAAATGCTTAATTTAAATAAAATATAAAAACTATGACTCGACAAACGACGACATGACCTAACCCAAGTGACTGTCCCAACAAAAGAAGAAGGGAACCACGAATAAACAAACAAGAATAAAACCAAAGAAGAGAACCAAGTGATTGACCAAACAAAAGGAAACAAAAGAAGAAGGGAACCACGAAAAATAAACGAGAATAAAACCAAAGAAGAGAAGAAAGTGATTAACCAAACCAAAGGAAGAAGGGAAAAAACCAAAACCCAAACAAAAATGAAACAAGTTCATGGAATTAAATGACTCAATGTAACACGTTAAAATGTACCCAAAGGAGAAGGTGGAAAAACCAAGGTATTAACCAAATCCAATGAAAATTAAGAAGGAGGGAAATGAATAGAAATAAAAACCAATAATGATACACAAACAAGTAATAAAGCATAGGAGAAGGTGAAATAATGCACTCAAAAGTAATATTGGAACCAAGACCAATAATTACCCTATGAGAAAGGAAAAACTAAAAGTCATTATCCATTAACGGACAATAATAATTTAGGGAAGAAACCCTCTTAAACAATGTTAAAGATAAAAATGATGAAAAAGCAAAGTAAACCCCAATTTAGAATTAGATGTAAGAATAGTATTGTAAGGACATTGTTATTAGTATTAAGGAAATATTATAATGAAAGAGAAAAAATGAATAGTGAGATAGTAATTAGAGGGATTACCCATTCAGAAACACTTAAAAAACAAAAACATTTGTGAAGTGCAAAATGAAAGTGTAACCCAAAGTGTAGTGATAAAGAAGGTACACTAATTAAATTATAATTAACTATAAATAATTTAAGAGTGAAGGTGATGATTGAATGAAAATAGTGTAAGATATAGAATGGAAATATAGTAAAAAATAGTGAGTGATAAAATCATTAACAATTAATAAATCCTAAAGAACACTAAAGGTTTAACAGTGAAAAATTGTAGTGAGTAAATATGTTGTGAAAAATAGTATTAAGTATAAACTATAAAGTAAGAGGTATTGATCACTGGAAAGTGATAATCACCATAATAAACAAAACAAAAAATATAATTAAGGAATTTTAAAAGCAAGTAATCATAGTTGAAAGGGAGAACACCAGGAAAGAGTAAATTGAAAGTGTTAACATGGAGGGAGAGTAAAGATTGTTTAGAAAGTTAAGGAGTTAGATACAAATCAAAAAACACCCATGTTATAAGGGATCATGATAAGTTCGTAAAAGTGATGTTGTTTGTCGCACTAAAAAATAATATAAATTAAAATGTAGTGTGAACAAAGATTAGCAAATAGTAAATTAGTTAAATAATTATTCAATCAAGTTTATGAATTGGATATGGTTGTAAGAATTATACAGACCATAGGCCTACATGTTATATTTAAATAAGATCAAAAAAGTAGTAAATAATAGCCACCTTGTTGTTATTGGCAAAGGAAATAAATAAAAATGTTAAGAAATGTGTGACTAGAAAACATGGAAACCAAAGAGTAAATAATTGAGTATAAAGTAATAGTGACATAATAATAACATATAAACAGACCAAAAACACAACACAACCAACTATAATAACAAAATAAAGCCCATTAGGCTGAAATGAAATGTAATTTAAATGAAATAAGTCAAATACCATAATGGCTACTTATGCCTATGAAAGTGCCTAACTCTCAGAACCAAACAACTACAAATTATAACAAATTAACAAAGAAATTAGCAAATCTGAGGTGAAGGATTCACCAAGAATAAATTGTAAATCATTTGTAAAACAAAATATTATAATAAGCATTTATATACAAAAGGAAATGTAATTAAGAAGTATTAACATAATTGTAAAAACATAAAATCTAAAATTACCCAAACTTGTGGGGTATCAAAATAATCTATGAAAGGAAATAAATACTATAGTGACAATATTTAATAACCAGGAAGGAAGATAGAGGAATAACAGCAGTCAGAAGATATACGAAGTACGAAGAATTCGAATTTTGATAACAATACATCATCTCAAAATCAGCCAATCAAAATCATTCAGTTGCCATAGAAACGACAGTTGAAGACAGAATTACGGTTGAATACCGTTACAGAAGTGAAGCGTCAGTCAAGCAATACAGAAGCCAATGTTTGGAAGAACGATTTTCTAATAACATAATGTAAAACAGTAATCGAGGTTCATAACCATGACGGTATAAGAAGCAGACGACCCGTTTATAGCAGTCCACTCAAGATCCAGGATAATTAAACTGAAAATTAACCAAAAAGAATGACCAGATACGTTATGAAAAGGACGCCCAACCCATTAAAGCCCAAAAATTAATGAAAAAAGAACTTATTGCAGCCAAATCCTACCCGATCAAACGATCGAAGACACCAAGTCATGCTGAGATGTTAAGTACAATTGAATTACCTATTTCCAAAAACCTAATCACTCTAAATTTCACGAAAGGTAAATTTATCTCACTATAAACAGAATATTTCTCTTTCACAGATTATTTAAGTAAAATAAAACTCACGGAAAATTTGTTAATATAAAACATAACCTATTATTAGAACTCGAACCTTCAAAACACATTTAACGACACTACAGAACAGATTGTAACATCACACATTATTATTTATGTACACTTAGCATAAGGTAGAATATTTTTATTGTAACCATAGGAATTCTTTAGCTCATAATCACAAGAATCCCACGATTTTGGAATGAAAATAATTGTAATAACTTAACGTTACACAGCCATACTGATGCTGCTCGTTCCTTAACCGATTCGTCAACCTTGGAAGGAAGAGTCTTATGTACAAAGTCGGTGCAGATTTATTATAAAATAATTGTTAAATTGAATATTTTAATTATCACCCATTAAAAAATAACTAGTACAGGGAGTATCCGTTTTCATTATTTCATAGGGAGTGTGTACATTACTTGTGTTTAAGAATAGATTTGATGAGCAGCGAACCAGTCGTCATTTGCACAGCAGCATCGACAATTCAGACGGCCGTACGAGCGGGAATTATTTGAACGCTCCGACCGTCACCGCTGAAAACTCCTCATACAATAGTTTTAGTTGTTTTAATAAACGACTTGGCGCCACTTGGGATTAACACACCCCTATAAGTAAACAGGTAAGGTTACTGCCGTGTTATACTGGTGATTACCGCAACGCTACGGACATCGTTAGCCGCGAACATTGATGTAACGACCCCGGTGCGAGACGAACGCACCAACATTCAATACACATACAAAATTGGTGTACATTTTACAGAGACGACCAGAAATATTCGTTACAATATTAAGGGATTACATGTAAAGATGGGACATATGTCCAGAAGGAAGCCCGTACTAATATATAATGAAAGGAAAATCTACTAGACGGATAAAAGAGGTAAATTTTATTCTAATCATATACGTATATGTGGCATAGATCTAAAAGCATGAATTCAATTCTCATGTTGAATTTTGAATCCACAGTGTTGAATTTTGATCCGGACAGAAGCAACTAATGAGTAAATATTTATAGTTTATAAAAATAAAACGATATTTAATACAAAATGAAATTTATTAAAGTATTTATATACTATTGTTTTTTATTTACTCTAATAAACCCTGGACGATGAAAATAAATGAAGGGAAACGGTTAATAGAAACAACTGGATTAAAGTTTACAAGACAAATATAAAGTCACTGGTTCGATGATCAAAACTTTTACAAAATTATAAAGGACTAAAAGAAATTTACTTTTTATGAATAAGGAAATAGAAAAAAGCAGACAATAATGAATGGAGAAATTAAAGATTGCAAGGTCAAAGGTTTGATAACGAAGATAATGGCAGACTGTGTAGTGGTTGGTAGAAGATCCATAGCAATTGGTAGGTTCTTGCAGGAATGGTTGCAGTGAAGACTGAACAGGCTATAATCGTGTGCCATGGAACAAGGATGATGAGACGGTTTCTAGTGGAATAAATAGTTGTCATGTGAAGACATTGTCACCCACCTATTTACGTGAGCTTTTACAACTAAGCCCGTATGTCGCATCAAGAGGCTTCGGGCGTCCCAATCATTATATTGCAAACCTCTTTTCATCTCCTTATCGTATATAGCCTACTTTCACAATCCCCTAGATCTACACCGCCTTCAGTGGAAACGTAGGGGTAATCAACCGTGCAGCGTAACCTCCTCCAAAAAACCACTTATAGGTTTCCTTGTTAGTGGGATTGCTGATGCTGCAGTATCACTTAGTCTTTTCATGGGTCAGAATGGTTCCTGCTTGGGCTAAAGTGAACAATTCTAGTGTTTTCACCTTTTTCTTGTATTACTTCTGCTGATATGAACTTTATGTCTGTATTTTTTCATGTCAGCTTTCCTTGGCCATCTCTTGTTTCGTCAGCCCACCTCGCCAGTAGAATTACATTTGGGAAGACTTAAGGATTATTTCCTGTTCCAAAGTTATTGGTACAGATAGAACTCCGAAGCTGCAGTGAAAGCAGCCAACCAACACAAGTTAACCTCTATAACGAATACTGGTTTTCTAGCCTGGGAGTTGAGACAGTAAGCTGGAGTCATATTTCCAAGTGAATATACTGCTTATATAATAAAAATATTTTACTAATGGATCATAGTTTGGACGAAAAATAGTAAAAATTTGCAGTATATATATATAATCAGTTTCTGCTACAGTTCGTTTCTTGATATATATAAAGTAATTTTAAAATTTATGTTTATATTACCTCAAGATATTATATTTTTTTTTCCTATTCGGAACATGTTTCGGGAGCTCCCGTGCTCTCATCTTCAGCCTTCGCGATCTTGAGTCTGGTGAACTATTTGTGTGTTGGCTGGATGGAATTAAGGTTTCTTGTTGGTCTTTGGTATTTTAAAGTTGTATTATTGTGTGTGATTGTGCTATATGTATTTGTATTTTGTATATTTTCGATGTTAAGTGCATTGAATATTCTGTCATGTTTTGTATTGATTTGTATTTTTTCAGGTATTAGTTTGTTTTTGTTTTATGTTTGTATATTTGCAAATTTTCAGAATGTTCATTATGGTGCCTTTGTGTGGTATATGTTTTATTAGTGTCACATTGGTTATGTCTGGGAATTCATGTCCTGTGTTTATTGCATGTGTGGCTAAATTGGATTTATATTTTTCTGGTTTTTTGTATGCGTTTAGGTGTTCAAAATAACGTTTTTTCAGCTGTTTTTTGTTTGTCCCATGTAACATTTATTGCAATATTGGCATTCAATTTTGTATATACCGTTAGTTGTTGTATTATTTTTGTTGTGTGGATTATTTAGTTTTTCAAAAATTATTTTTATTCGTTTCGTATGCTATTTTTATAGCTGTGTTTTTAAATAGTTTTGTTAGCTTTGTCATTTTATTATTTATGTATGTGAATATACCCCATTTTTTGTTGTTGTTATTATTTATGTGTTGTTCATTTTCATTAATTCTTAATTGTTCAGTTTTTATTTTACATTTGATTTTATTTTCTATTTTGTTTACAGTATGTTTATTGTATCCATTTTCATAACCAATTTGGTATATTATATTTCTTTTTTGTCAGTTTCTTGTTTGTTTAGGGAAATTTTGTACATTCTGTTAAATAACGAATAGAATGCTGTCATTTTATGTTGTGGTGGGTGGTCAGAATGGTTAGGTATAATGATGTCGGTAGAAGTTGGTTTTCTGTATATTGCATATTGTATGTGGTTGTTGTTTCTTGTGATGGTTATGTCTAAATAGTTGATTTTGTTATGTTTTTCTTTGTTCTGTGAATTGTATTTTTGGATGTACGTTATTGATTTGTTTTAATATGTTATCTGCATTTGTATTTTTGTTACTTGACACAAAATATTAGTACAAACAGAATTTGCCATTAACCTAATAAAAGACAATATACAAGAAGAAAAAAGAACAGAAGCAACACATATAATTAAAAAAATAATCACTAGAAATGAAAAACAAATATGAACAAAAGAAAAACAATAAAATAATAAAACAAATTAAAAATAAAATAAAGAACAATAATTCAATATTAACTAAAGCAGACAAAAGTCAAGCAACAATAATCATTGAAAAAGCAGACTACATCAAAAAAACCGAAGACTTCATCAACAATAATAAATGCATACAACTAAATAAAGACCCATCAGAAAACTATCTTAAACAATCAATAAAACTAATAAAAACAACTGAAAATATTTTCAACAATAAAAACACAGACATGTATGTAAATAATAATCCAGAACCACCTAAAATAAATAGCCTAATAAAAATACACAAATTAAACAACCCAATACGTCCATTAATCAACTTCAAAAAAACTCCTACATACAAAATAGCAAAAATAATAGCACAAAATCTAAAAAGTAACCATCTAACAAATAACCATCATAACATAAAAAATACATACGAATTAATAGACAAACTAAAAATAATAAATATAAATGAAAATATATTTTTCACATCATATGTTATCACAAACCTGTACACCAACATCCCAGTAGAAGAAACAATAGACATAATAATAAACAAACTTAAAGAACAAAATGAAGACAAACAATATATAACAGAAATAAAAAATAACTCCAACTAATACTAAAACAAAATTACTTTGAATTTAATAACAAAATTTATTAACAGCTAGAAGGTTTAGCAATGGGATCACCATTATCAAGCATAATAGCAGAAATATTCCTACAACACGTAGACACCAAAATACAAAACATTATAAAATCCTTTGATCAAAATGGCATTTGGATAAGATATGTAGATGATGAGGTAAGATATGTATCAAGCAACAAAAATACAAATGCAGATAACATATTAAAACAAATCAATAACGTACATCCAAAAATACAATTCACAGAACAAAGAAAAACATAACAAAATCAACTATTTAGACATAACCATCACAAGAACATCCAAAAATACAATTCACAGAACAAAGAAAAACATAACAAAATCAACTATTTAGACATAACCATCACAAGAAACAACAACCACATACAATATGCAATATACAGAAAACCAACTTCTACCGACATCATTATACCTAACCATTCTGACCACCCACCGCAACATAAAATGGCAGCATTCTATTCGTTATTTAACAGAATGTACAAAATTCCCCTAAACAAACAAGAAACTGACAAAAAAATAAATATAATATACCAAATTTGTTATGAAAATGGATACAATAAAAATACTGTAAACAAAATAGGAAATAAAATATAATATTAAATACAAACTGAACAATTAAGAATTAATCAAAATGAACAACACATAAATAATAACAACAACAAAAAATGGGCTACATTCACATACATAAATAATAAAATGACAAAGCTAACAAAACTATTTAAAAACACAGATATAAAAATAGCATACAAAACGAAAACAATAATTTACAAAAACTAAATAACCAACACAACAAAGATAATACAACAACTAACGGTATATACAAAAGTGAATGCTAAGTTTGCAATAAATGTTACATAGGACAAACAAAAAACAGCTGTAAAAACGTTATGTTGAACACCTAACCCATACAAAAACCAGAAATATATAAATCCAATTTAGCCACACATGCAATAAACACAGGACATGATTTCCCAGACATAACCAATGTGACACTAATAAAACATATACCACATAATGAACATTTGGGAAAATTTAAAAATATACTAACATAAAACAAAAAACAAACTAATTCCTGAAAAATACAAATCAATACAACACATGACACAATATTCAAAGCACTTAACATCGAAAATACACAAAATACAAATAAATATACCACAATCGCATACAATAATATAACTTTAAAATACCAAAGACAAACAAAAAACCTTAATTTCATCCAGCAAACACACAAATACTTTACCAGACTCGAGATCGCGAAGGCTGAAGATGAGAGCACGGAAGCTCCCGAAAAGTGTTCCGAAAAAAAAATAAATATAACATCCTGAGGTAATATAAACATAAATTTAAAAATTACTATATATATATATATATATATATATAATAGGGTTGCCACAGCTAGTGCCGTCCCCCTTCCTTCGACCTGGCTTTACAATTCTCCCGATGTTCCCATTGTCCTTCCTCAAGTCCTATACTTTGCATAGATTCATCCACTTCGTCCCTCCAAGATCTTCTCGGTCTTCCCCTTTTTATCCTTACTAATGGACTCCATTCCGTCACTTTGTTGATCCACCTATTTTGGGCTCACCGGACATGACCGTACCACACCAATCTTTTTTCTTCGATGTAGTCAATTACACTTCTTTCCGTTCCCATTCTTCTTCTGATGTCCTCGTTTGTTATTCGGTCTGCTTTCGTTATTCCACACCACCTCCTCCAATATGCCATCTCCGTTGCAAGAATATTTCTTTCATTCTTTTTGTTAATAACCCATACTTCCGATGCATACATCATACATCTTGGACTATGGTCTGATACTTCATTTTTTGTGCTTTTTCTAATCTTTTTGTCCCATATAACACTGTGTAATTTTCTAATCCCTGTTCTAGTCTGCCCTAGTCTACTTTTTATTTCCTCTTCCGTTGTGTCTTGTTTACTCAGTGTGAATCTTTGGTACTTGAATTTGTCTGTTACTCTAACTTTAACATTTTCGTCTACTTCTAAATCTGTTGTTTCTTCATCTCTAACTTCCAAGTATTCAGTTTTTTTATGTTTATTTCCAATCCCATCTTTATGTATTCTTCATTCAGCTTTCTGACAATGCAGCTTAGATCTTCTTCATCCTGGGGTATAACTACCTGGTCATCGGCGGAACAAAGTGTGTACAGGTGTTCATTTCGTATCGGTATTCCCATTCCATGGCATTTCTGTTTCCACACGGTTAATGCATATTCTAAAAATATCTTAAACAGCGTGGGCGATATTGGGCAGCCATGCAATAATCCTATGGATGTTTTTAACTTACAGACAATTTTGTTATCTACTTTAATTTGTACGTTGTTGTTTTTATATAGATTTTTTACTGCTTGCGTCAGGACTTTCGGTATTTCCATTTGTGATAGAGCTTTAAACATTTCTTCTCTGGGTACTGTATCATAAGCTTTCCTAAGGTCGATAAACGCTAGATGTACTTCCCTTTCCTTCGCTTTTTTCTTTTCTATGATCTGTTGGATTGTATATATCTGGTCTACGCATGATCTCCCGGCTGTAAAACCTGCATGTTCTTCTCCAATCTTTCCATCTATATTTTCCTCGATTTTATTTCTTAGCACCCTACCATACACCCTTCCCATTGTTGCTATGACACTTATGCCTCTATAGTTTTTCGCAGTCCTTTCTATGGCCCTTTTTAAATATCGATGTGATTCGTGCCTCTTTCCATTTCGCCGGTAAATCTTCTCCATTTATAACCTTCTCGAACATTCTTCCTACCATTCTCATAAGTTTTTCGGTTCCGTACTTTATTAGTTCCGCTACTAACCATCCTGGGCCTGATGCTTTGTTGTTTTTCATTGAGTTTACTGCTTTCCTTATTTATGCTGCCGTTATAGAAATTCTATTTTCTCTTTCTGTCTCTATTCCTTCTTCATCGTTATTCAGGAATTCTTGTCTACGCTCCGTAAATAGCTTTTTATAGTGTGTCTCCCACTCATTGTCTTGTATGTACTGAATATAGGTTTTATCTTTCCTACTCGTTCGTAATGATTTCATTACATTCCATGCTTCTGAACTCCTAGCTCCTTCTATGTACTGGTCTACATTTCTACACCTGTTTTCCCATGTTTCATTTTTTTCTTTTCTGACCATTTCCTTCACTTTCTTGTTCTCTTCTCTGTAGTTTCTGTAATCTTCTTTTTCGTGGACATCCATTTGTTATATATTTTTTTCTTTGCTTGTATCTCTTCTATCGTCTCTTCCTTCACGTCCCATTTGTATGTATTATTTCCCTGTTCAGTCTCTCCTAGGGCTTCTAGTGCTGCTTGCAGCATAGCTTCTGTTATATGTTCATATGTGATGTTTACTTCTTCATCATACCTAAATTCTATTATCTTTTGATCTAGACGTTGCTTGTATAGGGTTCCTTATAGATTCTTCCTGTAATAACTGAATTTTGAAATTTTTTCCTTTACTTATTTGTGTTGCCGTAATTGTCTCTTCTGTCTTTGTTGGCATTTTGGCTCCTGTTATGGGAATTTCATTTTTGCTATCAGTAGTCTGTTCCACACTCCGCTCCTCTCTGAACTCTGACGTCCTATACTATAATTGTTGTTCTGTTTGTTGTTATTACATAGTCAATAATCGACCTCAGGTTTCTTGTTTCCTGTGTCCAAGTATATTTATGTATGTTTTTGTGTTCAAAGAATCCGTTTGTAATTTTTAAGTCATTTAGTTCACATAGGTCTATTAACCTTTCTCCATTATCATTCAATATCTGTTCTCCAAATCTTTCTACTATTTTGTCATTTTTCATCTTCCGGACTCTTCCATTAAGATCACCAGCTATTATGATTTCGTAGATTTGTTTAATTTTGTAATTTTATCTTGTAGTGTATTCATAAAGTAATCTTTTTCTGAAGCAGGGCTGTCATCCGTTGGAACATAAACAGCTAGTTTTGCTATTTCTCTGCCGTACAAAGTCAGGTTTAGTTTTATTATTCTTTCGTTCACTGGTTCCCATGATTTTATATTTGGCAGTTTAAAGAAAGATAAAAATGTATGGCCCCTGTCGTGTATGATGCAAGATACTGCAGGAATTATGCATGCGCTCACACAAGGCTGTATGATGGATAAAGGCGTAAACATTTTCATTAAACATATTATCTTGTATACTTTGAAATATTTTAGTTTTTATTATGGAACCAAAGTTTAAAGTTCATTAAAACAGTCGTCCATTAACAAGCGAATAATAGATACAAAATTCTACCATAATTATGAATATAAGTTCTAGAACCAAAGTACTAATATTGTCTAAAATATAATAATGTACGCGGACAGGCCACGTAGCAAGAATACACAGTTTAACAGTTATGTGTAACCTGTGTTTAATATTTTAAAGTTTTCTATGTCCTACAGAAACTATAAAAACTTCTTGACGGTAAAGATATAAAATCACTAATCATCAAAAAATAAATTGGATTCTGGTGAAAATGATAAAAGTTATTGTCCATAAATGGAAGAGATCTGTACTCAAATAAATACCGTGTTCCCAATAAAATATTGCATTGTTTTAGTACGTACCGTGAATTTCCCCTATAATTGCTATTGATGTATTTATTTAATCAATTGTTTATTTAAATTTGAAACAATTGAATTTTGGTTTAAACAGTAAACAAACAATTATTGTAAAATGGGATTTCAAATCAACAGTATTTACCACAAAAATTAAAAGGGAACGGAGCAATATCGATTTAGTTGAAACACATGTAGTTTATTAAAAGAAATTTATAACGTTTGTATATTATATATTAAAAACATGAAATACAAAAATTCATAATTCATTAAATTCTATAATTTGTTTTTATAAATTATATAAATTATTTAATTTGAGTTATCATAACAGTTAACTTTCACGATTGTAAAACTTTTTTTTTAACTTGATATTGGTCAAATTCTGTAGGTACATGATGAATTCAAAAATACGCATTCAAATTTCTTCATTAACAAGTTGCTAAAATATTTCAACTATTTACAGTAAAAGGTCATTTTCTGAACAGAATTCAGAAATTTATGGATTATGTTTTTGTTGCTAAGGTAGAATAGCAAAATGATATTTGTACACAAAAATGAACTAAATATAAATGCAATCAGAGCTTATCAGACAAATTTTCTATAAACTGTGTAAGTAAATACTGGTAACTGTAGTCACAATAATATTGACAATTTTTCTTATTCTCTTATTTTCTTATTTACAATTTCTGATATTCTTAATTTGTTTATAAAGTGACGAGCACAACTTGAATAGTCGGATACAAGTTTCTTATTCAAAAACACAATGAAGTCTGGAAATTCCAAAACAAAATCTGATGTCGGGACAAAACTATGCTGATGTACTGTAATTTACAGTTGTACACTGTACTTTTAATCTTATACCATATACTGTTCGATAATCAAACTATGTTCTCGGCTCAGAAAAATAGCTACAATTTATTATAGAGAGTATTGTGAAATGAGAATCAATTTTGAATGCAGATAAATGTCGAAAAACTAAAGTAACGGGAGTTAGTAAGCAGGAGGGCTCCGTTAATATCTTCTTAGAAGGAAACCTGCATAGCATATTAAGCTACAATTATCTTGGGAGAGTCGTGAGAATTAAAGCTGTAAGGAGGAAATTATTAATAAGATCTTTATTGGTAAGAGAGCTTTTGAAAAGGTCGAAGCAAGTAGGATTCTGATTTGCGTGAGAATGCGGTTTTCTAAAAGTTATATTTTTGTTTAGTTTCGTAAGGGAGTGAAACGTCTGCCATCAAAAAGAAGGTGGGCAGTAACCTAGGAAAATGTGATGGTAAAAATGTAGTTGTACACACACGCGCGTGAGCACATATATTTTCCTTTGGTTAAAAAGTACTGGATACTCAAGTTAAAATGTGACCACAAGCTTTTAGGGTTTTACTTACTGACTATAATTTTGAGACTAATTTGTACGAGATTATTATTTATTTTTAATTGTCATGCGTCCTATTAGTGATTATTATCAGTATTGTAATTCTAAATTATTATAATTTAATTGATCAATTTAACCTGCCTCCGTGCAGTCTGGAGTATGTTTCGAGTAGCAATTCAAGCGAATACTTCGGATTCTATCCCCTTAATTGTATGATTTTAGTCTATTTTAGTACAGTATTATGTTAAAATTTCAACTGCCTCATCCACAAGACTTGTACAATACTACTTACACAGTAAACATAATATTTCGTCTGCCATATGCATAATATCTACGGCAGATTTAGACATTCTTTGAGTTCTTCACTTTATCGGAAGGACTAGACAAAACACGCTAGGCGCCACAATTGATTGTTGTCGATGCAGCAAGCTACAAAGCTACACATACATGGGAAACAATCACAATAACTCATAGGTGGGAACCTGCGACTGACGCTTTTGGTGGGTCCATGGAATGCAGCGCAACCTCGTAGAGAAGTTTTAAACTACCGCAGACTGCCTTCCCCAGGGTAAGCCTGCCGCGCTCGGGCTTATTGATTTTGTTTTCATTTTTTGTGTCTTTTCAACTGTTAAAGAATTAATAGTTTTACGTTTCAACTACGTTCGTGCGGATTAACATTCATAATTTAGAGAAAAATATTAGCTAAGCAAAAAGGTAAATTTATGTAGGTAACATACTTGGGAGTTACTATTTAACAATTACATACACAGCATTTCGGATTGAGCCATATACTATATGTAAACTTGCCCTTGCTGCACGTATTGTATTGCTGCATACATTATCACTTTTCCGTATTCAATTCTAACTCCTCACTTCTATATAAGTCAATCAATTTCCTGAGAATTTAGGGCACAGTTTCCTGTCTTTTGGTTCTATTTACTGGTTATCACCAAATAAAATTGTATTAACTTGTTAATCGTCGGCTTGAATTACAATTGTTTGTAAGGCAATATTCTTGCCTGTTTTTTCAAGGTATTGAGTACACTTTTAATCAGTTCGGAGATTGACGTCATCCCTGTTTTAAACTCCAATTTGCTTTAAAAATTTGTTAAAAGTGCAAGCCTATACCAGTTTTTAGAAACGTAAAATTAATTTAAGAGCGTGTGTTTAAAATAAAAGTTAACATATTCTTACGACATTACAGAACTATCTACTTGTTTCTCGAACGATCCAGTGGAATACGGCTGCAATATTATGTGCGTACGTGATTCTCGATACGCGTTGCGAGATTGTTCAATACTCACCGGTACGCGGCTGCTGTTTGTAAGGCCGCAACCAATTATGTTCTGGTGTTTTCTAGTAGCATTCTTGACACGCAGTTAGCAAATATTCTGGAACATCAGCGGGGTATAAATACAAGTACTCAGAGACGTTCAGTGTAGTATTGTGGCGAAGTGTTATATGTTTTATAATTGTGCAGTACGATTGTAATACAATTGTATTTTATATCAGTTGACATTTTTTTATTGCGTGTTAACAATTTTTATTTGATTTGTTGTAAGAGACTGTCTTGTTAATTACAAACTGTTTAATTGTGATAATGAAAGCTGTTGATTAGTGACTGAATTGGTGTCTTGTATTTTGTTTTCTACTGTACCATATGACGATCAGTAGACCGTCGTAACAATATTATTCATAACCGTTTATTGTAAAGACACTTTTTTTTTAAGCACAAAATACGAAATGCAACAAAATATTTGAGATTCTGAAGAGAGTAGAAATACGCTATAGAAACATACAAGTAGTATGGAATATTTACAGGAACGAGGCAAATAATATTGTTGAAAAAGCAAAGTAAGAATTATGAAGATTTGGAAAAGAATTGTAGAGGTCTGACAAGAATAACTGTATTATCTCCCATTGCCTTTAATCTATATAACGTCAGGCTCTTAAAAGAGGCACTTAAAAAAATAAGAAAAAGTCAAGGGCATGTGTAATAACGCACGATAAATTAATGTATATTCAAAGGTATGCTAACGATATTGCTATCCTAACTGATAGCAAAAATGGCTTTGGGGCCATGTTAATTACGAGGAATGAGATTATGGGTAAAGTGGGTATATATGATACAGCAATAAATTAATTTAAAACAAATTAATGAACTGCGACTAAGAAGGGCAAGTGTAAATGAAATTTGGTGAGAACAACGAACTTCTTGAACGAGTAGATTCATTTATGTTTCTAGCAAGAAAGGTCAGTAAAGATTGCCGGCGTAAAGCAGAGGTGGGAAAAAGAATTGCCCAAGCAGACAGCGCTTTCAGCAGAAAAAATGAGAATCCTAACTTCTAAAAGTAATAATCTTGAAACTTGAAAACATTTTTAAAAGGTACATGTAAAATATAGCCTTCCATCGTTGCGCAACTTGGACTGCAGAGACGAAGAAATGGAGGAAGCTGAAGTCACTTGAGATATGATGCTATACACACATGCTTAAAAGAAATTAAATAAGTAATATTGTAATTATAGGAAATATTGTACGGCTTTCGCCGTAAGTCTCTTTACACTCAGATTTACATTTTCTTAAATTTTAATGGCAAAATGTAACTAAGTGATATTCTTGTCAAAATCATCACGCGGTAACACACATTGTTGTGATAAGTACAGTGAGCATAATAATTTTCTAACACAGGAAAGAAGTAAAATTCTATCGGGAAAAAGTACACTTTTCTTTGATGAGAAAGAAAAAGCAAATATTAATTTTTAATAAATATTCATAGAGTTTTTGTGGCCGTGGCAATTAGGATTATGATGAAATAAAACCTTAAGCCGCTTAACTGACCGCTGAGGGTCAGAGAATCGTGGCCGGTCAACAAAACGCTGGTTATAAGTGGAGAGAAAGTCACACATTGCACGTTTTCCAACTCTACAAATTTCAATTTACTACTTAAGCGTAACAGTAAACTTTTACTTCTCATTACTTATAAAGAAAATACAGTTTTTAGCAGTAAATAAATGGAACAAATAAGACTTTCAGCTTGTTAGCAGTTTACTCTCTTTGAAGTTTATTTCAGTTATCAATCAAAGTAAACAACAACGCAAGAAAACGCTAATAAATATGTTCTTTTAATGGGGGAAAAAGCTTTATGCACCGTGAGAGGAAACAGTTTATCCATGGCGTTCGGGACCCTCGTTTAAAAACCCACCTCTAACTTAAGCATTGATATCCACCCCGGAACCGCTTAGAGTATTACTTCAAGATGGAGCCTATCGTGTCCTTTTCAGGTTCCTTGTACTTCGTGTCTTATGAGATGCTACACGTTGGGTGCCAGTTGTTCCACTCTTTTTGTTCTTGTAAGTTCGACTGGATAAATAGTTACGCAATCCTATTCCTCTTTGACACAAAGCACAATCATAACTTTATGCTCGGGCGTGAACTTCAAGAGCTAGTACCCACTACTCTATTGTCCACGTGCTGCACTTGGTAAAAGTGTACAAAACACCTTTATTGGGAGAAGCACAGTAAGGCATGCTGGGCTTTACATCTTTCCTATTATGTATAGGTAGAGGTTAAAACTGTCGTGAACAGTGAGCAACTCTGTTAAATGGTAGTTAACATTATTGTGTTGGCTGACAGTACATTACCAGTGTCCGCCTCTACCTTCTCTCTTCTGTCTACCCTATCCAGGGGTCCTGTTAGTGAAAGAAAATAAACTGTTTTGCTTCATTTTTTCTGCATACTTTTCAATTTCATTTCTTCTTTTGGACATCCTCTGGCACTGTCTCATAAAAGAATGCTGTCTGAGGGCTCCCCTTCTCCCCTCGGCCCAGAATTTGCGACCATACAACAGGATGAATCAACCATCCATAGCTGCCATCAAGCGCCTCTTGCTCTAAATGCTGGCTAACCACTCATTAATAGTAATATTAATAATAATACTAGTGTTAGTAACAATGATAAAACTATGACGCCTCAGCAGCAATATTAAAAGATGCTCTCATAATAATAATGAAAATCATCAGCAGAACTATAAATGTTCTTTCTACGCTTTTGTTTCCACAGCTCTTTTAGTTAGATTAACTGACATCGATTTTATATACACATCTGCTGGATAAGTAATAGAGAGCGAAATTGAATGCGTGATAAACTATAAAAAATACACATACATGGAAAATATGATAAAATTGTTATCGTATTTATGATACAAGGCCAATAAATTAATTATGGTACTTTAAAATGTTAGCGAACTACTATATAATTTTTTATACATGTTTTGTTTGAGATATAGACAACTTGTGAACGTTTTAGTAAATGAGTAAAATGTAACGATTGCTGCAATTGTTTCTTACAAAACACTAGAGAAAAGTATTTATTCACTACCTAATACGAACAAAAATCCGATTGAACAAGTGTCTAGATTTTTGTAGGCAAAATAATACAGAAATGTATTTTTTCACTAGCTACCTAGTGCAAACGAAAAACTAATTGGACAAGTGTCTACATTATTCTAGACGAAATCCTACAGACAAGTATTTTTTCAGTAACCATGTAGTACGAAGAAAGATCGTAAAAACCAATTGAAAAAATATGTGAACTGTTATGACGTTATTTATGATTTTGTGAGGAATTTCAATAATAAAATGTTTGAATTTTAAACCGTGTGCGGCACATTTGTAAAAAAGTGAAACATAAACCCCTACAGGAAGCACTACTTAGGTTCTATTAATTTTTTTTTGACGAAGTGTTACATATTGACTAAGGAAGATGGTACTCGCATGAAAATGTAAGTTGTTACGCACGTAGAAGGTTGTATAAGAGGGGATACAATGACGAAGGAGAAGTTCAAAAATGCTACGACAATTACGTAACGCTCTCGAAAAGGCGAGAGCGTTAATCTACACGTTTCTCGGCTATCCGAACAGGTGCAGCGTCTCGATCAAGGCCGTGCACTTACGTAGCCTCTAAACTGTTAGAGCTATTGTAACTACCCAAATTATGCCGGCACGCCGTGAATAGAATGGAACATTATTCTGTAATATCTGCGGGGTGTATATAAGGGTCTACGGCCGTCCTAGAAGTTAGTGACACCTGGCGATATTGTAGAGTGCGGATCAGGTGATTTTCGCGAATATTAGTGGAATGCAATTATTGTGTTATAGTTAGTGCAAAACTCTAATAGTTGGCAATGATTATTGCGTGTGGACAAATTTAACTGGAATGATTGTATGAAAGTACATTGTAGCTTTCAAATTGTGAATATCTAAAGCTGGTAAAGTAATGACTTCATTAGTGTCTGTATTTTGTTTCGCCTGTATAATATGACTATCCTTGAGTAACAGTATTATTTACAATTAATAAGAGAACGAAAAAGCGGGAAAGACATCTTGACAGACTGGAGAAGAGCAGAATCATAAAAATAGCTTACCCTGTATACCGTCTCTGTATACGTAGAAAGCGCTGAGAATGTGAAAACTGGAAGAGACCACTAGGGATGTATTCCATAAAATAGAAGAAAGATTAAGAAAAGAAAATAATAGTGTAGAAATAGAAGAAGAAGAAGAAGAAGAAGAAGAAGAAGAAAAAGAGGAAGAGGAGGAGGAGGTGGAGGAGGAGGAGGAGGAGGAGGAGGAGGAGGAGGAGGAGGAGAAGAAGACGAAGAAGACGAAGAAGACGAAGAAGAAGAAGAAGAAGAAGAAGAAGAAGAAGAAGAAGATGAAGAAGAAGAAGAAGAAGAAGAAGAAGAAGAAGAAGAAGAAGAAGAAGAAGAAGAAGAAGAAGAAGAAGAAATATTTATTTACGCTTAGCCGTAATAGAAGCGTGACGGCACTGGTTACGTGCGGGAGATATTAATTACTCAGCTGTTAATAGACTAGTTGTCTGGCCTCAGCCGTTAATTGCGTGCACGCGTGTGTATATTGTTTTGTACGTCACTCATTATGTGGTTCGTGTCAACATTAGGCGGTAATGAGGTCATTGTGTTTAACATCAGAGCGGAGAATGTAATTAACATAGCTGATGCAAATCAAATTGATAATCTAACTAATAGATATCAAACACTGTGTCCAATATATTAATAGAAATTATTCACCAGTGTCCCTTTGTGATACAGTTACCGGTACTTGATATTATCTGCTCTAAACTGTAGTAAATAAGTAATATCATCCCCGTCTGTAATGCTGGTCCAAACCATTGCTGGCACAAATTTTAAGTACTAGACGTGGTCTCAGTTTAAAAGCCTTTAAACAGAGGGAAACTGTATCTAGTATTACAAAAACACTAACTCTTTTGAGCATTTAGTATTGATAAGAGAAACAGCTACCAGGACAAGATTTTTAAAATCGGTAGATGAATTAAGATTTAACCTATAAATACCCTGTAAACGTATTCCTTATTATCGATAAGTTTATAATAATGTTGTTACATTACCCAAGTGGTAGAACGACAGTATGTGGTTATGTGTTTCCACATGAAATAATAAAAATATACTCCACTTACAAACAAATTTTAATATAGCATGACCGGTTACTGACTTCAACGGATGAGGACGGTCTATAGACAGAGCTAGAGAGCTACAAATTAAATAAAATAGATTCAGAGTATGTTGGAAGCATACGACTGGAGAAGATAAAAATAATAATTCACTGAGGGAATGGGGCGATTCAATCAAAAATAATTTTAAAATGTAAACCAAGCTCTGTCTCTAATGCTTAAAAAGATTAAATACTAGTTACAACAAAGGTAATGGAACAAATGTTTTAAATATTGAGTATGGAATTTTTTGTAGAAAATTAAGTGTATTTAGCGTGTGGTAAAATTCACTTTCTCCCAGGCTCGAGATTAAAATTCTATAACTTCAGTTACTAATGGGAACTTTTGTTTTCGGAGTTGGTAGTACACAGCTAATGTAATTGGTAGTAAAAATTAATATTTACGAAGTGACTACATAATTTGTTAATATAATGATGAGTTAGTAGATTAATTCTACTGTATGTAAAAGAAAGGATAAGAAATGGAAATGATTTGAATTTAAAGCCACCAGAAAAGAAAGAGAGCACTATAAGGTAACTGGTGAGAACAGCTGACAAGAATGGGTGTCAACCGCACATAAAAACTGGTGAGTTATTAGGCCGGCCGTACGCTAGAGCAACATTTTGTTTGGCTACAGAACCGTTTTGACGCATCGTGTTGCAAAACTTCGCTTCCGTGGACAGAGACTTCAGACATTGGCTGACGACAAAATAACATCTGGTCAGTTCTTTTTGAGCAATGTGTGTGGTTTGTGGGTTCGTGACAGATTTTATTTTGCGATTTATAATCAATATCGATTAACTATAACTATAAATACAAAACAATATGCGAGAATCAGAACAAAAAGACAATGTACGCACTTTCCACGTAGGACTAAGTGTAATATAAACTCCGCGATTTGTGTGGTTAGAATCCAGCGAATGCGCAGTTAAAAAAGTCCTAATTGTTTTGTTGCGAAACAAATTGAAAGAGATTCGTATTTGGTCGCGTGGGGCCTCGCGACACTTCTAAACAAATCCTAATGACAGTAGAGTCATCTGCGACGCTTTGGGAGACAATGCGCCAGAACGGTTCTGTCGCAAAACATGTCGCTCCAGTGTGCGGCCGGCCTTACAAAACTGGGTTACGGCGTAGTGTAGGACACCCGTTGAAGTCCCGCTGCCATTGAACAGGTCCAGTTACCAGGGAACGTGACGAAGACACAGTTGCTAAACGTTGCTCTTCCACCGGCGATATTTTATCTTGTTTAGTCAGACTTACTTAAAGGATATCTGATCGCATAGTACGATATGACAGAAAATATCAAGTTGTTCTTTGTTTGGCCATAAACATTTTTAGGTTACGAAATCTGGGTCACGTTATGTCATAAACTGTTAACAGAGAGCAACCTTAGCTGTGGAAATCAAGTTTAATTGCCGTCTTGAAAACACAGCTTACTTATCTCTTGCTACGGTCAATAGAGGACTCTACCAGTTTGGTTTCTATGATGTGTTTGCAGTTTGAGCCTCCGATAATATATTGGTTAGTAATAAATTTACCATCAAAGTATACCTAATAATTAAACGTAGTCTGTTGTTTTCTTGTTAGTTATTAGAAACCATAGACTTGTGTGAGAAAGGATGAGAAAGAAATAGAGAGAGAGAGAGAGAGAGAGAGAGAGAGAGAGAGAGAGAGAGAGAGAGAGAGAGAGAGAGAGAGAGAGAGAGAGAGAGAGAGAGAGAGAGAAAGTAATTACTGCCATGTAACTCATGGCCATTCAAAAATGATTTCACGATTTGACCACAGGCACAAAGTATCTCGCGGACACACACAGGATGTTTAGTTTTAAAAACGGACGCTTACCAGAGGGATTAAATTTTTAAAGAATGCAACGTATGTTTGGGGAAACAACTCGTGGTTTCCTGCCTTTCGGTTAGATTTTGTCGTCTAATATGTTTGCTCCGGAAACTGCAATGCTACCTCTATTTATTCATTTATTTATGGTGTTCAATAAGTATCGTTCACTACCATAGCTCCCCCGGTCAGAAGGTTAACACCCGGGAACTAAACAACTCTTGTCAGTGGTTATCTTTCATCACTTCAGTTTCGTAATTGACATGTTTCTGCATGCCACGGAACGGTGATACCGATTTCATTTGGCTAATGATGGAGATTCGAAGGATAGGCTTCATTACTTCATGTATTGAAAACCTTCATTGTGAAACCTTGCGGCAATGTGGACTCACAACGGAATCTTATTTCCCCAACGGTGCAAGCTGATTGATGCGAATAGACAATGTCGGGAAATGCTGAGCATTTAAGAACACACTGTTACATTGAAGGATTATGACTGTTACCCTTCCGACTGAAGGAGCTCTACTGCCTGCAGACGGGAATAGCAGAATACTTTTTATGTTCACTCTGGTTTTAGAATTGTCAGTGGAAAGGTGGCTACTAATTCTAATTGTAGCTGAAATGTCGCTTTATAAAAATCAAATTACTGAGTGTAGACGTTTGTTTACGAGACTTAAATACAAATTTTCCCACATTGTTTCCACGTTCTGAGACATGGTGTTGAGTGGACACGGGTTATTGATAAACTATGGCTCAACAAAATTTTATTGAAGTGACTGCGTTTGTTAACATGTCCTAACAATCGATGTAAGCTTTTATATAACTTCACTATAAATTACACAAACACAAAGTAGGCGTACACTATTTTTTCCTTATCGTCTAATAAAATTTTAAATAAAATTTTAGGTTCAATGACAGATTTTACATACAAGATGAAGGGTTACCCATGGGTTATTCATTATCACCAATTTTGGCTGATATATATATGAATGATTTTGAAGAAAGGTTATTAAATTGTACAAGGTACAAAGGAAATATAAAACTATGGGTAAGGTATGTTGACGATATTTTAGTTATTTGGGAAGGTAGTATTGAAGAAATAGAATTATCTGTAAAAGAAGTGAATAATAAGGAAAAAATATACAGTTCAAGGAAGAAATTGGTGATAAGAATTTGAATTATTTGGATATAGAAATAAATATAAAAGATAAAAGAAAACTAGAATTTGACGTATTTAGAAAGGAGACATATTCGGATATAATTATTCCGAAAGAATCGTATCACCCATACATACATAAATTAGCGGCAGTAAACGGATTTTGTTATAGACCACAGAAAGGTTTGAAAGATAAAGATAGAAGGGAGAGAGAAATTAAAAAGGTAAAGAGAATAGTGAAGAATAATAATTATAACATGGACATAGTAGATAAAGTGATGGAAAGTATTGAAAAGAAAAAAGACGTAGAACAGAAAGAAAAGAAGAAGTATTTGGGCTCAGTAACATATAGGCCTATAGGAACACAGACGAGGAAAATTGGACAGTGCTTTCAGAAGTATGGAGTGGACGTAGCAATAAAAATGTGTAAAACAGTATGTGACACAATAAAAAATAATAATATTGAAACAATACCTATTTTGCAGAAGAATAGGGTATATAATTAAGGTGTGAAGAATGTAATAAAGTGTACGTGGGTGAGACGGGCCGCCGATTTGAATGTAGATTGGGAGAACACAAGAGAGGAGACAGAAATACGACAACGAATTCTCTGTATGCTAGGCATTTTATAGAGGAGAATCATAAATTTAATAACCCGTTAAAAAATTTTGATATTATAAAGGTAGTTAATAATACGATGGAAAGAAAACTCATAGAAGAATTAGAAATTATAAAAGAAAGGGAAAAATTTATGAATAATTTAATGAATATTAATATAAATTTTGAAAATGAAGAAATGTTTTATAATATAATAAAACGTGAAAAGGTAGGTTCGGTAAGGAAAGAAAACATAGACATGGGTTGATGGTTTCGCCCGCGTGTAGGAAGGCTTTACCTGCAGTGACGTGGACGCCCTCGGTAGAGGCAGGTATATACGGCGGTGGAGTTAGGGACGTATGTGGCAGTTACGATCTGATGATGAACGGGTACGTTCGAAAGCGCTAATCGGTGTCACAGTGACTAGTGGTGTGTGCAACAAGTGAGTGTAGCATAAATTATTTAACCACTGATACAATTTGTAGTTTAAATATTAGAACAGGTTATTCTCAACAGAGAACTGTTTCAATTATCTTGCGCGGAATATAAGTGATGCCTATGATGCATATATCTGCAGTAAGATCAACAAATTGTAAAACAATATGTATTCTCTGTACTATCCGTATTGTAATGTCTGTGATATCTGTTCTGTTCTGTATGTTTTGTATTCGTGTCTGAATTAAGTGTTAATGTCAACGTGTATGTGTGCCTTATGGGCCCAGTGTTTAATATTTGAACTTATTGTATCATGCCAGCAGCAAGTGGAAGTGATTTTTGTTCATTTGTTTACATGTCTTTGTGATTAATTTTGTAATTTGTGATTTCTTTAATCTATTAACAAAAACAAAAAGAGCTCTTGTTCTTTGGTCAGCTCTTCATAATCCTGTATGTGTGTTGTCAGACAATTTGTTAAATGTTCGCTTAGTCGAACATATTCCAAATCTCCAATAAATTGAAAAAAAAAATAGAGAACTATCCACAAAACACTGAACCATAAGTGTTATAAAGGATATGACGCTGACATTTTGTAAGACCGGGCCCCAAACATATCCCACTCTACTGGATGTAAAATTTGGACCTTAGCGGTAGAACGAGGCAGTTCAAGTAAAACCTCAAATATGTGGTTTTGCAGAAAGTAATATGTTACTTTTGTAACATATTAGGTAGGTCACGGAATGGGGTTATACGAAAAGACCCAGAAGTACTCAGGATAATTAAATATGACGTACCCACTGTCGGATGGTATAGAAAGAGCACGCTGAGAGAATGTCTGTCAGGCGAATTCCATAAGCAAAGATTAAAAAAAAAAAAACGAATGTACGGCAAAGAAATAATGGAACACGTTTGTGCAATTTGAAGGATAGCCTTTCAAGTTCGAACAGAGAAAATGCGTAATCACCGGTAATGAAGAAAAAAGATAAGGAAACGGAAGTGAAAATAGAGCAATAGAAGAAGGATTCGGTTGGAACATATCGGCCAAATAATAAATTATATGACTATAAAGTATGCTGTGATTTGAAGTAGAAGACTTACTAATGTAAAGTAATGCCAAGCAGCTTAAGGACGCTTAAGTTAAGAGACGGTTTTATTATGTGAGTGAGTTTGAAGTAACAAGGAGAAAAGCAGCGATGCAATCAGGGTTGATGAGATAAGTTATATTGACGAATGGGGTTACGATATGAGAGACTAACGCTGTCAATACATAGTGCTATACTATACAGGATGATTAAAAAAGGACTTTACAACTTTGAATGTATACAGAAATGTATTCAGATAACCAGGGGTGCCCATCCCCCCCAAGGCCCAATGCGAAAATCCCCCAAAAGTCTCAGCAAGCCCCCCATTGGAAAGTCTCCCCACTAATAATGACCCAGGGGGTTCAAGCCATTCCGGGGGGTCTGGGAAGTATGGAACCCCCCCCCCAGTAAAAGAGGAAAATTTGAAAACTAAGACTTCAAAACTCGAGTTTTAGGTATATTTTAGACCTAAATCTCGGGGTTTTTCAATAAGCCTATACAAATTATTTTAGTTAAAAAAGTCATGAAAAACAAAACAAGATCCTACACTACAGTTACGATAATTGTCACACTTGTTAAGTTGTTTTAAATTGTATCATTGTTTTAAAAGGTAAGGCGCTACACTGGTGTGGGTGTGGATGAGAAACAAAGACATTTGAGAGAGATATTTTAATTCATATTGGTCATATTGGAACGCGAATGGCCAGTTTAAGCTTACAGAATTTTATCATTAGCCCTAATAATATTGTTTAGAAGTTTTGTATGTCATTACTTTGAACAAAACAGGCTAGATTCAAAGGGTATTGGAGTAATTAAAAACCAAGCACATATTGTACTTAGCAAATTGTATTTAACAAATGTGTTGCTAAACTAAAAATACATTTTAAATAATTGTACTATTAAAACCAATACAATGAAATGACACAAAAACGACGTACAATGTATTTTAAATTATGATATGAAAAATATGTTTGTGCACAAACACGGTAAAAATTATTTAAAATGTTATTCTTGAAAAAATCCCCCCAAAAATCCCCCCCCAAATTCTCAATGCGCAACTTGCGCTATGATCCCCCCCCCTGTGGGCACCCCTGTCAGATAACTTTACAGAGTCGGTTGATGTGTCATTTCGAAGCAAAACACATCAAGTTTTGACTCACGTAGCCCATTAATACTGAATACACCCACCAGTAGCGCTGTCACAATTGTTGTTGAAAATGGCTACTTTTACTGGTGCGGAACGTGCTCGCTGTGTGTTTTGGTTTCACGATACGCAGTCAGCAACAGCAGTTCAACGTAAATTCCGTACGGAGTATGGTGGGGAGCCTCCTAGTAGGCCTACAATTTACTCTTGGAACCAAACATCCGTTTTGACTGGTTGTTCTGTACGACATGCAAAATCACCAGGACGTCCACAAGTTCCTGAAGCTGCTGTGGAACAACTCAGAAAAAGCTTTTCCCGTAGTCCTAATAAATCAACTAGACGTGCGTCACGTGATAGCCCTAAGGACAATGTTTTTTGTGCCCTTAGCAAACAAACAGGGTACGGCCCGTTCTTCTTCCAGGAGGCAACCATAAATGGTATCGTGTATCTGGATACGTTAGAAAATATTCTAATTCCTCAGTTAGACGAGGATGACCAAGATGGACGCCTTTACTATCAGCAAGATGGGGTATCACCTCACTACCGTGTAGAAGTCCGAGATTTTCTTGATAGCCGATTCCCAGTTCGGTGGATTGGTCGTGCAGGTCCAATTGCATGGCCAACTCGCTCCCCAGATTTGACACCGGTAGATTTTTTCATGAGGGGTTTCATTGAAGATCGGTTTTTTGTACCACCTTTACCTGCTGATCTTGCTGAGCTGAGACTTCGAATTAACGCCGCCGCTGCAGAATTGACGCTCTACTTACTGGCTAAAGTCTGAAATGAAATCGACTTCAGGTGGGATGTATGCCGCATTGAAAATGGTAGCCACATCGAAACACAATGAATGTTAGATGACAAACGTGATGTGTTTGGCTTTGAAATGACACCTTAACCGACTCTGTAAGTTATCTGAATAAATTTCTGTATGCTTCCAAAGTTGTAAAGTCCTTTTTGATCACCCTGTATTACTGCTAATGTGCGTTTGCGTATATATCTGTGTTAATCAACACGCAATAACTGTGCTCTGAGAGTAATACTCGTTGAATTACAGACATATAGTGAACTACATTATTATATTAAGTCTTATTACATGATAACATATTATGTAGATTAGAAATTATAAGAAAATTACTATATATTGCAATGTGTTTAGAACGCTATTAGAAGTATTCTCTTGGCCCCTCCGAAGAGCTAAAATCTCTGAACAGGAAATATGACAAGTCTCTTAAATTATGTAACAAATATTTATTGTAATAAAATGTAGAAAATTAAAACAAATAATCTTCTGCAACAGTTTATAGAATCTGCGCGATTAAGCAAAACATATTCTGTTTTCAAAGACTATAAATTAAATTCATAAGTTAATTTTTTCACGTAAGTTTTCAAACGTTTGTTTGTTTACTAAATTCACTTGTAGCCATTAATTTGAGAGTTATATCTTGGGAAGATGAAATATTAATGACTACTCTTATTCTTGTTTTTCTTATTTGCGAGCATAAGGCTCAAAGCCTATTACGTCGTTCGTGTTTATAACTGATGTGTCTATCATTTTAGACAATTGGAAGCACTTAAATCTCCCTGATTTAAGCCCAATTTTAGGAGAGTCCGGTGGTCTGGCTGCTACCTTCGAGCTCCAGACTTTCCCTGAGTTTCATTCGGAGACCCACCTTCTAGGCTCCCTCCGCCGTTGGACATTTTTCTCGTTCTCTTCCGTTAGCGGTTACTCAAAGATGCAAATGTGTAGGCTCGATAATAACAGATTATGCCCAATGTGAAGTAGATTTAAATATAGCTTGTGCTGTGGAGAATAGCTTTAAACAGATTACTTTTTACTTCCATGTTCCATAAGGAAATGGAAGTATGGTCATTGCGAAAAAAATCGTGTTATTATTTGGAAGTAGACAATTTCCAAGGAAGTAAAATAGATTAATATACAAGAGCACAGCAGAGACAATAATAGTTATTGATTCATAAGTGTGGAGTATATCTAAAAGTTACAGACCAGATTAGGAGAGTCTGAAGTAGAGTAGCGATGGGCCGGAGTTGTAATTTAACGAGATTAAACTTAGTTGAAAATGCTGAAAGCCAGTTGGAATGAGCAATGACATCAGAGAATCTACGGACCTAAACAATTCAAACGGTTTGGCCACCTAAACAGACTGTCAGAAATAAGATAGGCAACCAATATGGAAACAAGGACATATGGAAATACGCAACCACAAAAAGAAGTAAAAGATTTAGACCTAAGCTGTCCAGTAACAGGAAAAGCAGCGACAAGCATAAGGGACCTCCAAATCACAGATTGCGAAGACATAAGACGTTGGATGCTGGGATGAGGTAGACGTCTGCAGTGAAAAATAAGCCGCATTATAATATATACAAGTGTGTGTGTGTGTGTGTGTGTGTGTGTGTGTTTGTTTCTAGTATTCTAGAATTAAAAACATACATAACGTATAGGCATAATGTATTATTGAATGAAAAGAATTAATTTATAAACTCTAAAAAATAATTTCATATATGTTTTGTATACATTACACACCACTTTCAAATTCTGTTTTTTTTTAATGACGGGTTTCACAAATTGAAGTGCCAAATATAAGGTCATAAAACAAACATGATGTATAATGAGTTTACGAAATTATACAAAATATGGAAAAAATACAACCGAGAAAGATCTGTTGTGTTTACACTATCGAAATCGAAATACATTAGATCTGAATTAAGTTCGTCGATCAATCACTTTCCAAATTCAGAAGATTTCATAGTCCTCAAAAACGGCTATTATTTTGCCCTGTTTATTAACCCATAGTCGTTTTTGTTTAATTTTTTAAATTGTCATAACTACTACAAACAATGACGTGGTGAATACGCTACATACGTTCTACCATAGGCCTATATGCAGGGGATCAGGAGAACTATATTACCGTAGAGTAAAGGAACATACCTGAAATTGTAAATGTGGCGGGTCTCTCCTTAGTGTTATGTAGATTTGAATATTAAAGTTGAACTAAATCCCGAGCTGGGGAGAATTCAGACAGCCGAGATGAGTTTTCTCAGAGACGTGGCAGGATGTACTCTTCATGATCGTAAAATAAATAGTAGATAGTAGTAGCAGCAGGAAGTGAATAATATGAATGCACTCGATTGGATCGCATAATTTCGGCTAAATTATTTGTAACATCTTAACCAAATGGATGACTGATGTATTGGAAACAAATTTATTTGATGTAAATTACAATTTCTTTGGGTAATTGTAAGCTGAAAAAACGGAGAGGTGGGGGACGTCCAAAGAGGCACTGAAGTGACAAGCTCTGGTCTATCTCTTGGGACCGGTACACACCATATTTGGTTCTAATCTTTGTTAGAGAAGGTAACAGCGATTGCATTATAATAAAAAACTAACAATATAATGACAACATTATACGTTGGATTTCTGAAATCACCACTAGGACAGTGTTTCCTGCATCTATCCTGCAATATCCCGCCAAGTTTTCCAAAATAAA
The DNA here is from genome assembly GCA_034769895.1 of Magicicada septendecula. Classification (NCBI taxonomy): domain Eukaryota; kingdom Metazoa; phylum Arthropoda; class Insecta; order Hemiptera; family Cicadidae; genus Magicicada; species Magicicada septendecula. The sequence goes on along the minus strand of CM068375.1, from coordinate 332,900,966 downwards.
AGTAATGTACATTTTGTGAATAGTTGGGATATATGTGCATGTGTTCCTGATTATTATGCTAAAATTAGTAAAATCGTTGGATCAATTAAATAAATTGTTTTATTAATGTAACTGTTCCTCTCTGCAATTACTAAATTGGCCTTGTACTACTCAATAACATCAAAATTAAAAAATAATTTCATACAGTTAATCGACAAATGTTTATCTTTATAAATTATATTTTAAACATTCTAATGTAAGGTTAAGCAATGTTAATGAAACAATTGTTGAGAGCTATAATTAACTCTTTGTCACTTTGGGTTCAATTTTGTTGCATAAGTAAATAAACATTTTACCACAATAAACAACGTTCGATATTTACATAACATTCCGTTAGTGAATTTTAATGCACTGCAATAATAGTAATAAATAGCAGAGTAATTTAAATAAATTGTTATTTGTTCATGCTACACACTTGATTACAATGTAATACAATTAATAAGCTGAACTTTACTATTAATTAGCCTAATTATGTGAAATCGTTGCTTTGATATTGGAAATGTATTGCGTAATTCACTGAATCCGTACATTCAGAGTAAGCTACCGTTGTGAATTAAATTTATTAAGTTAATTTTTCCGGTGCACGATTTTTTTTAGGTGTGTTCCGCAGTTACCCATTCAATTACATCTAGTGTAGAACATTGCAGACAATTATTACAGTAAACACTATACACTGAACCGCTGTCACAAAATCAACTACCAAATCCTAATTTCACAACTAGCACGTCTTAGTGCTTCGCATCGCAATACCCGAACAACTCCCTCCCTCTGAAACGCGGTGCTCTGTTTTTTCCCAGCCCAGGTACCGTACAATCTTACGTATCTAGACAGTTTCACTATATTGTAGCTTTTTAGGTAGGATCTAAGTCGCAAGTCATCTCCAGAACTCCAGAATATGTTTTTTCAGTATTTTAATTTCGAATATTTTTACTTTTTCTGCACCTGTAATCGTAACAACCTATGTTCTACAGCCACATTTTATTATGGTACTTAAGAGCACTTTTGTGCGTTTTTAATTTGTTAGCTCGGTTTTATTCATAGGACAATTTTGTGCTTAGTAACAATTATTCCCTTTTAGGCATTCTCATATCGGTTTCGTGTTTTACGTCACTACATATATATTCAGTTCAACTCCAAGTCTAAACCTTTCACTTTCCTTTTGTCTCCAGGTTTGAAAGTTAGAGACCCTGCTTTTGATTTGCAGAGTCTACGGTATTTGTATCACGCCTGTTTTTTATTAATAATCTGTTAAATATTTTGTCATATTAAAATACTTTTTTCAACTTTGGTAATTTTTAAGTAGTTGTTTATTATTCTTATCATTCTTACTTTTTAATGGCACACAATATTACTATTCATATTTCGTGTTTTCCTATTCGACGTGCGTCACTTCGGTTGCACGCTAGTCACGGACGAAACTGCAAATCGGGTTTCTTGGCGAACAATGATTTACAAGAACTTTGTTGCGAAAGTATATCGAATAATATTCGTAGCTTGTTAATGAAGAAAAAAAGCATTCGGAGCTATTTAAATGGCTTTTGGAGACAAGAGTGTGGTAATCATTTTCAATCACTGTTTATTCGCAGAAGACTGTTAATTTAGATAAAAATAAAAAAAAATTATGTTATTGCTTAAGTCAACTTGAGCTCGTTATGAACTTTTCCAGAGGCTGCTGCTACCAGTTTTGCTTTTGGAGACTGTTTGTTTTTGTGAATGCGTCGTGTAATGTTTCAAATAGCACACGTATGTAATTCAAAATTTTGTCTGTATTAAAACGTTACACAACAACAAATTTTACAATACGGCACCGTCTCCAAAGACAGAACTAACAGATCTCCTAGCGCCAGCCTCTAGCAAAGCCTATAATGTTGTAATAGCTATCTAAGGTAATAAGGTATTAGTTTTATCTAAACTAATAGTATTTGGAATACTTTTTGCAAACCTTCAGTGAGAATCAGACACATCATGGACACCAAAACCCAAGAGAAGGCAGTAAATCTAGAATAAAAGTAGTGACAAGCGTCCGTATAAGATACAGTATGTTCAACAACAGATGACATCAGAAAATAACGGTTGATTTGAAGAGTATCCAACGCATGCTGTTACACGGACGCCGGCCCAGTTAGTAATACTGATGAGAGTAAACTGAAGATGACGAACCGGAACAGCAGACAGGCTTGTAATTGAGAATTACGTAACACAAAAAGCTGTATGTAAGAGAATTATCAAAAACAAAAGTGATCTCTCAGTAAGAGAATTGTGGTTGGGCGATTGGGAATCACTACGCGTGGTGTTTGGCAGGACTTATTGTAATCACAAATTCTGCTATTAAATTTTCTTAATAAATTCTACGAGATCTACTTTGTTGTAACAAGAAAGAAAAATCTTTAAATTCCAAACAAGTAGAATTTGGAAAAAATTATATTTCTTTTTAACATATAATTTATGCATAAAATATTTACTGCATAAAGTAATTCATAAGAGAGTAACCATCATAAAGCTATACAAAATTAGATCAGTGTTTCTTATACTTTATTAAAGAAAAAGATGTATTGAAGGAGAAATCCCGCTTCCCCATTCCTAAAATTGGACAATATTAATTTCTAAACTCTTTTTATGTAGCTAAAGTCGGGTAACTCACAAACATTGATGGAGTTTGCCTTCCCTCATAAAATTACAATCCAGTAAGGGAAACCCGTAATCGGCTTAACGGTCCACCAACGACATCAGGCCACAAGAGTTGAACTAAATTCAAGTTGCGACGAATTTTGTTCGGTAATACAGTACTACTTGGAACAGTACAATTCTATTGTTGTGCAATAGTAGGCCTACTACAATATTAGTATAGTACAATAGTATTATTTCACTACAATACCATTCTCGAATTTCAAGTATATGTAAATATATCCTTCCTGCCGTGTGCAAACATATAAGTAAATTACTGACTTACAAATATCAAATGGTAAATGACGTAGTCTTTCGTCTTCTTTAGTTCCAAGGTTTACACCACCAGTCCAGTTTTGTTACAAAACATTTCTCAGGATACCTGAACATTTTGTCCTTCAGGTTTCTATTCCAGTCTTGCCACCTTTAATCTAGTCTTCTGCAGATGTCTATGCAAATTCTGTTTTTAAATTTAAATAGTCCATTCAGTATGGTTAGATAAACTCTTTACGTGCATATCAATATCCTTACTCCTTATTACGGTACAACCTAAGGTGCCTCTTACAAATTTAATCGCGGATTACTGTACCTTGATCTCATATTTACTTTAAACTGTCCATATGTCACTGGTGAACATTACCTCCCAAACGAGTCATCACTTCATACACACTTGTACGCGTCTCATTTCGAGTTTAACCCCTAAGCGGTTATATGTACAATTCTACAGTGTTGTAAATTTTTTTAAATTTATTATTTATGTAATTATCAAAATAATAATGGACATCTATCACCACAGATAATTGAATCGTTGAGTGGATCAATATACAACTTGTACTTGTATTTTGGATTTTACGAAGCGTTCGATTCAGAATACAAATTTTCTGGACAATAACTACTGTCATCTTCATAAACATTTCGCAAATAAATTGTTTTGTAAATAAACGTAATAATTTACTTAATATTAAATAGTAAACTAAACTGTTTAAATTAATTTGTGTATTTATTTTATTTATATTTATTGAATAAATTAAATTATTAGTTAGGTTATAATCTTTTGTAATTAAAAATTAAAATCCTTCTCATCAATTTAAGATTTTTATTATTATTTGTAATCAAATTTTAATCTTAGAACAGTCTTACATAAATAAATAACTTTTCTTATTACCCACCCAGAGACCAACATTTATGCTATAAACTGAAAAAAGTATTAACATTAAAAATGAAATATAAATTTTGAATACATTCAATATATAGGCCTACATTATGCCAGGCTGTAAATAATTCATTCCCATGAGTGTATGTCACTTAAGATGTATTTCGATTTTTTCGACTTTTGAGTAGTTTTAACGTCTATTTACTATCTTGAACGTCCCTGATCTAATTTTAGAGCTACATCAAAAAATAAAAGTGCGTTTTCTAAACCAATGTTCGAGTCAGACTGTGCAACTGAGTACCTCTGATAACACTGCAAGGTAGTCAAGGTTAGGTAACTTTATTAGGTAAAATGTAATGGTGTCCATCCTGCCATTTTGGAAGCCAAACGCAGTTTACCTAACTCTAACATTACCTCTATCTAATACAAAAAGCGGTCCTTTCCTCTTTTTCCTCTACAAACGTGAGGCATATTAAATGTTTTGTGGAAACGATAGCACTTATTTGTAATTTATATACGTTGTTCCACTGGAAAAATTCGGCAATATCTTCGTAAATGTTTTCATAAAGCATGTTGTTTGCGTTCCTCTTCCGTCACATAAACTGGCACAGGAAGGAATAGAGTAGCGCGACTAGTACTACAGTCTTTGATGGTGGGTCACATTCATTCAACAGTACTTGTATTTCGCGGGTTAACAAAATGAAATGAATAGTTAACAACGAGATGCCTATAATTCTGGGCATGATGGCAAATAGCAGTGTATGCGCGCCAGAAGTCTGATATAATAACTAACCCCGGTCTGACCGATTCCGTTACTCTTATTAACAATGTATCCGCGGTCCGGTTCGAGACAGCATAGAGGAAACATTCCTCAATCTCCCTACAAATTCCACCGAAGAAGCATTGTGGGGGGTACAAGCGGCTTATGTTTTGTTTTCGGAGAGAATCAATACTGGTCGATTTTAACCGTTAACCCGAGACCACCAATTTTAATGGGATGTTTTAAAAGCGCACTAGCGCAGACCTGATGCATTTAATTTTTCCAGTCGGTCATTGAAATAATTGATATCTGAAATTCCGTCCGTCAAAAATGTGCGGTCGTGTTTTCAACTTTAATAAACCAAACAACGGTTTTCAACAGTAACTTACTACCCTCTAGCCAGGTCTCAATGCTCAAACCGACTTCCACGTGACAGTTCGTTTTACCGCAACGCCATCTATCGTCCTCGTCACTTTAAGGTAACTGCATTTCATGCCCAGTTCAGCAGTCACGACAATGATGTAGCAAATACTTATCCCGCAAATACGCAATCGCCTGCTCTGTAGTATGCACGCTACGATATACTACTGTGTGAATAAATTCATTTTCATGGTCAAGAAAGATTATACGTAAAGCACGGCACGAAAGTTACTCACTAACGAGATTTTTGCGTTGAACTTCATAGGGCTTTATTTGAATATATTTTGCGAAATGAATAGTGAAGTCCAAATGTTAAAGCGTCAACAACATGTGGTTTTATCATGTTCTCGGAATTGTAATAACAAAAAAAACAGGTCAATTATATCATCTTCTCTGAATTGTACATAACAGCATGTCGTACAGGAACAACACTGAAGACATTACAGAATTTAACGTTTGGGGGGAGGGAGGAATTTAAAAAACCCCAAAAATCTCTTTTATCATTATTGTTATTCTGTTACTAAATAAAAAGTATTAATTACTGTTAATTTTATTTTTGTTGTTGCACTGTTGTTGTTGTTGTTGTTGTCCTTATGGTTTCTAGGCTGTTATCGTTGTTCTTTTAGATATGTTCATCAGTTCACCTTTACTCCTGCTTCCAGGTTTTCTGAACCCGTTCACTCCCTCAGACACCTGCGATGATAAACTGTGATTCTTCAGCTGCTTCTGTCAATTCTTCTGACATACCCTAGCGTGTCAAACTGTTTAATTATGTTTCATTAATGACATCAGAGTCCCCTATAATGATTATGTCCATTCAGCATTCAGAATCCGTTACGATTTCAATTTTCTGTAATCCCTTTTTGGGACGGTATTCTTTCGTGTAATGTTTTCAGTGTTCGACAGTTTGCAATTATAAAAAAATACATTTTCTTTTATTACGTAAAATAAATAGTTTTTTCGTGGTATTATTTGTTCTGTTATTATTACAAATTAAATTTAAATTTCCTATAATTCTTCGCCTCTGACTGAATTGATTGTTTACGTGTCACCCAAAAATTATTATTTAATTTTTTCCTAAGTCCAAATATTGAAATTGCTTACCCTGTGGCGTTTTTTAATTAATTAAGTTGTGTTAAAGGTTACAAAAATAATCAGGTATAACACTGATGCACACCACTATAGCAAGATTGTTCAGATTGGCGTTTTAAGCCTCACATCTCATCATCACGTCGGAAATATACAATTATGGAAGTTAGCGCTTGTTTGTGCTAGTTTAGAAAAGTGAGTACGTGCTGTCGGGCAAGTATACGTATAAAGCCATTATCTAATAATAATAATATAAGCTTTAAATTAATAATGACATATGAAGCTTGAAAGCGTTAATCAAAAAGATCTTTCTATACTGGTGTGAAACAGTGTTATTTCTGTTTTAGAGTTTTTTGTTTTTAATATGTAAGCTATTTTCATTTACTGCAGCTACCAAATATTTTGTTTCTTCTTCAGGTTCATTTTTAAACTTTATTCTTCACATCAGTGTATCAGTTTTTCAGTCATACAGTTGAGATCCGTTTTGTCTGTGCCCATGTTTAACTAATGAACTTAAATAGGTACCTTATCTTTGTATTTCCATTGACATTCTTGTCCAACGATATATAAACCCACAGTCATGAAGATCTGTTTTGGAGAAAAAGGTGATGTGCAACTTTCTTTTAAAGATGATAATACTTTCAATTGTAAAGAAAATTACTTTTGTTTTTATTGAAATTTAGGCTCATTTGCAAGAGTATTTTAAGATAAACATGATTTGGAAATGTAATTTTGAATGCTTTTACTGCATGTATCAATAACAACAAAATGTTAAAATTCGTGGGCTCTTTGGCCGTGGTCTACGTCTGTAACAAAGCTCTATTACTTCTTGACTTTAAAAGATTCGCCCGGTCTTCAACATACAAGCCGAGACTAATAGACGTTAAACGTCACTAAAAGTTTGGCGTTATTTACCAAAGTAGTAACACTAGAAATAAGTTCTGTTTAATAACAGAAGCCCAAATTTTTGTAACAAATTTTTTTTTTATAACAAACTTGTTAAGAAATTTACCACCAGCTTCCTCTCTGATCTTGACGACCGTTTGAGACGTCGAAACGTCAGCCAGCACCAGGTTGCTGTTTTAAACATCCTACCAATGGCCAAATACACCGGGAGTTTTAACATCTGACGGTATGATTGGGAAAGATATTTCAAAAGAGTAGCCACCGTTTTGTCGTCTTACCTGCAGTAGACGTACACAATTTTTATCACTATGGTTGCTTACCATGAAATTAGATATTGGTTTTACAAAGCAATTCGCACATAACATATCAAAATTTATTACTATAAATTATGTACTAACACTTTCATACAGTAAGTGATAACATATTCTGGAATATAGTTCACGATGTACCAATGATAAAGTATACAGTCATTTAAGTGCAATCTTGAGTTATAGAAGCCTGCAACATTCAAGGCCGCTGGCCAAATGATTCATTGTTTAATAACTTCCGGCGCGCCCAGCGGTGGGGCCGTAATTGCGCGAGGCCAGACATAACTTAAGGGTTTTAATAAAAGACGTACACGCATGGCGCCACCCGTGATGATACTGGCGTGTGGTTAAGCCTCCATTAGTGATGAAAGCAACCTCTTTAAGGTGGTGGAATACATATATATATGTGTGTGTGTGTGTGTGTGTGTTTGCATCTGAAAACGGGCGATACCCGTTATTGTTTTAATTAGTTTATTTTTCGTCAATACCGGACGTTGATAGTAAAAATATGGAAACACAGTTGGTCTGAAATATGGAAACACATAATTTTTAAAATAGAAAAAATATAAGTGAGTGGGAATAAGTATTGACGACTTTTAATCGTAGACGTTCGTGGTGTAAAATCAAAAAATATTTGTATATTATTATGTACAAAATCGTTTATTCGGCGGTGTTGCAACTTCTGTTGTAATCTGACAATGAATTTAAGCTTCTTCACCTAGGATACGTATCGCAGAATCGCAGATATATAGCTTATTCTCTAAACGATACAAGTAAAAGGGGGTTGTTAACCTACAATTTTTTGATGTTGTTAAATATTATTGATAAGAAATTATACTCTCTGAATTTTGCTTCCGATTAAGTCATATGTGCAGAAGACAAGGATGTTGCAAATTTTACCTTGTGGAAACTATATAATGTATGTTAAAATGAAGACTCTAAATAAACTTTATCAAGAAAAAGTATTTTTGACATGACGAGTACGAATAGTACTTGCAACATGGATCGATAGAATAAAGATAGGCCATTGTTTAAATGCTGCAAAAGTAATAAATAATAACGGACAGCAATTAAGAAAGTAGAAGTAAAGATATTTGATAAAGAATACACAAGGAGGAGGTAACAATACGTTACCTCCACTCACTGTTATCGAATATATGTATACCAAAACATGTAGTATGGAAATTTATTAAGACGACGATTGTAAACAATAGACTATATTTATGGACCAGAGGTGTGAGAGATCTCAAGGAAAACGAGGATAAAGTTAAAGAAAGCAACAGAGAAGGTGGACTTCTGTAGGAGAAGTTGTTATAAAAAAAGGATTAAAATGACATGAGTAAAGAGCAGGTCCGGCCATATAAATAGAATTATCAGCTTCTTCTTCTTCTACAAGAATTACGCTACAAATTGTGTTTCCCGGTCACAAGGAGATAGACTAGAGCTGGTAACTGCAGCGCCTCTTCACACATTTTGCACCTTTTCGTCCATTCGGCTTATAAATCAATAGTTGTTTGTAGATGCGATAGTCATCCATCCGATAAGATATTTCAAACATTTTAGACGATATTAAAGTATAGGCCTAGTTCTAACAACTTGGCTTTCCAGTTTTATGTAACTCCTTTCTAGTACTGTATTCATTTTATTTAATATTACATTTTTTCCACACTTAGTGGTTACAGTATATAAAAATACCTTCCCTTGTATTATGTGAAATAAAATCTCTTTTCCAGGTACTTTTCTTTCCATTATTATACCAAATTATGTTTACGATTCCTATAACTCTTCGTTCTTGACTCAATCGATAGTCAGTTTTCACTTGTAAATTATTTTTGCATATTCTGATTATGTCTGAATTTTAGATGATATTGAAGTATAAGCCTACTTTTAACGAGTATACTTAAAATGATAAGTTACTGCTGTATATCTGCATTTTTTTACTATCTTGGAAAGTATGTGACTGAACAATCTCATTTGTAAATAAGTATAGATTTTGGACACAGTTTACAGAAAACGTTTGAGCACACGGGCAGGAGGTCAAGTGTACAGATACCATATGGCACGGGGCACTAACGCTGTTGAGAAAGAGAGTCAGATTCCGATTCCCCTCATAATTACGTAGTCAAGAAATCAACACATAATAGATGTCGGCAAGCTGATGTTTGGCAAGTTAAAAACATTTACTTTTAACACAACGTTTTGTTATAATTTTTAAACTAAGTTCTGTTGAAAAACAATATTGCATTCTGTGGAGGAAAAAAAAGTTGAACTCACTGTACTTCGCTCACGAGGCCACAGGCTTGAAGTATTGCGACGCTGAATATATTTAAATAGATTAACCTTAATACTCTTAAAACAGATATTACAAAAATGAGAAAAACAACAAAATTTTAATCAAAATTAAGTTATCACTATGACAACGAGGAAAAAGTGCCACAGGAAAAGGTTAGTTAGCAATAAATCCACACAGGCACAGAAGAAATCGTAAACAGAAGAGAACTGAATAAAGCGAGCGCGAGAAGCTTAACGAGAGTCGGCAACTAAGATGTTTCGTGACCCGTAGTATGAATGAGTTCTAATCTATACGTGATTAGTATAATTAGTAAACAAAATCACACATATTTGATATATTAATCAGAAATTTATAAGGTTATCGCGTTGTTATTTATTTTTAACTAAATAATATCTGTACCTCAGACAGCTGTTTGTTGTTCATTGCCTTCATTATATTACCAATAAGCTGATGGATGAATGCTCACAAAACAAGGGCTTCTCACACATATTTTCCAAAGTAAATACAGTATTTACTACATAACTTGTGTGTAGAGAGTAAGTGCGCTCGCACATGCGTGTGTTTTGGCGGGACAGGAAATAATTCTCTTGAAATAATCGTGTATTGAACAATTTCTGTGAATCAATAAGTGTCGAAAATTCATGTGAAGTTTCGCCAAAGAATAGACAAAAGTTTATAAAATATATGTTTCTAAAGAAATTTATGGACCACGAGAGTTTATGGAAAAGATGTGTGTACTTGGAAAACAAAGAATGATGAATGGCAGAAACAACTATACAAGTATACACATACTTTTATTGTTAGAATAATAATAATCAATACAAATCAAATTTTTAGAATAATCATTAAATTCTATAAACATTGTGACTCATTAAAAGTGTAATAATTCCTTCTGTGTTGCACGTCATTGACAATAGTAGTAGATTTTAGTCGAAATCTCAATACAAGTATTTAAAATGTTCTGTGTGGTTTACCAACTGAACTGCATAAAGCCTCATCGCCGAGTTTTTTACCATTACTGAACATTCGTCTACTCAGGCGACTTATTTCCGACTCATGTACTGCCTTACGTACCATACCATACAAAATCTGTAGCCTAAGGTTCAAGTTGTATGGCCGCATGCCTAAGTGTTTTATTTATTAACGTATTTACACGCAGTAAAACATTTCTATACTTTAAGCCACGTTTCCATTTTTGTGATATTTTACCCTATCAATCATAATACTGGAAACCTCTGTGTACCATCGCTTTCTTGACGTCTACATTAGAGGATTTTCTTACAAATACCTTCTTCCTTTATGGTATGCAGCTCACTCCCAGATATTAGTATATTTGGGATCATGACCACTCCACTTGACCATTACAATTTTTCAATAGCATACAATCAATGCAAAGTAGCCACTTTCTAATATTTGGGCGAAAAAAGAAAATCTATTGGCAAAACAAACGGAAATCTATAGGATCAAAAACAATTATACTTGACGGAAGAGGCATGGTAAAAAGGATTGACTGTTTAGGACACGTAAACGTAATAGAGGTTTGGACGGTGGATACACGTAACCAAAAAGAGCATACTGTATTGATTTGTATAAATTAAAAAATTGATATTAATCAAAAAATAAATATTGATTTGTATTTGTTCTGATATTGTTCTGGTAAACACAAAACAAACTAATACCAGAACAAATACAAATCAATACAAAACATGACACAATTTTCAAAGCACTCAACATCGAAAATACACAAAATACAAAAACATATACCACAATCACACACAATTATACAACTTTAAAATAACAAAGACCAATAAACAACCTTAATAGCATCCAGCAACCAACACACAAATACTTCACCAGAAACAAGATCGCAAAGGCTGAAGATGAGAGAAGAGGAACTCTCGAAATATGTTCCAAATAGAAAAACAATATCTTGAGGTAAATTTAAGTATAAATATTAAATGTAATATATATATATATATATAGGCCTATATATATTGCATCGTTACAAGTATTTTAAAAAATTACACAAATAAATTACCATGTACTCAACGCAACTATGAAGTGTATTACACTTGTCTGGTCGCAGGATGTTTTTATTCTCGTTGGGTCAAGTATATGTAGTTGCACAATAAAAAATAATTTTCAAAGAGGAGTGAGATATTGATGACATGAAATAATTAATTAAATCCGTTTCAAAATATCCATTCTATGATTTATTAATATTCATAGAAAATATTCAAATATTAAAATTTCTAATTATAAAAATAAAAAAAAATATTTTCGTTTATAAGTTTTCAAAAATACAATATAACCTTCTATGCTGTTCATGACATATAAAAATAAATAACCACATAATCTTACTAGCTAAACAGACATGTTAAACAAATTATCTAAACACTTTATTTCAGGGTGCCTGATTTTGACTCAATTTTTAAATAATAATAGCAACTCATTTACAAACAAAATAATATTAAATCTCAAGAATAAAACTAATTGTTGCTATAAACAATACAAAAATATATCATTTACTTCCTACCTATTATTTATTTCTACTGACACACACAAATTTTAACATACAGTACAACAGAAGATTAGTATTTTAAAATTTTCTTGTTAAATTAAATTATTTTCTTTAACTACGATTTAAATTTATGTACAATGTTTATATTTAAAACTTACGTCTTTACTGTTCATATTGTAACAAGACCTGTCAGCTGTAGTTACAAATAAAAGAAATAAAAAAAAATTTTATTTAAAAAAAATTTCTGAAAAAAAATAATTTTATGTTTGTTTATGGTGTATATAATTTGTAATTAATTCTGTTTTATTGTTTTAAACAAATTTCTAAAATTTGTTAAGGTATTTTTTGTTTAATTCGCACTTCTGGAAGTTATTAACAAAATCCGGAGTTAATCAGATTAACTCCAGTCAGCAATCGATTAACGACTTTCCGTGTTGCTCCAGTATCTCACCTTTTGTTAATATTTTCTTCTTTCAGGAAGTCTCGTGCTTAATTAAAACCTTAAATTACAATGTGAAATAATTTATTAATCCATACAATTGAAATGAATTGATTTATTAACATTTATAAATAATGATCGATATTAAATCGATTTCGAGCAATTGTCGACACCGTCTCAGGGATAAATCGATATGTTAATACAGGTTAAAAATTCATATAATTATTGTAAAAGGTTCTTGGAGCCATTATTTAATAATAGTCAGAGAAGGGCAGGACGAGAAAGTATAACATTTAAAATAAATAATTTGAGATAACTAGTATCTAATAATTGTGAATAAAAATATAGAAAATGTTTAATTTAGTTGAGTATCAGACCAGTAGTAGGCTGTGAAGTCAGTCGATGTTGGTGGCATTGCATTGTTTTTCCATCATGGCGGCCAGCTAAATCGACGAGGTTATTGTAATATTCGTCGCGAGCAAATCTCACAATAAAATTAAATTTATAATTGTTTTAAAGATCCCCGAACTTGTGTAAACTGTCTAGTATGTTGTTTGGGGTAGTCTGGATGAGTGTTCAGTGTCCATTGTTTGATATTAGAGGTGTTCAATTATGTCTGTTCGTTACTCAAAAATGGTTATTCTATGGTAGCTGGAATTATTACTAATATGTAGTTTTAATGTTTTAATTCACTGGTATTATGTAGTGTGGTGTTCGTTTTCACTGTTTTCGTTGAAGTTTTTATATGTTTTGACTGGAAAAGTGTTTATTTAAGTAACTCTCGTTTCTCACAGAATTGTTTCTGTAACCTTAGCACTTCATTATACGGTTTTAAAGAACGCAATTCCGCATAGACCGTTCAGGTTGAACGTTAACAAAGAACTAACTAACTTCCTCCACTTTAGTAAAAATCTTGCCAAGTTAATATTGGAAAAGTATTGTTAAAATAGTTGTCACTTCCCATATATATGATTCCAAATTACATTATATATGGAATAATTTTAGTTTATTATTCGCTTTCATGAATTATTAACCATATAATTGGTTTATTTATCTCATTCTGATTAATTTGATATGTCATAGTCCATATTTGTTGAGATTTTTTGTTAAAATTACCAAATTTCTTTCTTTTTGGAAATCTAGGCCCAAAACTTGGTTTCCGCCTTCCTATACCTTTACTGCCATTTAAGTGTTATTAATATAATTATAATAAATTTCAAATGGTCATAAATCCTTTTTTTTTCTTAATTACATATACACTTAACATTTGAACTGTTTTTTAGTGATAATTTCTGAATTTAACATTCCTCTTTAAAAATAGTTAATTTATACATTTCAAAAATTTTCAATAATTTGAGGTATTCTTCTATATTACCTTTTTAACTCATAGGTTCATTTACAGTATTCGTTAAGTGACCTACCTTACCTAAATCTTGCCAGTTTACATGATTCATAGGTGAATTAACTGGTTTATATTGAGTTTCTGTGAATTCATTATTTGGCCTAGAGTTTAGTATTTTACATGTATGGTTTTTTCAAATAAATTTACTTCTACTCCTCCTCTGACTCTTAGTAGTTATCATGAGATAAAATAAAATTGTTTACAAACTTATTGAGATGTGTAGCATCTAATTCATGCTACTGTTATAAAAATAATAATTAACATCACTCAGCATTCTGTAAAGTTGGACATGTTTGCTGAAATTGTTTTTAACATACATTTAACTCAATTTGTTAATTAATACAGCATACATACTAAAACATTTTAATTGGTATGTATGCTGTTATTTAACTAATATAACTTATTCTAAAAATATCAATTTTATTGTATAATAACTCTTTCAAAAATATGGAGTTCATGGCTTTGAACAATATTAGGCATTTAAACGTTTTAATTCTATTAACACTTAAACTATTACCAGTCCTTTCTGTTTTTATTACTATTATTTAACATCCCCTTATATAGTAATCATTTCCACCCATACTTTAGTTATTGTCATTCCTACAAATTTCTTGAGATAACAAAGTGACCTAAAATAATAAAATATTGGAAATACCTTTCATTTTATTATTTCATGATTTGTTAATTATCAAATATAAAAGTTGTTTTATAGCATATAGTTTAAGTTATAGTAACACTACAACTTCTAGTTTATTATATTTCAAAAACACTTACACTAATACACTTTCACTGGTGGTTCTGACTTATATTGAGTCTTATTATCTCAGACCAGACCTTTAGTCATCATGGACTGTGAAGATTTGTTTATATTTCATCACATAGTAACTTTAGTTGTTGCACCTCTTATCATACTATACAACACTTTTGTTTATTAATAATTACAATTTTATAGGGTTTCGGGATGTTAAACTTTCTTTAATTGTATCTATTGGTTTGGGGTCAATGGTAGTTAATAATAGGTTTTTTATGGTGTTTCTTCCATCCTATTTCTTCCTTTCTTCTCGTCTTCCTTCTTGTGTTCACTCTTGGGTAAACCAAGGTACTCAGTGTTATCTTGACTGATGGTTGGTTCGGAGTATCTTCTTTATTTTTTGATACTGACTTTACTCTTCTTTCTTGGTTTCAGGGTATTTTGTTTATTTCCTGATAATAAACCTTATTCTTCTTTCTTCTTGTGGCGGGTATTTTGTTCATCACCACTCCTAATCTGATTCTTTTTTCTTGATTTTGGTGTATCTAGTCTATTTACTGCTCCTAATCTCCTGGGTAATCTCCTGGTTGTTTAATATGAGTTTTCCTTAATTCTTTCTTTGACTTTTCATAGTGGTATTTTTTATAATTTAATGATTGTTTTTCTTTTACTGTTGTTTTTCCTTTAAAGTAATTGAATTTCATTCGATATTCTTTTAGTATATGTAATTTAATTATTTTTTATGATCTTAAATGAATTAATTATTGGTGGAATATCAGTCATGCTACAATATATAAGTTTCTTTTAAGAGTTCTTTTCACAAACAAAATTTATAATTGTTTATTCATCACCTGCGTACTGCCGACGTTAACGTTGCGTGTGTGTGTGTGTGTGTGAGTGTGTGTCCTGAATCCTGAGAATTTGATGATGATGATTATGCTTATGCTGTGTTCTCTGTCTCTACGAGTTGCTGTTTGTGATGGTCCAGAGTTCCTCCATAAGTCTTGGTTTGTGTATTAAAGATGTTCGTTCGGTCGACAGACCAGCAGCGTCACATTGTGTGAAGATACCTTGAGTCTCTCTGAGATCGCCCCACAATTGCCGGTGGTATTTTATACTGGACGGCGATGTAACAAGTCCAGTACCTTTTTCGACCTTTTAGATATTGTACTTCTTGCAAAGCGTCCTTTTAATTACAAATCACTTTTTGGTTCGTTTTCGCGATTTCGTAAACATACTCGTAGCACGAGCGATATCATCGTGTGCGTAATTTTTTTCTGGTCACTCACATTTAACACACTTATTAATTACTATTTAATTACATTAGTAATTAATATTAAATTACTATTACGTCTTTATTATTGCACATTTCTGAAATCATTTTTTATCACCATACTCGTTAAAAATACCTTAATATAATGGTGTCTTTATAATGGGTAATTCTTTGTTCACAGGTTTAAAACGTATTATTAGTTTATTTTTATCATGTTGAAACCTGATTACAGACAACTCAATAATCCGTACGCATCACCCCATCGTAGACTTTGCCTGTCGTTGCTTGCGTTCACACACACAAACACACAAGCGCTGTATTCACTCGCGGGGCAGGGGTACGCTTTCTGACAATTCTTAGCCTGTATAATATTGTCAAAAACAGTTCATCATATATTTTCTATGCTAAATATTTACAAACACACCGCCCTGGGCAATTATGCAAATATATGTATTGTTGCAATATAATATATATATATATATTTCATATTTATAATGAATTTACCTCAAGATATTTTTTTCCTTATTAGGAACATGTTTCGGGTACCATCTTGTACCCATCCTCAGCTCTCCGGTTTTTGTGTCTGGTGAAGTACATATGTGTTGGTTGACTATTATTATTGTGGCTTCCTGGGTACAATTATTATTGAAGGCTGAGGATGGGTACAAGATGGTACCCGAAACATTTTCCTAATAAGGAAAAAAATATCTTGAGGTAAATTCATTATAAATATTAAATATATTATATACATCAAGAAACGGACTGTAGCAGAAAGTGATTGATATATGCATATAGTTTTTCGTATCGGCCATCTAAGGACCACATACCAATTTCAATTCTTTAATCTTTGTTCTTTCCTTTTTTCCAATATTCTTTCATCATCTCATTGTGTCTCTTCTTCCTGTCTTCAGTCCACTTTGAACCTGCGTTTTTCTCTCTCCTACCTTGGACTCCCTCCATTTTTAACACTTTTGCCCGAAAAACCTCTTCTTTAATTGCTTCTTCTGCATGTATATTATTTTTTCTAAATCATTTAATCCAACTTATTGTTGACTTCTTCCCGTTGTATATCCCCGTGTACAAAAAGTATTCTTGTAGTCGAATAAATAAAAATTCTTTAGACCATAAAAAACATTTGGTCGAAAGGTTTTCGAGGTTTTAGACTATGAAAAAACTTGAGGTCTGCGCTGAATTTGAAAATGTTCTTTTCCTCTGTACGGATATGTGTAGGAAGATTTCTGAAACGATTTTAAAATAGGGTATTGAGAATGACAGCCGCTGGAAAACTGGAGATAGAACATTAGGATATAATATTATATTTCAGTCTCTAATATGTAATTGTAGAAATATCAATTATTTTAAATGACATTACATTAACATTACCTTTCTAAATGCTTTCAGTAGACTAACATACGGTCGTATTCTTCAGTGTAGACGACAGTAGGCTCGCACATAAAAACACAAAACAAAACAAAAACAATAGTAAATATCCTGTTAAACTTAAAGTATAAAGTACGATTTGATAATATAGAACTCTGACGTTCCGACGAATGCTGAGAAATTAATATTGGAGTATCGCAGAAATATTGAATTCCCATAAAATGAGAGAAACAGCAGACTGCAAAATGTGATTTACGTATCGTAACTTCAACGATGTGAACGTTGAACTTTAGCGAACGGCTCCAATAAAAATTGTAACGTCTCTTTCGCCCGCTCGCTTTGTATGTGTTTGTTTATGTTTAACTGTCGTCTGCTTCAGATTGATGCAAATTGTAAGAACGTGTAAGCTCCGCCCATATATCTTGTCGCCCGCAGAACGCTGATCGATATTATCGTTTTAAATAAACGCAGACAGATATATGGTACATATCTGTGTTCTGATATCAGTAAAGAAATCTATATCTAACCGTTGTTGCTTAAGCTTCTAATATATCAATATATAATTTGACTACGACACTGAAAAGTAGTCATCAGCTTGATTTGACGTCAATTTAAATCTCTTCGATTGCTCAAAAAAATATAAAGTTTGCAGCTGTTGAAGCTTATTTTACGTGCAAGAAGGAAAACGTTTTTCTAGTATTAAATACAACGTCGTTGAAGTTTCAAAGTTGCAAGATTACACGCGATAACTATGTTCTTCCACATTTTTAGTGTTATTCCTATTAGAGGCATAGAGTTTTATATGTAATAATGTCCCAAATAAGATTAGAATAATATATTATTACTAATAATAAAAAAACTTTTAACAAGAATATGTATTTCTTTATTTTGTAAATTACAAATGTTTTGATGGTAATATAAACACAAAAATCTTGAGCATATATCAAAATAATAATATAATAATAAATTACTACTATTCTGTTTATAATGAAACTGATAGAATTAAATTTTTGTATCATAGTACAGAACAAAATAAAAAAGAACATTTTATTCTCCTCTCAACTATCATTACTGTTTTATTATTAAAAGCTTTCAAACCCTATTTAACAAAAAGCGACGTAGGTTTTCAATGCTATTAAATGCTTTTCTAATAATGAACTAGTTTCATTTGAGGCACTAGAATTATCAGGTGCTTTCAAGTAAAAAATATTATTATTTTATTTAACGCTTATAGTTCTTTTGAGTGTAGACAAAACCTCCTGCTCTCACCCCTCGACAAACCCACAAATTTGGAGCAAAATGTAAAAAAAGTTATTTGAATTATGAAAGATATCCGGGCTGTTTGGCCGTGGTCCCTGGTTAAAAACAAAACCAAACGTTTCGGCAGCTCCACTGGCTGCCATCATCAGTGGTATAAAATTTCTGCACTTTGGGTGTCTACGTGCAGGCCCACAGTACTGTGGTATAGACTGTCTATACCACAGTACTGTGGGCCTGCACGTAGACACCCAAAGTGCAGAAATTTTATACCACTGATGATGGCAGCCAGTGGAGCTGCCGAAACGTTTGGTTTTGTTTTTAACCAGGGACCACGGTCAAACAGCCCGGATATCTTTCATAATTCAAATGACACCGGCCGTGAAAGCCTAAGGAATAATGTAAAAAAAGTTAATTCAGAATTATACCGTATTTGATAATACTATTTCTGTACATATTCTATCAGCTGTTATTGTAGCGAAGAAACTAAAGAATTTAAAACAACGTATTAACCTAATTTTTTAATATTGTTTTAAATTGTCAACACAAGTAAGTTATAGAAAAAGGATGATTAAGACGAGGAGACTGTGTAAGACAGGGAGAAACAAACAAAGAGAGAGGGGAGGGGGTATTGAAATATGGTGATACGGGAAATGAATACGTCTAAAACAAGTCAAAGGAAATCCGAACATCTTATGATAAACAGCTTGTTACACTTTATTCATTTCTGTTATTACTACTTAGCTACTTTACAGTCGATTGTTAGTAATGAGAATTGATAACTGGATGCCTTGTTTCGCTACTTCTACTAATTTATTTTTAAGCCTTATAACAACTTATCAATATTCGTATATCCTTTACTGTTGTGTTACTACTGATAACTCTTAATAGTGTTACTAATTAAATCGACAAACGGATGATAAAAGATGTTAACCTTTGCTACAGTACTGTTCTTCACTGACGCACATCTTGTCATCTTTTTTAAAGAGGTTTTACTGAAGATGGTCTTCAGAGGCAAGGCCGAAGAGTCTGATCACGCAAATAACGTCAATCAGCATGAAGATTTTGAAAGAAACGGCTTCAGAGCTCGGATAATACTTTAAATAAAAGATATTAATTTCAGAAGCTTTATTCTGAATATGATGCGCCCAAAATTTTTGCAATATATAAGATTCTTCATGCACGTTCCTAGGCCTTCTTGGTGAGCAACCCTCTTCAGTCATCGGATACAACAATATGGGGGAACGAATGCCACTGCAGGCTGAGCAGGGAGATAAACATGGGTGCGTGCGCGCGTGTAGAAGCGGTTAAAGAAAAAACTGGTTACATTAGTTAAGTTATGAAATGTTTACTTAGAAATGCTGCAGAAGTCACAGTACATAAAACTATACCAATTTATTTAACTTGTAAACCAGGACAGCGAGAACACACGCACGCAAAAGTTAATTAATTTGATTAAGTTTCTACAGATTTCTTGTAATCGATAACTTTACTAGAGCAGAGGATACGTATTTGATATTAAATCCGGTGAATTATTGTTGGGCTTAAGTAATCGCTTTCCTGCCTCACACCGGGCCGCGCCGGATATTACTAAAGAAGCAACTTTTACATTGTGCGTTCTGCTGTTGTAAGGTTATTGTTTCTGCTGTTAAAGAATACGAACTGTTACAAATATTTTCCACACACACACACATATAATTTTCTATATACGTAACTCGAAGTTTTTTGTAGTAATTATACTCTTTTTTTGTTATTCAATTTGTTTCTTCTGCAAGTAGTGTAATTTCGTATTTTCTTTTAATACCTTCTATATATAGCTACGTAGTATTTTATTTCATTAATAGACAACAACAAAATTTGCTCTATACAAAAAGAGTTTATATTTTATTGCGTGAACATAACATATTCTTTATATCAGCATACACCAAAAAAAAAAAAAAAAAAAAATTAATTTGTTAATACAAAATAATGTAACAAATTAAGTTTCTGAAACAAAAACTTATAACTGTTTTTATTTTAATATAAATAGTTATTTAATTTAGAATTCCAAATCTAAATCTGCAGCGGTGCTTTTTCTGAAGGGGGGGAGTTCTCCTTACAGAGCACACTGGCTGCTCTGGTTTGATACACTTTGTGTTGTTAGTTTAAATGTAAAAATAAAATTTTTAATATTACAATTTATTTACACTAAACAGTTTAATAGTGTATTATTTTAATACAATTCTTGTATATAGGACAACACTATATTATGCCTGAATAGTTTATTGTTTCATTTAAGTTCTTTTCTGTAATATGTAAAGTGCAGTTTTGAGGTTATTGAGTTTGTAGTTGAAGAATAATTGAGTATGTGTTTGGCGTTATAGTAAGTTTTTGTTACCTGATGTTTATCGTCACTGTTATATTTAGATTATTTTGGCATTCTACTTTCTTCTTAATCTGCTTGGTATGTTTTTATAGTAAACGTTCGTTTACCCTTTATACTTTCATTGATAGACTGAGTTATTTTTGCTATAAACATTTCAGTCCCTTTATTTGTCTCAATATTACTACTATTATACTGATATTTAGTTGTACAATTACTATTTTTTCTAAGATATGCTTTCAATTTGATGGTTCTGGAAGGACTGGTAAATTAATTGTCGGAATGTTGAAAACAAGATAGTCTTCTTCTCCCTGCTTAGGTTTTATATTATAATATTTTTATATTTTTTAATTTCCTACATTTAAATGTTATTTTACATTGACAACTAATTTAAATAAACATATTAGTCTGGGTAATTTCTAATATTTTCTGGTTTTGCAGTTAGTAGTGGTTTATACCCCACTTTATTAAAATACATTTTATTCTGACACCTTTCAAAATTCAAAATGGTTGCCAATCTTGTTCTTTTCGTAAAGGTAAAAATTCATAATTTTTACAAATTAGCTTATTTTATCAGAATCTATGTACTGTTGAGTTTACAGCAGTACAATAACATAATGTACAGAAACACGTGTAGAGGAAATAAAGTATAACCATAAATATAATCATAATTATGATCATTTCACATCTTTTCCGTTGACTAAAGATATTTCGTCATCAACTCGTTATTCGATTCTTTTTTTACTTTGGATTGCAACCTATCTTTGTTCATTGTCTTTATGTTCACATTCAGTCGCCGTTGGTTCTGCTGAATCTACTCAGGACGGTTTTTGTTTTTAAATATGCTGATGTGCTTTTGTTTAGCAACTGGAAGATCATGAAATGGAATAATAATCAAATTTAATAATGTTTTATTGCTCATTTCTTCTTCTTTAATAATCAATCCAAAGACTGGTCGGGGGCCATATTCTGAAATCATCAGATTACTGTTGATAGGCTTCTTGAAACATCTCCATATCCATAACTCTTCCTCTCCACCCATTTATTTGTTGAGAGGTACTGTATACTTGGTCTTCACCTAACGGCTCTTCCGTAAATTTTTCCCTCTGTTATCGTAGTCAAACAGCTATTATTCCCCATTAAGGGGTCCAAACATCATGTCTGTTCCACAACTTTCGTCTTCCATTAATCAGTTTAAATATTCATCATTGCATGCGCGACTGCTCCATAAGATCGAGTTTATTGCCGTCCAACCTCCCTCTATTCGTCCCTTGTTCCATTTCCCTACTGTCTACATTTCAGTGCACAGATCCATACAAAACCACATTCCATATAAAGGAATTTATTTAACAAAAGAATAGTCCATTTAGCAAACTGTTTATAATTAAGTTACTTTTAATTTGAACAGAAAAATATTATCGATATACAATCTCCGACGACCGGAAACCAAGATAAAGTTAAGCTACGACCTACCAAATACAAAACTACGGACTCTTGACCTTCAGCACAAGTGAAGATTTCTCTATCATTCTCTCTCTCTCTCTCTCTCTCTCTCGCTCTCTCTCTCTCTCTCACACACACACACACACACACACACACACACACACACACCATGAAGCCCTCATCGTCTTGTTATGTATATAGGATTCATTTTCACTCTTCGTTCGATCCTAATTGTCCTCTGATTAAAAGAACTAAGACTATCATAAAATCGTTGAATTAATCTTACAATTAATAGGTTATTTACAGTTTTCATAAATGAAATGATGAATCTCCAACGTAACACATTATATAGTATAAAAATTGCAGAGGAATGTCATATGAAAAATTAACACAATTCACTAATCAACGTACTTCGCTAAACAACCGTCACCGTGTGAAAAAATTAAGACCAAATTCACAATTAATTCGGCGTCAGTCGGAGCAGGAAACGGCGTTTCCCATTCACAAACGAGTCGTAAGTGGGCCGACAATAAACTCTCCCATGCTATAAATTCCGTAGTTTATAACGCATTCCGCGCGCAGCCGAAAATATCTCCAATTGTTTTTAACAAGTTCAGGGTCGCTGTTAATTAGTCTACTGTTGTTACAGCAATTCTATTTACGTACGTGTGTGAGTTCGGAGGCAACTGCGTTATTTATCGATAATGCTTTACAGCTGTGGTGGAATGCTCTTCAGCTGGTATCTGTCTAACACGGAAATAAGTAAACATAGTCACATTCAGACTTATTTAAAGTTCAGTCGGTAATGATCCTAATGATCAGAAACAACTTTGAATTCATCAGACGATTTAAACTTTTACGGCCTGAACTTTGCCATCGTGAAAATTTGTCATTCTTAGCGAAGGTATATCCCCTCTTTCGAGCTCTTATGAACCTGAGACAAGTGGAAGTGATATTTCACCTCAGTGGCGAGGTGTCACTTTCATTTAAGCAATTTGGCTTGAATCCTTATCTCTATTCACTTCATAACAGAATACTGATAACAAGAAACAGACAAATAAAATTTATCTGCTCTATACAATTTCCGCGATCTCCCCACAGGTGCATCAAGACTTCGAAAAGAAAGTAAATTTATAACTCAGTAGCGTAAAAGTAAGTTAGTTCAACAATGTGTCTTCTCCACGTTCCAACACTAAAGTTAGTTGTTAAATTTGAACAGTTCACGTATTTTTCAATCTTGTTTCTCGAAACTCTTTTACAGTAAAATTAGGAATAACGTGGATCTGTATCTCTTGTAAAAATTAGACAAGTTGTTTTGTCTTTGAGAAATGAGAAAATCCCAACAGTATAATTTCCTGTTTCTTCCACATCAAATCAAGACGCAATCACTGACGGCGCTCTGTATATTTGTAATCTGGGCAGCAAAATCTCGAGAAATCTTATATCAATGACTCAGTGTTTTGAGTGACCTATATACGTTCGTATATATTGGTTAGTTAGAGAATTATAATGAAAATAAAATAGTAGCTATGTAACTATTACTAACCGCGAGTGATTAAAATGATACCGTGGGACACAGGCGTATTTAAAGGGAGGTTGAACGGTATATAGGCCCCTAAAATTTTGAACCAACGACATTTTCACTTCCATGTTCCGTAAGGAAATGGAAGTACTGGTGATCGAGAAAAAATCGTGTTCTAGATAAGGGCTGATTCTGATTGTACTAATCTTAATATATAAACCTTAATATATAAATATATAACCAAGGAAAAATAGATTAAAAATATTTTACCTAATATAAAATTTTGAAAGATTTACTCTCAAAGTCAACTCAGAGATAATAATTAACTGTATGTATTGTGAGTTGAAAAGATACAAGATTTTTCGCCTTCATTCAGGTTTCTTGTTCTTGTAAATGAGAATATTGTGCACTGTTTTTCTGATTCTTCATTAAGTAAATCTGCGTTATACAAAACACACACACACTGGGTTTTTTACACGTCAGTCATGGAATTTCAACATAATTAATTATTATTAAGACATACTTGATTACATGCTAAAATCGTTTATGTATTAATGAGTTTGCTCGTGTTACAATTCAACTACTCAATAATGAAAAAGTTTAGTACCCTCCCCCGAACTGAAAATTCTATACACACCTCTGTTGTGGAACAGAATCAACTATGACAGCAACTTCGCTGTCCTCCGAAACATACACAGCATCAGTTAACGTGGTTCCCACCAACAATAACCTCACTTAAATGCAAGTTAAGCGAAATACCGTAACACGAAAAGAGCGTTATAGTTTCCTAAATTGACATATTTATCCTTGGGGCACATTAGAAGGCAGGCAAGAGGAGGATAATTTAACTACGACGTGGCCGTAAGAAAAGTCAGTCCATTTATTCTCATGGGTGTCGATCTGGCGGGGGGGGGGATTTCATCTGCCTTACACACTTTTCAGACTCACGCTGCAGTATACTGGCACGTGTTTCATAGGATCACATCGGATTGTGAGCCGCCGAGTCGAAAAATAAACAAACTTATTATTTTTCTCAGCTGCTTATTAGACAGGAATGCTTGAATAATGAAATAAGGAAAAAACCCTAACTAAAAACCGGCCATAAAATATGAAGACATAATTAAAATGTGTTTTACATACCGCACTATAAAATTCTTCACACAACTACTTCACGACTTCTGCCTTTCACATACCTGTAACAGAAAAAAAGAACGATTAACGTAATACTGTTGATATGAAACGTCTATACAATAATTATTATTATTCCAATACACGAATTGTGACAAATTACAATTAAAATAAACTGTTCCATGCATAGGACATTATAGATTAAGTGGACTCTCTTACAAGCCCTTCAGATACGTAGTTGTTTTGCGTGTTGTCATCCACGAGGTATGTTCAACTTACGCAATATGTACAGACTCATGAAAAACCCATACCGAATGTGTACTCTGCTCACTGCGCCTAGAATACACTACTGCGCTATTTCCTTTCATTATTCAGAAATCCATGGTATAGATTCTCCTCACCTGCGTGTTGTGTAATTATGAAGAATTAACCATTTTGTTGTATTTCCTTCCGATCTCGCGACCAAATTTCTTTATGTGACAGTGAAAAATTACATCAACATTGAGCATTCCTACCGCAAGCATGGAATACTAATTTCTAAAGATTCTCCACGTAGCGAAGGATGCAGATCGTCCTAGGGCGGTTCGATGCGAATTACAAGCTACAACCGGACCTATTTCATAAAGAGCAGTGTACATCCGCGCGTGCGCGCGTCTAGTGTGCACGTAGTACCGGAAGCAATTTCACACATTTCACAGCGACTGTTTACTACAATATTATTGAGCCTTAATTGATCTCGTCAGAAAAAAAACAGTACGTGTGTTTGTCGCAAGAAAGAGGATGGAATATACTGTGAAAGTGTGACGCGTACACACAATAGACGTACAACAATCGGCCGTTATTACTATTGTTGAACGATTGTTGTCGTTGTGCGGTCGATTACGTAACGTACTGCTGATTTTGACCGCTCTTCCGTGAAACATATACACATCACGCCGAGCGTCTTGGCCCATTACTACACGAGTGTAATAACAACAGTTATTTCCTGATCGTGAGCGTCAGCGTTACGAACTTGTCGATTCTGCCTTTATATGTCGCACACAGGCTTATTTCACGAGTCAGTATCCCTTACTTTTCCACTGTGTCGACGAATTGAACGCTTCGTCGGTCTTATTGTGCTTATTCGTCGGTCTTTACTTCCCCTTCATTAAGGCCTTTCGCGTTAAGGCACTGTAGTAGGATACAGTGCCTACTACCGTGTGTACAGTTTTGTCTTGAGCCTGCATTTGACATTAAATCGCCTTCGTTGTTACAATAATGCAACATACAGTTACAGCAACCGTCTTATAAAACAAAAGTGAAATAGTAATACTTGACGAGTTAATTATTTAAATAACAATAAAAACTCCGCAATTCTGGAAATCTAAATTTATTAGATGTCTAAGTTTGGATAAAAATTAATAAATGCCAGTATAGGGCGTTGTTCTATTGATTTGTCCCAAAATTCAAA
Organism: Magicicada septendecula; assembly: GCA_034769895.1. Classification (NCBI taxonomy): domain Eukaryota; kingdom Metazoa; phylum Arthropoda; class Insecta; order Hemiptera; family Cicadidae; genus Magicicada; species Magicicada septendecula. The sequence continues at coordinate 332,874,406 of CM068375.1, read as the reverse complement.
GTCAATTCAGTTCTATAAAAATATTAATTTTTTCAAAAGCCTTCATGGAAACGTTTTCCTTTAATTAATAAAGCTTTGTTTGTGGTTATAATCAGAAACAGAAAAAACACTATTGCACAACACTATAGAATATTTTTTCCTGATTACCGCTTTCAAACTCCACAGCTCATCTAATCGGAAATATATTCCTATGGCTGTATTCCTATAGCCCTATGGGTAGTCCATGTTTTCGTTCATAAGAAAAATACTAAACGTCAGTTGTCTATAAAGGTGCAACCATTTTAGAGTAATTAACTTTTATCTATAAACTTAAGTTTTCGAGCTCAATAAAACAAAAGAAAGTGATATATAATTTGTTCTACGTAAGGAGAAATTAGATTTGTAGCAGAAAACACTATTTTGAGATTGCACAGTCACTATATTGTCACTGACTTTATGTTATAAATATAAGAGAGGTACCAAAACAATTTGAATTAGGAGTGTCCTTAAACGTTTGACAGATATGTCATATACAATAACCTATTTTATGTGTGTGTGTGGTTTATTTAAGAAGTCAAAAACGCTAACTTTTTAACAAACAATCTGTTACGTGTTTTATATATATATATATATATACAACGTGCATTTTATTAACGCGTGGCCACACGCGCGCGCGCGCGCACGGACTTAAAACTGTGCAAAGGGTGTGCGCTCGCGCGGGATCACGTGAGCATTATTATATTATGGTTCAGCAAATATTTTTACGAAATTAAGCCGTTCATAACACCATATAACTCTCTACATATCTGTTCGGAAGTGGCTTTATGGCTTTAAACATGACGTCCGGTGTGCCTGTTAGAGAATCTCAAACTCACACGACGCGAACATCACACACGTAAAACCTGGGCACTAGATACAAATTTAATTGTTTTATAACTAACATGTAAGAATTAACATCATAGGCGGGAGACAGTCAGCGTTCATGCCAAAAAAAGCCACGCCAATTTATCTCTTTCAGGTTGAGTGTGTTTTCTATTATTTTGTCTGATACAGCCGGCACCGTTACATATATATCGTGACCTATATGCAGAATGGGCATGTATAATTTATTTCAAAATTGAATGAGAATTTTAATATTTATGCCTCGCTTTAAAATGCAAATTTATTCACATATTTTATTCCTATCAGAATATCTGAACGCCAAAATAGAATGAATGAAATGAACCTCAACAAAAATATCATACTAAAGTCCTCAGAATTTCCAAAACTGAACTCCAATAACAGTTTATTAAAACAATTTGTTGTTAGAATTCTATATAAGACGTAGCGACAAATATTAAAATACATGATTTTTTCTGATACTATTATTTTAACATGGATAATTAATTTGATTCCACACGGTAAAATTATATTATATTTGGAGATGTACAAAAATGTGAACATGAGAAATGCCTGGAAAAGTGCATTACCGGTAACTTCTTATTTCAAATAACATTATTACTACGTTTACTAACCAAACTGCCAGTTACAAAAGATTGATTACACTTGCTTATTTGTCAATCTAAGACTTGAAAAATGTTTATAATAAGATACGATAATTTGTTAATACATTTTTACATCAATTAAAAATTACAAATGGGTGCAAAGTGTATGGGTAATCCATCAAACGTTCTCATAGTGACTATGGAACAGACGTACAGACAATGTCAGACGTATATACATGTTAGATTTATTGACATATTTACATATACAAAACTACGAATTTTAAAATATTTTTCATATTAACACAATATTTTACAATACAAAATGGTGGAACAAACGTTACACTTAAAGAATTACTTAATGCAGATAGATATACAAATCAATTGTTGCTTAATATTTTCTTTAAGTTTCCAATGATGTAGATTGATTATAAAAAAACGTAATATTGCCTTATAATTAAAAATGTATTTGGTGAAGGTATTTATTATTATTATTATCACTCATAGCACTATGCAATTACTTTTAAAAGTCAATCAAATATAAAAGCTGTAATAAAATAAATAAATGAGTGTGTGTTGATGATATAAGCTATTGTGGAGTATGTGACTCCGATGTAATCAAGCCCCTCTGTTTGGACTAGCCAATTTGTAATAAAATAAATAAGATTGATGTGTGAATCTGTAAGTTGTAAGGTGTTTAATTGGTGTGGCTCCCGACGCCTTACTGGCCTGAAACACTTCCTTAAGTTTCCCAGCTAGTCGAGTCCCAATGGTAGCAAGACCGGTCGAGTAGCGTAAAGTTGATGAAGAAATATATATGCTCAGCTTCACCGAAAGTTTCAAAACAAAAATTATTGTTTTGAAGAAAATTAAAAAAAAATTATGTTTATATAAAAAAAATAATTAAAAAAAAATTTTAATTTTATTAATTAATTAATTAGGATCAATTAATTATTATAGGGCTGTGAAGTTTTAAACAGTGTAATGCTCTTCTGAAAATTTTTATTAAAGTTTTAGTATAATTTAAATAATCTATCACCACTCATAAGACTGTCTGTAAACCAATCGATATTTGTTTACCTTTCTATTTTTTAGGTTATCTTCACTTGCGGGTGGTAAAGTCCTTGTAGATTATCAATTAGAATTATGTTATTGGTAATTAGTATTATTGAAGAAATAAAGAACTATTAAGTATTGAAAAGTATTAATGTTTTATTAAGTAACAGCAATATTGACTCTTATCGATTAGTATCGATTCTCAGGATATCGAAAAAAGTTACAAGTATATGATATAAAATTATATAGGGTTCTTTAAACAGTCAGTTATTACCAAAGTCAGAGAAATCGGGCTAATATTTAAAAAGTATAACGTTACAATCAAATTAATAGTTATTAATAAACACAGACATTGAATAATAAATTGTAAATATAATAATTGTTTTCACCAAACAGCTGTGCTGAACCAAGAAGAGGCACTGGGATTGTCAAAGAAAGATGGCTGCCGTCAAGTCGATGAAAATGTGACTCGTCCCTGCTGCGTTCCAAATAATGTATTTTGACGCAAAATTTCTGTTCTCGTGTCCGCAAATCTCTTGTTATATGTTGTGTAGTGACTGGTGTAGTGATTCTGGGTTGTATTTAGTGTATCTGTATAATTATTAGTTCAAACACTTTCTCCGATTCCGTCACTAATTTGGTTTAATGTATTATACAGTTTTCTAGTGTTTTATGGTGTTTTTCGGAGTAGATTTATATTGTTCTGTGTTATGGAGTGTTACTTGATCGTTTCTGTTATAATATGATAGTTTCAGAAGTATTTTACAAGTCACTCGCGATTTCACAATAACTCACTATACACTCGCTTGTATGACGATTATAGGTTAGGTTATCCACGTTGTTAAACGTATGTCATGTTAACCGTTCAACTACCAATAATTAACTAACTGTTTCCTCCAGTTTCAATTAAACTCTTAGCCCATATAATATTATCCTTAACATTGTTCAAATATATTTTCACATCCTGTGTACATTTTACTATTTCACTATATGAATGCCTATACTTTGGTTATTTGTCAATTTTATTCACTAGATTTGATTTAAATTAATCTTTCAGTTCATTCTGGTTATTTTCAGATTAAATAATGCCATTTTATAGTGTTTTCTGTCCAAACAAATAGTAATTTCACTTTCAGTTTGGTATACTGTGAAGAGTCAAAACATCAAAATTTACTTCCTGTCATTATATAAATTCAGCCATTTTATCAGTTATATTTAATATTAATAATCCTATATTGTATTAAAAGGTTCCTATTCCCTTATTTTCTGGTAATTAATTGAATTAGTTGTATTCTGAAACATTATTCTGAAATATATGACTCCCATGTCTAAATTTCTGAGTTTAGTCATTTTATTTTTATTTATAATTCTGAATATAATTTATTAAAATCTCTCTAAATGGTATGTGCAATTATATGGCATGATCTCAAGTTTATTTTGTCTAAACCCCTTTTTTTTTATTTGCTTTTAAATGAGTAATTTCTCTGTTTTGATGAAGTTTGGTTTCCATTCTTTTGGCCTATGATTTTTTTTTAACAATTTTTCTTACAAAATAATTTATAAACAATATATGATGTGTGATACCCTCTCTGACTTTTTACAAATAGTATTATAAATTAAACATGTTTTCAAATTACACAAAAACAATTAGTATTGGTTACAATACAAATAATAGTTAAACAGAATAAAGAACTTTTTTTTTTTAAATAAATGGTTGTCTTCAAATCAGACATTTTGCAACAAAATTCCCATTTCCAACATGTAAATATGGTTTACAACAAAGGTTTTGTACTAACTAACATCTTAATTACTCTCTACTATTTACAAGTGGTAACTATTTTTATAGTTCTGATGTTAGTTGTTTCAGACCCAAACAAATGGCCTTATATCTAAAACATTTTTAAACATTCTTGTACTATATACATTAAAACCTTATATCTATATTCTTATTTCTAACTATTATTATAAGTAGGATTCTACAGTTTTTATACAGTCTTTTATACCTTGTCTTTGGGGAATTGTACCCTGTCATTAACAAATAAATAGTATGAACCGTTCAAAAAGCACTATGAAATCTGTTTTTCTTTTTTCATGTAAAACAAAAATGTTATTTTAAACAGATTCATGTCTTATGAACAACATATTGTCACCGTACACATTTTAAGTCATTGATAAATGCATATTTCATTGCATCCAATGTTTGTGATTGCCAAGAATGAAACACAAGGTTCATTTTTTATAATACCCAAAACTATCACTGGTTCACTTTGCACTTATATAATTATGTTAATGCTAAATGGTCGTATAGTCTTATTAACATAATAAATTGGTTAGCGTTTTTTCAATGGAGATTTGTTCCATGGGTACTATATTATTGTTTCATCTTAGTTCACAGGAAACTTTTACTTTATACACTCCTCTCTCTTAAATTTATATACATGTGGTTTTTATTTCGTTATACTTTTATTTTTAGATATTTATTTTGGGGATATAGGGATTTGGGTGTCTTTTATAAGAGCATGACATCTTCTTCAGGATGCTGCCCTCTTCTTCTTTCTTCAGTCTTCTTTTCTCCTGCCTTCTGGGACTGGTATCTTCTCCATCTTCTTCTTGTTGCCATCAGGTTTCTTGGGATCTTCTCCATTTTCTTCTTTATTTCAGAAATACACAACCTGTATTGGTTGATCTTGGCTTATTTTAGGGTTTCTATTCTATTTATTCTCCCTCGTTGTGGGTTTGGTCATATTGTGTACTGCTTTGTTATTTACTATTTTACCTTCCTGGGTTATACCTTGAAAACCTTTGGTTATGAGACTGGTCTTGGATGACTCATCACTAGTAACTCCTTTTATTTTAACTTGTATTTTCTTTATAATAATGATTTCTTTCCACAGTTGCTATGAATTAATCTATCTATATTAGACTTAATGCTTTCTTCCAAATTTAAATATTATAACTTCATTATTCTAATGATCAATTGCCATTCAATATTATGCAAACATCTGTCACGCTACAGATTGCTCTCCTCCAGAAGTAATTATTTCAGACATGTTTATGGATGAAATAATTTCTTATGATAATTTCATCATTTCTTATAATTCATTTTGTTCTCCATTTGTATATCGACATTTTATAATTAGTGTTTAATTAATTTTATATATATGGTTACTTGTCTTACTACTGATCCTTTTCGGATAGTTAGTGTCTTCTGAGATATATTATAATTGTAATACATTTTCTTTCTATATCAACTTCGTGTTGTATCCTTGGGATATTAATTCCCTAACATTCCCTATCACGTGGGCTGGGGCAGATCAGAGGGGCACTGTACGCTACTTCTCTGCTGGCCATACACCACTTCTATAAATTGAGTACAGGGGCATATCCATCCCTGCTCAAAAAAAATATAATGCTGCTGGAATTATCTTCAGTCAGTCATCGAACAAATAAATAAAAAGTAGTCTCATTTTCGACTAATAAAAATATCTTTGGATTCTCCACTTCGTAGTCTCTCAGATTATCTCACATTTTCTATCTTAATAAATCTTCATAATCATTATTATACTCATTACATATATATTTTTTCAAAACTCTTAACTTGTCTGATATATTTAATTTAATTATGGTTGAAAACCTTTCTTTTAATAATTCTGGTTACTGTTTACAGTGTAACTCTCTTTCTTCTTCATCTGAATTCTCTTTATACTTTCTTCTGGTTATTCATAGTATTAGCATGGTCTTTATAAATAGTCTTTCGCATTCATTATTTGAATGGTCTTAATATATTATATTTAATTTTTTAACATTGTATCTTTACATTAGATATACAGGTTATTATATTGATCATTTTATTTAAACATTTTGGTTCTTTCCTTTCTCTTAGAAAGTTATTAATCCGCCTTCGCATTCATTAGCATTAATTCATTTATATTATATTTCATGTGGTATTTCTTCTCTTTGCATTTCATATAGGTCTTATTATTATCATTTGTTCAAAATCATCTTCTCCATCTGTTTGGTATGAGTTGTTCTTCTTCGCTCTTAATTAACTGTTTTCATTATCGTTTCATAGGTAATTAGTCTCTTTGCTTCCAAATTTTTTCCTTCTCTGGCATATTACACTCTTTCTTGTTATTCTTCTCTACTCCTTCAAATGCTATTGTGAATGTCTAGCATTTATTCTAGATTAAAATTAATTCTTTTTTCTGAATTAATCACTTTATTTTCTTCTCAATTCAATCATAATTGACACATAATTATTTTTTGGAACTTGGTTAGTTTTAATGTAAAATTCAAACTATTCTTTTTTATTTAATTGAAAAATATTTCTCATAAATCCTTGTAATATGTTGATCTTATCTTGTTTCAAAGTACTGACGTTCTATCAACATTCAAATTCTGTTTAATTCATTTATTCCCAGAATTGTTTCATTCAGAATTGTTTATAGTAGTGTGATTTTACTATTATTTCTGAAAGTTTTGGTATTTCTCCAAATTCAAATTCTTCTTAATTATTTACCATAAAGTTTTTCTCATAAACTTAGTTATAGTAAGCTGTGCTTGCTTAATTTTAAATTTTTGTTTTTTAAAATTAAGTTCCAAATTCTCTCTTTCTCTTTCTTCCATAAAGTTTTGTTCTAAATTATCAGGTGGTAGTAAGATGTACTTACATTATTTTTAAATTTTTATAATTATATTTCAATTCAAAAGTCTTTCTTTTTCTTTCATAAAGTTTGTTCCAAAATTATTATGTTGTAAGTTGTTCTTACATATTTTTGAATTTTTTCAAAATTAATTAAAAAATTCTTTTAATTCTCCAGAATGTTCTTCTCAAAATATTAGGTTGTAAGATGTACTTACATTATTTCCGAATTTTTAAAAATAAAAATTCTAAATTCCTTCTTCTTATAATTCTCCAAAATGTTCTTCTCAAAATATTAGGTTGTAAGATGTACTTACATTATTTTAAAATTTTTATAATTAAAAATTCTAAATTCTTTCTTCTTATAATTCTCCAAAATGTTCTTTTCAAAATATTAGGTTGTAAGATGTACTTACATTATTTTTGAATTTTTTAAAATATAAATTCTAAATTCCTTCTTCTTATAATTCTCCAGAATGTTCTTTTCAAAATATTAGGTTGTAAGATGTACTTACATTATTTCCGAATTTTTAAAATTAAAATATTAAAAATTCTTTTTCTTTTAATTCTCCAGAATGTTCTCAAAATATTAGGTTGTAAGATGTACTTACATTATTTTAAAATTTTTTTAAAATTTAAATTCAAAATTCTAAATCTCACAACTCATTCTTCATAATATTTCTTCATAGAAGCTTGATTGTACACTCCTTTGATTTTTCCTGAAACGATTTCCTTCAACTCATATGTATTGTTATGCTTATTATTTACCACAACATATGGGGTTATATTGTACTCTACACTGGCCCATATTATTTATACTTTTGAAAGTTGATCTCCACCTTTTCTTTTCTTATAAATTTTCTTTTCTGTTATATACCCAGGAAGATGGACGATTTTCTTTATGTCGTTCCATTGCTCATATTCTTATTTGTCATGTTCATTTCTTAAATAGTCTTCATTCATAAAACCCAGTTTTGTTTCTATGTTTATTCTTCGTATCATTTCCTTTCAATGATATTTATTTCGTCTCCTTCAACATTGTTTTTCGCCGTAGTCGGTTATCATGATCCGTCCCTTTTCTTGATGTCGTGTGGTATTTGTGTCAACCAGGGTCCATCATCTCAGTTGCTCTTATAAAATTTACCCTAGGGTGCGACACTCGGTTATTATTACTGTTATTGTTTTTATTACTAAATTTATCATGATAATAATTTCGGTTAGGTTGGTAAGGTTTGTCATCATTATTGTTGGGATATAGATTTCTCTGACTGTATAGAATATTATTATTATGTTGATAAAAATTGTTTCTACTGTTTGGATAGGGGTTGTTATTCCTAATGCCGTTAAAATTACCGATAAACTGGTCATTATGCGGCGGGTTGTTAGGGCCGTCGTAATTACTGGGCTGGTTCCCTCTATCATCATTTTGTATACACCAATACTTCTCTGGTCCTTGTTTTGTGTTACCTGACAAATATATGTGAGGATCTTCATCTGGGTTATCACTTATTATTTGTTTATCTGAAACACCATAAGCTGGTTTACCATCACATATCCATTCTGAAGGAATATATTTTAGTCTAACCGTACCCTGGAATTGTCCTAGATGGCACGTTAATGGAATACATTCTGGTGATTCATCTGTGTCATCATTACAGTCTGGTACGATATCACATTTCCATCTTTCTGAAGTACACTGTCCAGTCTTGCGCTGAAATTGATCTGGTTCACATGTTGTATTCTGTTTACCTCTGGTCCTTTCCCATTGGTAGACTACTGTCTTGTGGTAAATTATTTCTGAAATTACTTCGATTCTCCTTCTATAATTCCTGGAATTCATTATGTCTTTGTCATAGGTAATTGGGATATTATTGCCATCAATTAACCCATGATTCATCATTTCCAACTCTTCCTTAGTTTTTATCAAATTTCTTGGATACATTCTCCTTTTCCTTGGTTTAATATCTTCCTGGTTTCGGTTAGTTTCAAATTCAGGTTCTACCATTACTAGTTCCTGCGATTTATCGTTTGGTATTTCTTCTGGTTCTGGTTGGCTATCATCTTTTATTTCTTCGTTCTTCTCCTTTCTTAATTCTTCTCTTTTTAATCTCTCCTCCCTCATTTTCTCAGTGTTCTCTCCTATTTCTTTATTCATCTCATCCATTTTCTCCCTTATAAATTTGTGGCACTCCTTCCTTTCCCTTCTTTCCTCTTCCAGGTACTCATCCATTTTGGATTCTAGGTTCTTATTATTTTCATTCATTGCCTGCATCATCCGCCTGAACATTTCTTGGTTTGTCATGTCCTCTGTTTGCGACGGTCTCTCCTTTTCTGGAACATTGACTACCCCTGTCTGTGTGGGTGCCTCCGGTTGTTCAGTTTGTTTGGACAACACCGATTGTAATACCTCTTCCAACTCTACTGGCGTTGCCTCTTTGTTGTCCATATCGACTTCTTTTTCGGCCTCCGCCGCCCGTTTCTTAGATGTTGCACGTCGTTGCATTTTCCCTTGAAATTCTCTGGCTTTGTAGCTGTTGCCTAGCTCCAACTAGTGATTGGGCAGAATCTATTGGCCTTCCAATCGCTAATTAAAGCCCCTAAAGTTGTGCGCCAATTTGTAATAAAATAAATAAATGAGTGTGTGTTGATGATATAAGCTATTGTGGAGTATGTGACTCCGATGTAATCAAGCCCCTCTGTTTGGACTAGCCAATTTGTAATAAAATAAATAAGATTGATGTGTGAATCTGTAAGTTGTAAGGTGTTTAATTGGTGTGGCTCTCGACGTCTTACTGGCCTGAAACACTTCCTTAAGTTTCCCAGCTGGTCGAGTCCCAATGGTAGCAAGACCGGTCGAGTAGCGTAAAGTTGATGAAGAAATATATATGCTCAGCTTCACCGAAAGTTTCAAAACAAAAATTATTGTTTTGAAGAAAATTTAAAAAAAATTATGTTTATATAAAAAAAAATAATTAAAAATTTTTTTTTAATTTTATTAATTAATTAATTAGGATCAATTAATTAATATAGGGCTGTGAAGTTTTAAACAGTGTAATGCTCTTCTGAAAATTTTTATTAAAGTTTTAGTATAATTTAAATAATCTATCACCACTCATAAGACTGTCTGTAAACCAATCGATATTTGTTTACCTTTCTATTTTTTAGGTTATCTTCACTTGCGGGTGGTAAAGTTCTTGTAGATTATCAATTAGAATTATGTTATTGGTGATTAGTATTATTGAAGAAATAAAGAACTATTAAGTATTGAAAAGTATTAATGTTTTATTAAGTAACAGCAATATTGACTCTTATCGATTAGTATCGATTCTCAGGATATCGAAAAAAGTTACAAGTATATGATATAAAATTATATAGGGTTCTTTAAACAGCCAGTTATTACCAAAGTCAGAGAAATCGGGCTAATATTTAAAAAGTATAACGTTACAATCAAATTAATAGTTATTAATAAACACAGACATTGAATAATAAATTGTAAATATAATAATTGTTTTCACCAAACAGCTGTGCTGAACCAAGAAGAGGCACTGGGATTGTCAAAGAAAGATGGCTGCCGTCAAGTCGATGAAAATGTGACTCGTCCCTGCTGCGTTCCAAATAATGTATTTTGACGCAAAATTTCTGTTCTCGTGTCCGCAAATCTCTTGTTATATGTTGTGTAGTGACTGGTGTAGTGATTCTGGGTTGTATTTAGTGTATCTGTATAATTATTAGTTCAAACACTTTCTCCGATTCCGTCACTAATTTGGTTTAATGTATTATACAGTTTTCTAGTGTTTTATGGTGTTTTTCGGAGTAGATTTATATTGTTCTGTGTTATGGAGTGTTACTTGATCGTTTCTGTTATAATATGATAGTTTCAGAAGTATTTTACAAGTCACTCGCGATTTCACAATAACTCACTATACACTCGCTTGTATGACGATTATAGGTTAGGTTATCCACGTTGTTAAACGTATGTCATGTTAACCGTTCAACTACCAATAATTAACTAACTGTTTCCTCCAGTTTCAATTAAACTCTTAGCCCATATAATATTATCCTTAACATTGTTCAAATATATTTTCACATCCTGTGTACATTTTACTATTTCACTATATGAATGCCTATACTTTGGTTATTTGTCAATTTTATTCACTAGATTTGATTTAAATTAATCTTTCAGTTCATTCTGGTTATTTTCAGATTAAATAATGCCATTTTATAGTGTTTTCTGTCCAAACAAATAGTAATTTCACTTTCAGTTTGGTATACTGTGAAGAGTCAAAACATCAAAATTTACTTCCTGTCATTATATAAATTCAGCCATTTTATCAGTTATATTTAATATTAATAATCCTATATTGTATTAAAAGGTTCCTATTCCCTTATTTTCTGGTAATTAATTGAATTAGTTGTATTCTGAAACATTATTCTGAAATATATGACTCCCATGTCTAAATTTCTGAGTTTAGTCATTTTATTTTTATTTATAATTCTGAATATAATTTATTAAAATCTCTCTAAATGGTATGTGCAATTATATGGCATGATCTCAAGTTTATTTTGTCTAAACCCCTTTTTTTTTTATTTGCTTTTAAATGAGTAATTTCTCTGTTTTGATGAAGTTTGGTTTCCATTCTTTTGGCCTATGATTTTTTTTTAACAATTTTTCTTACAAAATAATTTATAAACAATATATGATGTGTGATACCCTCTCTGACTTTTTACAAATAGTATTATAAATTAAACATGTTTTCAAATTACACAAAAACAATTAGTATTGGTTACAATACAAATAATAGTTAAACAGAATAAAGAACTTTTTTTTTTTAAATAAATGGTTGTCTTCAAATCAGACATTTTGCAACAAAATTCCCATTTCCAACATGTAAATATGGTTTACAACAAAGGTTTTGTACTAACTAACATCTTAATTACTCTCTACTATTTACAAGTGGTAACTATTTTTATAGTTCTGATGTTAGTTGTTTCAGACCCAAACAAATGGCCTTATATCTAAAACATTTTTAAACATTCTTGTACTATATACATTAAAACCTTATATCTATATTCTTATTTCTAACTATTATTATAAGTAGGATTCTACAGTTTTTATACAGTCTTTTATACCTTGTCTTTGGGGAATTGTACCCTGTCATTAACAAATAAATAGTATGAACCGTTCAAAAAGCACTATGAAATCTGTTTTTCTTTTTTCATGTAAAACAAAAATGTTATTTTAAACAGATTCATGTCTTATGAACAACATATTGTCACCGTACACATTTTAAGTCATTGATAAATGCATATTTCATTGCATCCAATGTTTGTGATTGCCAAGAATGAAACACAAGGTTCATTTTTTATAATACCCAAAACTATCACTGGTTCACTTTGCACTTATATAATTATGTTAATGCTAAATGGTCGTATAGTCTTATTAACATAATAAATTGGTTAGCGTTTTTTCAATGGAGATTTGTTCCATGGGTACTATATTATTGTTTCATCTTAGTTCACAGGAAACTTTTACTTTATACACTCCTCTCTCTTAAATTTATATACATGTGGTTTTTATTTCGTTATACTTTTATTTTTAGATATTTATTTTGGGGATATAGGGATTTGGGTGTCTTTTATAAGAGCATGACATCTTCTTCAGGATGCTGCCCTCTTCTTCTTTCTTCAGTCTTCTTTTCTCCTGCCTTCTGGGACTGGTATCTTCTCCATCTTCTTCTTGTTGCCATCAGGTTTCTTGGGGTCTTCTCCATCTTCTTCTTTATTTCAGAAATACACAACCTGTATTGGTTGATCTTGGCTTATTTTAGGGTTTCTATTCTATTTATTCTCCCTCGTTGTGGGTTTGGTCATATTGTGTACTGCTTTGTTATTTACTATTTTACCTTCCTGGGTTATACCTTGAAAACCTTTGGTTATGAGACTGGTCTTGGATGACTCATCACTAGTAACTCCTTTTATTTTAACTTGTATTTTCTTTATAATAATGATTTCTTTCCACAGTTGCTATGAATTAATCTATTTATATTAGACTTAATGCTTTCTTCCAAATTTAAATATTATAACTTCATTATTCTAATGATCAATTGCCATTCAATATTATGCAAACATCTGTCACGCTACAAAGCTAGGAAATAGGTAACACAAAAACCTGACCAATTTACGAGGCAGAGGTAAATATTATTATGAAATTGTTACATAAACTGTCGTGTTACTTATCGGAGATTCATGTACATATAATAAGTAATTACTTCTATTCTCAAGGTAAAACATTATTTTCATTGCTGTTGTTATAGAATGGAACTCTGCTAAAATTGGTTAGCTTGCCAGACACTGTATCCCGTAAACATATAAAAAGTCAAACTAAACACATGAAAGGCGTAAGGTGAAAGACATTATTTGTAAAGTATCTCGCCTGTACTGTAATGTTGAAACACATTAATTTGTACACGATGAAAGGTTTAGTAGGGTTCAGTCAATTAACCGTACTCTGGGGAACGTACTTAAGCGATGAAACACACACTCATACTTACGCAAGCAGTGTGTTACACACACAATAGCACTAATGACACTTGTATTAATTTATATTAAGACACACATACATACTGAAACGTCCCCTAAATTTTGTATTTTTTTTTTTTTGAAGGGCGTTACTTAAAAATTTAATAACTAGCCACTTGGACCACACGGAAGGAAAAAAAGTGGCTGGACCCATCTTGACAGGACTTGCAAATAAAACAATCAGTTAACAATAACAACTCTTTTTTTTATTGGAGCTTACTCCTCTTACAATTTAAACATATTATACTCAAACACTTGAATATGAACAGTCAATATAATCAATAAGAAAAAGTTTCATGCTACCGCAATAACTAATTATTCAGTATTCACAAATACTGTTTAACAATGCACTTCTTGTGTACTTCATAGCCGTTCTTAATTTTCATTTTATGAACAAAGATGTGTAAGTATATACATTCAGTACATATCAATAATAATCCCCAATGCTGATAACAATAAAATAATTCAAGCGTAACAGGTGGCACCATTAAAAAAAATTATTTATATATATATATATATATATATATATATATATCCACCTGACTAGTTCTAATAAAATCTTAATCGTTCTGAACATGAAAATACTGTTTATGTCTAGGCTTTTATACCAGTCATTCTATGCATGTATACTATCTGTCTCAATGAGAATTGCCAATAGCAGTAACAACCAAAATTATCAAGTAGTATAACAAATGGATACGTTTTAACACAGTTAAGACTATAAATTTTGACTTGTAGTTGTAACAAAGTTTCGATTATTATAACAAAGAAAATACGGTTTATGTGTAAGTCTTTACATCAATAACATATTATATATATATATATATATATATATATATATATATATATATATGTATCCCATTTCTGTTAATACATTGACAATACTAATAACAATAGTAATTAATTGAGCAATATAGAAGGTAGGTCCTTTAACACAGTCAATAATCTGAATGACAAATATGTATCTATCCACAGGACTTGTTCTAATTTTAGTTCATCAGAATATGCAAATACTGTTCAGATGTATACTTTCTTTGTGAAATGAAAAACGGTGTGGTGTTGAGATCGAGATTTTACAAACGGAATCGGCCCACCTGCACATTTGGAGACTTAGCAATACCCGTTAGATCCTGTGAAGAAAGGTGGGTGAGGTAGATAGTTAGTTCCGGGATCCGGCTCGTTTCCTTCTATCTAGCTGTCTTTTGATGTTGAGGAGCATCTCTAAGCCTGACGGTAATGGGGGAGTATTCCAGTGTCCAACTCTGACGATGTGACCGTTGTAGTTGTCATCATCAGGTCATTCACCCATCTCTTGGCCTGTGCGAGGATCCTAGAACAAATTTCACTTGTAAAATGCCGTCGGGAAATATAACTACCCCCAACCTCACTCGCTCCAGTACAAAGAAAACACACACACACTGTGGAATTTTTTTTCCACACTACCACTATGTTGTTAGCTATATTGCTCAGTGTAATAACGAAGGTTGAATTCACATTTACGTTTAAATTAACATTTGCACAATTCAAAGCCTTTACATTTACTTACTTTTACTTTTTTTTACTTTTAGTTTACTTCTTTTACCTTCAATCTTTCAAACAGTTAAGTACAATTATCACGTGCACACCCATTTAC
The DNA here is from genome assembly GCA_034769895.1 of Magicicada septendecula. Classification (NCBI taxonomy): domain Eukaryota; kingdom Metazoa; phylum Arthropoda; class Insecta; order Hemiptera; family Cicadidae; genus Magicicada; species Magicicada septendecula. The sequence goes on along the minus strand of CM068375.1, from coordinate 332,859,036 downwards.
CGGGACTAAAATATGGGTCACACACAGTGGCGGCGATAAGGCCCCCGCAGACCCCGCGGCGCGGGGGGGCCCGACCCTCTGGGGGCCTCGCCACTCTGGCCCCTAGAAAAAAATATGAAACGAGCTATAATAGGAAAAAAAGTTTTAATGGGGTCCGACTACCGGCAAATTTGTATTTAAAATACGAAATATACGTTTTATTTAAGGTGTATAGACATGCAAAAAAACTACGTTTTCCGAAATGACATTACTGTTTGTAGTTTGTAAGCGAAGCTTATCTTATCTCTTGTGGTGCCCGTACGTCCGTGCGATGAGTCACTCGGCACTGAGGAGACGTAAACAAACACAACACAATGTAGTTCAGTACTCAGTAGTGCGTCGCATCTCCTGCGCGATAGTACTGTATTGCATTCATTTCGTAATTTAGCGCCGTTTAAGTTTAATGACTTAACATTTGATTTTAGTTTTTGTATTTTGTGTAGAGTTAGAGTGTTAGAGACAGAGTTTATAAAATGGAAAGTAAGCGTGAATATTTAAGTGGTGCTACGAAAAGCAAACTGCAAAAACAACGAGAAGAGTCAAAAGTAAACTTTCAAAACTCGACCAGTTTTAAAAAAATCATCAAAATGTGAAGCTGAACAACCCAAACCCGGGTCAAGTGCAAGTAATGAAAAAGAAACAAAAATCGGACTTGAAGTTGATTGTGACAGTGACAATAAACCTGATTTAAACATTAGTCCGTCGGATACAAGTGATACAACTACGGAAACAAATAAGCAACTGCAACATGAACAAGAAGAACAACTGCTAGGCATTGAATGTGTTCGCCAGTCCCAAGACATACCTGGACCAGAAAATCAGTTTGAACCAACTGAAGTTATAAGTAATCACGCAAATAAAACTAGTTTAGCAGGCCCTTCCGATCCAAACTGCCAAAGTTTTGAGACAGATATTGCATTCTATAAAAATCAAGCTACAATGACAGACGAGGTGAGAAAGTTAATAACGTTAAGTGAACTTTGTCAAACAAAGGGTCCTTTCCCGAAGGATTCCGTTTCTAAGCGGTCTTCCAGTACAGCATATTATTCTTTCAAAACTGCAGCAGGCCAAATTGTTTACAGGTTTTGGCTTTGTTACTCTCGTAATCTAGATGGAGTCTATTGTTTACCATGTTGGCTTTTCAGCCAAAGTGCTGATGCCCAAAGCTGGCGTGAAGGCGATATTAGAGATTGGAAAGGTCTCAGTAAAAAAATTAAAGTTCATGAAAGTAGCAATGCTCATTTACAATCTTGTCTCACGTATGCCACTTGGAAAAAGAGTAAAACGGTAGCTGATCAAATTTCCGATGAGCGGAAAAAATGGAAAGATATTTTCATACAGATTGTGGATGTCATTCGAACCATGGCACTGTGTTCATTGCTGTTTCTTGGCCATAGAGAATCATTACATGAAATAAATCCTGAAAGTGGAAATTTTTTGAACATACTATCTTTAATTTCTCGCTACGATTCTCTCCTTAGTGCACACTTAGAAAATGAAAAAACCAGATCAAAATACCTCCACTATGACATTCAAAATGAAATCATTAACTTGCTAGGAAAATCAGTATTGACTGCCTTACTAAAACAGATTCACTCGTCTCCTTTTTTTTCTATAATTGTTTATAGCACACAAGACATTTCTAAGATTGACCAAATGAGTGTTGTAATCAGATACATTAACATAGTAGAAGAATCTCCTGGCAATTATAAAACTGTGATTAGTGAGTCCGTTTTGGGATTTCAAGAAATAAAGGATCCCAACAGTGAGGGGTTTCAAAGTAAGATTTTAGACTTTTTGAAAACAAATGAAATTGACATTAGTAAGTGTAGAGGTCAAGGTTATGACGGTGCAGCAACAATGAGCGGGAAATACTCTGGGTTACAGAAAAGAATTATGGATATAGTCCCAAACGCGGATTACGTACACTGTGCTGCACATAACCTGAACTTGGTGATCAATGATTCAGTATCAAATATTTCTGAAATAAGACAATTTTATGACATAGTACAGAAAACTTATGTGTTTTTCAGTGAAAGCTTACATAGATGGCAAGAACTTAACACTGCCGTTAAAGAAGACAGCTCTGCCAAAAATCTAACTTTAAAAAAGCTATGTCCAACAAGGTGGTCTTCTAGACACGACTGTCTGTTAGCTTTAAGAAATGGTTTCAAAATTGTGATTAAGTGTTTGACAGAAATTATTCTATACAGCTCAAAAAAACCCGAGGCAGAAGAAGCATTAGCAATTAGAAACCACCTGGAAAACTTTGAATTTATTCTTGTGCTCTGCCTTGAAACTAAGATTTTAGAGAATGTAAATATAACTTCGAAAGCACTACAGAGGCCAACTGTTGACCTAGGCAGAGCGTGGCAGTTTCTAAGGCGCGCTTGTGATGAGTTAAAAGTTTTAAGAAAGGACTTTGCCGGCTTTCTTGCTGGTGCTAAACAGTTGGCCCAGTCATGGGACATAACTTGTAACATGAAAAATAAGCGTAAGCGAGTTGTAAAACGCTTCTTTGTTGAATTATCAGTTGACCATAGAATTGACGACCCAGTGAAATCATTTGAAGTAAAAGTTTTCAATGAAACACTAGATATTGTAATAGCTCAGCTACAAATGAGATTCGAAGGATTGCGTTGCATTGATGATAGGTTTTCATTCCTGACGCCTCAGAATTTAGTAAACTTCTCACAAGAGACAATAGTGGAGAAAAGTAAGGCTCTGGTAAATGTGTATCCTGGTGATCTTTCCACATCACTGCCTGACCAAGTAATATTCTTCAAAGCTCTGATGGCCAAAGAAATTGTACACAAGAAAAGCATTCGAGAAATGATGAATTTACTGGTTGAAGAAAACAGCTGCCTTATGAGCTGCCTCCCAGAATTAACTACAGCTTTGCAGCTTTATTTAACCATACCTGTCACAACAGCTACAGCGGAAAGACGCTTTTCAAAACTTAAATTAATTAAGTCATACTTAAGAAGTGCCATGGCCCAAACTCGGTTGAGTGACTTGGCACTGTTAAGCATTGAGCATGAAGAGACACAGAAAACTAATATCAACGAAGTGGTTGAAAAGTTCTTAGCTATTAAAAAAAGAAGACTAGGCTTAGGAAAACAGTGAACTTTGGTTGATCCTCATCTGTAAATATTGTACATTACTTGAGTTCGAGTGTTATTGAATTGGATTAGACTTAAGGAGAACGTGTATAGAGTATATTCAAGAATTTCACAAATTCAGTTACAAACTAATTTAAATGTTTGAAAAAAGCTAGAATGTTACTTTGATATTCATTTTTAAATAATAAATTTTTAACACTCTGTGTGCGGTACTGTTTCATAGTCTGAATTTAGATCTTTGACGTAAAAATAAATAATTCTTTTTATTTTGGTTTTTTTATAGTTTGTATAGAACTTTGTCTATTTAGCAACAATGAATTTTAAGAGTTTATATACGTGTAAAACATCCTTTGCAAATTGCAAACGCTTTGTGATAGACGAGAAAGTATTCACAAACCATTGTTGTGAAACACACGTAAATAGAAACTCATTTGAGTGTTTTCCCCTATTACGTATACAAAATTTAACCATTTTTATAGGGCCCCCTAATTAGTTTCGCGGGGGGGGCCCCGTTTCGTTAGCGCCGCCACTGGTCACACACATACAAAAATGCCATGCATTCTCCCCTTAATTGAACAGAATGAAATACGTAACCCCTTATGCATACATAACAGTGAATAAAGAATTGTCCTCACCTAAGACACTTTATAAATTACGAATCCATATTAGTAGAATAATCCCTTGCTTGCCACGCCGCCAGACCTCGAAGTACTCCGTGGAAGGATCGAGAAGAAAATGTGAGAAAGACATGGTTTCTTAAAAACACGAGGCTACTGAAAAATAGCCTGTAGCAATCGGTCAATCCGCTGATTAACCGCCCACTCTATAACATCGCCGCGAGATAGCAGCAGCGCCCTGAATCTCGTTACCGTTCGCCAGCACGGCATTTACGTAGACAATTACGACTTTGGCTGTCTTCTGCTACGACGTCACGGCGCGATAATTTAAACTCGCCGGGCCAATACGTTTGCAACGGCACATACGTTCACGTTATTTTCTTACTTTTGATGTAATTTAATTTTAATTTTAAATTACTTATATTTGTTTCTTACAAGAATACATTTACATGTTATTACAATATTGTTGTTTTCCGAGTTGTAAGGCTGTGGTCTAAAGCTGTTGATTGTACCAGACGTTTCAGCCGGGCGTTCGACGGCCATCTTCAGTGCTAATTCAGGCTCCACACTGACATAGAAGTCTCGGTCAGTGACCACAGTACTGGGCCGTATCAGCGTGTAGCCTGTCAGTGACCACCGGGACATCTTACATCGACTCCGGCCGTGTAAGCCTCAGACAAAATTTGGTATATTTATATATAGACGGGAACATAAAGCGTCCCGAAACATGTTCCAAGTAAGGAAAAACATCTTGAGGTAAAGTCATCATAAATGTTAAATATATTATATATTTTGTAAATTTTTGAATTAAATATGACAGTCTGAAATTGATGAAGTAGTGTAAATGTATTATATATAATGAATATAAATGTATTCTTGTAAGGAAATAAAAATAATTTTTGTCGTTTTATATATTATATATATATATATATATATATATATATATATTACATTTAATAGTTATAAATAAATTTACTTCAAGATATACCTTTTTTTTTCCTTATTAGGAACATGTTTCGGGTACTATCTTGTACCCATCCTCAGCCTTCCGTTTTTTTGTCTGGTGAAGTACATATGTATTGTTGGTTGACTATTATTATTGTGGCTTCCTGTTGGCTTCTGGTATTTCAAATTGGTTTTATTGTGTGTGATTGTGGTGTATGTGTTAGTTTTTTTTGTATTTTCAATGTTGAGTGCGTTGAATATTGTGTCATGTTTTGTATTGATTTGTATTTGTTCAGGTATTAGTTTGTTTTCTGAATTTTTGAATTTAAGTTCATATATTACACAGACAATGGACATTCATATTATTCGTAGATGGTTAAGTTTGGTTGTTATCAATTGTATTTAGTAAGGTTAAGGGTTTAGTTTAGAAAAACTGTGCATTATTATTTATGGTGATTCATGTACTGTGTTAGTGGAAATGTGCGCGCGTGCGCGTGTGGAAAACGTTTCCCGGGCGGTGCGTGAAGTATTATCGTTGTTTTGACATTAGCTGAACTGAGACATGTGTATCGCTACAATCCCTATACCTGTCGGACTATTGTTTACGTTCATGTATATTATTAATATGTTGGCAGCATGCATGAGATACGTGTAGTCTGATTACCGCTATGCATGCTGTTACAAGGTAAATGCACTCTAATGCATGAAAAGTGCATGGTCACCTTTACTAACCATGTGACTTCCATCCACCAATAGAATGCTGACTGGTGGTTGGAAAATTTCTTATGCCTGTCGTTACACAGGCAGTTCTTCTACGCCATCTACCGCGAACGGGTCGTGCACTCCTTGTACAAGAATTCTACCGCTTGCAAGGTGTTGTAAAAACTATTCGTCGTTAGTGAAACGGGAAGACTCAGAACTGTGTGTGTGGTACATTTGCACACACCAGTGTTTTAACGCATTGTGCGAAAATTTACAAGCAGTTCTTCACTGCTGCTACCGTGAACGGTACATACAATTCCTTGTACAAGACTCTACCGCTTGCAAGGATTTGTTAAGACTTTTCGGGGATAGTAACGCGTGTGACGCATAACAATTGATTTTATATCTTTACACACGATATTAATATTGTAGTATTACGTGTGTAAGAAGTGTGTAACTGTATCACTGTGCGAGAGTTTCCGCAGTGACAGTATCATTAATTGTTATGCAATAGTTCCATCAAGACGTTTCCGTGCTAGTGCAAGATTTCCTCATAGGGTGGTCTGCTGATCGCGGTAGACCTTTGTATTCGCGAGAACACTTGAAGAAGCCGGAGAGGTATAAGCTCAATATACCGTTATTAGATTAACTCACTGTCACCTGAGATATTACTTGGTCTTAAACTCTATATAAGTTTTGCGAGTGGTAAAATCCGTAGTACCGTTGTGTGTGCGAAGTGTCGGATTCATCGTGGGAATTGCAGGACATCAGCCCAGCTGTTACAGGACATCAGCCCAGCTGTTACAGGACATCAGCCCAGCTGTTACAGGACGCCAGCCCAGCTGTAAACGTTTCTGGTGAAACGTCTGTCATTTGTAAGCCACACCTGACGATCCATCTATACCGCAAAGACCGGCCCTTCTCTTCAACAACATCATCGTGGGAGTCTTCTTATGTAACGTATCACGTCTTGCGTATGAACATTATTTAACACTTTAAAAGAAAGACTCTATATCAAACATTACATTCTGTACATTTCAAATATACCATATAAACTATAACTTGTGTTTGTACAATAAATAATCTTAAACCCTCCAATATAGACTTGTAATTTGAATTACACATACTATCATATCCTATGCGCCAATAGTTTAGTAATTTGTGTTGTCGCAATATATATAGAGTTTGTGTGTGTGTGTGTGTGTGTGTGTGTGTGTGTGTGTGTGTGTGTGTGTGTGTGTGTGTGTGTGTGTGTGTAAATACAAGTACATGCATACGCATAGGCATGGGGAAGCACGTAGGTATTATATTAATAAAGTTATAATAATTTATCATTCGTAATTTCTAATTAACAATGTGGTATAAATTATGTCATAAATCGCTTGACACTGGTAGATCCGCATAGTGCAGTAGATACCGTGAATTGGTATAACTTAATGAGATTTCATGTGGCATTTGTGGACACTTGGTTAGTTTCTACTAGTAACTAGACATAATTTATAATAATGTTTTGATGTGTCTGTATTTCTACGTTGTATTTTGTCGACTTTAAGACTAGTGTACGTGCAACAAAGAAATATTAATGTACTTTATTAGTTCTGATTTGTAGAACATTATAATGACATTTTGTTAAATTATAGGCCTGAAAATGCCTAGATAGCCTATTTATAACATTTTTTATAATTTTTTATGAAGTGTACACGACATCATACATACTCACATAAAAAAATAATTTACTAGTGTATTGTTATTTGTTTATTAACCGTACATTTGTGTTGATTTTAGCAATAAGCTTTATTTGAAACATTGACACAAAATTTTTAAATTGTCTACAGTCAATGACCAAACCTTTTAACACTCTTCGTCACTGGACGCATAACTGCTTTTTTATCAAGCTACTTATAGTCCACTGTGTTATGTAATATCATTAGTGACCACATACATTGTATACTAAATAAATATTAGTAACCTTTATATACAACAGGTATATCTAATTAAGTTCTGAATAGTGAAATGACATACAATAAGTAGTGATATTTTATTAGTTTTTGCAAAATGTACACATCTAGTCCCACCGTGAACGTGCATCACAATTTAATACAGACGAAAAGGAAAAAAACCGAAGCCTTTAACATATGATGATGAAAATGAATATTGAGCATATAGTGGCAAGGTGAATATCGAATTATTTTGAGTTATTTCTGACAACGGCGGAATTTCTAACAAGTTGAATGGCAGTTTGCAAGTGCACATCCCTATATTCCAGCCGGTTGACTACAAAGCCCGAAGTAACGCCGCGGAGATATAGAATCTGATTAAGACCACGAGAAGGGAAAATGTAGTGAAGAATGAAACTAGGGAAATAAATACCTATGAGGTCGACATGACCACGTTCAGGAGTAAAAGAGAGAACACACATCATATTTCATTACTTTTTTTTTTGTAATGCCCACGCTAACGGCCTTAATACGACAATAACTTAAACAAAACCTTGACATAAATACTTTCAAACGCTGTGGGACTGCTATGACGAAACTCCTTTAAACTTTACATAATTTTAATAACTCGCGCTTATTACTGTATATGTACGTGTATTGCGATGTACAAGGGTCGCATAGAATAAGTAGACTACTAGGTTTTATCAAATATTGGAATTTTTCAGACAATATTTTTTTTCAGATTGCACTAATAAATTCTAATAATTTAATATTGTTACTGATAACAAAGAAAATAAATTAATTGTCCCTGTTGACCTTTATTTTACAAATTTGAAATAATTTTCTTTTAAATTTTAATTACATAAATATTAAATTTTTACGAGTTATTTTGTCTTTATGTTTATAAGTGCTTTTTTAATAAGTTTATAATAAGTATTTTCACTTCCTCTTACGATGCGTACAGAATAATAGAGATTTATTCTGTCTATTAAAATTAGACAATACTCCGGTAAACATGAAGTGTTCTTATATACGTCTATGCAGACAAACTTGTACTATACCGTATTAGCACTCGATATTTAATCAACTCGCAAATTTTCCGACTTGTGCTAGTGCGTTTTTGTAGACCAATCGTCTAAACAAGGAGTGACAACCACGCATTATTGAGTTCAGAGCAAAACTAAATTATAAACTATGAAGAACAATTTCACAATGGGATTTTAGCCAAATCTTGATCGTCTATGGGCTGAAAAATTTATTTCCTGTGCATTTTCATTCAAGATAACTTTCTTCATGCAAAAGACTGTCTACGGACAAAGTTAAACTTGCAAATAAAACCAGTCTAATTTATAATGCCTAATTTCAAAAAAAATAAAATAAATAAATAAATAAAATAAAATATATAAATATATATAGAATCAAATAAATTTTCTTTTAGTTAAGGTAAATGTCATTTGGACGTTGTGATAAGTGATGTATGAGTTTGTTGTAGGGGTGGCGAACAAAAAAAAAGGTGAAGGCATCCGCTGTCGCCTACGCAAGCCTAATTGACACGCCATAAATCTAGTGTAACGTGTGGCCACATGTTAGATGGACAAGGTTATTGTGATGGGTATCTCTGGAAATGACGCTAGTGGTTAATAGTTTACAATCCGATGAAAGGCACGAGGGAGTGAATAAACTCATCAAATGAGAAATGTTTCGTCCGGACAAAGGATGGAAGGTTACACGACACGACAACAACAGACAGAAGACAATGAAGGGTGTTCCTTGACTGAGACGCGTAAACAGTGGATACGCCTAAACAATACTCAAATACCAGGAAAGAAATCGTACCCGAGGAACGAAGGAACTAAAAGGATGGGTTTTGTTGAGAACCAGACAAAAAAAGGAAATACTTACGGAGAGAGTTGGCGAGGCCTTTATACAATAAAAGATAATACCATAGGCGCAACTAATTGGACAGGCAGATGTTGGAAGAGAAATCGAAGGGTTGTCCTGTGTGAAGAATAAGAAATACGACAACTAGATTTATTACTAGAGTATTCGGAAATGCCATTGACCGAAGGGTAAAGTATCCAGGAGAGGAGTTTGGGGGAAAGCGGTAGGCCTATCAGAACTTACTTTGGACAAATAGGTGGTCTCTGGGGTAGGTTGTACAGAAAGGAACCAATTAGGGAACGGCATTGCCGAAAACCAGAAGTCTAGTGGGGAAAATCCTTATGTTTGATATAGGCAAGCGACAGATACGCGAAAGGGGGAGTCTTTATTAAATTTTCGAGAGTATCGGAAGTAAGAGACGGAACGAAAGTGTTACGGAGTTCGTAAAACGACTTAGAAAAATATCGCTATGATATGAACTGTATGACATTTGCGAACCTAGCGTTCGAGTTTGCGATCATATACGCGTAATAGTAAACGGTAGTGATACGTGATATAACGGCGGTACTCAAATGCTAAGAATGTTGTACAATAATTAGTCATGAATAAATATCAGTAATTTACCGACAAGTGTATCGGTTAACAACATAAACCGAGTGTAATATACGTCTTTAACAATATCACGAGTAGATTTAATGACACCGTTACAAAATTTCAGTGAATAACTGAAGCTATCGCAATAATAATTTAGACTCGAAATAAAGCCGATCCGAACACACGTTGTGAAAAGTGCTATATATCTATATGTGAAGTGCAACTGTGAAGTTCAAGCATGCCGCTCGAGATTCATCAGATAACTTATCTTCAAAAAACTCCAATGCTGATTAAGGAGCATCGCTTTCTACACTGGTGACCTCTACAAGAATTGGTACCTCAAGTAAATTTTATATGTACTAATTAAATGTTACACCCACTGTCTGTTCACTAAAAGAACTCACGAAAGAAATTAATTTAAAGTAATAATTTAGAGACTTGATCTTAAGTTAGGTCATATTGAACCATTAGAGAAATCGTAGAGAATCTAATATTCATAAAATATCTATATCAGATTTCACAATCGTTTGTTTTAAATGAATCCGCTCATATATAAATTTTATACTAAACTTAAGTTGATCAATTATAAACTAATAAAAATCAATGAATTGTAGTAATAAGTAAATTCGTAAAGATTGAAGAAGTATTAACTATGTTAAATGTGCTATTTGTTAATTGTATCTATTTATTAATATTTATAGCAAGAATTAAGTGTAACAGGAAATATGATATAATGATGTTTAGTTAATAAATTAACTAATAGAGAGTAATGAAGAATACATTTTATTGAATTTTACCCTGAGATATATCAAAACAGTAGTTGTATTATTATATAAGACGCACACGACGTCGGGCAATCTAAGTTAAAGTTATTTGACCCTGCAACTTTTGTGGTATAATTCAAATCGTTATATTTGGCACCACAAAACATGCGAGACATAAATAATTAAAATAAATGCAAATAAATTAAATATGTCAATCAACTTATGCTAATACAATAAGCAGCATAAAGTATCTTTATATTTGGCGTTCATAAACTCGTTGTAGTATTATATTTGGCGTCCACACGCGGGACATTAAATAGATAATATAACAGTAATTGTTAAAAAAGTATTATAAATTTTATTACTTTTTTTAGGGTCATAAAACTTTTTTAAGAAAAATATCCATCTATTTAGTATCCATCAATCCATCAATTTCCATAAATCCATCAATTTATTAAAAATATCCATCTATCCATCAATTTATAAACAAGCATTACCACTCGATAGACTTTTATTTATGTGTATTCTGGTGTAAGTCTCATATCAGAATTTTTTCTCACAAAAGTTGTTTAATTTAATATGGTATTTTATTATTACTATGTAACATAGCTACACATACCCGCACACGCGCACTCGCCATATACGTAATATTTTCGCCCTTCTTGACAACACTAATTATTATTTTTATTGTCAAAAATTAACCGATTATAACAAATTTGATATGTGTCTATTATACAATGTCTGAACCTGTGATCTTTACATATTTTCATTGCAACATGCTTTTATACGCTTAGCAACAAATAACTACTTTACATGCAACAATACATATGTTGCAGTAGTGCAATATATTCCAGCAATACTTACATTTGTATATTTACAGTGGTTTGGGGACTGCTGTGTATATAACTAGTATAGAAAGGGTATGATAATAGCATCATCATAATCGTGATTGTCAGCATTCAGGGACGCACACGCACACGGACACACACACAGGCACACACACGCACGCACACACACACATGTACACATTCACTAATTGACAGCTTTGCAACGGCAGCACCAAATTTTGCACGTGGCAAAAGAACGGACATATTTTGTTAAACAGAAATAGCACTCATTAAGAGCAGAATATGAGCTTACAAAGTAATACAAATACATAAATGTAAATAAAGTAAATAAATATTCAGAGTAAAAGACGTAATTATTGACTTCTTTTAAAAAATATTTTCATTCTACTTAATTTAAAAATTAGGTTTATCATTAAAATTAATTATTATTTTTAAATTAAATATTATTCTATTAAAATATTAATAGCAAGCATTAAATTTTTATTTGTTGAAATTAGTATCATTTTTATGAAACCCAAGCAATTTGAAGGGATTTTATAATTTGTTTTTATATACATTTATCATATATATAACTATGTGATATTAACGTGTGTTAAATATCAAATGTATGTTAGATTTTCAGAGTGTAACCTTATAAAAGAAAATATTATGAATTTTTAGTTTTCAATTTTTAATAAACAAATAATTTTGATTCAGTATTTAATAATCCGTTTATTGACTCTTTTACAATGTTTTAATTAATTATTTGATATCATGAACGTCTCATTCGTCTATTCAAAATTAAATTTATTGTGCAATCACATATACTCAAGGATCACACAAAATAACCTACGACCTAGCCCCAGTGTACGTTTATATCACAGTTATGGAAATTATTATTTTAATCTTTAAATATAAAATATTATATTCTATTATAAGGTTTACGCCCGTATTGCATTCGTCTTCATGAGGACCAAATTCTAGTAGCATCTTGTAATTCAGTATTACTGATTAATATGCAATTAATTACTAAATTCTATTTCTTACAACGTTATACAAAGTTGACTCCGTCCAGAGTAAAATAGACTAAATTTAATTTACTAACTGAGAAATAATAAAATTAGTTCAAACAAACTTTAAGACTTTAAAATATGTTAAAAGCATAAAATTGAAATAATCTTTATTGCTATTTGGTGTTTATGAGTAGTATTTTGTTTACAATAGTTGCTTATTCTTGAAGCGAAAATCTAATGATAAAATATAGTAGCTTCAAATTTAATTTTTAAATTTTGTTTTATTTTATTTGTATTTTGGTTACATAAAAGGTTAGCGGGTGAATGTGTTGTGCTTCCAGGGTGAGCCGTAAAATCAAGGTGAGTTTACAACCCCGCGGGTCAACTCACCCTGAGCAAATTAATAAGTGGAATGGTTTGTTGGGGGGTTGGTAATGTGTCTGTAAAGCATGGGTGCTGGGCACATTTTCTTCCCTGCCACATAAAGCAATCTTTTTTACCACTGCTAAACTAATTAAACGGTGATAAAGGTTTTATTAATTTATGTAATTTTTGTTCTAACTACTTGTTTAATGTTTATTAATTGGTTTGACGATAAACTTTATTAATTTTAGGTAAATATTGTACCTACGTTTTCAGTTAACTCTAATGCTTGGTAATTCTCACCAGCAACATGTCAAATATAACTTGAGACTGACAAAATTGTAATTAATATTATATTTTGTTATAATATTTATAATTTTGTTTCAATTAACTTTGTAATCGACGACTTCCTTCAGTAACTGTTTGCATTGTATGCAATTATAAGTTTTAATTGATATTAGGTTGAATTGTATAAGACCCGAACACCATAACTATATGTTAGAGAATGTGACATTGTGTTTTATAATATTAAATACAGTTAACATTAAATTTAACATTCTACCCCTGTAAGTATTTTTATAATAAAAATAGTTTGACAAATTTAGGAATCAGGTACAAGTGTAAATTAGACACTGCTGCCGTAAAAAGATTACTTAAAAGATTTATTAATTGAAATGCAGTAAATATTTGCTTTTATGAAATATGCTTTGAAGAGACAATTTTCTCGTTTATATAAATGAAAATATACATTATAATGTATATACAAATTTTTTCACTTATTAGTAATTCCTTACACTATCCTTTGATATTTGAACATTAATAACAAAAAACATTTTATATTCTTGAGTGTAATAAACAAACTCTTGGTAAATTCTACAGGTGATTTTATTTCCTGACATTTTAAAAGATTAGATACAGACACCGTAAAATTACCGTACCCAAGCAGCAAAGTGGAAGTTTTAAATCTCTAAGAAGTAATAAAAATCGAAAAGCGGAAAAACAAAAGAAAAATATTACTAATGAAGGAGTAGATTTTCCAATATCCCCGTTAATTTAAATAATCATTTAAATTTCCTTTAATTTTATGTACACTTTGTTTTTTATAATAGATGGCTCATCATTTCAGCCAATTATTAAATCTGTCTCATACTAGTCTATCATTATGCATTTACATGTCTTAAATTATACTGGAAATCATGTTTTATTACTTGTAATTGGGTTATATTATATAAAAGCTATATTTTATTTATAAACCTTTAACAAAAGTACTATACCTTCTAGACAAATACCTTATTTATATTAGTTTTATAAACAACATTTTTCTCAAATTGTAATATTTATACATTGTTTTCATATGGATGACAGTCTGAACATTAATTATGTGAATAATGGAAATATGTTTTATTTTATGTATACCGGTTATATGATATATGTTTTTATATAGTTTACAATATACTGAAAATTCCATATTGTTTTACTATCAATCAAACATTAAAGCTTATTGTTTAGTAGGCCCATTTTAATCACCTGTCTTGTACATATTTTATATTTACAGTTACGTTATTTTTAAGTAACAAGTTTTTGTAATTGTCTTCACACAAACGTGTATCCTATTCGTTTCCTAGTCGTATAAGTAACGGTACTTTTTGTTAATAACAACAGAACACCTTTGTCCAACCACTTACCTGGGACTTTCCAATGCACCCTTTGTCCCACACTACATCCAACCTTCCACATCTAATATACATTTCAAGCCATAACAAATAATCCGATCTCTGAAGCAGCTGTAACTGGTAAAACAATTGTCAGGAAATAAAGTCATGTGTAAGCTTACCAAGTGTTTCTTTATTAAATTCAAGTATTAGAAAAATGTTCTACCAAGTGCCAAGCAACCATTCGATCAGCGTAACATTTTATATTTTTTTTTTATATATTTTAAACAACAACACATTTGTTACTATTTATTTTACAATGTTAAAGGTTCTTTGGCATTACTGTCAGCTCCCCTCATGCAGAAGCAGTCAGTGACATCAAACAACTACTCATGACGAGAAAAAACTGTATGAATTGTTTTATTTAATGTTTTAAATGTATTTTTAATCCATAGAGATCGTTTAAACTAACTTCATTGATCCTCAGGTGTTAAGTTGAATGAAGACTTAGACGATAATTGAATTTAGTCTACAGTACGCTAGACGCATTGGATTTTGTATACTAAGATAAAAAATGATATACAGTATAATATAATGAACAATATCTAATTTATCAGAAAACTGAATTATAAAATTGTAGTAGATTTAGGTTTTTATAATACCAGTAATGTGAAATAAACTGTCAGATCATTTTAATGTGAATAATAAAACATATATTCCTTTTCAAAATTTATACTATATAATAACGTCCTTGTGACAATGTGTTATCGTCCTTAAAGTTGCTTCCATGGTAGGGTTATAAACAAAAAATTTGTAGTGTTTTCGATCTTTATGTTTACAAGTGATATTCATGTACAGTCTTTACTAACCTAAAATAGTAATAAAACCTGAAAATAATAATTATTCGTCGAACTATGCAAGGAAGTACATGCAAAAATAATGCAAAAGTAATATCTATTTATTTAACTGATATTAACAAAATGTGACAAAGAAAAATAAATTAAATAATAAATTAATAATTAAATATTAATAACAAAATTGTATTTCTTTATATTTGGCGTGTAAGTCTTTTTGATTACATATATTTACATTTATTCAGGTATTACTTGTGTTGTTTAGTATCGATTGTACATAAGTTATATTATATTATGTCTTACGTTTTTTAATGATTTAAAAATCTTCATGAACTTTATTGTAACATTTAGACTCGACTACTAAGTTTGGAATAAACATTTTTTTAGTTAATACATAACGATTTAATATTTTCTTTCCCATAAGCTTATAACAATACTTATGCTCATATATGTATACATATATATATGTGTGTGTGTGTGTGTGTGTGTGTGTGTGTGTGTGCGCGCGCGTGTATAGCTATTTATATACTTAAATCATAATTGTAATCGGTTACAATTACAATTGTAATTGTAATTGGTGTATGAGTGTGTGTTTTAGAGACAGTCTATAAACAAGAATCCCTGAGAATCAGATAACACGGACAATTACTGGGGAGGCATTCGATCAATGTAGGCGGACAGGTTCTAATCATGTCGATGGTGATTTATATGTGCGTGTGTGGCCGAGGATGTGTGTGTGTGTGTGTATGCGAGTGCGTATGTGTGAATGTATATGTTTCTGTGTGATAGATATAATATATAACTATCAAAAAAGTACAAATAAAACGATAAAATCTTCTTGCGTTACATTGTTTGAAAGGTTACTGTAAAAAAAGAGAAAAACATTTCTCGTCGTTCTGAAAATTAATAAACGTAAAAAATATTACAAATAAAGTAAGTCATAAAAAACATACTAATTGAAAAGTGAGAAAATCTTCACAGTTAATTTAAAATATTAGTCCAGAGAGTTTTATTCTAGCATATAAAACTAACTTTGATTTACGACATAGTAAAATGGCGAGCATCATCTTTTTTTTTTGCCTGCAGTTTTTACGGATCTCACGGACAAGTTTCTAAGTAGGTGGGTTTCGTTTCACCGTCTACGGTATAATTATGAAAATCCATTACTTACATAACATTTTTAATAATATTTAACGAATAGTCTGTATTTAGTTTCATCAATTAAGCAGTCCTTAGGGTTTAAAGCCTATACGCCTACCTTTCCGAGAAGTGTGAATGATGAAAGTTTCGAAGACCTCATTCATTAACTAAGTGTATAAACAATTTAGGCATCGTTTTTAAAAGTTGTTTTTTAATCATATACCTGTATTATAGAAACATAGCAATAAATATTTCACATATATAAAGTGTTTACTTTGATAAATATATATATATGTGTGTGTGTGTGTGTGTGTGCGCGTGTGTGTGTGTGTGTGTGTGTGTGTGTGTGTGTGTGTGTGTGTGTGTGTGTGTGTGTGTGTGTTTACATAAAAATGACAATAATTTTTACGCACACACACACAAAAATACATATACTATTATTCTCATACTAATAAGATAGCTGTAATATATATTCCATAACTAGGTTCATTATATTTATAGATAATGGTACACAATAATATGTGTAACAGTTTTTCATTTCATGTAACACACACACACACACACTTATACACATTCTCTTTATGTGTGTATTTTCTATTCACTGTAGGCTTCACTGGTATTAATGATAACAATAAAATTTGCAAAAACTTTGATTCTTACAGTTGTTGATGTCCTGGTCCCATAAATTATAATTTTTTTTGTATTGATTCGCTGTCATATAAGTTACTTTGTCACTCTGTAATAATTTTGGAATATCAAAGTGAAATGTAATTCTGTAGTATACAATTTATTTAGTAATGTGAAATCGATATTTAAAGACTGTGCGTTTATAATAGCTAAAAAGTAGATTAAAAGTACTTTACTTAGCTATCTTAATCATACATGTCAAAAGTATAGTAACTCACGGTTTTGTTTTAATCAATTTATTCATATATTAAATAAATTGATTACAATATGTGATCCTACAGTTCCGTAGCCGTTTTGTGACAGAAGCAACTTATGAAATCAACGAATTATACATACATACATAATCACTCATATTATTTTTTATTCAAATTTATAAATATTAATACTTTATATTTTAAAGACAAGAATATGCTATTAGCATTTATACAATGTTTTGGCAGAATTAATATTTTAAATTAATTTCGACAGATGACAGCAAATTAAAACTATCGAAAGATTCTAAAAACAGTTGAAAATTAATTCATTTTAAAAATTAACAATGAAAGTATTGCACATGTGTGTGTGTGTGTGTGTGTGTGTGCGTGCGAATTTGTGTGGCCGTGTGTATGTCCGCGCACGTGTGTTGTAGTGTGTCTTTATAACATTGATAATATTTACTAGTTTTGAAAGAATATATCATACGTTAGAACGCTTGATATTTTTTCCTAAAAAATAATTTATATTTTATAATATACATACATATATATATATATATATATATATATATTACTAAAAGTTGTACATAAAAAGTAAAAAATGAAAATAGAGCGAATAAAATATTTATAAAATGTTTAAAAATAATTAAATCGGGAAACAAGGGTGAAAATTATTTTGATGTAATTAAACGTATCTCAAAAGAAGACACTGTGTAAAAACGTTGAGTATTTTGTCTGTAGCCTTTTGCGGTTTAGACCATTAAATTTTCGAGTACAAGCTCGAAATTGTCACTTTACTTTCCCCGGTAATTAAGAATAATTACACTTAGTCAACTCGTGTTATTTGTGTAGTTGTTCTACTGTCGTTTCTTGAATGCTGTAGTTTGTCAAAAAATTTATGATTACTTTTTAAAGCATATAAAATGACGTTATATCATAATGATTTCTTAAATACCACAGCTCGGATTGATTCAGTAATTAAACTGTTTAAATGATTGATATTGTTAGTCAATAAACGTATATTTTGAGGTATTTACATGTTTAAATAGAAATTTTGTAAAATCTGTGAATAGTATATCACAAACACAATTATTTCTCTCTTTCAGTTTAAAAATATTAAAATTAATTAAACATTTACTTATATATTCAAATTTTTTATCAAAATTTATACTTTAATTTCGTTACAGATATGTTTGATTTTCATGGTTACTGGTTAGATTTACTGTTCAGGTATTCCTTGATTACAATTACTTTTATATTCATACTTTGGACGTATACCATTATTTTTAAGAATTAAATACAAAATTAATGTAAAGTAATTTTTAAACAAAGTAAAAAATTTTATTTCTAATAAACCGTGCTTGCAATAGTGTATAAGTATTATTTTGTAATTAGAACAGAACACTATATATTACAAAAATGAATGTCCTGATGTATAAATAATATAATTAGTTTCATTTCTTTATATCCTGTACCAAATTCTTGGCTTTGTAATGTCCTGCTGTCAGAGGTATCTCGTTCAAGTTATGACTTGGTAATTATCTGTTCTTCATTTATGTGCAACATGGGATGAATGTTGCCTACCTCACCCGGTGTTCAATAAATAAATAAAGAAAGAAACTCCCGTCAAATATTCATTGACCATAATTTTGCTTCCAAACAATCAAATTAAAAGCAACAAATTGGTAACATATACATTAATTTTATTTTGTAATTGATATTATAAAATATAATTTAAAATATTTTTGGCTCAGACATTTATATTGTGAGTCGTGGGAGTTGTGCGCTGAGATCAATCTGCAGACAAAAAGTTTACCTGGAGTTGCGTATCCGTTCACTGATGACAGAAGCAACAACAGACGCAAACAACCAACTATTGAGCACAAATTAACTACCAAATTAGATTTTCATAATGTATATAAGAATTAAAATCGGTGAAACGCGAAGCGATCACTTGCACAATCGGGCACGCGACGTTCCCTGTTCGGGACCGACTGACTGACTGGCGCGCCAAACCACCACCCTAACGACACCAGCACGCTCTGTTAGCCGTTTGGCCCAACTAAAAACGAAACCTTTTGTGTCGTTAGATTGGAAAATCAATCAGTTCATTATTTCAGTTAACTCAAGTGGAAATCTTGTTTTCGTTTTATTTTATTTTTTATTTTATTTTCAGACAAATTCGATTACATTTGCAAAGCATGATCAAGTTGTTAGCATTCCAATTGTATCCGCTGGTATTCCAATTGTTCCGTCTTTCCCGACAGAACTCAAGCATTTCCATTTCCAAACAAATTAAATTCTTTTGAGACATTTGAGACATTTAGGACGGTCGACGAAGTGGATAAACGAGAAGCCATTAAAGTTTACAGATAAATTGACGTCTGTCGCGGACAGCTGCCGTTAATTCCGGTTAGGGCGTTTTACTTGCTCCAGTACTTAAAGGAAATATAAAGTATTTCCACAATATACACTTCTTTAATAGAAATATCTGTTTGACAGTGCATTTATGTTAACTACTAGAGAAGATAATGTTTTAAAAGGTACGCATCGATCAAAAATAAGACACAATAAAAATTAAAAAATTGTAATGAATAAGGGAACAAAAAGTTTTATTATAAATGTATTTACGGGTGACTATTGAAAAATTTATTTCCAAAAATGTTTAAATTGTTATATGAAAATTGATTAACATTTAATTTTATACACTGAACCACGTTCCTGCTGCAAAACACATCTTACGCTTATAAGTCCATCTTCAAAAAGTAAGCACTCTAAAAGAAAACGAACAAAATTAATTTCCGTTCTTGTTAAGTTTATAAAGTTCTCTAGCGAATTACAAGATGCAATAACGAGGGAGTGGTGGATTCCACACTCTCGGCAGTTGGAAGACTTTACAACATTGTTGTAAAGGAATATTGTTGTTGGAATTATGCGTATCTGAAGACTGCAAAGGGGTGGACATGCCGCATAAATGGTCTCGCTCCGATCGTCTTACGAGATGACGGATTCTGGTCACGGTGAAAAACACCCCACGGCAAACTAAGGAAAGGGAGGAACGATGTACTCCACGAATATCTTATTCAGTGCCGGAAATCAGAAAACTCTGTCAGAAGGAAGAGGATCCTTGTAGCGGCGCGCAGTTTTCTGGGACAGACTACGTAATTTAAGTTGCAAATGGTTGTTTGAAAGTCATGTCACGTTAAGAATCAGGTTAAGGGTTGGGTACATGTGTTGTCTTAACACAGGCTTAAGACTGTTTCACTATATTGTCGCCACAGTCGTAAAGAACTCTTCATATTCTGGGTTACAACCACCCGGTAAAAAATATTAAAATTTATATACACACTACACAAATTATGTACAAAAATTATCTGTAAGGGAAAGTCATTAAAAAAAAAGTAGTTATTCTACCAGTACAGTCATAATTGGAAAAAGATTGTGCTTTTGGTTTACATAATTACACAACTTTTATCTTCTTCTTCTTCTGCACTACAAGGATTAGGCATTTGCCTGTTCCGTCCTCACAAACTTACGACCATCGTTTTCGAGGTCTTCCTATATCTCTTTTCCCTCTTGGGTTGTAGTTAAGTATTTTTTGGGTATTCTCCCATTTCCCATTCTCTGTACGTGGTGTTTCCATCTTTCTTTATATTTAGTTATTTTTTCATTTATTGCATATACATTTAGTTCATTTCGCACGTCTTTATTTCTTACTAAATCTCTTCTTGTGCAGCCTTTGACCCGTCTAAAAAATCTCATTTCTGCTGCCTGTATTTTGCTGTCTCCTTTTTGGTATTTATCCAACTTTCACTCCCATACATAAGTACAGGTACACAGCCACCGTTTTATAAAATTTTATCATTGTGTCTTTTCGTGTTTTGTTATTTTATGTTCTATTTATTGTGCCACATATTGCCTGTAATTTATTTATTTTATTTTCCATGTCATTGTCATACAGCTGTAATTGTAGCTTGTGTCGCAGCCCAAGTATATAAAATTTGATACTTGTTCGATTGGCTTATTGTCGACAATTATTTTCGACCTAACGGGATACTTGTCTTGGAAAGCCATAACTTTCGTGTTATGCAAGGAAATTTTAATATTATATTCTGGACATATTTGATTCAGTCGGTACACTGCCAGCTGTAATTTATCTTCATTCTCTTGTATTATTATTTTATCGTCAGCAAATAGTAACGTTCTCAGGTAAGTATGTCGTCTAACTGGCACAAAATTTATATTATAATATTTTCTCTGTTGAACTTTGTTTAACAACTCTCCGGGCTATTAGGTCTTGGTTAACTACTGCCGCATAAAACAGACGTTTCGGTTACACCTTTGGAGGCCATCTTCAGTGTAACGATTTAAATTATTGGTGTGTTCTTCACTAGTTTTCCGCAGTACCAGTCAATAAACTTGGAAAGTATCAAAAGTTTCTATACGTTGCAGAATTCGAATTATTTATTTAGCTACTCTATATTTTGTAAAATATTGAGATATAATGCGGCGTATAATGATTAAAATATGCTAAGTTGTAATATTGATTAGGGCGTATGTTATAGTTTGTAAGTGTATAGTATATTATATAATAATATAATATATAATTATATTATAAATATATAAATTTATCGCCTCCTACATTTCAACTAAATAATGTGTAAATTATATGGATATATCAGAAAAAATTACTTGTTACACATTTTGTGTGTGTGTGTGTGTGTGTGTGCTGAAAATAAAACGACGTGTGACTTGTTTATGCTCATTGTAAATATAAATTTCTTTATAACAAAATAGACATAATCGCTACTACTCCCTAGTCTCATTTAATTCTCCTTTCGCCCTTGTTTGAACCTCATGTCTTTATAGTATACCTTTCATACTTCAAATACAATCGAGCAACATTTTATAGATTGAATTAGTTCACTCGCCACTTGACACTGCATTTCTCGATTCTGGCATATGCCCTGCGATACACCAATTTTTGTTGTAGTTATGGCAGCAAAAATTGAGAACTGACTATTAATGCGAATATAAATAAAATTTATAAATAGCGGGGATAAGAACGACATAAATACCGGAACATGGGAATGACGTACGCAGTCTCAGTACAAGAGAAGACCAATGATTAACAAGCTAGTTTCATCAATTCTTCAATAACGGCGGCAACTAAGAAGAAGAAGAAGAAGAGAAGAAGAAGAAGAAGAAGAAGAAGAAGAAGAAGAAGAAGAAGAAGAAGAAGAAGAAGAAGAAGAAGAAGAAGAAGAAGAAGAAGAAGAAGAAGAAGAAGAAGAAGAAGAAGAAGAAGAAGAAGAAGAAGAAGAAGAAGAAGAAGAAGAAGACATTGTGGGTAGTAAAACTAAGAAAGTAATAATTATTTTTAATAATTTTCATGTAAGTGCGTATGTATTTATGTTTGTGTATGTGTGTGTGTGTGTGTGTGTGTGCGTACACCTATTTACACATATATACTTTCTTTTCTTTGTGAGTAACACTTGATCTTACGAGTTGATAGTAGTAATCGAATGTTACTTGTTACATGTTACATGTTTTAGCATATAATAAGCAGAAAATTATAACACCAAGAAGTATATTATAAATAATAATTTATATATAATAAACTTTTTTTATAACGGAAGATAAGAAACGCGAGGATATTATCGACCACGGTTTGGTAGGAACTTAGAAAATAACTTGGCATGCGAATGTCTTCTAGAAAGCAAAAGATGTAAAAGAAAAAGGAAAAGAAGGAAACTTATAGTAAAGAATTATAAGAGTGAAATATTATTATGTTCATTGGTAAGCGATCGTATTCACAAAGAATACTTTTTCAAATAAAACTGGAAGAAGTGTTCCGTCTTCTTCACTGTGTTTATAGAAAACGTAACTCTCAATGTAGGGGAAGAAGATCTAAAACCGTTTTATAAATTAAATGACAGACATAACGAAATGGTACATAAGGTTGTATGTAGCTAATAAATAACTAATGACTGTATATTACGTATATGTTCAGATAAGAGATATTGCAACATGTATCTACATTCAATGTGCTGTCGTGTTTGTACGTTTTTGAACGCTTAATTAAATTAATTTGATGGAAAGTAAACTGTCCCAATCTATTTGTAACAACAAGCTTTATTAGATGGAGCACTGGTTTGTTAAGCATACAATAACAAAAAAAAAAGAAGAAGAACAACAACAACAACAACAACAACAACAACAACAACAACAACAACAACAACAACAACAACAACAACATCAACAACAACAACATCAACAACAACAACATCAACAACAACAACATCAACAACAACAACATCAACAACAACAACAACAACAAGCAGAACAAGAAGAAGAAGAAGAAGCAGAACAAGAAGAAGAAGAAGAAGACGCTTTATCGGAAGTCTTATGCGTAACAGAAAGTGTTACGCGTTACAATGGATAATGTTATCTGCAGAACAACCACTCATGAAAAGGTAGACCTAATAAATTATTTATTAACAGCGTGTTACCTAACATACAACGTACAAGTGAAGGTGAGTTTACGTATTTGCACCGAAGCTCTACATGTAATTATTCAGCTTTCTATTTACATTAACAAGAAGTAAATACACATTACTGACGGGATAGTAATTATTTAGTTTAGCGTACATGCAATCTGTTACCGCTGCATCTTCCTTTGAAATCGCTGAGCTCTTTAAATCAAACTTAAGTGACATTACATACATGTAAACTATAGCACATTAAATTGTGCAACACCGGAACATCTCAATTAACATGTGTGCAAAGTGCATAGACTCCCAGCTGCAACATGAAGTACAGACGCATAATGATGTAGAATATATTTCAGATATTCACATGATACAGTGCATATAAGCTTTTATAATATCTAATCCGATGATATGTGCGTATAAAGCGTATAACAAACACGAAACGAAAGTTTAATTTTAAATGTATACGCCAGGTGTGTCTCACGAGAG
Organism: Magicicada septendecula; assembly: GCA_034769895.1. Lineage (NCBI taxonomy): Eukaryota > Metazoa > Arthropoda > Insecta > Hemiptera > Cicadidae > Magicicada > Magicicada septendecula. The sequence continues at coordinate 332,834,725 of CM068375.1, read as the reverse complement.
GGAAAGGGGGGAGAGAGAGAGAGTGAGTAAAAGGGGGCAGGTAGACAAACAGACAGATGTGTGCGAGCTGCTACTTCCACATAGCCTATTGATCGCTTTATCGTTACCACACATTCATCGTAAATCTACAAGTGAATGTTTAGTCGGTTGCGTTAATTTGTTTCTAATTGTATAATTAATTAAAAGCCATCATATTTCGAACCATTTGCTGAAAGAGATATAAAGATTAAAACTTGTCTCTGGAACGTAAATTTAATAGAGTAGAATAAAAATTTATTTCGAATTCAGTATATGGAAAACCTATTAGGTTAATCTGATTCAAGTAACTTTTTATAATTCCGACGTAGAATTTGCAGCAAAGAAATGTATTGTTACGACCTCACAGAACAATCTACGTGTTAGTCGAATGTGCCAGAAGAATCTCGATGTAACGCGTGTGGCGTACGTGCTTGTAGACGCATTTGCGAGAGTCTTCTCGATGCCGCCAGCCGTGCGGACTGAGTCAAGGTCCCAGTTAATTACGTAGTTCATACGGACGCTAAGACGCAATTAGGAATCGTCTAGATTTTCGGCGGCTGTAAATACATGGCGGCAGCGGCCTTAAGTCAGTATTAGTGCGATATATTGACCGTGCGGTTCGAGAGTTATATTAGCGATATTAGTGTGCGCGTTTAAGTGGTTATTAGTTAAGAGTGGTGTTTTATAATCGGACGGTATAATTGTAATACAATTGTGTTTAATTTTAGTGGACATTTTATTGCGTGTGAACAATTTTTATTTGATTTGTTGTAAAAGACAGTGTTGTTAATTACGAACTGCTTAACTGTAAAAATTAAAGGTGTGATTAGTGACTTAATTGGTGTCTTGTAATTTTTTTTCACTGTACCTACGACGATCGAGTAGACCGTCGTAACAGTATCAATGTAGGCGACATTTTCAAAAAGCATTAAAAAACCAGCAAAAACCAAAAAATTTGGCGCTTTTACATAAAACATGTGTAAACTATGTTTTTGGTATTTTGAATTATTACTATACACATGCGATTAGGAAATACAAAAAGAAAAATTATCCCAATTCTGGTTCACAAAACTAACAAAGATGTCACTGATACACAGGCAACTACTACTTATTAAAAATCATTCTTAACAGGAATTCAATATTGATTGTTAATTTCTTCATTTTTTCAAATAAAAATTTCAAAAGGGTCGGCTGTCGTTTATAAACAGCGTTTAAAATTGTAATTGTTTTTGCCCCTTATTACTGCCATCAAATTTAGATGGTGTACTTCCTTCATTATATTAACCAACAGTGAAACTAAATTGTTCACTGTTTCGTTTCCTGTCTTTCACTTTTAGAAATTATAATTGCTACAACGTTTTTGTAGTTTCGGTTTGAAATAATTTGACTTCAGATCTGAAGTCAACTAGGGCACTATACGCTCCAATCATAAGATTGCGCATTTGTGAATTTAAATCAACCACCCGCGCGCGCGCGCGCGCGTTTGTTTGTCCAAGCGTTTGAACGAAGAAAAAGTTTACATAAATATATTTTTCAATAATTACATATAAATATTTACCGTACTTTCCGAAATGTGAATTCTCGCTTTCTACCCTTATTGATACGATTAAGAACATTTGTTCAATTTAAATAGATTTCCTTGTTAAACATTAAAAATTATTTACAAATAACATAAACAGACGAGTGTATGTCAAAATTTCAAACACATATAAATACATGCGTTGCTTTTGGTATAAACTGTGACAAGGTTACGTGGGCAATTGGAGGCTGAAGGCTAATAATAACCTCTTGTGAGCATAATAATCTGTCTGAAAAGTAACAGATGAGCAGACGACGTACACAATGACATTAAAGAAGTCAGAAAGCGGTGGACAGGTAAAATATTAATTACGTTATCGCTTCTCTGCGTTTTCGGTAAGATCAATGTGTACTATCTGGTCTGGAAATATTAATTACTTTCTTCGTATCGGCCATCTAAGGACCACATGCCAATTTCAATTCTTTACCCTTTGATCGTTTTTTCAACATTCTTTCATCTTCTCACTGTGTCTCTTCTTCCTGTCTTTAGTCCACTTTGAACCTGCGTCTGTCTCTCTCCTACTCTGGACTCCCTCCATTTTTAACACTTTTCCCCGAAAAACGTCTCTTTCAATTGCTTCTTCTGCGTGTATATTATTTTGTTGTAAATCCTTTTGGACTTATTTAATCCAACTTGACGTTGACTTCTTCCCCCACAGATATTTGAAGATGTGCTTTGTCAAGCTATTGTCGTCCATTCGATATAAATATCCAAAAAATAATAGTCTTCTTTTTCTCATTGTTTCTGTTTTTCTATACTTTGATATATTTCGTCATTAACTTCTTAATTCCCAACATTCTGAATTTTTTCGTGGGCCTAATATTTTCCTAATAATTCGTCTTTCCAACATTTCTAGTTTGTCTAAATTATAATTCAATGCTAGACATTCTCTTGCATATAGGCATTCTGGCCTCACTACTGTACTGTAATGCCTTATTTTATGTATTAATTACTTTATTATTGTATCAACTGGGAAAGACAAAAAATATAGCAATCTTAGTTCTCAAGCAGCTGAGGTTTTACTACTTACCTTCGAAATTGTCAGCCCCCGAGCGTACACCTTTGAAATTGTAGTAAGACGAGTACATTCTTACTACTTCTTGTAAGTGAAACAAGGATACTTGTAAATCATCCTCAATTTCTTGAATAATAACTATGTCATAAGCATATAGTACGGAAAACAAACAAATAGATATGTAATACTCTACTTTCCACGAGATTAGTCAGGATTTCTATAATTGCAACAGGTCGTCAATACATCTATAAATACATTGAACTAGGTGGGGCACGTAAGTTAATCCTACCTAACTCCGTTGTTTATTGGAATGTCACCTGATGACCGACCACTCACACGCACGAGCCTAGATGTACTGTGGATCTTGAATTTGTTAAATGTTGCCAATATCTAATTCTATCTAGTCCACCTATAATATTCCACAATGTTTGACGGCAAAGAGTATCAGATGTTTTTAAGATCAACAAACGTGATGTGCATTATGTGCCAAAAAATAAATGTCGTCTGCGATTCAGAATTATATAGTTCAGTTTCTTCAAAATACTTCAAACTGTACATTGTAAAATAACAAAAGTAGAAATACATTTTAAAAAGATCAGAAGAAAACGACATTGTATGTATCGTAAAATTACAATGTAGAAATATTAAGGATAAAAGAGCAGAACTACTAGAAATAAAAGATATAAATACAATCATTTAAACTTGCAGAAAACAATGGTGTGATAAATTAAAAAGGATGAAGGAGGTTGGATTGCCAAAGGCAGAGGCGAAATACAAAACTACTGTTAGAAGCTGCGTGGATTGACCGTAATGAGATGGGAGCTGGAAAATTTTACCATTAAAAAGCTTAAGCGTTACCTGCTAGTAAAAAAATAAATCATAAAAAAGTTGGATTTTTATAAGATCAAGTTGTTTAAAAGTTTCCATGATATTAATAATTATGTTTTGTGTTTATACAAAAAATAAATAAATAAACCTTTTGTGCAACCGTATATTTAAAATTGAAACAATATATTTTTTCCTATGTCGTAATATAAATTTAAAGTGTTTTTCGCCTTATACACGAATTTTTTTTTTTTCAGAAAAATTATTCCTATTATACCAATTTGTTCATTATACACCCTGGAAAATACGATATTTAAAATTAAATAATAATAATAATAATAATAATAATGAGAAAAAGAAGATGATGAAGAAGAAAACGAATAAAAAGAAGGAGAAGAAGAAGGAATAAATTTTAACCCCTGCAGACGTCCTACTCATTATACTTCACACGTGAGTGTGAAACACTTTGCTCCTGCTGCTGTAGTGGCTGTATCTGCATTGTGTAATTTGTTGTCTAGTCGTAGAACCATTGGACTAGAAACGTATTTCATAATTTAAAATTACGTTGGGGTAGTTTGCATAAAATCTCTGTATTTCGAAATAAACTGTGGCACTTATTTATTTGCTATTTTTGATAATAGTCAGTAATATTCGATTTGTATAAATACCTGTGTACGAATGAAGTATCTTTTATAAGGGGATAGCAAATAATGAAAGTTATAAGTATGTGTGTGTGTGTGTGCGCGCACGCTTGAGCGCTGTTGGAAGTTCCAGCTCGTTAGTCCAAAATAGAAATTTTTAATGCTATCAAAATTTCCAGCTAATTTTTGACACGTAAAGTACAAAATTTTGAAACATCCAAACCTAAATATTGTACTCAGTTTTTTTGTTAATTCCCGTATATACCTACATGCATTTTGGGAATGTTTTGAAAAGTTTAGGACTTTTGAGACCTGGCGTCCGAATTTATTGTAATTTTCAAATCAGAAATTAGTAAATTGATACTACTCAGATCTCGGTTAATGTTCCGTTTAATTTAATATTCCTCATGGAGATATGCAATATTTTTCATAACCCCCTCCCTCTAATTCTTACGCTTAAAATTTTTGAGGCACGAAACTCAAGAACAAACGAGTTTTGTATAAGTTATTTGTGGGCCAATTTTTCCGAAACACGGTTATTAGGTTAAAAACGTAACGCGATACATACTACAAGCAGAAGATAGACAGACAGTCAGACAAATGACAAACGGTCGAGTTGAAACTGATTGCTCGCTTCACTACAGAGACGTGAATATTAAATAATAAATATCGCATATACGTTTACACAATTTTCGCAACGGTTCTTCCAGTAGGGAGAAATTATTTACATAAACCAACTTACTTTACACGGGTATCGTAGGATGCTGTTTATTCGGTGGCATATATGCATGTTGCAGCCTAAGTTTGTTCAGTAAACACAAATTGCAACATGTACTAAAAGCGTTTTACGTTGGCGGTAGTTAGAGTCCAGTAATCGTAGAGCGCTGCCTGCCACTGTCCTTAATTAAAGCTGAACGCCTACACCTTGAATTATAAAATATCATATAGTTTTTTATTTGTCGCGTACATAACTATATTATACGCTTTTGAAACTAAATAACGCTACACAATTTATTAACATTATGTTAAATTATATATTTTAGTATGTTACTTTCCCAGTTTTTAAATGAAGGTCGTTTAAAAGTCTATTCATAGATATTAGTACATTTGACTAAGTTAAAGAGCAATCAAGGTTAACAAATTAACGTTTCATTTATCAAAGAGAGAAAAGAGAAAATACAAATCAGTGTAAATTCAAAATTGCCTCCCTTTCTCCTGTGTTACTACGTATGTTCAATAATATAAGCTGTGCTACTATAAAACAATGCACTTTTTCGGAAATTGCCAAATTATTGTTGAATCTCTGGAGAGTACAAATATAAGCGTTATCGGTCGTAGAGTAAAGCTAATTTAGTCCTAGCGATATTGCAAGTGCGGTACGAATTTATTTTTGCGGTATAGTGGAAAATTAATTATTTAGTTAATTATTGTAAAACTGTAATAAGGATTAATTTATTCTTGTCTGTTGGACAGATTTAACAAAAATTATTACATGAGAATGCCATTCTGGTTTTCTAAGTGTTTGTGTCGACTTAGAGTAGTACTTAGGTGAGTTCAAGTGGTGTCAATTATTCTATTTCCACTGTAAAACATGACGATACGTGGTATTGTTGGAAAATCTTGTCAATATAATATACTATAAAAAATTAACATTTATTATGTTGTTCTGACATAGGCAACCTGCGTGCCATTGAAGTCACATAGGCTGGTGGCAATGGATACAAAGTTGGCAACAGACGTATTATAGAAACCACCGAATACGCAATTATTGTCGTCACGTCACCCAAGAAGTGGTAGAATCATCTGTCAATCTCGACGGGATGAACTTCGCAAACGCCCAGGTAGTCAGTCGCGTACTGCTAATGCTGGTCATAAAGACGTGTTATTATTAATCAATTTGTGAATACAACTAAAGTGTACGTTTTATTAAGGTTCAGTGTATTAAGGATTTTGAATAATAGCGCTCGCGTATATGTAATTGGCCAGTTGTGTTGCTAATTGAAACACTATTATTTAGCCGTTAAATAGCCGGACATTTATTACTGTGCTGACTGTTTAAGCTGTTAGTAATGTGGAAATTATCAATTTTCCTTGTGTTCCCAATGTTTAATTTCGACTGTTTAACCACGACGATCCGTGCGCTTGTTGTAACAATACATGTAGTAAGAACGTGATAGACAATAAATTGCTTACAAGAAAATAATTTTTTATAACATACATTGTCGATAGTTTTAGTATGTATTGATATTTAACTGTCATAACTTATCAATCATAAATTTAATTTATTTTTATTGACACTTTAACAGTATTTGAAGAGGTTACATTTCTTTTGTTTCCATCAGGACGTGTGGTACATTAGTAACATTAGTAATGAATACATTTATGATGAATGTTAATTCTTATGGAATACTAAACTTTTCTTGTTAATATCTAAGCAAATGTATAAGTTCAGTAGTTATCATTATTTTCTACTTCACATAAAATACATTCACATACCAAACAATTTGCTTATAGTATGTTATTTTTATGTTATACTGATTGCAAATAGTTAAATAAAAAAAACTATAAAAAAAAATTCACATATGGACAAATGCATTCAAACAAATACAGTTGTACTATGTGTATTTTACTCTGTCGCCTGTACACATATCCTGATGATGACAACTAATTTTGTCAAAATATTGACAACAAATTTACAATTTTATGTACTTAATGACCGTAGCTAACGAAACGTTTCTTCAGTTGTTAATTGACTGTCATTGATAACTTGTAATGTCAGCAGACGTTTGTCCCATACTCTACTTATAAATGAATAGATGATCGTGAACGATCACACAACCGTCCTATGCATAACGCATGTTAAATTAACAAATTATTCAGAGGTAATATATATTTGCATGTGCGTAAATGTGGGGGGGGGTGCGTGGTACGCGAGCTGAAAATTTACTCGCTATTACAGAGTCAGTAGTATGTTTTTTCTTTGAGTAATTTGCTAACATACAGTAATATTCACGTATAGCCAATACAACCACATCGAAGTCACACACAGGCTCTGTGTCCCATGTACTAATACAGATATTTCAAACAGTTTATGTAACATTACCCACAATAAACAGTGTTACCAATGGTTTAATAAAGTTAATGCTGTGCAAGAGTAGACGATGTTTCTGTCAGTAGTGCATATGTTGTTCGTTTGTGTGGTTATTATTTGCACATATATAATTTACTTAATTATATAATTATTATATAATTTGCATAAAGCAAGCGTGTTATAAAACGGACCATTAAATGGTAACAAGCCCAAAAGATTATTGTTAATTTGCGACAGTAATTAATAATCATCCAGCACCCAATAAAACATTTATAGGAGTCTTTTAAAATTTACTTACAATTCATTGATTAAATATTTTATTATATTATTTTTATTTTATTAAAATAATTCGCACTATAGTAGTGACTTATTCCTGGTAGCACTGCATTGTACACACATTTTAATAACACAAAGCACACCTTTTATATTCAATTTGTTGATTAATTGAATAATTTTCCGTGTGTGTATGTGTGTGTGTGTGTGTGCGCGTGTGCTCGCCCGCAGCGTTAATTTCTTTTGCTTGTGCGTCTTTCATTAGCTGATTATTTTGTCCTGTTTTCTTTTATAATAAATACATATACTTATGCTTACTATACAAACAAGCAGGCCCATGTAGACTACATGACATTATTATAATAATATTATATGACGTTTTACAAACTTGTAATCTTCATTAGCGTCACTTACAGTTGTAATCTAACTTATTCGGTGATCACAATAAGGTTTTGGTTCAAACGTAATCGATATCGTTTACTGTATAGGTTTGCAAAGCTTTAAAAGCGGCAACACATTCCTCGAGTGCAGGTAATGACTGATTTATATACTATTTTAGTTGGTTCAACACACTAGCGCTTATCTTCTATCTTATAAACTCCTAATTACAATTTTTTTTTGTCTTCAGTATTTGCAATGTAGTCATTTACAAGCAACATAATTTAATTTTTGTTTATGGACGGAGGAATTTCAGGAATCAGCCAAACAGTAAATATTAAACGCTGACGTACGCAAAATTAAAGAACAAATTTCTACAACTATATCGTTATTATATATGAGATAAAAGACGGGAAGTTAGGGAGGAAGAGAGAGAGAGAGAGAGAGAGAGAGAGAGAGAGAGAGAGAGAGAGAGAGAGAGAGAGAGAGAGAGAGAGAGAGAGAGAGAGAGAGAGAGAGAGAGAGAGAGTGAGGGTGAGGGAGAGAGAGAGACTGAGAGATAGATGCAGTTACATTTTGCTCTTTCGCAGTTATTGTTGCTTAAAAAAAAATTCAATCGTTTTGATATTGTCACAAATAATATTTAACCAAGTATTTAACAAGTAATATAAAACCAAGTATATTTTACTTCTTGACAAAGAAGCAAGTTTTTGTATGGACTAATCCTAAAATGATGTATTATGTATTTGCTTTGATAATATTGATGTGAAAAGAAGGGAAATTTATTTTGAGACACCTTGACTTTATTGACTACAGGAAATACGACAGATTTATAAAATGTGTAAATGTTTATTCTACGTTTATTCTGGAAGTTTAAAAGCAAGGAATTTCAAGAAATATTTCCTTTTCAGTTGGACCAATTAAAATTTCAAACATAGACTTTGCTTTCCAGGTGTCAATAGATGGTGTACATACAGAAAGGCATACTTATAAAATAAATCCTATAAATATACTAACAACAATTTACATTTGCCACCAGTTATTATAGATGAAAGAAAGCTAATATTGAATCAAACGAGTAACCGTCAACTCCTTGAAATGTGGCTGCATGACAAAAACTATAATCCAAATATATCAAATTATCATTTCATTTGAACTCGCCTAGTGAAACATATCTTTGTGGAAACATTCAAACTGGGGTTCCATGATCCTGTAACGCTTATTAACTATAACACACTCAAAAGTGTAAACATATATTTAAAATTTTATAAAAATGTTTTAAATATATGCAAAATAATGACAGTAAAAAATGTACAAAATGGGGTACGCAATGTACGGTAGAATGTTTGTATACATATTGAAAAGTTCTGATAATAAGGTACATAAATTCCTCAAAACTTACATGAGTAAGATAGATCTCCCGAGGTCTTTTTAATCAAGTTCTAGATTAGAACAGAAAGGAGTTAAGTTAGTTTGTGTTTACCAATTTTGAAATAACAGAGGAAAACAGATTGTGTTAAACAAGTCTGCTTCCTTCAGATATAAGGACGCGAAGTTTCTTCAAACTTTTAATTAACGTTAAAATGCTAACCGCGTGCCAATGATGTTAATTACCCGGAAACCCTCAAGCAGGGCGAGAACAAAGCAATTAAGCCCACAATAATGATTCGTAAAAATGTATTGAATCGTACAGGAAAAGTTATAAGCAGAAGATTAATTACGTTATAATAATATCGTAAATAAAAAGCATTCTTTTTTACCGTGTATGTTAGGTTGTACAGTTTAATAATATGAATAACTTAATGAACAATATAAAAAATAAAAAATACAATATAAAATAAGCTTAACGATTTCTTATCTTTTACTAATAGACAAACTCTGTTCATTTTGTCTCTACATTTGCCATTCTCAGCCCTTCATTTAAGGAGACACCTTGTCCGTCTGATGTCAGTGTTGCCACATTTATCCCAAACATTTCTTTTTCCGTTTGTTTTTTCATAAAGCCATCCTGCTTACCACAATCTTTGTGTTCGTGCGCGCACACACACACACAGTGGCTTAAAAGTAGGTCGACGGTTTATTTTAAAAGAAATAAAATTTTTGTTAATTACAATTATTTGTGGTCTTGTATGCATAAAATAATTTCCTACACCTAGAATTCTTGTTTCAAATCCATCTCAAACATGTTTGTTATTCTGTGACTAAATACTTCTATTGGGCAGCTCATAAATAAAAATCTAGATTGTCAACTTTCAATTGTGTTTAAAGAATTATTTGCACTGACCTATAAAACTTGTATAACTCTAAAGCTAATACTAAAGTTCATTTTTCAAATCTTTTAAGTCGAGCCAAGACAATGCACATCATTTTCTTCTTCTCTTGGGTATTAAGATTCTCATTGTCTGTTTTCTGAGACATAAACGCCTGTCGTTGTGACAGTTCAAATTGAAATTATGATTACACTTTTGAATAGCCCCAGTAAACACCTTGATAAAAGTTTGTACTCTTGCATGGTTGGTCTTCACTATGGCTTTCTTGGCAAGGTTGGTCGAAATTAACTCATACCTTTGGAAAGGGAATACAGATTTATGAGTATGAAAAAAAGAATAATTTCAAGAACTTAACCTGGGCAGACATTTTGCCTAATATATAATAAATTTTCCTTTTATAGAAGCACTAAAATCCTTGTGAGAAATAGTTTGATTTAAACAAAGTTATAAGAAGAAAGTTGGTATTACAGGACTGAGGTGTAAATATAGATGTTTGTGCATGGCCTTAATTAAAAAAATCGCTACATAAAATTAAAGTAGTATGTGGATGTCAGAATAAGAACAGCTAATGTCAGTGATAATCAGACTTATAATTCAGTCCATTGATAATCGGGTCAAGATAGAAATATCGGTTTGGAGAACCATACATGACTTCCATGTTCTAAGATTTATATTTAAAATCATTTTTGTAATGAAATAGTTCCATAAAAACTACTTCTTTCTACTTATTGCTTCAGCCTAAACCACAGTACTGTGGTCACTAACGTATACCATCTAACGTTATCGCACTCGATTTTCACTTATGATGGCATTCGATGGCACTGCCGAAACGTCTGGTTTTGCAGAAAACATTGAACTACGGCCAAACAGCCCGGGAAGGAATTTTGACAACACACTACTTCTTTGTTGCTGATAACGTAGTACACATATACAAAATTATCCCCTCCCCTTCAACTATAATTTTCATTTCTAGAAAATTACTGTTAAGTATCAGGCCCGTGGGACCAAAAAATGTTTAGTAAGAAGAATGTTGATTGTGAAAATTTGTACTTAGTTGATTCGCCAGGATGCAGAAATGATGAAGCGAGTGGACTGTATTCAATTCATTTATTTGAAATTCAAAAGTACATTAAATATGTAGTTAGCAGTTGTTTGAATGGCAGGTTGGCTAATAAGCACGATATAGATACAGTGCGTATCAAAATTTAAATTACGATGAAAGGGCCTAATGGACCATATGAAGTGTGGCCTAAGGCCTACGTTAAAAGTCGTAAAGAATGAGACCCGCGATAATACGCGGCATTAAAATACTTGAATGCAAGTATTTAAAAGACAGTAAGGCTGCATGCGAGCCGACCGCCACTACGAGCGTTTGAGACATACTGTACAGCGCACCGATATGAATGATCAAATTACAACAAAAGTAAAGAGTAGATTAGCCAACCTATAAAGTAAAATTATCGCGCTACTGCACATAAGCTGCCCGTCAAAATCAATCGATTTTTTACCACCTTTTTAGTAAATTATTATACATTTTTGTAACTTAGTTTATAACATACGGTGTTCTTAATAATGAAAGTTAGTTTCAATGCTGAGTTGAACCTTGAGTTATAATATTAGATAACAGCTGTACGTTAATGGTTTAGCGATAAGCATGAGTAAGATAAGCCTTAAAGATAAGCGATTTTTAGCCAAGGTTGGCGAACAACTGATTTCAAACATGAAAAAAAATGTATGCGTTGGCAAGTATTGCCGTCATATATTGTATGTGTACAATATCTAACGTTATGAAACATGGAAAATACATAATTAGACAATGCTTAATAATGTATGATCGGAAGCTCATCACATGATGGCCCGATAGTTTGTAACGCTATGCATGTCATAGATGGTTATCGTTAAATAGTTGAGGCCAGTAGACCTGTACAGAGAAATATTTACAGGAACAAAATTGCCACAAATTACATGTTATGCGTAAATGTAGCATGGCGTCATGTATTGACCAAGTCATGCTGTTCCTGAAGTTTCAGGAACTTACAATATGTAGTTGTGTAAGAACAAGCTATAGATAGCTGACTGAATGCAAGCACATATATGATGACATGTATGTCATAATTTAAACAGAAGCAATAGTTGTGCAATGCTTAATCACAAAATATAAATACAATATAACAATACAATATAAAATAAATCTAGACGTGGCATGGTTACATGCAGTAGACGCAAAAAACCATATGTTTTACATAAACGCAAGTTATATAATGAATACAATAAACAACAATGTAGTTAATTACAATATGAATAATCGCAATGGCATAAGTAACAAATACGATACTGTGATTACAAACGTGGTACATGAGTTGAACAATTGAAAAATAAGTTCAGAAAATAACAAAATTTTACACAATAATAAGTAAGACATGAGGCATAAATCAAATGTTGCATATACGAAAATACAAAATAATAATGAAAGCCTTGCATATTAACTAAACTAACACTTGCTTGAGTAAAACAAACAGTTGCTGACTCAAAAATATAATTAAAGCTTATGCTAAAACAAAGTGCTTATAAGTAACAAGTCTTCTTGAACATTTGACTTATGTGTCTTTAGAAATTATACAAAGGAAAATAAATCCCTTTCCTTTATTGTTCGTCCCTAGTAGGGACCAAACATAATTTGTGGATTGGTCTTCGCAGAACACCAGTAGGTGTGCGAATGTCTACGACTCGAATTAAGTTATCTTGGCCGGGAAATGTGGCGGTAAATACACCAAATTTCCAGGCTAATCGGTAGTCGGTAATCGGTAATTTGTGGCGGTAGATTATCCTCAATAAGTAAAACTAGGTCGCCAATGGAAACATTATCATTAGCGAATTTCCATTTGTAACGCTGTTGCAACTGGTGCAAATAGTCGTGAGACCACGCCTTCCAAGTGCCTTGGACAAACTTCTGTAGAAGTTGCCAACGCCCAAGACGAGAGATAGGAATATGAGATAAGTCTGGGTCCGGTATCGCCGTTAATGGTGCGCAAATCAAAAAATGGCCAGGTGTGAATGGCACCGGATCATTTACATCCGAAGAGATGGCAAATAAAGGTCGAGAGTTCAGACATGCCTCTATCTGAGACAAAACTGTCGTAAACTCCTCGAAGGTGAGTATAGATTTGCCTAACACGCGGCGCAGATGAAATTTCAAACTCTTTATGCCGCTTTCCCAAAGGCCACCGAAATGAGGTGACGAGGGCGGAATAAATGACCATGATATCCCCTGAGAGGACGTGAATGACTTGAGCGATGAGATGGCATCCTTATTATGCCAAAGGTTGTAGAGATCATGTAAGATATTGCGGGCCTTCCTAAAGTTTGTGCCATTATCAGAGTATAACTGAATGGGTATGCCCCTGCGGGCCATGAAACGACGTAATGCAGCTATAAACGCACTGGCAGTAAGGTCGGAAACCAATTCCAAGTGAATGGCCGTAGTCGCTAAGCAAATAAACAAAGACACGTATGCCTTAGAGAGAGTTCTGGATTTCTGCCCGCCATGACGGATCATGAAGGGACCACCATAATCAACCGCGCAGAATAGAAACGGCCTTGAAGGAGTGACTCTAAAAGATGGCAAAAACCAAGCCTCTGAACCTGCTGTTTGGCACTAAACCTGAGACACTTGACACATTTTCGTATGATGGAGCGAATGACTATCCTGGCATTAACAATCCACCAACGTTGACACAGTGAGTGATGCATGAGTTGAGCACCAGCGTGAAGTATACGAATATGTTCGCGTTCAATGATGAGGCGAGTAATGTGCGCCGATGGGGGTAAGACAATAGGATGTTTAGCGTCGTAAGGTAATTGCGACTGCTGTAATCGCCCGCCCACGCGTATCACTCCAGAATCAACAAGAAACGGGTCGAGAGCAGCCAACTTACTCCTAATGGAAACAGAAGATCCGTTACGAAGACAATTAATTTCGGCTGCGAAGTGGATCGACTGAGATTGTTTTATGAAGAAATTGAGAGCATGATGAATTTCGACAGGGGTAAGATCGCCCGTAAATTTGTCAGCACTTGAGAGTCTAATATTTCTGATGAACCGAAAACAGTAAGCGTATACGAGCGTTAGACGATGCAACGAGGAAAAGTCCATAGAAAGGTCGATAGCCAGGGTAGACATTAGAGAAAGGTTATGGGTATGTTTCTCTTCCGCAGTGACTTCAGACGACGGATTGGAAGGTAAAAAGGGTGGAACAGGATTGGACTCTGACGATTGAGACAAACAAGTGGGACCGTGCCACCAAAGCGAACAATCACGCAAAACGTCAGGGAGACACCCCCTGGAGATAATATCAGCAGGATTGTGTCTAGAATTGATGTGATGCCAAGTATAAGTTTGCGTAAGACGCTGAATTTCAGCAACACGATTAGCGACGTATGTTTTCCACCTCGTAGACTGGGCATGAATCCAGTAAACAGACACCATAGAGTCAGAATACAAATGAACACTATCAATGAACGAATAAAGAGCAGGAACGACCTTAAATACGAGTCGCGATAACAACAAGCAAGCGCAGAGTTCGATGCGAGGTAATGAAACCTGTCGTAAGGGAGCTACGCGAGATTTAGAACACAGGTGGTGACAGGAGGCGGATGAATCTTGATAAATGACTGACATAAATACAACACCCAAACCCCCTTTCAGAGGCATCCGCAAAACCATGCCTCAGTAATTCAACTGTACTTGCCTCAAGCTTACAACGAATAGAGCGTGGGTCCACAATTTTGCTAATCAGACCCAATTTGTCGCACAAAGAATGCCAATCCGAACGTGATTGACCGGAGATCGGTTCATCCCAACCAAGCTTGCAAAGCCAGAGTTGCTACATAAACTGTTTGCACAGAAAGACAACGGGACCGATCAGTCCAAGAGGATCGTATATGCCTGCAATAATCGAAAGAATTCTCCTCTTGGAGATGCTTCATTCAACTGTGAATGATTTAATATCGAACAGAAATGAATCGGCAGTATTATTCCAGAGAATGCCCAGGGTACGCACATTGTCCTGTTTGTTTAAGGGGCGTGATAAATTGTCATGATTTGCTACCACTCTGGGTTCATTAGATGCCCATTTATGCAACGTGAAACCATATTGACTTAACAACGCACCTATATCAGATTTTAGCTTGGTCAGATCAGAGATGGTGTCCGAACCGGTAAGCAGATCGTCAACATAGAAATCATTCGTTGTAGCTAACGCCGCATCAGGAAAGGAAGCTTGATGGTCCCTACCAATTTGTATAAGACAGCGAGTGGCCAAAAACGAAGCACTAGCCGTGCCGTTGGTTGCCGTTCGCAATGCAAAATGTTTAAATGGTTCGAGAGGAGAATCACGCCACAGAATACGTTGATAGTGATAATCCCCTTCAGCTACGCGAATTTGTCGGTACATCTTCTCGATGTCGGCGATGAGAACATATTTATGCATGCGAAAACGTAAAAGAATGGAAAAAAGTTCTTGTTGAACATTCGGGCCTACCAACAATATGTCATTGAGAGAAAGGCCATTGGTAGTCTTGGACGAACCATCAAAAACGACGCGCAGTTTTGTGGTCAAGCTAGACTGTTTAAATACGGCATGGTGAGGCAGATAGTAAGTATTTGACGCTCCTGAATTGATAGCGCAATTATCTATAAGCGTCATGTGTCCAAGATCCTTATATTCGTTAATAAAGTCTGAGTAATCGCGCGCAAGCTTAGCATTACGCCTATATCGACGCTCTAAATTCAAGAATCTTGCTTCAGCATTGGTGTAAGATTTCCCCAACTGGAGATTATCGGGCTTAAACGGGAGTGAAACCACGAACCTACCCTCGTGGTTGCGATGGGTAGAGCGCACGAAATGCTCTTCACAGGCTGACTCGTTATCAGGGGTGTTGTCAGGGATAGTTTCTGCTTCCCAAAATCTTTCGAGAGACTGCAGAATTTGACTGTCGTTGTTCCTAGCTAGGAACGAAACAGCAGGACCCTCGTTGCGGCAGTGTTTGGGCAAATTGCCAGCCAAAATGTAGCCTAGCTTTGTTTCCTGAATGATGGGAAAATGAGGGCCGCGTATGTATTCATTAGCTAAAATTAAGTCCATGTAAAATTGTGCCCCTAAGAGTATGTCGATTTGCGACGATATGTTGAAATTTGGGTCAGTAAGAAAAATGTTGCTCGGAATGTGGAATTGATTTATGTCAAACGATTCTGCCGGCAGATTGTGGGTTAAAGTAGATAAGATAGCGCATTTCGCCTCGAAGCTATATCTCTGATAACGAGAAATAATGCGTATAGACGCAAGATTAGTGGCGTAACACGCTGTATTGTTCATGCCCGTAATTGGTATGTTGGATTTAGTTAAATTAAGCCGTAATTTCCTTGTAAAAGATTTTGTGCAAAAATTTATTTGTGACCTGGCGTCTAAAAGAACTCTTGCCTTATGTCTGTTGCCATAAGGCATGAGAATGGAATAGTATATCTGTCAAATTATTGAACACGCTAAAGTTGTAATTTTGAACACAATTTCTCATAAATATATCCCCTACATAGATTTTTAAAAATTCCTTAAAACTTTAGGCAGCCTTGTGGTGCCCCTAGGATTACAAGCTAATTATTTTAACGAAGAATTTTAAACGTTCTTTGAAATTGTTTTTTTCGGATGCTGATGTGCTAAAATTATGGACTGTTGCCTACTGTACGCAGCATTCAGTGTTTGTATTTCCTTATAGTTTAATACTCTATATGGATTACGGCGATATTGTCCACATTTTTGTACCCACTTTTTGACCCCAGGGGACTAAAAATTTGAAACAGAGAATACTAAATTCTATACTCAGATTTTTGTTAATTCTCGTATAGAGTGATATCCACATAAATGTTTGCGATGTTATTAAAATGTTAACCTCTATTTCAGGAACTGGCCACAAAAATATTTTAATTTAAAAATTGATATCATATTACATACCGTACCATATTCCATTCCATACCACACATAATGGTTAAAATTCCGTTTTATTTAATACCTTATATAGGGTTTTGAGATATTTTCACAAATCCTCTCTCATATGTTTGCTTTCATCTTCTAATTTTTGGAGAATGAAACTCTACAAGAAGCGAGTTTTGTAGTGTAAAATTCAGACACTCGTGTTAGTTTGAATAATATACAGAAGGTAGATGGACAGACACAAAAATGCCAAACGTCGAGTTAGAACTGATTCACCTAAGTTCTATTACAGACATGTGAAACGTTACATCGAATCACGTTTACGTTTACAATTTTTTAACTCTTCTTTCTTCACGCAATGCTTTGAAAAAGTATTTTTTATTCTACTTTTATTGACAGGTTTAGTAAATGACGGTCATTAACTATCTTAATTTATTGATAATAAATTTAATTTATTTTGTTGACATTTCAACGGTATTGGACTAGGTTCCAAATTGTTTGTTCCCCTCAGGACCTTTACAAGGACAGTACTATTGTAACACCTACGGGGGTTAAATTAAAAATTTAATAACTAGGCACTTTGGCCTAGAGGAAGCAAAAAATTGGCTGGGGCCCATGGTGACAGGACTTGCAATTAAACAAACGCTTGATTACCAGTAAAACCTTTATTAAACTTTCCTGACATCACTTACACAGTTTAAATACACAGACATTGTATAGCATACTATGTAATATCAAAATCAGCTCTTAATTTCTTTGTTTTACAATCTACACATATACATACATATTTAGAACAGGTGTTCCTCTTACTAATAACAATGATAATTTTAAACAAAAATTCATCACGCACATAACAGGCGGATGCCTTAGCAGTGAAACCCCTCTTTCAGTTTGTACGCTTTATAAAAAAAGTAAACTTTTTTTTTTTTTTTTGAAAAAGGGGCCACTAGATATTTAGAACTAGGCGGAAGGCCTAGAGAAGCGAAAAAATGCGCTGGGTCCAGTGAGACGGGAACTGCAAATGAAACTCTGCTTCAAGACAACAATAGCAAGTTTTATTAGAATCATTTTTCTTCGTACAATTAACTCCCCAGTATATATATGCGCCTTCAAATAATCAAGGTTAATCTTACCTAATCAGAATAATAAATCAAAATTCATTAATAGGATTCAATAGTATGCACGAGAACATATCTGCATCTTCATACAATTAAGTCATGATTACAAGTGTTTTCACCTTCATAAGAATAGCCCAATATCGTTATTATAATTCAATACTATACATGTGCATCTCCAAATAATTGACGTTAATATCACTGAGCAGCATACATGTATTTCTAAATAATTTGAGAACGGCGCATAGCATCGACCCTCCCAGTAAGCAACATAAACTATGAACATGATATATATATATATATATATACATATATATAAAACAGAACGTATAAATAATTTAATAATCTCGTAAATGCATGACACACAACATATAATTGACATAGATACACATAGGAAACATTTATATATATATACATATATATACCCACACACACATGTCCACCTGGTTGACAGCATATATATATTGTCATCGTACCACCCTCAAACCACCTTAATCAGATCAAGTACCCGGCCAGCTTTAAAGCTTCTCAATTAACAAACCCAAAAACAAATAACAAGTCAAAAACAATAACATTGACCAGAGTAGAAACACCCCCCAAAAAAAATCTAAGTATATGAAAGGCCAAAGTCAAATTGGCAAAATAGTCAGAACTGCTCTTAAGTACCAAGTATAACGTGAAATATCAATTTTGTGCCCCAAATAATAATAAATGTGCCATCACGAGGTCAACATGGCTGCACGGTTGCATAAAATGCATATTCTCATTTCTTTTATATTCTTACAAAAAGACAGAATTACAAGCAAAATCAGTGGAACGTAACCACCCAAAAATAACTTAGAACTGGTATTGATTTGTTTTTACATTTCGTTAACATTTATCAGTGAAGTATTATTATGAAATACCAAAAAGAAAACTTAAAAATTCATGTACTGGCTATGGCAAACGTTTAGAGATTACAAAATTATTTAAACAGTTAAAATGAAATTTCCTAAAATCAGAATCTATGGATTTAATTTGATAAAACATACTTGAGGTGTTCATAAAGAACCCACTTGACCTCAGGCACGGCCATGCGCCCGGACTAGATCCAACAAACTATGACATGTTATGGACCTGTAGATAACGGCACCAACAGGTAACGTCCACGGGTTAAAGCACCTCCCCAAACCTTTAAATTAATAACCAAAACAAATACCCAAATAAATGAATATATATATAACCAAGAAAATTCCCCTACAAGGTACCGAGGCACACGTGCATGCATAAGTAACGCTAATACAGCTTAGTAACAATCAGTGCCGCCCATATTTACAGTAAAAAAAATCTAAAATCAAATCGGGTGATGCATGACCCTGGCTGAGTTTACAAATTCTCTGGGGCGTAAGCATTTGTAAAATGAAACGCATAATATTTAACCCAAATGTCCCGTTGGACTTGTGCACAACAAAGTTTTTTAACTGGAGCATTCCCGAAATATCTCGATGTAAGTTGTAGCGGCGAAAAACATTGTTTAAAAGGCATAAATGTCACCTGGTATTACAGCACAAGGCTTGAGGATCCTGTAGCGTGTGTCCGTCCATTCGTCCTGACAGCCAAAACGGAAAGTTACTGGATTAACTTCATGGATGTCAGGTAATCGGCCATCCGCTGGAGCGAGACAGATAGACGACTTAAATCGGGAACCCTGCACAATTATATTGGTAATTACTCACAGGTTCAATAAATCACAATACCCCATTCATCCAGCTGAACTCACACATCACGACATACCCAGTTTAAAATTTCCAGAAAATTTACTTATACATTAAAACTACCTTCTGAATTAAATAAATTATTTTATATATAATATATTAAACATTGGATTAAATAAATAGTTATTCATAACTTTTCGTCAACCACTTAATCACTTACTATAATGTCGACATGAGCTAGCAACTTTTAACAGGTTCGTGAGGCACGGTCGTTTCACCAAAATCACAAAATAATTAACTTACGCCCCCTTCTAATATAATTAATAAAATAAACAGGAACAAAAACTGTAAAATACTGTATCTTAGCCAGCGTTAACATTCGAAACATGAATAATCAGAAAGTGACCTGTGCACGCCACGTGGCAATTCAATTCGTACATATATCGCCCAGAATCGGCGTTGATATTAAGTAAAATAGAATTTAATTTTATTAAACAATAAGTAATATACCTTAGACACACTTACCGGAGAGTCGCATAGCTTTTACTTAGGCATAGTTGTATATAGCAGACAAAAATCCAACTCGAAGCTGCCAGGCGAAGACGGACGACCTACTACGTTGAATGCTGCTACTGGACTGGTTTATACAACGTCTGCAAAAATGTTACGTAGTGGTAGTCCCAGAGCGCGCGCGGATCGGCACGGCGGATAGCATAACAAGACGGGCGCCGGTAAGCTATATACATAAATAATTAATTCGGCGCTGTCCGTCCTCGTTAACATAAAAACAGCCGAGTTTTTTTTTAAACTCGGCACACCCCCACCCCAAAAGGCAACTTGTGTGCATCACACTTGAACTCAGGGGGGTACCCTGCAGTGTACCCCAAATGTCTCTTTTAAAACCCGGGCATTCATTTGTGTTCAGAGTAGACCTCGCTCCCATTAGAACAGAGGCTCAGAAGACTGCGGCCATCCCCATGCGCCCCCCTCCGCCAAGCCAACCCCACGGGACCGCCCCAACACGTCACCCTCCTCGGTGACCATCATCTACTTCCACCGGTCCCACTCACATACCCGTCCTAAGACCAAACAAGGTATCTCCCACCTTGGTATGTGAGTGACCGTACTCCCTCTCGTCCACCTCTTGGACCGACCAGCCATATGCATCAACAAGGCATCTCCATCCTTGCCATATGGCTGGTCCACATCCCTACACTAGGGCGGACGGCCCCGCATAGCCCGACAGAGAAGATCGCAAGGAGGGCCCGCGAACATCACTACCAGCTATTACTTAACAAAAACACCAGGCAAAACAACCAGGGAATGCGGCATGGCTCGACCTCTACACTAACCCACAATCAAGATTTACATCCATTAACCAGATACAACAGCACGCTATCACTCTCCATCATAACTTTCAGAACCAAAACAGGGGAACTTACAATCTCCAAGACCACGACAATCTGAGGGAAAATTCTCTACCTCTCTCCCTTTGTTTTTTAATGGTAGGGGTAGGAAAATTGGGAAGATGAAAAGGGCAAAGATCATTAAAGGGTCAATAGCTAGGAGTAAGGGTGGGTGAGGACATGGCTCCCTCCGGAAATAAGGATGAATGGAGGAAACCAAGGCTCGCGTTGGCAGGGACGCAACCCTGAAATAGATGAACATCGCTGGGAGTGTGGGGAACATCTACCCGCTACACGTTAACCGCTTCTTCTCGTATTTCTGTAATGGACTTTAGGTACCCGTTCCTTTCGAATACCACTCTCTGAGAAATTATCTCGTGTTGAGCAGTACTGGCTGGTTTCCTCTGAATCAGAATCAAGGCAACTTACATCGCTCCTTTCACTCCGCTTTGGATTATCCTCATCATCTAACTCCTCTTCTTCTACAATTTCCCCTTTTCTGTCCCCATAATCCAAATCAACCTCATGACACTGCAGCTCTTCTGATCCATCTTCAACCATATGTTCCCTCAGCTCCTCACCAATTTCTTCATCACACTCGTCACCAGCCGCTTCACAAACTTCTTCACTAACCTCTTCTCCAATCTCATTTTCCTCAACACGTTCATCATCAACATCATCGCCATCACGTCCACTACCATCATCATAACACTGCACGTCCTCGTCCTCCTCTAGTTGCTCACCTGGTCCACCTGAAACTTCTTTTCGTTCTTCGGAATCCTCAACACTACATACAGAAGGCGTCTGCACATCTTCACACACTACATCATTCTCATTCGCACACTCCACAACGCTGCCACCAAATTTCTCCTCAACTTCTACCTCATCTCCTTCCACCACACTTGCGGCAAGGACATCCCCTTGTCCATCCGCAACCTCAGAAACACTTGCAGCCTGGACATCCCCGTGTCCATCCGCAAACTCAGACTCTTCAGTCTCCCTAACACCCACAACTATACTTCCCTGTGCAGCACCTGCAGACCGCTCTTCTGCCTCTTCCTTCGATTCCACACCTTCACCACTCTCAGCAACTACAATGTCCTCAACCTTTTCCACCCTGGACTCCACCTGTCCAGGTTCATGTGCAATGACTAAATTAATTTCTACTGGCGATGGTAAAGCTACACTATCAAGTGACTTCTCATATCCCGGCGTAGGCGATGATGATGTTACAGGCTCTGGATCCCTCACGAACCGAGATGGAGATACCGGAACAAATTCTGCGGCCTCTGGATTCAACCATGACGTCGTCTTTGAGTCCGGTAATTCAGTATCAACAGACGTTTTCTTGTCGTCTTGTATTGATCCCACGAAGTAATTCCGCTCTTCTACTTCTGCTTCACCTTCTTCATCCACTACTCTATTAGGCACTTGCGCTTCATCTGGAATTTTAAAGTTTCCTTTCTCTCCAAATAGGAATAACTTGCTACAGGATCCCTACCTGCCGATGTGTGTTCCCTAATATAACTTCTTCTTCCCCTGTTAATTTCATATTCCTTTGTTTTCTGTACTGTAGCTGTTGTCACCGTCATTCCACTTACCACCCCCTTGTAGCCTCCATTACTTCCGGAATATCCAGTTTTTCTGCCAGTCTCTTGTGTTCTCCTCCTACTCCCATGTTTATCATTCTTAGCTCTTTCTAATGAACCACTGGAGTATTGAACATCTTTAGCAGCTCTTCCCCGGGACTCGTCATTCGCTTGGACAGTAATGGAAACCAGACACAACCGGTCCAGATCCGCGAAACAACGTGGAGGATCTGCGAAGACCAGCCTGGATCTCTAATGGGGATTCAGTCCTTCAAGAATTGCTTGTATTACCTCCCTCTCGGGCAATCCCAACTTTAATACCCGGGCAGCTTTCCGTATATCGTGCACGTAGTCCCGCAATATCTCTCCATTGGCCTGTAGGCGATAGAATAAATCTAACTTAAGCTGGGAACGTCGTCGAAGGGGTAGGAAGAAGTTCAACACCTCCCCGTGGAAAGCATCAACACTGTCACCCCGACGCAGAGTGTTGGTGACCAGCTCAGCCAACGGACCCCGGCAATACTGGTATATAAGGGACAAGACCTCCCCATCGGATACCCCTGGGAAATCTGCGAACTGCAGGACAAGTTCTAAGAAAACCAGCAACTGCTCCTCATCTATTCCATCTAACACTGAAAGTTTCTGGAGACACTGTGGTGGGGCAATTTCTGGTAGCATACCCCCGCCACAATTGCACAATTCAAAACACACAAAAACAAACATAAATTCCCACGAAACACCTAACACAAAAACATGACTTACAAAAGGAAAAACTTGAGTACTCTCTCTTCCATCAAGTGGACCCCCGGGTTTCCTAGCGCTGCGAAAACCTGACCCGCTCCAGAACCAACTCCTCTCCGTCAGCTGCCAGACTCAAAAGAAAAAACGACATCAGACACTAACACCAACATACAATCCACACCACCGAACACCTACAACAACATATGACCTTTCAACCAAGACACTATCACAATTTCAGTAGGACGGTACCGACTTCCAGTCGGGCCATACCGCATCCAGCTAACCGCACGCGCTATTACTTCCATACCATAAATAAGGGAGCCCATTCCCACGCGATCTCCGGTAAGGTCCAGTCTCAACATGAAAAACCCAACTACAAACGCAAGCCACGTGGCCGCACCAGGTTTACAATTCAAATCACATAGCAATAATTCATACATCATATATATATATATATATACATACATACGATATCAAACCTGCCATTGCATCTACCTACTTTCATTTTCAAATATTTCTGAAGTTTGAAGTTTTTCCCAAACGTTTTCCGAGTTTGCAAGCCCCGTCACACCAAAGGACCCAAGGGTTCGACCCTAGAATGAACCGCGCTCTGCTACCATTTGAAACCCCTCTTTCAATTTGTACGCTTTATAAAAAAGTAAACCTTTTTTTTTTGAAAAAGGGGCCACTAGATATTTAGAACTAGGCGGAAGGCCTAGAGAAGCGAAAAAACGCGCTGGGTCCAGTGAGACGGGACTTGCAAATGAAACTCTGCTTTAAGACAACAATAGCAAGTTTTATTAGAATCATTTTTCTTCGTACAATTAACTCCCCAGTATATATATGCGCCTTCAAATAATCAAGGTTAATCTTACCTAATCAGAATAATAAATCAAATTCATTAATGGGATTCAATAGTATGCATGAGTACATATCTGCATCTTCATACAATTAAGTCATGATTACATGTGTTTTCACCTTCATAACAATAGCTCAAAATCGTTATTATAATTTAATACTATACATATGCATCTACAAATAATTGACGTTAATATCACTGAGCAGCATACATGTATTTCTAAATAATTTAAGAACGGCGCATAGCATCGACCCTCCCAGTAAGCAACATAAACTATGAGCATGATATATATACATATATATATATATATATATATATAAAACAGAACGTATAAATAATTTAATAATCTCGTAAATGCATGACACACAACATATAATTGACATAGATACACATAGGAAACATTTATATATATACATATAAATACCCACACACACATGTCCACCTGGTTGACAGCATATATATATTGTCATCGTACCACCCTCAAACCACCTTAATCAGATCAAGTACCCGGCCAGCTTTAAAGCTTCTCAATTAACAAACCCAAAAACAAATAACAAGTCATAAAATACTAGAGTAGAAACACCCCCCAAAAAAATTCTAAGTATATAAAAGGCCAAAGTCAAATTGGCAAAATAGTCAGAACTGCTCTTAAGTACCAAGTATAAACGTGAAATATCAATTTTGTGCCCCAAATAATACTAAATGTGCCATCACGAGGTCAACATGGCTGCACGGTTGCATAAAATACATATTCTCATTCCTTTTATATTCTTACAAAAAGACAGAATTTCAAGCAAAATCAGTGGAACGTAACCACCCAAAAATAACTTAGAACTGGTATTGATTTGTTTTTACATTTCGTTAACATTTATCTGTGAAGTATTATTATGAAATATCAAAAAGAAAACTTAACAATTCATGTACTGGCTATGCCAAACGTTTAGAGATTACAAAATTATTTAAACAGTTAAAATGAAATTTCCTAAAATCAGAATCTATGGATTTAATTTGATAAAACACACTTGAGGTGTTCATAAAGAACCCACTTGACCTCATGCACGGCCATGCGCCCGGACTAGATCCAACAAACTATGACATGTTATGGACCTGTAGATAACGGCAACAACAGGTGATGTCCACGGGTTAAAGCACCTCCCCAAACCTTTAAATTAATAACCAAATCAAATACCCAAATAAATGAAAATATATATATATATAACCATGAAAATTCCCCTACAAGGTACCGAGGCACCCGTGCATGCATAATTAACGCTAATACAGCTTAGTAACAATCAGTGCCGCCCATATTTACAGTAAAAATTTCTAACATCAAATCGGGTGATGCATGACCCTGGCTGAGTTTACAAATTCTCTGGGGCGTAAGCATTTGTAAAATGAAACTGATAATATTTAACCCAAATGTCCCGTTGGACTTGTGCACAACAAAGTTTTTTAACTGGAGCATTCCCGAAATATCTCGATGTATGGTGTAGCGGCGAAAAACATTGTTTAAAAGGCATAAATGTCACCTGGTATTACAGCACATGGCTTGAGATCCTGTAGCGTGTGTCCGTCCATTCGTCCTGACAGCCAAAACGGAAAGTTACTGGATTAACTTCATGGATGGCAGGTGATCGGCCATCCGCTAGAGCGAGACAGATAGACGACTTAAATCGGGAACCCTGCACAATTATATTGTTAATTACACACAGGTTCAATAAATCACAATACCCCATTCACCCAGCTGAACTCACACATCATGACATGCCCAGTTTAAAATTTCCAGAAAATTTACTTATACATTGAAACTACCTTCTGAATTAAATAAATTATTTTATATATAATATATTAAACATTGAATCAAATCAATATTTATTCATAACTTTTCGTCAACCACTTAATCACTTACTATAATGTCGACATGAGCTAGCAACTTTTAACAGGTTCGTGAGGCACGTTCGTTTCACCAAAATCACAAAATAATTAACTTACGCCCCCTTCTAATATAATTAATAAAATAAACAGGAACAAAAACTGTAAAATACTGTATCTTAGCCAGCGTTAACATTCGAAACATGAATAATCAGAAAGTGACCTGTGCACGCCACGTGGCAATTCAATTCGTACATATATCGCCCAGAATCGGCGTTGATATTAAGTAAAATACAATTTAGTTTTATTGAACAATAAGTAATATACCTTAGACACACTTACCGGAGAGTCGCGTAGCTTTTACTTAGGCATAGTTGTATATAGTAGACAAAAATCCAACTCGAAGCTGCCAGGCGAATACGGACGACCTACTACGTTGAATGCTGCTACTGGACTGGTTTATACAACGTCTGCAAAAATGTTACGTAGTGGTAGTCCCAGAGCGCGCGCGGATCGGCACGGCGGATAGCATAACAAGACGGGCGCCGGTAAGCTAAATACTTCATTAATTTTTTCGGCTCTGTCCGTCCTCGTTAACATAAAAACAGCCGAGTTTTTTTAAAACTCGGCGCAGCAGTTAAAGATAATTCAAACTATAAATGCATAATCACAGATCTGGTTGTAGTCACCATTATTGTTCATTGATATAGTTGATACTGTAAAATTAAATATAGATAAATATGGACTCAGTATGAATGACCTTAGCGGGTACAGTCAACAATAAATTACTCAAGTACTAAATAATGGATCCTTCACAAGTTTAAGCAGGATATAAATTAAAGCAATAAGACATAATGAATTACATGAAGATTTAAATGCACCCCTTAAAAAGTTAATATTTACTGATAAGTTCTAATTTTCCTTCTTACTCCACATTCTGAATTCATTTCCTAAAACAGTACAAAATTTTTAATAACTCCAGCATTGAGCTTCAGTTCGCTATCACAGTTAAAGTAATTAAAGGGTTAATAGCAGGATTCAACAGATTATATCCTGTACTCTTATTAAATCTGAATTTTGAAAATTATTCAATAGTTACGGAATAAAACACTATACTTCAGAAATTCTTGCTGCAAGGTCGTTAAAAGTATTTATAGTTTCATTTAAGTCAAAACATATGTGCACTGTTGCTCACTGAACTAGTAATGGAATATTCCCACCTGTTTTAATGACTGACTTAACATGACGAAGAACTCTGATTACTCTAGTTGAAATGTGTGGTGTATGTGCGGGTCGGAGGTCTGGAAGTCAATGTTCTCTACGGGTCAGCGATGCTTGAAAGTCTTGGATGCATGCTGGTTCACTTGACAGGTTCGGGGAGTGACATGTTGCTAGCTTACTCTCCCCGTGGTGACAGATGGTCAATTCACCATGTTCGAAACCCCAATCTCCTGTCTAAATCAAGGACCCTGTGAAAAATAATTTTTTGTAGTTGCTGTCATCGCTATTATAGCCTTTCACACTTTCTCGTCAACGAGCACACTCCACACTTAATATCACGACCTTGCTAATACTTCAAGCACGTTTCATAATTTACATTCAATTACACCATGGCAATGATTCTAAGTATCTACAGCTGCGTTAATATTAACGTTACACATAACCCTTTCATTACAAATTAAAAGACTAAAATTTACTGAAATAATTACATTTCATCTCTTTTAAGTTTGAAAACCTTTACGTACTTAATCAACCACGTGCTCAGTTACCTGGAACAACATGTGATTCTTAGACGGCAAAAGCCTTAAAAAGAAATGATGTTAAAATCCCAGATCACACACACACTCATAGACAAAATGTAAAAATTTTAATCATGATAATACCCATGTTAAATTAGTTCCCAAGAAAAAGAGTACCAACCTGAAACAGCTTTATAATTTACTCGCTCATAGTGTGCAGTACGTTACATATATACAGGTACCTCCCCTGGAACCGTCAGATGATCTCTCCGTGAAAGTGGTGAACGTAATGAGGAATTGAACAACGTTCCTTCAGCCGAGGTCGGCTTGGTAAAACACACGTTGTAGATTGTAAACCTACAGGATCAGCTGACCACAACGGCCGGTTAGATTAATTCGTCAAGCGGCAAGGAACGGCCTGGCTAAACATCGTCGCGCTCAAGGTCACCACAGCAGGCTTACAGTGAAACATAGTTTCGACGGCGACAGACGACCCGATCAAAGGCGCGTAGACTAGCGGCGGCACTTCAAATTCAAAATATTTGCCAGAAACAATCTTCTACTACATTATATTAGGCCGTGACTCGGCTAGTCACGGCACACCCTCACCCTAAAAGGGCAACGTGGTTGCCCCAAATTCAAATCAATTGTAGCCACTTGGCTAGCTAATCATTTCAAACTGATCTCTTGGCTGCCCCGAGAATCTCAGGAAATACCGCTCTTAGGAAGACAGAGAATCAGATATAAAACGAAACAAGAGGAAGGAAGAATTGGAGTGTGTATGCATGTGTGCCTGAGTGTGTATGTGTGTGAGTATGCGGTGCTGCATGCTGACTTGATCAGGGTCAGCAAACAGTGACAAGGGACAGAAGAAGAAAAGAAGAAAGACAAGAATCGGGGTACCACTAGAGCTCTGACCTCCCAAGGCCTCCCAAACTCACAAAACTGAGACCCCAAGAACCAAATCCACACCAACAACAAGGCAACCCTTCGATCACCACTCATATACCCATGCCCTTATGGCAAAACTTTAACTTGGATATGTGAGTGGTCAACTTCTCGACATCAACACCGATTAACAAAAATCCAATGAGATATTAACTTTTGTTAATCAGCACCGAGATATTGAAGGACACCAGCTGCACCAAGAAATTCTAGTACTTCTGACTCTGTTACCCGAAGGCTGTGGCAACAGGCCAGAAGACATCCTCAAGCTCATCATGAACAACTCTTTAGCTGAAAATTTTCCAAATATAAATATAGCTTTGAGAATTGTATTAACACTTCCAGTAAGTGTAGCGTCTGGGGAAAGATCTTTTTCAAAATTAAAAATTATTTAAGATCAAGTATGGCACAAGAACGTCTTGTAGGACTTTCCCTTATCTCAATTGAATTTGATATTCTAAAAGAAATAGGCATTGACTCTGTTATAAAAGATTTTGCAGAAAAAAAAATTTGCCGTAAAGTACCTTTGTGATTTTGAAATTGAGTAACCTACAGTTAATTGTAATTTTGAATTTTTTATACCAACTTTTTGTAAGATTACAATAAGTATTGTCGATAGTCGATACACTTAGTCATTTGTAGCTATTTTACCGAACCCATTTGCTCTTCCTGAGTTTGATTTAGGCCTTAATACTATTGATTCAATTAAAAATCATTTAAAAAAAAACGAATAATTTAGCCTGTATTTCATACTACTGATCACCCCAAATAAGCTTAAGATAACCGAACATAAAAATACATTATTGCGATAATGTAACACAATTTTTAATGAAATAAAGTGCAATTGTATTCCATAAAGATAACAAATCAATTAAATTCATACAAGGCTAAAATATTCTTATAAAATGTAGAGTCCTAGTTGTGTCATATCCTGTTTGTTAAGTTTTTATTTGGGGGGGGGGACAGGGCGGCGGAAAGCTCGCTTGCCCGGGTGAAATTTTTGCCTTGAGCCGGCCCTGATTGAATCTCTTTTAATCTTTCCTTTAAGAGATGAATGTGGTAACTATAGCTTATCCAAGCACGTTTGAATAATCTGCCTTTTCTTTCAAATGAGGAGTGTTGCAAACTTAATCTAAGTGCTGAAGCCAATACACAGTCTCAAATATATTGTTTAGTATATCTTACCCATTTTTATTCATGAAATAAAGAAACGAATAAACCTTTTATCTGTATTTATTACAATCAAAATCCTTTTATTATTTTCTTTATTTTTTTTTTAATAATATATATAATCATTAACAAAAATCCAACCTCCGGTTCTTTACATATGATCAGTATGGCAGCAGTACCATTCAGAGATTCTTCATCTCAAGGATCACAATTACATTTATTAAATAAAATACAAATATATTGTGTTACGTTAGGTCCTTCTGACTACGATATAAACAACAGTTATTGGAAGAAAAGTACCAAAATACATGGGGTTATAAATAGTTACAAAGTACCTTAACAGGATTATATGAATAGTTTAACAAAGTTCAGTGTTTAGGTTATGTTTAGTAAAATGTTTTTACATTTTATGGTTTTTCATACTGATGGTAAGACTATTCATTATTATTGTTCTCAGTGAAAGTTCCAAATGGTTTTTATTAAAAGTGTAATCAGTGTCTTTGAAACCTATAGTCTAGGCATAACAGGGAATGGTTCAGTTTAATTTTATATCAAAAAATACTTCTCTTTCTGTGTCAGTTGATTGAATTTCTTCAGAGATTCACTGGTTTACTTCTTTATAGTCATGTAGCACTTCCTTCTTCTGTTTAGTCTGGTTGAGGATGATTATTTAATTTTTTTATTTAGGTACACTGATATAAAATGACTCATAATTTAATTTAGTCACTATGTGGTGTTTAATTCAACCTTTCTCATTCAGATCCAATAATACAATCCTTATTTCATTTATTATACCATATTAGTTGCTATGGCCTATATCAGCTCTTTTATTGGTTTCCAATGAAACTTTATTATGTCACCCTGGTGATATCATAGTAATAACATAAACAAACTCTTACTATTTTATCTGTCATTTTCTTTGAAATGATATACCTTTTTTATACTTCACTTTAAGAGAAGCTGCCTTTCAGTTTTACAGTGGCTTTGATCTTCACTTTATTGGTTTCTTTGATCTTCTGATGAAACACTGATTATTTTGACACCACTTTTGACTATCATATGTTCTATATTTCTTGAGTTATTAATTTACCTTTTTATTTTATTTGTTCCAAACTTATTTATTATTAGTTATTCCTGTACTTTCACTTTCTTAAATTTATTCGACACATTTAGTAATCCTATAACCTAACCTGACATTGTTTCATTATTATTTTAATAGAAATTCTTATTTATATAACTTAACTCTCTAAGCTCAATATGCCTAGTTTTACAAAAATCTATTACTATTACTTTGGTACTTTCTTGTTAAGTTAACATTAGTGTTATTAACACTATCATGTATAATATTAATTAATGTGACCCAAACTAATTACTAGTAACTCTTAGTAATATATTGCAATTCTCCATAACTTACTGTATTTATAAATCTACAGTTTGTATAAATAAAACAAAATTCCATAAGTAAGTTCATTAACATTGTCCTCCTTACTTATCATTATTGACATTATTTTAACTGTGATAAACATAATTATTACAGTCTTTGTTAATATAAATTAAACAATAAAATAAACAATATTCAATTAATTCTTTCATTACTGATTTCTTGAAAATCTTATGTTTTTTGGTACTTTTTTGTTAAGATAATTAAAGTATGTTTATTTTAAAATGGCATAGGAAAAATGTCATGTAACATAACACCCCCCCAGAAAACAGGTTATTTTAGTAATGAACAGATTGCTCAAATAAGCTGATTGACTTCACAATTACTTTTCTCAATTTCCATAATACTTTTTTATTTCGGCTTGATTATACGCCCTTTACTTTATTAGTTTCCGTGTTGGTTAATTCA
The DNA here is from genome assembly GCA_034769895.1 of Magicicada septendecula. Classification (NCBI taxonomy): domain Eukaryota; kingdom Metazoa; phylum Arthropoda; class Insecta; order Hemiptera; family Cicadidae; genus Magicicada; species Magicicada septendecula. The sequence goes on along the minus strand of CM068375.1, from coordinate 332,802,671 downwards.
TAAGTATTATTATTGTTATCCTTGGTTATTTTATATGGTTCTGTATATAACAATAATAACTTTTTAGTTATTCCTTCTACAGAACTAGGTAAATGTCTATCTTTTAGCAAAACCTTTTCTCCCATAGAGTATTTTAAAATTCTGTTGTTATCTCTTTCTTCTTTTTTCTTCTGTAGTTCCGCTTTGTGCAACACTCTATTATGTATTTCCATAATAGCTAATTCTTTCTCTTCCATAAAAGGGAATTCAATTAAAGATATTATTTCCCTAGTTGGTGGTCGGTTAAACATGACTTGGTATGGAATGGCTCCTATGGTTTCGTGGTAAGCTAGGTTGAGGAATGTTTCGGCATCTTCGACAAATTTGCCACAGTCCCTATGTTCTTCATGACAATATGTCCTCAGAATCCTGCCTACTTCACGGAGAACTCGTTCTGCAGGGTTACTTTTGGGATGATACACCGATGTCTTATAAGTCCTGATTCCCCTATTTAATTATTCCGTTTTCCACTTTTTCCTTTAAATTGAGTACCGTGGTCGGTCACTATAGTCTCTGGTTTACCCACCTCAGGAATGTATTTAGTTATGATTATGTCCAGAATTTTACGAGTCGTAGCTTTGCTTATAGGGTATAATTTCGAAAATTTTGAAAAATGATCAAATATTATTACAATATATTTGAATTTACTTCTTCCCCCACTCTTAGGAAATGGACCACATATGTCTAAAAACATCTTTTCTAAATTATGGCTTGAAGTGATGGTTATCATAGCGCCATCCTTCCTTTCATTATTATTTTTTACCATTTGGCAGATTGTGCATTTTCTAACAGTTTGCCTTACTTTCTTGTTGATTCCCTTTATGTAGACATGTTCACTTAACGCTTTTACAACTTTAAGGGGTCCCATGTGACCATATCTTATATGATAGTCTATGATTATTGATGATTCAACACTCTTAGGAATATATAATTTCCATTCCTGTTTCGGGAAGTTGGACGTGTAAATATTAAATTATTATGGATACAATCAAATGCTAAAATTGTGGGGTCATTACTTGCCAATCTTTCTTTAATTACCTTTAGTCTGATATCTATATTCTGATGAATTTTTACATGTTTTAACACTTCTTCTATATTTTCTCTTGATTTCAGTATGTGTTACACTCTTCCAATGTTTTCTTTTTCTACTTCCTAAGTTCCGTTTGCAGTATTAATTCTGGATAATCCGTCTGCCACAATATTTTGTTTCCCAGGTACATACTCCCAATTTATAAGGTACTCTTGTAACATCAAAATCCATCTTGTCAGTCGACCATGATTTAGTTTGCGTCGTTTTAGGAAAGATATGGATTTATGATCCGACCTTACTGTTATTTGATATTCTAAAATATAGGTACGGAACTTTAAGCATGCAAACACCACACTGAGGAGTTCTTTTTCTGTAACTGTATAATTTCTTTCGCAAGAACTCAAAACTCTACTAGCAAAACTGATCACTAAATGGTTTCCTACTTCATCTTATTGGTATAATTCAACGCCTAAACTAACACTACTTGCATCACAATTTAAATAGAACCCCTGGTTAAAATCTGGGTGGTGTAGCATAACACTATTTAGGAACTTAGTCTTGATTAAATTAAAGTTATCTTCTTCAGCCTTACCCCATTTCCATTTGTTCTTGGTTGAAAGTAGATACTGAAATTTAGTAGTCGATTCGGAATAATTTTGTTGGAATTTACGATAATATTTACAAATCCCTAGAAACGACTGTAATTGTTTGATGTTTCTGGGTCTTGGAAAATTTTGAATAACTTCTACTTTCTCAGGCGACGGCGTGATCCCAGTTTCAGAGAGTATAAACCCAAGAAATTGTAATTCCTGAGTTATGAATTTAGATTTATTTAACTTAAGTGTAATATTATTTTGTTGTAGTTTCCTGAGTACAATTTCAATTCGATAACAGTGTTCATTCCATGTTTTAGAGGTAATAAGAATATCATCCACATATACTGTTGCGAACTTTAACGCTTCTTTTCCTAATATCTGGTCCATGCACTGGATAAAAATGGCAACAGAATTAACCAACCCGAAAGGTAAGCGTTTAAATTGGTAGTTTATTCCCTCGAAAATGAAGGCAACATTCTGGCGACTGTCCGGGTGTAACTCTATTTGCCAGTATCCGCAAACAGCATCCCAACTACTCATAAACTTACAACTATGGAATTTCATCATAGTTTCTTCTATCTCTATTAGAGATGTGCGATCAGTAATTATAATTTTATTTATTTCCCGTGCATCAAGGCACAACCGTACTTGTCCAGCTTTTTTAGGAATCGCCACAATGGGACTGGTATATGGGAACTACTTCGCTCTGTAATATCTTCTTGAATCATCCTTGCTATTTCTTTTCTAACTGCCTCTTTTAACGGTTGTGCAATAGGATACTATTTCTTATTGAAATTAACAGAATCATGAAATTTTAATTGGCATATGAAATTCTTCGCCTTTCCAGGAGAATCGGAAAATACATTTCGATAAGTTTTATATATTTCTATTAATTTTTTCTTCTGTTCCACACTGATTGCCTCGGTATACCCCTTTCCTTGAAACCACAATATTTCCTGCATTTTTTCCTGCCATAATGCTGATTCTGTTACGATTTCTTTATCTCCTAGGATAACTTGCGTTAGAGTTCGCAACAGTATATGTGGATGATATTCTTATTACCTCTAAAAGTGGAATGAACACTGTTATCGAATTGAAATTGTACTCAGGAAACTACAACAAAATAATATTACACTTAAGTTAAATAAATCTAAATTCATAACTCAGGAATTACAATTTCTTGGGTTTATACTCTCTGAAACTGGGATCACGCCGTCGCCTGAGAAAGTAGAAGTTATTCAAAATTTTCCAAGACCCAGAAACATCAAACAATTACAGTCGTTTCTAGGGATTTGTAAATATTATCGTAAATTCCAACAAAATTATTCCGAATCGACTACTAAATTTCAGTATCTACTTTCAACCAAGAACAAATGGAAATGGGGTAAGGCTGAAGAAGATAACTTTAATTTAATCAAGACTAAGTTCCTAAATAGTGTTATGCTACACCACCCAGATTTTAACCAGGGGTTCTATTTAAATTGTGATGCAAGTAGTGTTAGTTTAGGCGTTGAATTATACCAATAAGATGAAGTAGGAAACCATTTAGTGATCAGTTTTGCTAGTAGAGTTTTGAGTTCTTGCGAAAGAAATTATACAGTTACAGAAAAAGAACTCCTCAGTGTGGTGTTTGCATGCTTAAAGTTCCGTACCTATATTTTAGAATATCAAATAACAGTAAGGTCGGATCATAAATCCATATCTTTCCTAAAAAGACGCAAACTAAATCATGGTCGACTGACAAGATGGATTTTGATGTTACAAGAGTACCTTATAAATTGGGAGTATGTACCTGGGAAACAAAATATTGTGGCAGACGGATTATCCAGAATTAATACTGCAAACGGAACTTACGAAGTAGAAAAAGAAAACATTGGAAGAGTGTAACACATACTGAAATCAAGAGAAAATATAGAAGAAGTGTTAAAACATGTAAAAATTCATCAGAATATAGATATCAGACTAAAGGTAATTAAAGAAAGATTGGCAAGTAATGACCCCACAATTTTAGCATTTGATTGTATCCATAATAATTTAATATTTACACGTCCAACTTCCCGAAACAGGAATGGAAATTATATATTCCTAAGAGTGTTGAATCATCAATAATCATAGACTATCATATAAGATATGGTCACATGGGACCCCTTAAAGTTGTAAAAGCGTTAAGTGAACATGTCTACATAAAGGGAATCAACAAGAAAGTAAGGCAAACTGTTAGAAAATGCACAATCTGCCAAATGGTAAAAAATAATAATGAAAGGAAGGATGGCGCTATGATAACCATCACTTCAAGCCATAATTTAGAAAAGATGTTTTTAGACATATGTGGTCCATTTCCTAAGAGTGGGGGAAGAAGTAAATTCAAATATATTGTAATAATATTTGATCATTTTTCAAAATTTTCGAAATTATACCCTATAAGCAAAGCTACGACTCGTAAAATTCTGGACATAATCATAACTAAATACATTCCTGAGGTGGGTAAACCAGAGACTATAGTGACCGACCACGGTACTCAATTTAAAGGAAAAAGTGGAAAACGGAATAATTAAATAGGGGAATCAGGACTTATAAGACATCGGTGTATCATCCCAAAAGTAACCCTGCAGAACGAGTTCTCCGTGAAGTAGGCAGGATTCTGAGGACATATTGTCATGAAGAACATAGGGACTGTGGCAAATTTGTCGAAGATGCCGAAACATTCCTCAACCTAGCTTACCACGAAACCATAGGAGCCATTCCATACCAAGTCATGTTTAACCGACCACCAACTAGGGAAATAATATCTTTAATTGAATTCCCTTTTATGGAAGAGAAAGAATTAGCTATTATGGAAATACATAATAGAGTGTTGCACAAAGCGGAACTACAGAAGAAAAAAGAAGAAAGAGATAACAACAGAATTTTAAAATACTCTATGGGAGAAAAGGTTTTGCTAAAAGATAGACATTTACCTAGTTCTGTAGAAGGAATAAATAAAAAGTTATTATTGTTATATACAGAACCATATAAAATAACCAAGGATAACAATAATAATACTTATGAATTAACCAACACGGAAACTAATAAAGTAAAGGGCGTATAATCAAGCCGAAATAAAAAAGTATTATGGAAATTGAGAAAAGTAATTGTGAAGTCAATCAGCTTATTTGAGCAATCTGTTCATTACTAAAATAACCTGTTTTCTGGGGGGGTATTATGTTACATGACATTTTTCCTATGCCATTTTAACATAAACATACTTTAATTATCTTAACAAAAAAGTACCAAAAAACATAAGATTTTCAAGAAATCAGTAATGAAAGAATTAATTGAATATTGTTTATTTTATTGTTTAATTTATATTAACAAAGACTGTAATAATTATGTTTATCACAGTTAAAATCATGTCAATAATGATAAGTAAGGAGGACAATGTTAATGAACTTACTTATGAAATTTTGTTTTATTTATACAAACTGTAGATTTATAAATACAGTAAGTTAAGGAGAATTGCAATATATTACTAAGAGTTACTAGTAATTAGTTTGGGTCACATTAATTAATATTATACATGATAGTGTTAATAACACTAATGTTAACTTAACAAGAAAGTACCAAAGTAATAGTAATAGATTTTTGTAAAACTAGGCATATTGAGCTTAGAGAGTTAAGTTATATAAATAAGAATTTCTATTAAAATAATAATGAAACAATGTCAGGTTAGGTTATAGGATTACTAAATGTGTCGAATAAATTTAAGAAAGTGAAAGTACAGGAATAACTAATAATAAATAAGTTTGGAACAAATAAAATAAAAAGGTAAATTAATAACTCAAGAAATATAGAACATATGATAGTCAAAAGTGGTGTCAAAATAATCAGTGTTTCATCAGAAGATCAAAGAAACCAATAAAGTGAAGATCAAAGCCACTGTAAAACTGAAAGGCAGCTTCTCTTAAAGTGAAGTATAAAAAAGGTATATCATTTCAAAGAAAATGACAGATAAAATAGTAAGAGTTTGTTTATGTTATTACTATGATATCACCAGGGTGACATAAAAAAGTTTCATTGGAAACCAATAAAAGAGCTGATATAGGCCATAGCAACTAATATGGTATAATAAATGAAATAAGGATTGTATTATTGGATCTGAATGAGAAAGGTTGAATTAAACACCACATAGTGACTAAATTAAATTATGAGTCATTTTATATCAGTGTACCTAAATAAAAAAATTAAATAATCATCCTCAACCAGACTAAATAGAAGAAGGAAGTGCTACATGACTATAAAGAAGTAAACCAGTGAATCTCTGAAGAAATTCAATCAACTGACACAGAAAGAGAAGTATTTTTTGATATAAAATTAAACTGAACCATTCCCTGTTATGCCTAGACTATAGGTTTCAAAGACACTGATTACACTTTTAATAAAAACCATTTGGAACTTTCACTGAGAACAATAATAATGAATAGTCTTACCATCAGTATGAAAAACCATAAAATGTAAAAACATTTTACTAAACATAACCTAAACACTGAACTTTGTTAAACTATTCATATAATCCTGTTAAGGTACTTTGTAACTATTTATAACCCCATGTATTTTGGTACTTTTCTTCCAATAACTGTTGTTTATATCGTAGTCAGAAGGACCTAACGTAACACAATATATTTGTATTTTATTTAATAAATGTAATTGTGATCCTTGAGATGAAGAATCTCTGAATGGTACTGCTGCCATACTGATCATATGTAAAGAACCGGAGGTTGGATTTTTGTTAATGATTATATATATTATTAAAAAAAAAAATAAAGAAAATAATAAAAGGATTTTGATTGTAATAAATACAGATAAAAGGTTTATTCGTTTCTTTATTTCATGAATAAAAATGGGTAAGATATACTAAACAATATATTTGAGACTGTGTATTGGCTTCAGCACTTAGATTAAGTTTGCAACACTCCTCATTTGAAAGAAAAGGCAGATTATTCAAACGTGCTTGGATAAGCTATAGTTACCACATTCATCTCTTAAAGGAAAGATTAAAAGAGATTCAATCAGGGCCGGCTCAAGGCAAAAATTTCACCCGGGCAAGCGAGCTTTCCGCCGCCCTGTCCCCCCCCAAATAAAAACTTAACAAACAGGATATGACACAACTAGGACTCTACATTTTATAAGAATATTTTAGCCTTGTATGAATTTAATTGATTTGTTATCTTTATGGAATACAATTGCACTTTATTTCATTAAAAATTGTGTTACATTATCGCAATAATGTATTTTTATGTTCGGTTATCTTAGGCTTATTTGGGGTGATCAGTAGTATGAAATACAGGCTAAATTATTCGTTTTTTTAAATGATTCTTAATTGAATCAATAGTATTAAGGCCTAAATCAAACTCAGGAAGAGCAAATGGGTTCGGTAAAATAGCTACAAATGACTAAGTGTATCGACTATCGACAATACTTATTGTAATCTTACAAAAAAGTTGGTATAAAAAATTCAAAATTACAATTAACTGTAGGTTACTCAATTTCAAAATCACAAAGGTACTTTACGGCAAATTTTTTTTTCTGCAAAATCTTTTATAACAGAGTCAATGCCTATTTCTTTTAGAATATCAAATTCAATTGAGATAAGGGAAAGTCCTACAAGACGTTCTTGTGCCATACTTGATCTTAAATAATTTTTAATTTTGAAAAAGATCTCTCCCCAGACGCTACACTTACTGGAAGTGTTAATACAATTCTCAAAGCTATATTTATATTTGGAAAATTTTCAGCTAAAGAGTTGTTCATGATGAGCTTGAGGATGTCTTCTGGCCTGTTGCCACAGCCTTCGGGTAACAGAGTCAGAAGTACTAGAATTTCTTGGTGCAGCTGGTGTCCTTCAATATCTCGGTGCTCCCCATCAGTCAAAGCTATCTGTAGGTCTGCACATTTTTGTAGCAATATGTTCTTATCTTCATTTTTGATATTTTAAAGAAAGCCAAATACATAATTGTGGCTGGATAGCTGTGAAAATCTCTCCTCAATTGAGTTTATTGCGCAGTCCAACAAACAGAAATAAAAATTGGTCATAAATGCTCTTTTTGGGTCTGAGACTGGCTCGTCAGCTGTTTCATAGTGAAATTTGCGTTTGACCCTTCTTGGACGTACTTGAGATTCAGTTGGGAATGTGGCTTCGGTTTTAAGAGTTTCTGCAATCTCCCTGGCATCAACAAATACTTCCTCAAAACCCTTCTCCGTCCTCATTTTCTCAAAATGTTCTTTCACTTTAGAAATTAGCTCAGCTGCTTTTGCAATGTTCATATCTTCTTTTTGCAGCTGTTTTCTGATAATATTTATCCTGAAAAGTATTTCATGCCATACAACCAAGGAGCAGATAAACTTAAAGCTCTTTAGCTTGCTAGCCAGACCCAAGGCAGTACTCTTTCCATAGCCATCGATCGATGAGTCAGTAGATAACTCAAGTAGAGTATCGTTTATTTCTCCTGTCTGGTAACGAAAGGAGCAACTGCATTAATGCGACTCTCCTATCGAGTGTCGGATATTGGTTTAACTGTTAGTGATGTAACATGTTTTCTTAACACAGACCACCGGTGAGTTGAGGCAGAACATAATTTGTATACTTCCTGCACAACCATGAAAAAGTTTACAGCCTCACTACAGGATAAAACAGAGTCGTTCACCACTAAATTCAGCGAATGTGCACTGCAAGGTACAAAAAATCCGCGAGGGTTCAAAGTTAGAATTCTGTTCTGGACTCCTGCGTTTTCCCCACCATGTTTGCACCATTGTCGTACCCTTGCCCACACATATTTTTTAAAGGTATTTTCATTTCATTTAACTTGGACAAAAGAATGTTTGTCATAGATTCTCCTGTTGAAGATGCAATTGGGGTAAACCCCAAAAAATGTTCTTTGGGACAGGGGTCTTTACCTAGTTCACAACTTACAAAACGTATAATCAAAGTCATTTGCTGTATGTGGCTTTGATCAGGCGTACAGTCCAAAATAATAGCATAGTAAGTCCACTTCTGTACATTATGTAGTTTTCGTTGTCGTATCATTGATCCTATTACTTCGATCACTTCATTTTGGATATTCTTCCCTAGGTAATGTACATAAGATTCTTTTGAAGTAATCCTCCGTAAGTGTTCAGCAATTATGATGTAAAATTTCCCTACAAACTCTAACAGTTTCAGGAAATTCCCATTGTTTCTGTCATACAGTTTGTCTGACGCACCCCGAAATGCCAGATTCTGTGAACCAAGAAACTCAATCACGTACACAATGCGTTTGAAAAATTCCTTCCAGCGTTCAACTTCATTCTTGATCATTTTCTGGTGTCCTGCACCAATCGTTTTGTTCACACGCAGCCTCGTAGAACATTCCTTCCAGAACTGGAATGCCCGCATATGTCCTGGTGATCTTTCGTGTTCTGACAGTAGTTCAGACATGTGCTTCCAGTCGGAGTACCCAGTCTCTGAAGACAGAGATGTTCGTATTGTGCTAAATAGTCGGCAGCAAAAGCAAAATATGACGTCTTTTGATACAGAATATATAAGCCAGGGACGTGAAACCTCTTCACCATTGCTCATTCGCCTACGATAATTGTTGACACTAAAACGGCGACCATCTTTGTTTACAGGAAAGTCAGTGTCACTAATTTGTTCTGGCCCACGTTGGACGAGGACGTCACTGTCTTTGGCACTTAAGTTCACTGGCAACTCTCCAGGGTCATGGGATATGATTTTATCTAGAGAAACCTGAAAAAGACAACAAAAACTAAGGAGTATTATTAGCAAAAAGTACAAAATCATTTAGAAGCTTCAAAAATTGGGACGCAAATTTGTTTGTTAAATTTACGCGATTTATTCAATTGGCATAATAAGAAAAAACCTGAGTGTCTCTTTTTATCAGCCATTCCTAATTCCTACCAAAACAATCTTTATAAAACCACTGACACAAACAGATACAGTATTGTTAAACCACACAAAAACATTGACGGCGGAACACAACGGTCGGACTGAAAGGCTTTACATGACGCACAACTCACCATCCGCTTGACTTACTACTACAAGTGCTACTGATGTCAAGCGAGCGTCTGTATATTAGCCTGTACGCGCAGGCCCATCTCGGCCACCGAGTCATTTCACCCCCTCCCGCTCATGTAGTCGAATCGAACTGCGAAAGTGACTCACCTTCGTGCGCGCCCAGGCCTGTATTATTCGTTCGTACCTCAAACAAAATAGACTCAGTCACAGGCCCACTTTTCTAAGCCACTGTTGCCGCCCTGGCACCCTCCTTCCACCAGCCTCTCGTAAGATTTGTTTTGTATTGGTTTTTAAGTTTTTAAAAACTTACGATACTGTTGTAAATTTGTTGTTGTGGTAATCCATGGTTTTACTATAATTAGTAAACTGGGAACACACAGAAAATTTATTCTAAATCACCAATCGTAAAACATTTTTTTGTTCCGCTTGGCGCCCCTAACTTCGCGGCGCCCCGGGCGGCCGCCCGGGTCGCCCGGGCCTTAAGCCGTTCCTGGATTCAATTATAACTCATAAAGAAACAATATAAGATTTTTATTAAAAATTAATAATTATTATTTTATAAAAAAAAATAAATAAATTTTATTTGCAACTTCTGATTGCAAATTGGCGCTCAACAAACATTCCCCTGAACAGATACTCATCCTTATAAACTATTAACAATGTATACACATTAAATAACCAAGACAAAGAAAGGTACAATTATTAAAAGTAACGAGGTAGGTGTCGTTACAATATACATGTGTAGGTATATCTGTGTCTATGACTTTGTATGCAGCATCTGATTGTATTGAGCACGAATAAATTACAACACTATGTTCGCAAATTACTCACAGCAAGTACATACATAGTAGTGACCATATAATAGTTAATTTACCTCACGCGCGCACGTACAAACGGCCTCTGCTGTGTGTCCTTTTTACTGACTGAGATATTTAATACAATTTATGTAACATTGCACATAATAAATAGTGGTACCAATGGTTTACATACAATTAATGTTCCCACTGCGGAAAGAGTAAACGCTATTTCCGATAGTTGCACTTAATATGTATGTTTATGTGTTTGCTATTTAAATACAGTGTATACAAGTTGCTAAAAGGCGTTAAATAGAGGAAGGTTATAAAGCATACGAATAAATGGTAACATGCACAATTGATTACTCCTAATTTTTTACAAAAATTACTAATCTCTCAACACCCCTGGATTTCTGTTAAACCATTTAATATAATTTTAATGTTTCATAGTAAAAAATAAAATAATGTAACAAAAAGATCTGTTAATTAGATTTATTAAATAAAACTTCAATTCTTCAATTACAAAGATTTTTTTATTTTTTTTTTAATATATAAACACTTGGTACGTTTCACAGTTTTTTTATTTAACTCTAACAGCTCTTTCGACTTCTTAAGCCATTGTCAAAAGATGAGTGAACATTAAACAGAAGATGTAAGGGTGGTTGACATCTGTTTAGGGCGTGTATCGTAACATGTGTGAGGTATGAAGATGAACAGGGGGGGTTGCAGGATCTAAGGGAAAGTCAAGTGTCTGTAAGAAATAAATATAATCTGAATGCAAATTATAAAATTACTTAAGTTAAATAACGGCTTTAGAAATCTCTTTGATAATGGCTTAAGAAGTCGAAACAGCTGTAAGAGTTAAATAAAAAACTGTGAAACGTACCAAGTGTTTATACATTTCAAAAAAAAACCTTTGTATTAATATGTTTCACCAACTGCACAACGAGTCACCAATTAATATTGTAAAACTTCAATTATTACTAATCTGAAAATAATTACTATTTTACTCATTTTAAGTCACATTTTTTACATTGAACTATATACATATTTATTAGAATATTATAAATCTTTCCTGTATTTTTCAGAATGGGCAGTTCTGTTTAAGATCTGTTCCTTTCTAAATTTTCAAATAGGTATCCTATTTAGTTCACTTTTTCATTGTTTGCGTCTCAGAAAGCACGGTTTCTGTATCAGGAGGCAATGTTTTTTGCGGTCTGGGCATATTTCCAGTACAATTTGTGCAGGAAGGAATCGATAAGCTTGGAAATGTTTATTAAGAGCATGCACAGCGGTATTGCTGCTTTCGGGTTTTGGGAAACGACGGTAAATTAGGCGGAGGGTTAGGCACTCTGTTATCCTCTAATGTAGGGTCGGCTGTTAGCAGAGTGTGATGTGCATAGGTCATGATGGGGCGTAGACTCACAGTGTAGATTCTGCTGAAAGTCACTTTGAAGCAACGGTCAGAGGTGCTGAGGATTTTGAAGAACCGGATTCGTTTGTGGGCGAGGTCGATGGTTTGCTTGATGTATAGCTCCCAGATCAGTTTGGAGTCAAGCGTGATTCCAAAATATTTGCAGACAGGCTTCGGCACAACAGTTGAAACACCAACGCGGACTGCTGTTTCATATTACATCCTGTTGAGTTGAAGACGCATAATTAGGTTTTGTCCGCGTTCACTGAAATCCCTCAGTTTTTGAAATAATTGAAGAAAGGTTATAAAACGTTCTGGAGTCTTGAAGGGGCATGCCGGTGAGTTTCGGCGGTGACCAGTAGGGCGTATCGTAGGGATACTAGGCTAGTCGCCGCTGTAAAATATATGAAATGCAAGGAGAGAGGGGTGTTTCTTAATAAAACTATATAAAGTAACGGGCTAATGGTAGAACACTTGGGAACACCGGCATTCATTTGGAAAGGCGCCGAGAGATGCTGGCTGACTAGGACTTGTGCTGAGCTTCCATCAAAGACCTGTGAGAGCCAATTTATGTTGTTGGGAGGGAAGTGACATCAGAGAATTTTGAATCTGAGGCCGTTATGCTAGACGGAGTCAAATGATTTGCGGATATCAAGCAAGGTTAAGATGTTTGGGTGTTTCCGGGAGCAATTTTATTGGACGGTGCTGACAACCCTTATTAGCTGGTCGCATATAAAGTACCCGGGCGAAACCTGTGCTGTTTATCTGGTAGGACGTTGTGTGCTTGTAGGTAAAGATGAATCCTCGCACCTAGGATATTATCAGAAGTCTGGATATTGCTGGGGTAAGTGAAATGGGGCGATAGTTAGACAGTAGTCTCGCGGATTTGAAAGGTTTTCGAAAAACATCAGGATGTAGGCATATTTCGAAGCTCGCGGGACGAATCCGAGTTAGAGGCTGCAGGTATATAACTTGTTTTAGGCTTCAAGGGCAATATCACGGAGGGCTCTCAGTACTCTAGTAGGTATTCTACTTTATGTAGGTCTGGAGCAATGTTGTGGCATTTTGTTTTTGGGAATTTAAATTTTGTGTATTCAGCGGTGATTGGTTGCTTCATCGGAAGGTCACAGTCGACAGTCAGTTTATCATATGAAGTGAAAGCGGAACGTCTGCGATTAGAAATTCGTTGATGGTCCTTCCCATGGAGGTGACGAAGTCGGGGCTGTGTGGATCCCTGTAGACCGAAAGGAGTGTATTCAGAAAGAGGGCTGCCCTCTTGGTATCATTAACGAGGAGGCGGTCGCGTGAAGGCGGTAAATGAGGGATTACGACGGGGGATTGCCCGATTCCCGCCAGGTGTTAACGGCAAAGGTATCTGATGGGTCCCAGGCTGGCACGAGGAGTAGATGTCTGTAGTTGCCGTCACAATACATACTGAACAGTTTTTCAGTAAAAGGTACATACGGTCCCTAAACATAAGTAAGGTTTATGTTACCAGCAATTTCAAGTATATCAAGTTCTAGATAAGAACAGGAAGAAGTTTATGTTTACCACTTTTGCAAATAACAGAGGAAAAAAAGTGTTTTAAACAAGTCTAGCGTACTTCCTTTAGTTATTAAGGACGCGAAGTTCTTCAAACTTTAATTAACGTTAAAATGCTAACCACGTGCCAATGAGGTTAATTATTCGGAAACCCTCAAACTCGGCAAGAACAAAGCAATTAATCCTACGATAATGATTTGTAAAATTGTATTGAATGGTTCATAAAAAAGTTATAAACAATAAAGTAATTACGCCATAATATTCTTTTAATTGTTTCGTAAATGAAAACATTCTTATTTTATCATTTACATTAAATTCGTAATATTCAACAATACAATTACCTCAACAATATAAAAAATATGTAATACAACATAAGTTTAACGATTAATTACATTTTATTGATACAAAAAACTTGTTCATTTTATCTCGACTTTCGCCGTTATCAGATATTCATTTCAGGAAAGGTTTGCCGGTTTGACTTCAGTTTTACCACATCATTCCTAAATATATCTTTCGCCGTTTTTTATTTCATAAACCGTCATGACCTACCACAGTCTGTGTTTCTTTGACCGGTATTTACCATGTGTTTAAGTATTTCAACATACTTTGCCTTATACTTTTGTTAATAATCATATATTTAAACACCTATTGAAAGAGTTTTATGTTCATTAAAGTATAGTTAAATATGTACGACATTTGTGTGTGCGCGCGCGCGTGTTTGCACAAAGTAACTGTAAAATAAGGTGACAGTTTAACTTAAAAAATATATCTAAGGAATTTAAACATATATATATATATATATATATATATATATATATATATATATATATTTAATTTTAGAAATATATCTTTTTAGGAATTTCCAAAATATATATCATTTTACACCTTCCAAAGAATATGTGGGACATTACGGAGAACACTCAAAGGAAAGACCACGAAAGAAACACAAATAGAATTCTGTAGGGTGATGGCAGTCCCCATGCTATTATACTGGTCCGAATCATGGGCACCAAGAAAGAAAGATTATAGACAGATGGAAACATCTGAAATGAAATATCTTAAATCTGTGAAAGATTGTATAAGATTATATCACATAAAGAACGAAGATATAAAACAGGAATTAAAAGTACAACCAGTACGGAACTAGCAAAAAGCTATAAAAAAAGATGGAAAGAGCATGTTATGTCCATGTCTCCAGAAAGAATTCCAAGAAATTCCTGAATTATAAGCCAACCAGAAGAAGACAGGTTGGCAGACCGAGACGGAGATGGTGAAGCCGGAACAGCAACCTGGGTAATCCTGGACAGATAGATGATGATAATGATGATATATGTTTTTATTAATTAATGTTTAAATGGTACTGTAATACCAAACATGTTCCTGCTAATGGAATTCGTTTTTCAAACCCTTCTCAACCACTGTACCATACTCTGGACTAGACTTTTTATTGACAAATTCGAAACTAAAAATCTACGTTGTTATCTTTTAATTTGTGGTGATACAGAATTATTTCCATTTTCCAAGCTTATGTACCTCTGGAACTAATGTTAAAATTCATTTCAAAGTTAAGACAAATAAAACACACATATCATTACTTTTACTTCTTGACCGTTAAGTTTCTCGATACTCACATTTTACCAGCATGTTCCTCATTTGTTTCGTAAGTTACAAGACGCCTGCCGTTATGTCAGCTTCGAATTAAAATGATGATTCAATTTGTGGTAACAGCAGTAATACTACCTTCATAAGAGTTTTTAATGTATCCACTCTGATAATAGTTTTGTCAAAAAACAAACGTCACTTTTGAGGAGTGACCACATATTTGAATTTAAAATATTGAGAAAAAATTACCTGAAAACTTAATCTGATAAAACATTTTACTAGGTTAATAATAACCTTTATTTTTTTAAAAGTACTATAGTCCTTGTGAGTTAATATTGTCTTTAAATAGAGTTACAAGAATTCAGTTGGTATCATGGAACAGTGGTGTAAAAAGACGTTTGTAAAAAAATCTATACATTTATTTTTCTAGTTGGAAGAAGTGAGAAAGTAAGAGTAGTCTGATTATGTACAGATAATAGCAGCCAAAGCTAAAGATAAGAAAGGTGATAATTTAGCCCATTGATAGTCGGATCTAGGTAAAGAAGAAATAGAATGGTGATATCAAACAAATGCGAGAAATGTGAATAATCTGAAGTTGAGTGTGTGAATGCACTGTTGACTCGCAGAGGTGGGTAGAACTGGTTGGTAACAACATATTGAAGACGTAAATCTTGTTACTAAGAAGAAAGTATATTGATCAGAACACACAAACATTCCCTTTAAAAGAAATCATAAAGCTCTATGTAAATGGAAAACTCGAAATTCCGTAAACGTACAACCGCATGACAAAAGGAATATATTACTTTAATGTACAATAAATTATGTAAATCTCTTCTATAGCTTGATTTACATTTAAGCAAATATGTGTTGCAATTTAATGGTATCAGTTGTGCTATTCTATGCACAGAATTTGTAAAAATTGTATGCTGACAGCAAAGGGTGATACAGGCAGACGATCAGATCTGTATAATCTCAACGGTCCATTCTGTTATGTGAATGAATGCACAGCGATTTCTCCACATTTCGTTCCCATGAGACTCTGCACTGCACATCACTGCGGGTTTAACAGAATGTTTGACGACACTCAATATTGGCAATACTAAATGGGCAAACTTTAAGTGCATTACGCGGCAATTGATTTTGCCAGGTAGGGCTTGAAAAAATATTCCCGTAAAAGAGTACATTTATAGGTATCAGTAGTTTGTTCTCCGTTTAAATGGATTCTCCGTAAGATTGAATTTCAATTTCTGGTGATTGTTTGTTTAAGCACGATGCAGTTAATTTTACATTATTCTGGTTTGCTTCTATGCGAGTGTGACTAAACCTTTTGCCGTTTCAAGTAGTGTAGCTTCCGTTTCTGTCTCTCTCACCAGTCGCTCATAGTTATAGTTTGGTAGCAACTACGATCTTAGTTCCGTCAACTTTCTATTTTTCATCTTTGGCAGTTGAAATTGCCAATAAATCTTACTAAATTTTGTCTGAAATGTATCGCGTGTGTCTACACTATATAGTCTGATAAAATCAGTTTAGTCAAAGTTTTGTTTTCCGTTCTGAATTTGCGGTCAGCGACATGGGTCAAACATTGTTTCAAATAATAAATTTAATAGTAAAATTTACTAAAAATACTAAATTCAAATGTTATTAAACTTAACATAAATATAAAAAATTAATTTAATAAATAATAAGAAAAGTATTAATGACTAAATAATTATTCTAGGAAATTTTTGGTAAGGGAAATTTTACCTAACCCTGTCTATTTCTTTTTTATCGTCAGTGAGTTTTTATTTTGTTAACGACTGTTTTCAATTGCTTTACTTCAGATTTCGTCTACGTTTGATTGTCTTTAACTTGGCCGCTAGGAATTCGTTTCTATTTATCAGTACATTTATAGAAATCCTCGTAAACTGGAATCCGTTACCCTCAATATTCCAGTACTATAAAAATTTTTGTTTAGGAGAATGGCAGGGAAATCAGAAGTAGGGTAATTGGATATAATGTAAATTTTGGAAACTAAGATGCAAAAAACACCATTAACACACACACACACACACACACACACACACACACACACACACTGATAGAGTCAGAAATCATGACTAATCTGTTAATTAGTCCACAGATTGATACTTTTTAAAGTGCGGAAATTGTTCAGTATTCAATAACAAAGAAACTGAAGACGTAGAATCTATCGTACATGTATAATGACATTTTGAAGGAAGAAAATTAAATTCCCATAAAATACAAGAACTGGAAACCGGATGACAAGAAAAAGATATTGTAAGGAACCGACGGAAAACTAAATTTTTATCATTGGATTAAGAGATCTTGAAGTTGAAACGATCCTGAAGTGCTGATGACGAGGTTATGAAGGAAGACGTGAAGCACAATGACAGAATTTTTGGATTTCAATGGGTGTGAGAATGGGTTGGAGAATAGAAAACGACATGCCATCATATCGATCATTGCTGCTATTACAGATTTAAAAGTTAGAGCTCAGGAATCAAAAGAGACAATAGTGTTTATTATTTATATACGAAACATAACCTGCTACAGATTATAAAAATAAAATAAATATTAAATAAGAAAAGGTAATAATTTATGTATTATTGTACTGTAAAAATTGTTAATGATTACATAACTATCATCATCATCAGTTGTGGCTTGGAGTCGGCTGCATTCTTCCCTGTTTGGTGCCCTGGCATTCCAATTACTTTTATGGCATTTTACACCTTTATTGCATCCTTCTGTATATGGTCTTTGAATTTAATTCGGCGTCATCCCCTTGCTGTAATACTCGTCGGTTTCTGGAACTAAAAATATTTCGTAGGCTATCCTTCATCCATTCCCTTTATGTGTCCAACTCACCTTACCCTATATATTTTGATGACTCTGGTAAAGCCCGGCTCATTGTAGAGATCGTATAATTCATAATTGTAACGCCTGCGTCACATTATTTGCGAGAAATATTCTTCTTCTTATTTCAGTATTGTTGTCGTTAGTGCTGTTTACCTGAGAGCCAAGGTATATGAACACTTTTGCTCCATCTATGTTTGTAGTACGTATTTAACTGTTTTGAAGGGTTGTGTTTATTGGTAGTTTTTTGTAGCATAAGTATATTTTATTTTGTCCAAGTTTATCTGATGTTCAGTTTCATTCAATGAGAATAATATTTAAATTCATGAATATAACAAATGAGTTTGTGTAGAAAATTATTTAATTGTTGAGTAGACTCAGTAATAATACTAGTAAGTAATAATATAATATAACAAATTACGTTTGGTATGTAATTATTACAGAATACTGTACAGAACGCCTAACGTGACGAACAATAGATATCAACAAATTAACAGTTCGACAGTAAATATGAGATTACCAATTTGGGATGTCCGCAGTCACAATTATTCACAAAATGTTTGGTTTACAGTAAACCGCAGTCAAGGTACACACTTTTTATCGCTTCAATTCTCTGTGCGCATCTCACGGCTGTAAGTCAACTGATCAATTACGTGACCGAAACACATGATTTATACACAGCCTGTGGAGTGTTGCAAACATACGAATACCTGGATTCCGATAGAATAATAGACCACAATATGGAAACATGGAAAACGCGACTGCATAAATCTAGAATGTAAGAGAACGAACACTGACTACTCCTGCCGCTCACAGAACGCGCGCAAAGCAATACGCAAACTTGGCATGTTTTCCATCTCCTTGGCGTTAGGACATATGTTATTGGCAGTAAGTTAGTAGTTACGTAATATAACTACATATACATCCAGTATATGCCTTCATATGTTGGTAAATTTCGTATGACTGCGACTACACCGTGTCTCGCTGAAACCATGTCTGCGAAAACACGCAAGTCTTTAATCAAGTATATACTACAATGTATTGAGTCTTGCAACTAACTGAAGAAACCAAAATCCAACAGTGAACGAAGTTCAAAGGTTATTTTAAAATTAAGGACTTCGGGGGTATCGGATATAATGTTACAAATATAATGATACGCTGAATACATTATACTCCCAACAAGATGTCGATTCACAGCTACCGCCCGTAGCACTTTTCAGAAATAATTTTGAAAATATTTACACCGGGCCATCCAAGCTTTAGACAAAAGTTAATCTAACAACTTAACTACATAGACAGTACAATTTGCGATAAAAAGAGATAATTGTAGAATAATTAAAAATACTATATTACTAAATTCATTTGAAAGAAAGCTATAAAATCAAAAGAAAATTTGGTTACCCTGGACGTCAAAGAAAATTTGGTTACTCCGGACGTCTCCTGAACCGAAACCTTAAGTACAGTACTCGCACAATTTTCTCTTTTTTTTCTTATAGTGTGAATTTATACTTCGTGTTTCTTTTTCCTACCTAAAGTAAGTGTTTTTACAGTTTTCTTTGCCTGTTATCTTATAATCTACTGTTTTTTCGACAAATATTTAAAATCATTATGTTGCTTTGTCACATTTGCAAATTATGCTCTTATTTTTGCAAATCACAAGATGCAGTTAATTTTATCTTGTTAAATTAAATTCGTGGTACATTTGAAAACAATCACTGATTATAGTTACGCGTTTTAAAGTTAATATTTTAACGATGTTAGCAGTTTGTGGCAACTTTCAGCACAAGTAGAGACATGTTTCAACTTCTCGGCGTTAGTCTCAATTTTGGTGTGACAATGAGGTGTGATTTTGTCTTCTGCATTCCTAGTGATCGGATGCAGGGTTAGCGATGTTGTGAAATGTATTAAGAAGTCTTCTAAAAGTACAGTAAATTTCAAATTTATTTTATTATTTTTAAATCATTTGGGGTTAGCTTATATTATGTCTGTGTTTTTAGAAATGTTCTGTTAACTTTAGATTTGTGACCTTGTTTACAATACGTATCTGTTTATTGGCGACGATATCTGTGTACGTATTTTGTGTGTTTTGTATACGAACAGGGAAACTTGAATTACGTCTTTACGCCTTTCATGTATTCATTATAACGTGTGTGGAATTTTGTTCATGTTTTGTCTAATCTACTTTCTAACAGTCGTTGCAACGAGAATCAGACATGTTGTATGAGAGAAAACATGTACAACGAGAGACATTATGTACGAAAAGAAATATATGTTGCGTCAGGTATGGCTGTATTTTATTAAAGTTTGTCTCCTGTAATTAAAAATTTCACATGTATAATTAGCAATTGGTATTCCGGAAGGTCGATTCAGAATTGTGTGCCAGGCTTATGGTAAGTTAGAAGTATGTGTTGCTTGTTTTCTTTAAATGTACCTTTAGCTTTGTGAAGTGTAACCATATTATTTCAGATTGTTTATTTTTAATTAGGTTTAATATTAAGGTATTTCTATAGTCATTTAGTTGTACAACACTTTTATTGCGTTTGAATTGCCTATTTGATTTGTCTCGTTTATTGGTATTTTATACAATATCCATACCTTTTTTTCTTCTCCTTCTCAACCTAGAGGTTGGTGGGCTTGCAATTTCGTCCTTTACGTAAACAGTCTCTCGATCACCACATACCTTCTTCTTTCTTTTACCACATCCACGTACTCCTGCCTGGGACTTGTCTTCCCATTACGCTACTTGATCATTTCCCCGATTAAGGTTGTGAAGCAGTTTGAATGGTGTAACAGGTGACAGACCATACTGCATCTCCTTCCCCCACTGGTTTTAATCACGTTGCTTTTCACAGAGACTCTTCGAAACCTAATATTTAGTTATTATTCGTCCTCGATATTTTTCGGGCTCTCCTCGAGGACTACATCTCAAAAACTTTATAATTAGCCTTTTATAATTTCAGCAGAGTCCATGTTTCCAAGTCATTTGTGAATATGCCCTAAATCACACTCTTCAGAAATTTCTATCTGGTTTCCAGGGACACAATTCTAGACATCATAAGAGACCTTTTCTTAATAAACGCACTTCTTATCTGTGCAACTCTACCTTTTACGTTACTGGTGGCTCTGCTATCTGATGTACTGCAGAATCCGAAATTGATTAATAAATTTCCTTTTACTAGCTTCGTACTATCTAGAAATATCTCAGCCTCTTGTTTCCCAGTCCTTGAACGTTTAATGACTTTCGTTTTATTTATTTACTAACATCTTGAATTAACTTTTAGGATAGTATTAGCATAGTGATGTACATTCTGCACTTCTTCCTCGTTGTTTCCTAAAAGAGCAATGACATCTGCGTAACAGATCTTTTTTTTTAACGTATGCTGTTAATTATTGTTCAATTGTTGGTTGTTTCAATAAAATCTTTTGTCGTGTACTCTACAACGAGAAGTTGACCAGTATTGGGGTAATTTACTTTCTTGTCTAACACCTTTTGGTATATTTGCTGGAGTCCATCCTGGTCTATGAGACATCTCTGATACTTGTAGACAAGGCAGTTCTTTCATCCCTATAGTATACGTTTAAAATTTCAGAATTTGGAATACTGCATTCTCATTATTGCTTTCAGATGCATTTTTAATGTCAACAAACAATATCATCCTTTATTAGTTAACTTTTCTCCATTATTATTTTCAGCGACAATACGGCTTCTCCTGCTCCCTGATTTCTTCAAAAACCAAATTGATTTTATTGTAAGTTCTCGTCAGTTTTTTCCATTTGGTGACACATTGTTTTAGTTAGTATTTTTTATGCGTATACCACGAGGCTCAGAATTCTATATTCCTCACATTTTTGGCAGTGCTGGTCTTGGGAATGATCATGCTTGTTAATTTCTAGTTCCAAGGTGTTTTTCATTTGTGTACACCTAGTTTAATATTCCAAACAATGTGTTTCTGGTTTTCAATCAAAGTGAATTAATTATCTATATAATAATATATAATTATTGAAAGTTTGGCTTTGTTTCGCACACAAAACATGAATTATAAATTTCTGTTGAATTTAGTGACTTTTTCGTATGTTTAAATTAATCCCATTTTAAAGTCACAGGAGAGTTGAGAGATGTGTGTACATTATTTAGCTTTAGGTCAGAAGAAAGTATTGAACATTTGTATATTTACTTTATCTATATAAAGTATATTTAGGCAATACCTCATTTTAATTTACTTCGTATAGTATGTTGCATGTATGAGATTTCATATTCGTGATTTCAATTTAAACGATATTAAATAGTTAATCACATTTTCGGCAAGTCAGTTTCGTTTACTACTGAAAAACTAATATTAACATATTGCAGGCGAGGTATTGAAGCACTCACTGTATCGAGACAAAGTTTAGCAAATATTGACCTTTGCTGTGTCCAATCGGCTGTGAAGTGGAGCAGCGCCTTCCGATGTATGCAGAAATCATTTAAAGCATTGCAAATATATGCACTTACCTAATGCAAATGTGATATATTTTACAAGCGTCTGTGTTAGTCACTCTGCATGTTTGCTCTGTGTGCTGAATTGTGTTTGTTAGAAGTCGATAGGCAGTTAAGCATTGGTTTGAATTTCAGTGTATTCAAGCATTCATTAACTTACTAAATTTCAGTGTAGATTCTATAGAAGCATGTGCACACAAGAGGAACTTTTAACAACATATAGCCAGTAATTAGAAACATACCAAATTTAAATTATTATAAACACGTGAAATATTAATTACTATTGTTCACTGGTTTTACAAAAGTAATTTTCACTACTTTCATGAAGCCTGGAAACTCTGTGCCAATTTGTCAATCACACTCTTTTCTCTGTATTCCATTCTCCGAGAAATCTGCCTGTCAAGTAAAATATGTGCTTACGCTGACGATGTATTTCTTCGATCCACACATGGAAAGGTACATGAAACAATATATCGAGCACAAGGAAGATATTTTTAATAGTTCTCACTCATTCTTTCTTTTAGTGTTACAATAAATATTCTTGTTCACAACTAAAAGGATTACCGTCATCATATACGATTAGTACCAATATTGTTTTCTCCATCGTCATTGTCATATTAATGACAACCATCATCATCATCATAATCCCAATTATAAAAAAATCCCACCTGAAAACGTTGTTAGTATCATCTTTAAGTCTTTTTTCTCTTCAGCTTTGTTATGTTTGTGTTCGTTTTTTGTTACTGTCTTTGTTGTTGTTATGTTGTGGTTGTTAATTGTTATTGAATTCTTCTGTTTCATTTCTTTCTTTCTTCTTCACCCATGTATTGGAAATTAATCTGCTGTAAAATATTGGTTAAATAATTTATCTGTTGATATGCAATTCCAAAATTCACCTCTCTCCGTCCACTTATAATTTGAGTAATAAATGTGCAGACTATACTGTTTGGAGCATAGTATAGTATATTATATTCGTGAGTTAACGGAAGCTGAACAGATTGATAAAGTTACGTCATTTTCATGAGGTTTCGTCACTGGGACTTGGCACAATTTTACAAGACGATGTTTTTATACTAGCGTTTCAAAAATTTCTTTTTCATCGTCTTCACAATCTTACACAGGAAATACAAAAATAAGTGGTAGGCCTAAACATACTATTTACTAATAATCCTGTCTTTTAACTGATTGAAAATGTATGTATAACATGAAAATCAGATTTCCTAAAAATATTATTATACATATATTAATTATTCATTTACTAATAAACAATAGTATTGTTCACGTTATATTGTTCTTATAATTCACGTTATATTGTTCACGTTATATGAGTATATTGTTCTTATAATTAGAGAGTTCAATCCCATTATAATGGCGATAATTATAGATGATGAAGCATTGAAACGGATTTTTATTTTATCCATTTGGTTTGCAGTATCTCATTTGTTTGCGGTATAAATTTAGATAAAAAATAATTAAGATCCAGAAGGAGCTGTGGTAGAATTGATAGTGCTCTGAAAAGCGAAGCTAGGACGGACAATTTTATGACGTGTCAAAAAACTCTGGGCGTCCCATCATTCTTTTACAGCTGTGAGGCAAAGATCCTCGGGAAGAGGACTAAACGAAGACTTAAAAAAAAATTATATCCTTAAAAAGGTTTAGGGTTATTCCTTCCTCGGCAAAATTCATAATGAAGAAATCAAAGAGGAATTACGGATCCATTGTTTATATTAGATCATCAAGAAGTAAGGCGGGGCGGTTTGGACATTTAAACTGCATATCTCCTAAAAGACTAACATTTACACTATTAGCGTTCCAGTCGACTGGAAAGAGAGATATCGTGAGACCAAAGAAGGGTTGGGTCCCGGAACATTCTAATCATGGACATGTCGTTAAAGTTTAGGTAATTATATTGAGTGTTTAAAAATAGTGTACTCAAATAATGGAACCACAGAAAACATTCGTCAGAAGTCACTATCAATAAATGTAATATTGTCAAAGAAAGTATATTTCTGTTTTTATTATCAACTGATCTCAATACTTCATTATACGCTGTACACTGCTGATTACTCCATGGAAAATAAAACAGCATAATATTACTGGATATTATAAGTTTGTTTAGCAAACACAAACTGCATTGTGCACTGAAAAGAAGTTTACGTCGGCGGCGAGTTTGAGTTAGTAATGTACGCGCAGGCTGTCGTTGACCTAAATAATGTTTTAGTTGGTAACGTAATTAAGGCTTAACTTTTACAGCGTAAACTCTAAAACATAATTTACTTTTAGTTTGTCTAATACACTTTTGCTGTACTACACTTTTTAAAACTAAGTAGCTTAGCAAGAACAAAATTTTAATAACAGTAATTTAAAAAACAATCTTCGTATTCCATTTTTTAATTTACACATTTTTAAATATAATAAAATATATTGATAGTTTAAGAAGCAAACAACTTTAAAATTTTATTTTGCAAATTTTTTTGAGTTAAAGAAGGAGGTAAGAAGAGCGAATACACACACTGACGTACACACACGTATGTGTGTTCCTGTTCATTCATCCCATCATCCCACACGCGTATATTCAGGATGTTCCAGCAGGAGAGGAAACTGTTTCACAAGGTGATTCTAGACTTAAAAGAAAATATCATATAAATATAGATCGGGATGTGCTTTGTTTCCGAGACAGGTGTAAATTTTGAATATATTTTTGTTCAGTAGGTGAGAGTTCTAGAAACACAAATTATAGGATAAAAGTAGTAGTTCCATATATTCTTCGGTGAAGAAAAAAAGATAAAATTGTCTTTCAGAGCTGTAATACTATTACTTATTAAGAATAGTGCTGTAGAGTGCCAAAATTAGGGAGTCGGCTAAAAAATTATTTTGTAAGTTAAGTTGCCAATAAAGATAAAAATTTAAATATCTTTTGTGATGAATTAATTTTTGTAAATAATAGTGAAAATAACACTCTATAAGCGTTGAAAATAAACACAATTTTTAAAAGTTTGATTATAATTAATGTAAAATGTGACAGAAAATATTACAATTACAAAATAAAAACATCAAAGGTACCAGATTAAACAAAATAAAAGTTACATTAAATAAATGCTCACTTAAAATGATGGATTTTTCAACTTATTTTTAAAGTTTTTATATTGCTTGTCTCCAATAATTTTTATTTCGTCTACGAGGGCGCCAGATTTTAAATTTCAAGGAACATATTCATCTGCAAAATTACCTTTGCTCGTAGACTCTATTTTTCATCAAACCTCAAAATACTAATTAAGTCAGACCTGGAGATCTGTGTGGACACTTAAAAGGTCCTCAACGACAAATTCATTTTCCTGCAAAATTCCCATTTAACCTTTCTTCACAACTCACTTGAATGAGCACGAGCTCTATAGGGTTGACAATATTTCAGTTACCACTGAGACTTTTTCTTGTAAATAAACGGGACATTCACAGAAAACAGAGATTAAATTTATGTTCTTAACACAAACACAATTAAAACAGTTACACCATTAAAAACACAACAGCCGACCAAGGGGGTGTGCGAGACGAATTGCATGCCCGTCGCCCGCTCGTATACTGCGTCCCAAACTTCAGACAGTGCTCCTGCCACAGGGACGGTAGATACGCTGGATTTAGGGTGTGGCCTGCTACTGGCTCTAGGTCATATTGAGATCAGATTTCAATGCTTTCAACTAACTAACGTTCTGTTCACAAAAATAAAACTTACAAAAAAGTATTTTATAATCAACAATTGTTTTTGTAATATTTTTTTCATTTAGAATCATATCGTTTACTGTCATGTTAATCTTTCAATTTAAGCAAAATTACTCATTCTTGAGTTAATTTTTTTTTAAATAACTCCTCTAAAAATTTATTTGAAACTTTTGCTAATTCAGTGAAATTCCCTGTTTGCTCTTTTGTTGTTCTGAATTGACCAGCGTTCTTGACTCTAAGAGGCCGTAGGAGATGCGATCCGTCCCCGTCATGTCGGTGTACCTTTTCTTTGAGAAGCATCGTTTCGCTTTAACATAGACTTCGTGCTCCTGGGCCATGGTAAAATCTTCCATCATCCAAACAAAATTTTGAATCGTCCCGGTGTCACGGAAACGAAACATGAAGTCAGCGCACACAATAGCTGAGGTTGTTTCTTCCTCGCAATGGGTATTGTGATCTCTAAATGCTGTTGGTTTACTTTCTGCAAATCTCTTAATAATTAGGTTTACACTGGTTTTATGAAGCGTGGAAACTCTATGATGTCCGCCAATTTGTGCGATCACACCTTTCCTCTGTATACATTTCTCCTAGTAAACTGCATGTCAAGCCAAATATGTTGTTATCCTGACGCTGCTGTGATAAAAGCTAGATGAAGATAACTGATGACTGAGGTGACTGAATCAAAAATCCGCTGGAATACGACTCAGCGTAATTTGAGGAAAACTAAATCCATGCTGATTTCTGCATCAGAAAGCAGAAGAAATCTATATAATTCATGCATAGAGCGCAAATAATTTGATGCAGTTACTAAGTTCAGATAACTGTGTAACATGATAGATAATAAAGGGTCCATAAACACGACAATATGTAACAGGAAACAAATATAGGATAGATTACGCAAACAGCAGACTACTGAGAAGCAAACTCATTAGTCGAAACACAAAAATAAAATATATAGCACACCTATCAGACCGCTTGTTACTTGTGGTGGCGAGGCATGGAAACTGACAAAAAGGAACAAGAAACGCTAAGAAAATGCGAAAGAAAGATCATACGATGTGTTTATGGCCCGGTTGAAGACGTTGATGGATGGAAGACACAAATATCTAACATAAATTAAGCTATTGACTCATTAAGACACTATAAGATTCATAAAAGCTTAATGAATACAATGGCTAGGTCACCTAAAGCGGATGCATTATCAGGGTATGTTAAACAAAATCCCTAGGGCGCAAGTCCATAAAAACAGAGAAAATGGCCAACCAAGGATAAGACGGTAGGGTGATGTCCAAGAAGGTCTTAGAAGAATGGATGTGATTGGTTACACTGACATGGCAATGGACAGGAGATTTTGGAGAAGACTGGTGTTAGAACCAGGTTTCACATTGGGCTATAGTGCTGAAGGAGAAGCAGTCTGCTTGAAGGTGGCCACATTTCCACAGCTGTAACACTTAGGTCTTTTGTCTTTTTCCCTAAGTTTGGAAGATCGTTGTGGACCAACTTTCTTCTGCAATTATTTTTCTTGAATCGTCTCTTTATTCTCTCGTTATGACAGTACTGCGATATTGGATCAGTTTCACTACAATGTAATGACATATTTTTTTATACAGGTGGCCGATTGTGCAACTTCAAAACGGTAAGCGTGAACACAAGGGACTGAGTTATTATGGTGCCCATGCCATTCTTAACATCTGGTGGAATTTACTATTTCTGATACCGTCAGTAACCGTAATAAGAGGAATCAACGTCCTGAAGTCATCCGACTTTTTAGGATAAGCCAGTCTCGTCAGTCGGTCGACATTTTCTTCAATCTCCTAGAGCCTTCCCATGGAACGCTGTTGAGCACGGTTGTGCTGTTACACAACGCACAAATGCTGATAACGTTTCCATAAATTTAGAGTTTTGTTAATTTGACGTAAGTATTCTGGCTGTCGGATGGCACTTGCTAAAAAACAGTTTTGGAGCGGGTCCTTTTAAAGCAAGATCGAATAAAAGGGCATTTTCTTCTTCTGTCCAGTTATGTATGCGTGACTTCAAATTTAATTTGTTTTGTTGTATTTGCAATGGCGCTTTCTATACCTGACAGTGTATATATAGTCATAATTGACATAGATTTTCTGTTTTAGATATTTTCTCAAATCGTTTGTTCAGCTTGTCTTATAAGTTATCAGGTAGAATTTTTCAGATGTATCCTCTTTTAGGAAAGCGTTAACGTTTTCCGCTTGACGAATAATATTTCATTTTGCCATGTACCTGTTGTCCCATCTTTGCTCTTACCTTTTTTCGGTTGTTTTATCAATTCTTCTGCTTCTCGCCGGCGTTATCCATCACGCTCTTCCATCCAAGAACTCAAAGATTCTATCAAAGCTAATTTCTGATTTCTACCCAACACCGTAAAGCAATTTTCAAGCACTAATCTTCTACAAAGAGTCCTTTGGTTCCACTACTAAAGGTTGTATCCGACTTATGACACCAACGTTACGACGCTCAAATAGATCGTCGTGTTGTACGGTAGTAAAAGAATAATTGACACCAATGAAGTCTAATTACAAATATTAATTAAATAGAAAAACAGTTAGAAAGCAACAGACGCACCCTTATAGAATAGTTCAAGTGAAATGTGGCCAACACACAACTATAACTGTCACTTTATTGCAGTTTTGCACTAACTAACTCAATAACCGCTTTCCACAAAACGGCAACAACTACTTGAATCCGCAGTTCAATATAGCTGGTCTATCACAAAATCGGCCGCTCCAAAATCCAGATTTTGCAACTCCGCCGCTTTGAGTGTAGCAAACTTTCGAGCCAGAATGTCGGTAGAGTATTTAAGCAATCATCTGAGAAAGGTGCAGACAGTCTAGAAGAATGCAGAACGCTACTCTACCGCGCTGAATGATCTCCAAATGACGGGAACAGCCACGCGTCCCCAGGCTCTCCAAGAATCACGAAGGCACTTAGCGATTCAATATTTCATCAACACCGCAATGTTATTAATTAATTTAGATGAACTACTAGTTGTAAGTTAATGAGGACAGTTTCACTATATGTTGATAATTTACATTTATTAAAACATTATGGATATGGTATAGGCAAATTACAATGCGTACAAAGCTGGCAATCGACGTACTATGGAACTTGCGAGTATTTCTCTGTGCCTTGGACAACCTGGTTATTGTCGGCCCATCACCCAGAAAGCGGTGGAGTCGTCTTGCAACCTTAGCGGCGTATGAATACAAGTGTTTTGGAAGCGATCAGGTAGGTGTGAGTTGCATACTACAAATTGAAGTGATAAGGGTGTAGGTCAGTTTGAGACTGCGATTTCAGTGCTGTGCTGTGTAGCGGTTCAGTGTTAATACTTATTGGGAATTATTTTGTGCAAACATCTGTGGTTAGAGACTGGAGTTATTTAATGTGTGTTGGACAACGGTAAACTTGAATAATTGTTGTAGCTGCGAGTGTATGGTTGAGTTGTTTACTTAAACTGTTTTTAAAAGTACAAGTAAGATTCGCTCTGTTCTTTAGTTATTAAATTGGTACTGTTTAAACATGACGATTTGTGGGACCCTCGTAAGGATATGAGTAGTAAATACGGAATAAGACATGGGTCGCTTTGAAAATGTATTTCTTATATTACATTTACTGTTTGGAGCGGAAGTAAATGCAAATCATTAACTAGATAGGAATTAAGTAATACGTTTTGGTATTTCGACAATATTATGTATGTTGTAATTGTTCTCCTTTAATTATAAACTGTATAGGAAGAATACACAAATAATTGTATCATGTAGTCCTACAATGAATGAACAATTTGTAGAATACATACAGAATTTAATAGTTTTTTTTATTACTGTAAGAATACAATAATAGTCTAATGTTAATATATAGTGTACGTACATTAACACAAAAATTATTGAAATGTATAATATTTCCGTATCGTAATTATACAAATCGACATTATGACAACAAGTTTTGTGGAAACATCAAGAAAATGTTAAAATATTATGTCTATTTTTATGACCAAAATTAATAAAACTTTTCTTCATGTATTAATTTATCTTTTGTTGCTCAATAACTTCTACTAAAAAGCCAGATACGTTTTATTCTGTATTAATAGATTAATAACAAATCGACCTATCACTAAGGTTCTTACATATAACGCGCATGAATTGACAGTATATTAACAACATCTAACATATATATTTACATGTGTAGATGTGTCTGTCTGAAAATTTACCTGCGCGTGTGGGGTTTATTTGCACGTTCTCTGAGTAATTGCCCTATATTCTATGTTTGCAAATTGTACAGAGCAAATATATGTAATGTCCGTGTACTATTTAATTAACTGCCATGCCACTGTGTCCCGTTTATTATCTGAGGTATTTAATACAGTTTATGTAACATTACACATAGTAAACAGTGTTACCAATGGTTTACATACAAATAATGACGCCACTATGCGGACAGAACTTGCTGTGTCTGTTACTTGCGCATATTACATACGATTATGTGTTTATTATTCACATAATACATGTATTGCTAAATGACATAAACGAAGGGGTTATAAACCAGTCCATAATGATAACAGGCACCATTAATTATTCTTAATATGAAACGATAGGCCAGTTAATGATCACTGAACACTGGTCTTTAACTAAACAAAGTATTTATTATTTATTGTTTCATGACAACAATTGAAACATAATAAAAATAATGGAAAGCCAATTAAGTCATTATTTCAAAATTATTATATAGCGGGCTATTAGACCGTGGTCGATTGCTCTAAATTCTCGACATCGTCGGCAACGTTTCGTATCTCACCGTCAGAGATAACCTTCAGGCCGCAAAAGGCAAAAGACTGATACAAAAACAGTTATGGCAGATCTTAGGCCGAACAATACATTTTTTTAGGTAAAGGTAACTTCTTTTGTTGCTACTTCGTAACACGCTTTTTGCGGCCAGAAGAAGATCTGAGAGGGTAAGACACTAAACTTTGCCGACGATGTCGAGAATTTACAGCATCGGACCAAGGCTTAACAGCCCCGTATTTAATTATTTTCGGAATATTGACACCAGCCGTGTAAGCTTAAGACAAAAATTTTAATTATTCGTTTTTACCAAATAAATAAATATTTCCTAAAACTGTATGGACACACAAAAAGAATGCCACAGGAAAGATTACCAAGGAGAGTTATGGAATGGATTCCACCAGGTAGAAGTAAAAGAGGAAGACCACCCTATCACCTGAATAGAAGAAATTCAGACTATATGGATGGAGCCAGAAATTGAAGAAGAATGGACAAGCAGCAGTGAAAGATGAGAATGTAATCACTACTGTAATCTTTGATTCCGGAAAATGTGTAAATATTGTACAGCTGGGATAATAATAATAATTAATTTTTCTTTATTGTTCTAATATTTTTCTTCTGTAAATGAAAAACAAAATGCTTTTATTCTTTTAGTTTATTTTGTATTATATAAATGTAACTCTTTGTTGTACTTTCTTGAAGGGAAATTTCTGTTAGAAGTAAGTTCGTTCGTGGGTCTTACTGTGGGTGTCGAGTCTAGTTGAGCCTCTTCATAACTCCCACCTCAAGAAGTTCTGAGCACCGGGTTGTTGGTTTAACATGTAATATTCCTCATGCAATCTCTTCTATATAACCTGTGGTTTGGCAAGGTTTAGAAGTCTCAACTGTCCTCTCGTATCCTGTCAAGAGGATAGACTTAGACAATTCAATGAAATTTGTGTTTACTGCTGGTTGATGTACTATATATATTGGAATTATTAAAACGTTTATTCCTGCAACAAAAAGAATAAACAAATTTTCGGTACTGTCCTAATAATCCAACCCGCACTTATTTTCGATATTTCGATTATGCCATTATTGGTTTTAATATGTAGTGAGTATCGCATACAATTATAGTTAGATAATAGAAATTAAGAAAATTTTTTTCAGTATGTTATAAAATAGTTTGTTGGCGATTGCAATCGTGTTTCGTTGTTAAGTTATTTGCAAAACGTTTTTTAGTAATACAACAAATCCGATGTGTGCCTGTGACGCCAAAAGATGACGTCGTTAAGTTAACATACAAATTACAATTACACATGGAAACCAATATGCCTTTAAAATAATAGTCGTTTTTTTTGTAAAATCGTAATAAAAAAGCTACTCTAAATAACAACTTGCCTCTAAATCACACATGTCTCTACGTTCTTGACAAAACTCACATTCTAACAGAACTCGTTTATTAATAATATTCGTTTTTTGTGCACATCACAGAAAAAGCAACCAATTCGAAGTAAGGCATACATGTCTCCGTTTTGTCGTCTTTCTCACAAAATTTGCTGCTAATAAAGTTTTAGATATTTTACCGAATAACACAAACGAATACTGACAATTTAACAAAAAAAATCTTGTTTTCATTTGTTAATATGTGAATTTATTATTGCTATTCAGAAATAATTGTAGTTTTAATTTTATATTTTCTGTTGTTGTTTTTCGCTAAACATTACGTTCTTTGATTTAATATTTATATATTTTCCAGCATTCTATAGACACACTAAACGTCATATATTTTCTAACTATGGCTTTTATTTCTTTAAACAGTAAGCTAAATCCCTTATTATCTAACCTCACAAATGAAAACAACACGTATATTCCTTTTACATTAAGAAATAGAACAATTCACAAGTAGTACAGTACTTTCTCTTCCCTACATCCTAGTAGCCTGTATCGATACAATCACATATTCAAAACGTCAAAATTGTTTAAATAGAACCCTCTGGAACAGCCGAGAGCGTCCTACACCTGTCCCGCTAGACGAGCAGATGTAGCCTGAGTCAAGGCCGCACAATAGTACCTCATAGTGTGTTCAAGAACACTTAAGATACGCATTAAGCTGGTGTGCATAAAGATGGAAAGCAATTCTGTACCTCTGCGTGACCTATAGAAGCAAGAGCGTTTTGCTTAGTTGGGTCAGTTCGTTGAGAAATTTTCCTTAGTGAGGTTTGAGTGGTGGTTCAAATATGGTGGCGAAGTGATATTGTATTATAGTTAGTGTACAGTATGACTCAATTGACATTATTATTCCGTGTAGACAAATTTAAGTAGAATAATTGTACGAATTGATTACAAGTTGTTATGTGTGATTAAAACTGAATATTAGTAAGTTAATTGATGTCTGTATGTGATTCCACTGTACCATAAGACGATTGGTGAGACCGAAAAATTTCTTTTGTCTTCGTTTCCCTGCGAGAACCTTTGATACAATTAAATAAAAGCCGTTTAAATGATTCCTTGCAAAAAATGGAAGTCTGTCTCTTCAAAATGATACGTGTAAAATTAATACACTGAATAACAACTGATTTTTATAATAGAGAACCATTAGTGTAGTACATAAAATATATTACATATTTAGCTTTAATATAAAAACACATACTTTTGAGAGCGCATAGTAGATGTTATTTTCATTACATTCTGGAAAGTTTTCATACTTATAATTCCCATTTGTGACACTTGATGTAGTACACTATTGCATTGGCATTCCAATACTTCCACTATTTAGTCAGCAGCCTTACTAATATTTGGTCCAAACGAAATCGATACCGTGTTCTAAATGGGTTAACAAGCCTTTCACAGCGGCAGCGCATCCATCGAGTGCAGTCAGTTACTGACCTACTAATTATAATTACAGTTGGTTCACAACTTTAACATTCTTTACTTCCTACCTTATACACTCCAAATTGTAATTACCTTTTTAGTATGCCATCGGCAGTGTACTTATTTAAATATAAATATCGTAGAGTAGGATAAAATGTTTGATTTGTTTTCGTATCTCCATGGTATAATTTTACATGTAAACATAGCAATTATTTTTAACACTAAGGTGACACGTTAACAAGACAATTTACTGAAATTAGTTACTGCTATGGACAGTTTCTAGAGACTTATAGAGAATTAGACCGACATACTGATCACGCAGTAACACTTAGACCTATCTGTCTAACTCACACATCGTCTCTGAAAATGAAAAACTATTAGCATCAAATATTGTTTAGTTTTCAGTATTTTCCTTTCGCATTAATTTCTTAATTTTTGCAACTCAAACATATTTTAAAAAGATACCATAAGTCATCATAAAACGCTTTGTAAATGACTTCAAACCATGGTTTCTGCAACCGTTACATATAAAACACTATAAAACATGCTATGACACTGATTAGGCATGAGTGAATAAGTAAAGCTATCGACAGCCTCGCAAGTTGCCTGTACACTCCCTATCTTAACCTGAGTGTTCTGGAACGCTGTACATGTCACGTGAGGATGCAGCAAATGTCCACTTAATTGTAATCATTCTGGGACTATTAGAAATTTTGTCAGTATGTTAGAAAAACGATACTGTACTTTCCGACACATTAAGATTTTGTTTAGGAGCAGGTATAACAAGTCAGACCGAAGCAGTCGTGAGCGTACTCAAGAAAGTACCGTACTTATAAGACACGCCAAAATATGATGTCAAATGTAGGTTAGATTTTACATATATGGCAACTATAAAATCCCTTTAAATATAAATCAACTAAAAAATGTTAGCAGCTTGAACTAAATTGTTGCTCTAATTTAATTTATATAAAAAATATTCTATCAAGGCAACTCTTAATAAATCACATACACAACAAGGCATTCTGATGGAACACACTTTCGCATTTATTAAGTTCTAATTTGGAACAGAAAGCAGTTATGTTACTTAATAAGTAAATAACAGATGAAGTCATATTAGGTTTATAAATAAGTCTAGGGGCGCAGGTTTATTCAATTTTTAATTAACATCCGAATACCATTCGCATGAAAATGTTTTAAATTATGCAAAAATGTTGAACTACGCAAGGTTAAACTATACATAACTATTTGTAATTATGTATTGAATTGTACTGAAAAATATTTAGATATAACTGTATAATTACTTAACACTACTGTTGTATTACTACAGTTGAACAATACAATGTAGTCAACACTATAAACAAAAATAGTAACATTAAGTACTATATAAAATATAAACAATGAGCACTACAAACAAAACTGTAAACAACATAATAACGTAAAGGATAAGGATTCCTTAATTTTTAAACGTGTATAAACTTTGTTGGTTTCATGTTTACCGATTGCTGCTATCATTACTGCATTGTAGTAAACGCCGTGTTCACCTGACATTAGTCGTAACACATAATTCAAAGTTAACTTCCTTCACTTGTCGTTACATGGGACACCCTTACTTACCATTACCTGCATCTGTCCTGCTCTAACATATCCCTGTGTTCAACCATTTAAACAACCGTCACTATACAGGAGGTATAGATTTGATCAGCGGCTCAAACTCCCGCCCCGAATCCAGCATTTTAATTTCGTAAAAAATAAAATCATTATCATTATCATTTTCTTCTCAGCACGGCATAGGCAAGGTGCTTCCTTACCCGCCTTATAAAATCCTCCAGACATCTCTTCCTGGGTCTACGTACACACCGGTATTCTATATGTTTGTATTTCTAGGCTAGTTTGGCAGTGTAGAATCTGACATTTTTCTAAGTGTTCTTTCCAAAGTTGTTTGTAATATTTTAATTTTTCATTCAAATTAAAAATTTGTAACTCTTGTTTTATTAAGTGGTTGAGTTCAGAAACCATTTTAACTTCTCTTAAGGACGCCATTTCCGAAGCCTGTTGAACAAAAATTATTATTATTGTAGCATAACAGAATTATCACCTTAATATTTAACTTAATACAACATGAATAAAGAAGAAAATGTCAATAGTGAGTGAGAAAAAATAAGTGGTTAAAAAAGAAATTAAAGAAGCTGATCATTAAGTCGATGAAATGTTAATAAAATTAAACTGAATAACAAAGAAAACTCTTGGTCCATATATAAATAACCAACTATTTAAAACCCCAGTACAACAGCAGTATAACCAGTAGATTGGAGAGCAGTAAATGAAAAGACAAAAGTAAAAAGTAAACAAAATATTAATAAGGGGAAATTTATTAAATCAAGAAGCAGAAAACCCCAAGATACAAAACCAACAACAAGTTGATAAGGAGCGGTAAATGAAAAAATAAATGAAACCGAATAACCAAATCAGATTCATTGAATTAATAATATAAGGACATGAAACCACAAGATAAGGAAATACTAATATAATAAGAACGAAGAGACAAAATATGTCAAGGTTCATAAAAGGAATATAGAAACAAGAAAGGATATTCACTAAAACATTATGATGAATGAATATACCCAATTTTACATAATTGAAACCAATGATAAATGTCAGACCAACTAACTCAAGTTACAGGATACAATGCAATTGAAATAAAATTGTAAACTAAAATGTAAGCCTAATTTATGAACAGAGTAAAAACAAACCAAAAGGCTACCAATAGTGTAGAAACCAACCAAAACTTACCATAGTGTAAAAAATTATTTAAAAGGACTACCATTAGTGTAGGAAATGTAAGGTGAAATACCGTATAAAAACAATAAAAGTTAGAGACTACAGTGAGTGTAGAGTATAACAAGTGACACAATATAATAACGAATAGTGTAGGAAATAGAAATCATTTAAAAGGACTACCATTAGTGTAGGAAATGTAAGGTGAAATACAGTATAAAAACAATAAAAGTTAGAGACTACAGTGAGTGTAGAGTATAACAAGTGACACAATATAATAACGAATAGTGTAGGAAATAGAAATCATTAAAAGGACTACCATTAGTGTAGGAAATGTAAGGTGAAATACCGTATAAAAACAATAAAAGTTAGAGACTACAGTGAGTGTAGAGTATAACAAGTGACACAATATAATAACGAATAGGGTAGGAAATAGAAATCATTTAAAAGGACTACCATTAGTGTAGAGAAATACCCTATAAAAAAACTTAAGAATAACAGGCAGTCTAATGACTAAGAATAGTTTTAATGATAAAAGTGTTTTAAAGATTAGGCATAATAAAAATATAATAGTTATAAGATGTTTCTATTTTATTGTTTTATCAAATTAGGTATAGTGAATACAAGAGACAGTTAATAACTGACAGTGGTATTAGTAATAAGATGTTTTAATATGATTAAATTTGTTATAAAAGGAAACAAAAAACAAAGGACAGTCAATGACTGAAGATATTGTCAATAATAAGATGTTTCCATTATAGTTCAATGATATATAAAAAAATTTATAGGCATAAGATATTTTTGTTAAGATTAAGTGATATAAAAAAAAATTTAGTAGATATAAGATATTCTGTTGTATTTGAAATAATGTTCAATAATTTCCAAGTTTGTTAAGGCAGAGAAGGCAAGTAAGTAATGTGAATATTGTATTATTATTAAACTGTAAACCATATAAAGAATTATAGGGCAAAATAACTAAAAAACCCCAAAAGAAAAACAAAACAGCATTTTAAACCAAAATCAACTATCATAGAATCAAACCCAAATAAATAAATTCAATCAAACTGTATATAATGAATAGAAAATAGTCCATGCAAAACAAAGATATGAAAATGTAATCAGTATAGAAACAAATATTAGCAAAAGTAATGACAAAAGGATAAAATTAACTTTATTTGGAAATATGGAATATAGGTCTAAGGGGTACTCAACTCAGATAAAAAGTAAATTAATCAATATTGGAGTATTATAACAACAAATTATTAACAACAAGCAATAATCATGGAGTGAGTAAAATTATTTAAAGAAAATATTAACATAAAATCACTTGTAAACCATTTAATTACTAAAATTGTAAAAAATACAAGGCCTATAATAAATATCAAAAATTGTAAGTTTTAGGCTTATCTGAACTTAAAACAGACCCAGTTGTATATCGAATTATGTAAACTTAGCTTAAGAATATTGCTGAATAGTTAGATTTTTGTAAAATTAATAAATAATTAAGTTATAGCGATAAATAGGAAAAATTACCATGTAATTTTATGAGTTCAAATCAAATCCAAGACATGTAAGTTTGTAAAAAACAATGGGAAGAAGAATAAGACATTTTATAAATTACCACCGAAACGACGACTTTAAGTCATCAGTCTATTGTTACTCGTGAATGTGTACAGATCAGAATTTACAGACGGAAGATCTAAAAAATAAAAATAGTGGAAAAGCTTTGAAGTACAACCTCGAAAAATGTTACAGAGGTTACAAAAGGGAAAATAACACCACTACATTATAACTGACACCAAAACTGAACCAGAATAACAGTAATAGTAATATCCATTACTAGCACGAGAAATTAACCGCCATATTGAGCAAAATTCAACAAATATTATCTGGACACGAACTCAACAATTTTGAACATAGGACATTGCACCAACAAAATATCACAGAACAACATCGCCGAGGAGGGAAGAACACTTCACACCATCTTCTGCAGGTAGTACGACATCGCAGAGGAAGGAATACACATTTATATTTGAGGGAGCAGACCAAACATAGCATCGCAGTGTGTAGCAGAATCCGAGGTGACGGCAGCCATTTTTCATTTTCACAGCGACCAGCTTGGGCACAGCCTCCACGAGCCAGTGACGTCATTCTACGAATTGGTTCGAATCTTTACTTAATAATTGACAATTTTCAGAATCCTGTTATTTTTTAGCAAATAATAATTTTGATTAAAGTATTTGTAAGTATTGTATCTTGTTTCTTGCCCTCTCTGACCATTTCGACAGTTAAAAGAACTCGAAATAATTAATTTTATAACATTATATTTTGTCATTTTTTTTCAATCGACCTGAGCGAATCTCAACCAATGCCATAGTCGATGTGCGTAAGATTGGCGCACAATTTCAAATTTTAAGTAATAAACATCAGAATTACTCAATTACTTTGTGTTCATAATTATTTGTATGATAAATATTAGCTTTCTTTCTTCTAACATAATTTAGAAATATTAGAGAAATATATCAAGAAGAAGAAGAAGACGAGCAAAGTTAGAAAAGAGAATATTTGATCCAACTACATAACAAGATTATCTCTAGTGAACAAATATTTTAAAAACACAATAACTAATTTACTCACTTGGACGTAATTAAAAATTTACAATTAATTAATTAATCACCTAAAAAAAAGATTTTCTATAAAACATTAATAACAATTTTTTTTATTAAAATTATAAACACAACAAAATTTTTTCTTATCAACATAATTCATTTATCATTTGTAATTGGGTTTAATTACAAATTATTAAAATAAAAAAAATATGTGTGTGTACAACGTGGCGTAAAAATGAGTAAACTTTATATTAAAAAAAGCACAGTTCTTGTTATTTAAAATTATTTATGGTCTTACATGTTCAAAAATCTTTTCAGATTTTGACAAATTCCTTTCACGTGCATAACGGTTACATAATTAGTGAATATGCGCTTTTCACTGATGAATCAGAAAGTGTATTTTCTGACCAATTAAATGAACTTCGAATTACATTTACTCTTTTTAAATCTTACGTAGCTCTGAAGCCAATGTTGTGGTTGGTGTTTATTTGTTTCAAAGTTCAGTCACTACAAACTGAATAAACACTTCTTCTGTTATTGGCTGTTATAAATCTCGGAATATCCAATACGTCTAACCCAGAAGCATGTTTTTAAAATTCCGTTTGTGAGTCGTACAACGCCGCGGAGAATAGCAAATTTTCGATTAAAACGATTAATTCATTTCGTAATAACAGCAGTTACACCATCCTAATAAAAGTTTTTAAAGCGTTAGATTTTGAAAAGCTAAGATTCTTTAACAGTGACACTAAAATTTAGAGAGTGACCACAGTTTTCTGAATTTGAAGGAGTAAATATTACGTACCAGAAAACAATACGTCTAACCGTACGTCGTTTTTTACCAGATGAGTAAAATATTTTGTTTTACAAAAAGGTATTAAATTTTTTGTTTCATTATTTATTTACTTTAACATAAAAAACGACTGCAGTACATCAAATGGTTAGTGGTAAATCTACCCAAGTTTAATGTTGCTTCAATATTATCCACACCACCATTTTGAATATATTTTTCTTTTCTTTTTATTTTTAACAATGATGTAATTAACAAAAATCTCTGTTATTAGTAAAAATTAACTTTGAAAATTAGTTTTTTTATTTATCATGGCACTTGAAAACCTTTAATTTGAGTTTTCCTTAAATTGATATGCATGGGGCTTGGGTAACTTCCCCCAATAACCCCAAGATATTATAATAATCTAAAAAGACGTTTGCAATAGTTAAAACCGTTTAATCTAATTTCAAAGCCATAGATAATAATATCGCTGTATGCCAACTATATAGCTAAACAAAGTTGAGAATATTGCACTATTCGGCTTATATGCATATAACAGCTGATGAAGAAACAGATAAACAAAATACTGATATTGACGCCACTATAGATGAGATCAAGAGAAAGACTAAAGGGGATAATAAGTATCAAACAGACGCAAAATGGTAAACTGGAGATTGTTGATAACAAATATCAAAGAATTAAACCGGTTGATAGACACAGATCGGAAGCACATAACTTGTCGTTAAGAAAAGGTGCATTCATAAATAACTACGAAGTAATTCCTTTGAAATAAAATCATAAACTCTATTAGAATTAAGTAAATGAACGATCTTATTGGGAAACCTAGCAGAATACCCGTGCTTCGCTACGGACTTTCACGTTGTACGTAATGAAAATGTTAGTTTAATTAATAAAGTTCAATTAAAGTAGGATTCTCAAAAATAAATAGCTGTTGCCCACAACTTCGTTCGCGTGGTCTTCAATTTAATGCGATAATATATTTATAACAGAATCTATTCTATTGGGTTGCCATAGTAACCAGATCTAATAGTCCTTTAAGACCGCAAAGGACCCCCCAGAGGATCGTATCGAAAAAAACACCTGTCCTATGTTGGTTCTCCCGTTGCGTAAAATATTTGTGCCAAGTTTGGTTGAAATCGGTCCAATGGCTTAGGTGGAGACGTGGAAGACCCCAAAGGATCGTATCGAAAAAAAATACTTGTCCTATGTTGGTTCTCCCTTTGCGTAAAATATTTGTGCCAAGTTTGGTTGAAATCGGTCCAGTGGTTTAGGAGGCGATGTGGAAGACCCCAGAAAAAACCCCAAAAGACCCCATCGGAAAAACAACTATCCTATGTTGGTTCTCCCGTTGCATAAAATATTTGTGCCAAGTTTGGTTGAAATCGGTCCAGTGGTTTAGTAGGAGATGTGGAAGACCCCAAAGAACCCCCAAAAGGACCCCATCGAAAAAACACCTATCCTATGTTGGTTTTCCCGTTGCGTAAAATATTTGTGCCAAGTTTGGTTGAAATCGGTCCAGTGGTTTAGGAGGAGATGTGGAAGACCCCAAAGAACCCCCCAAAGGACCCCATCGAAAAAAATACAGAAACCTTCGCGGGCGTGCGCACAACAATTCACCGAAGTTTCATCGCAATCGGATGAATGGTATAGGAACGCATACGGGACAAACAAAGAAACATTCATTTTTATATATAAGATGATCAGCAAGCATAAAGAATTTAAAAATATTTTAATGACGCCTCATAACCCGAATCCAAACCGCGTGGTTACAATATTCTGATACATTATCGTAAATGGAAACACGTACTCGAAAACCTCAAAATAAATAATTTAGTCAATAGTACACGCACTGGCAACACATTCACAATCACATTATACAAACCAAACTAAACTGCACTCTTAAACTGAACCTCATTAACCAACACATTCACATTATACAAACCAAACTAAACTGCACTCTTAAACTGAACCTCATTAACCACGTAAATTAGTAAAGACAACAGACAACGCCAACCGCCATGACACCGTCATCTAGTACATTTCTGTCCCATCTGTATCTGTATTCGTTCTCTCAGAGTCGAAAGCATTAAAAGTAATGTAAAAGTTGTAAAGATAATTAAAAATTGTTGTGTAAAGATAAATATTTTTAAACAAACTAACAGAAATTATCGCGGGTCTTGGGGAATAGTCAGCGGCAAAATGTAACTTCCGTCGCCGCGCGTGTACTACATTTCGGTGTCCGATGTGTACACCAACTGTTTTCTTCACAAGTAACTAATGCCAGCTTATGGAGGTTATGTACGACAATGTAACTTAACTAAAATTTACGTTGTTAGTGTACATTAAAAGGGTGTATTTATTGGAAGTACAGAAATTAGTTTATATTTATCGCACATAATTACGGTACAGAGATGATTTTGGGAGGTTGTGGCTACGTTTAACAATATAACTTAAAACTTAATATTGTTTTCTCACTGCTAGAAAACATTTTTTAAGGCGCGCGTTGAGACACAACCATCTGCAACAGCCCGCTCGCGCGTTCTGAGCCCGCGCGACAGGCAACCTTTGTTATATTAAGTCGGATGAGGAATTTGGAGGGGGAAGCGGTGAAAGGTGCCTTTCGGTCCGACGACGGCAGCGGCGTGCCCGTGGGGCACTTGTTGCTGGACTTTTCTTTTCTTTTTTCCTTTTTTTTTCCAAAATAAAAGTAGCCTAAGTTACTCCTTATAACATCAGCTATCTGCCAGTGAAAGCCCGTCAAAATCGGTCCAGCCGTTTCGGAGATTAGCCGGAACAAACAGACAGACAGACAGACAGACAAAAATTTTAAAA
This sequence comes from Magicicada septendecula, assembly GCA_034769895.1. Classification (NCBI taxonomy): domain Eukaryota; kingdom Metazoa; phylum Arthropoda; class Insecta; order Hemiptera; family Cicadidae; genus Magicicada; species Magicicada septendecula. The sequence continues at coordinate 332,759,893 of CM068375.1, read as the reverse complement.
ATTGTTTTTTTGTTATAAGTACCTTATATACTTTCATATGCATTTAGTAAAAAGCTGTTATTTTGACATTACAAACACACACTTCAATTTTATTTATTTGCATAGATAATATTTGTTATTTATGTACAGCGAGTAATGCAGTACTTCAGTGGTTCATTAGGTTACTAACGTGTAAATTGTAACGAAATAAATATTTGGGGTTATTTCTTTTATTCTTAAAGCCCCGCGTTGGAGTCGTCAATTTGTAAGTATATATAATAATTGGGGTACTTCCTTTATTCTTAAAGCCCCACGTTGGAGTCGTCAATCTGTAACGATTACTAAATCCGGTGTGTATCAATCTGCCACACGGTGTATGCGTTAGCTTGTAATAAAATAAAAGTGTTGCTGTTGTTATTTAAAATTATGTTTATGTTCAAAATATTAAAGGTCGTGTTTAAATAAAATCTAATTATGTGTGAAATATCATTTAGATATTGTAATCGTTGAAGGTTACTAACTTTGTAAAGCGATTTAAAGTGTAACATTCAAGGTTACTCACAGTGTGTTTACAGTTGTGTAATTATACTTGTCTGAAAAGAATTCCCTTATGTGAAACAAATAAAATAGTTGGTTTGATAATATTTAAATACTAAGTTTGCTTAGGTTTAAAAATAAAGTATAATAGTTGGTCGCTTGAAGATGATGGTCGTCTTGTTGATGCTGACTGTGAAACTTCTCCTCCAGGTTGCTGATAGTCTAAGTACGTTACTTCTCGTAATGTCTGGACAATATAATAAACAAAATATACTTTCACGTACCTGGTCGTGTTTTCTAGAAGTTCTATTATAAGCTGTCAACTCAGTTTACAAACACCAACTCATTTTAGTTGCAAGGTTAGATTGCCTTGTTTGTTAGTGGGCGCCACACGGATTTATTTAGGGGAAAATCCCGTGTAAAACCCACAAATAGGATCACTGAATGATTTAAAAATTTAAAATAATTGTTTATCACCTTTGTGGCAATGCTATTCCAAAATATTAAAATACAACTGAAGGTTGTTTGAGTTTTCTAAATAAAATATTTAATTATCAGATAGAAATAAATCAAGTCGAGTTATGCTGTTAATAATGGGTTTTATTTATACCCTTATAGAGAATTCCAAAAAAAAACAAATATAATTAAAATATACAAAGTTGTACAATTGTCAATAAGTTATTATATACCTTATACGGCTTGCTTAGAGCACAAGTTATAAATCTGGCTAAGTCCAGATGTTGTTAGTTTTAATAGTAATATTATTAAAATCTCAGATGTGAATTCTTTGAGACACGAAAAAGAAAGTTATGCCTACACAATGGCTAATGATTTGCTGATAAAATATTGACTGATAATGTTTTGATGTTACTTTCATTAAGTAAACAAATAAAAATGACCTGTTGATAGGTCGTGCGTTCGTCAACGCTTGCTTTTTGATTTACAAAATTTATCATGTGAGAACACTTATAACTAGCATACAGCTTAATTCATAATAACAAATTCATACAATAAATTGAGACATGGTGTAATCTTGAAATGTTTCTGTGTTTTGCGTCAGTACAGATCAGTGTAGAAAAATATACAGGTTATGGCGCTCGGATAAAAAATGAATAATGATTGCACTGTTACCTTTTGGTTTTAATTATTTAATTAAAACTCATTTACCACTTCGGTAATCGGATTATAATGATTACCGGGTTTTGCACAACACACGCACAAGAACAGAGTATTGCGATCCTCTTCTAACTTAATGGATCATGAATGATATTAATTAATTATTTCCTGTTCATTATTTCCCGCACTAAATTGAAATAATACTGCACATATCACTATTGTTTTCTGTAGATTAATTTGGAGTAGTTGTTTCTTGGTGTTGAGCTATTTTCTTCGATGTATTATGTTGATGACGCTAACAATTATTAAAAATGTCGAGATGGCGAGCACACGTCCCGTGCTGTATGAAGTTGGTAAAGTGTCTGTTGAGAATCGTTTGCGTTCCCTTATATACTCTCCTTGTCGATCGGTCTTAGGTAAAAATGTTAATTACTAACTAATTTTGTGATTGGTTCTTGCAGGTGTGACGAGTATGACGTATTGGTTATTTAGCCGTTAACAACTGTTTTTTAACTGTCAAACGCTGAGGTGACAGCTAGCTTTTATTGTTGTTGGTATTAGTAAACAAATTTCTGATGCTTTTTTGGTAAATGATGCTAACATCTTTCCCGCACTTAATACAGTTGCGATTGGGTCGATATCGTCATCAAATTAAAGATCATTTTGTCCTCTTTAATTTGATATCACTCGATATCGAATTAATTTCACTTCGACCGACATTGTTATAAAATCAATGTTCGGGTACACTATTTTTCACTGTCGTCTGTTTACCTGACTCGACGATTTTACACTTTGGTTAATATTGTTTGTGTTCACATAGCATTTTATTACTCAAACGTTTATGTGAGAACACCATTAACTCTGTACTGACATTTTTTACTGAATATTATGAGTACACCTAAACTTTATACATTGTAATGGACGATCTTTATTACTATGACATTTCATTTTACGCTAACTCGTTCTATTCTACTACTTAACAATTGAATTATGATTAAATATATTGTTTTAATAATGTGTTATGCTATATTGGAGCATAACAATTGTTTTGTGTATTTAATTTACACTTACGTTACCTCCCAATAATCAACTCGCTGATTATTGCTTGGTCTAGGCGTAGTTAAGACATATCGCTCATATTGGAATTTTGCCTTAACAGCATTTATTGGTTCTCAATTCGGTAATTTGTTGAGGTACTCTATTTGTATAAGATTCCCTCACACAAATGGTTTTTCTTTCTCATAAGTATATTTGATATTGAAATTCATCTTTGTTCTCGCTTTGTAGCCATTGCTAATTTTTAGTTTTGGCATTCATAATTCACTAGTCATGGTTAAATTTATTATCAGCAAAATGCTAATTCTGATTTCACAGTATTCAGATTCTTATTGATTCACTTTTTATTTACATACAATATTCTGTTTACATTATCTACTGATTTGATTGACAGCTTAATGTAAATTTACTCTGTCCATCAGTTTGTGTTAGTCTTTGTCTGGTTGTAGTGTCAAACAGTATTTGGGTTTACTGTTTCATGTAGTACTTCTGCTTCATCCTTCTTCCTTGATTTCTCCTTTCTTGGTTATTCTTATTACTATATTCCCTATTTACATTGTTGTTATGTACTTCTAAAATCTGATAACATACATTTAGGTTAGGTAACATTTTGTTATGTTACATATACACCTTCCTCAAAATTGATCATTTGAGAAAAAATTTATTTTTTTATAAAATTATCATTTCATGTCAGTTCCTTAGTAGATTTCTATGGTTCTCTTTTTTTTCTTGTACTCTTTGATCTTTTAACATACTATTAGTGTATTACTCTAGCTTGATTTTTGTCTAGTGATATAACTCTTAACTTACTAGTATTTTCAAGTAGCTTACTTTCTAAGTTATTTAACTACAATAGACCTCATTTCTTAAATTAACAATTTCCTGTCTTATTCACATTCTTCTTTCTTATTGCATATCTTTACATTCGTGATTATCTTAATGGTTATTATAATTTATACCTCACAGATTCTTTCATAATAGTCCTTGATACATTAATACAATATAACTCCCTAACTTTTGTAGTGGGTTCGGAATCAGAGTGGCTCACTGTGGCTTACATTCTCTGCCGTTCCTCAATACACATACTCAGATTCAGAGGCATTACTCTTCTCTCTCTGAGAAAAAAATAAACATTGCACCTGGCAATAGTTGCACTATCACAACTCATAAAATATCACATATCATCCATTTACAATAATATAATATATTCACTATAATATTCAAGGTATCAGAGGTTTTCATTTAGATCACATTTCCATCTTTATACTAGCTAACATGCTTTCTTTTTTACAGGTAATTATTTCTTTTTAGACTTGACATTCTTAGCTATGTTTTTATCAGCTGTATTGTTACTTTTTGTACTAGTTGACAATTTGCTTTGGTTTACTTGAGTATTCTTAAGGTTACACACTTATTTTGCTGCTTATATACTTATGCAGTTGGTTTTCATATCTAGAGTTTATAATATTTTATTTTCACAATAGTTCATTAAGCTTTTCTTAATCATTTATATTCATCCTGAATTATCAGGGCGTACAATGTTTGTATACTAAATGGTTTTTTGTTTGATGTTCTCTGACATATCTGGTGATGTACAATAGTTGATAATTAAAAAACATTTTTCTCTTTTCATTCCATTATAACAATAGCTGTCTTTACAATTAACTCACTTTGTCATTCTTCTCCTCTACTCCTTCAAGTGATGGTGGTTTTCACTTATTCTGGACGATTTTATATAATATACAATATTCTATAATTACAATTTAATGTGACAATATAATAACATACCAATATCTAATTTTATAGACGTTCTTAGGGTTACATAGTTCGTTTTATCAACATTTTTTCTCTTTCCTTACACTTTCCATATTAATATCCTTCTTTTATTTTACACACTTTGTTATTCTGCCTCTCTACTCCTTCAAAGGTTAGTTGGGTCAACCTTTATTCTGGATGATTTTATATATTATAGTTTTATGAGAGGTACACAATAGTCATTTTATAAACATTAAGTTACATATAATATTCATTTGGATAAACACATTTTTTTTTTTTAAGTATAGTATATTAATTTTAGTTATATGCCACTACTGGCTCTTTATGACATAATGTATGTCTTTTTTCTTATTAAATCATTTAGTTGGCATTACATAATTTTCTATCCTTTGGTGTGATAGATCTAGTTCTTTTTCACAAGTAACAAATAGTTTGGCTTATATCTTAATCCTACACACTTTTGTAACTCAATAGGGCAAATTGATTAGTTATAGTCAATTAGTTACCTTCAATAAGTTGGAGCTTAATATGTGATTCTGTTATACATTAAATGAGTTTGTTTATAGTAATTATTTTTTAAACATATATATTTTTTGTTTATACCCTAAACATTCGGGTGATAAATGTCGCCTACTACCATATATTATCTGTTCTTAATAGTAATCATTTCTTTTATAGTTGATATACATGGGGTTATTTGTGCCTTTCCACTCTATTGCTAATATTACATGTTCGGGATATCTGACATATGTTCAGTACTAGTAGTTTTGGAGATACCTTCATATCAGGCGGTTCTTCCACTTGGCGGCTATCAGGTAGTCATTGGCTCCCCGTTTCCTTGCCTTCTTCCTCTCATCATCTTTGGTATCCCTGTGTCCATTGTACTCTGGGCCTTGGCTATTATTGATGTCTGGCCCTTCTTCTAATCCGGGTTGACCTCTGTTCATTTCCTGGTTGGATTCTTCCATTGATTGGTCCCTCTTCTTCCGCATTTCCCTTATTCTTTGGGCGTACCCTTCAATGAGCTGGTCCAGTTGTTCTTGATAATTTTCCTTCTTCCTGTGAAGCTTCTTTCTTCTAGGAGGATTCACTTTAAATACCTCATTGTTCATAACCCTCTCCGTCATAACATAGTCACTGGCATGTAACGTTGTCTTAATCGTTCCGTCATCTGGATTATTAATTAAATAGTTTAATGGTCGGTCATTCGTTAAGGAATCAATTGACCTTGTTTGGTGTGTTTCATTTGTTGGTATATTTAAATTAATTGGATTCTTATTTAATTTTTTACCCACGGTTTTATGGTGATTTACTTTTAATATTTTTATGAAGTCTTGTTTATACTTCTTACCGTTGATTCTTGCTCTATGACGAATAATTGGGTCGTCCGCGAAGTTGATTAATCCACTCCTAGTCATCTCTAATATTTCCTTTGTAACCCTCGTCTTCTCAGGGCGTATTATCCCTTTTGTCTTCACTTCCTTTTCTCCCGTTTCCTTAATTATTTTGTTCCTTTCTTTATAGATTTTAATTTTCGAATTCACTAGTTCGGTGGCTTTATTTCTGGGTAATTTTCTTGTCTCCACTTGCTCCTCACACATGGGTAGATCCTCTTGTTCTAAGCCTTCATTCACGGCTAATAACTCTTCCGCTTCTTTAATTACCTGAGTGCTTTCTATACTTCCGGTATCGATCTCCTTATCTCTGTCAAGTTCATTTTCAGCTAATAATGTATTCGAGTCCGGTTGCTTTTCTGCCGGTTCATCATTAGTTTCCATTTCTTCCCTCCATTGTTGGATGATTTCTTCTCTCCATGATCTGATATCGTTCATCATTTCCTCTCTTGCCTTCTCAAAGCTATTCTTTACGGGGTGGGGGAACTGTTTCTCCCTACGTTCCATCATCATCTTCTGGAAACTTAGCAGCTCCGTCGATGCTATTTCCTTAGGTTGGTTTTTTATGGTGTCACTTGCATTTACCTCCCCTTCAGGCGTTTTTGTGTCCGACGTTTCCATTACTCCTTTATTTTCTGTCTTCGAGTTTATATTTGTATGTTCGACATTCACGGTCGGTGCGTTATCGCTTACCATCCCTTGGACTGCTTCCTCATTCTCTTCCGTCGTGTCGTTAACTCTATTCACCTTGTGGTAGGGGGTTTTTATGTTCTCGTTAGTGATTTCACTGTGTTCACTTGTAGATCCATATAGTTCATTATGGTCCTTCCTTGTTATTGTTTCGGTCTCTGGGTCAGCTATTAACCCTTCCTCCTCTTTTTCACCATTATTGACGTCTTGTTCTGGGACATCTTTAGTCATATTTTCTTGTGGTGGTTCCACGGATTCCTTCTGGCTATGGTCGTCTTCAATTTTGTCGTTAGTATTTTTCCCATTCTTCATTAAGTCTTTTCCTACCTGTCTCTTCTCGTTTTTTAACTTCTTGGCATTCTTCAATTCTTCTTCGAACGCTTCCCTCCGTTTACGCTCTTCTTCTCGTCTCTCACTCTGGCGTCTTATTTCCTCTGTCTCCACTGTAACTGTTTCTTCGTTGATATCGCCGCCTTCTATCGGAGTCGTAATTGGCTTGCACATAATTGGCTCGGCGATATTGTGACGGTGGCTTATTTCCGCCTTGGTTTGATGGTCGATTGGTGTTATTATTATAATTGGGTCGCCGGTTGTTATTATTATTATTATTATTATTATTATTATTATTATGGCTCCGTTATTATTATTGTTATTATTACTACTCGGGTTATTCGGCCTATTATTATTGTTATTATTATTACTGTTATTATAATTTTGGTTTGTATGGCCATTATTATTAAAATTACTTCGGTAATTTCTGGAGTTGTTATTATTATTATTGTTCGTGTTACCGCCCGTATTGTTAAAATGGTCATTCCGCCGACGGCTCCTACGGTAATATCCCTCATGCTCCTGATCCTCGAGCAACGCGGACATAGCTGCTATAGTCTTAATCTGCCCCCACTGACGTGCCTTAGCGACACCCTCCTCAAAGTGGTAAGACAGTTTTGTAACGAGACATTCTTCAGGTATTTTTGTTTCTAAATTTCGTGCTAGACACACTTGACCCAAAAAGTAAGAAGTCATGGTTCCTCCTCTGTTCGCATCGTATTTTCCGTGACATATATGATCGCGTACTATGTTTTGCGTGGCCTCGGACCAATATTTTGCGCGGAATTGAGTCTTGAATTCCTCGTAACTGTGAACTTCGTGGTGCGTTGCGGTCCACCAATTATCATATATTTCTTTGAAGTACTCATCTATCAAGCTTCTTATGTTGTTCCATCTGGTCTCTCGGATCCGTGCTAAGTTTTCTTCCACACGCGCTAAGAATTCGATGGGGTTTCTTCGATAATTTTTAAAATTAATCGCGTCGCGGTTGTCATTTGGTAGCAGCTACTGACCTTGGATCGGACGGTTGCGGATAACCTCAATCTCCTCCCGCATTTGCACTATTTCCTGTTGTCTTAGTTCCTCGATTCTTTCTCGATTAGCGACAGTTAAATTTCTTACTGCGTCTACTGATGTACTTACTTCTTCACAGCGCTCACCTATGTCTATCCTTACCCGTTTTATCTCATCTTGGTTCACTCTTTTCAAGGACTCTATTCCGGCTTCAGTCACCTCCTCCATGGTATCGAGCCTCCCGTCGATCTCTTCCCTAGTTCGCTGCAAATCCTGGTCGTGTTGTTCGCACCTTTTGTTTACTTCTGTTATTTCTTCCCTCACAACCGTTATCTCCATGTCTATTCTCGTGTTAATTTTCTCATTGCCTTCTTCCATCCTCCTGCTAATTTCAATCAAGGTGGTGTTCAATCCTTCTCTGATGGCTCTACTGTTATCATCTATTTTACTGTTCAGCGTGTCCATGGATTTACGGGTACTATCAATCTTTTTATTCAGGTCTTCCCTCATTGACTCTATATTTGTATTTAATGAGTCGTTATTTCGGTTCAATGCCTCTTCCATTTTTTTATTATTCTTGAGACTATCTTCCTTTAATGCTTCTATATTTTTCTGGCTGTCATCCAGTTTTTTATGGGATTTCTTACCGTCTTCCTTTAATTCCATCATTATCCTCATCATCGCTTTCCATCTCATCTCTTCAGTCGGTTTGTTTGGTTGTGGGAGTTCTTCAGGCCGTCTGGGTTGGTTTTCGACTGTTACTTCTACTTCCGGTTCTACCTGGGATGTTACTTCAAGTTGTGTTTCGATATTATTGATTGTAATGACTTCCATTTCGTGTATGGGTTGTGCTTCAGATGTCTCTATATCCCGTTGTATTTCTCCTACCCGACTGTCCTTATATCTCGTATCATATTGATGGGTGTGGGGCATGTTTATTCTTTCGTGCCTACCGGGCTGATATAAAATATAAAAAATATTTTTATTTAATATTTTTAAAGCCACACTAGTTGGTGCGCCAATTTGTAATAAAATAAAATTATACGGTGTGTATATTCTTTATTCTTAAAACCCCGCGTTGGAGTCGTCAATCTGTAACGATTACCAAATCCGGTGTGTATCAATCTGCCACACGGTGTATGCGTTAGCTTGTAATAAAATAAAAGTGTTGCTGTTGTTATTTAAAATTATGTTTATGTTTAAAATATTAAAGGTCGTGTTTAAATAAAATCTAATTATGTGTGAAATATCATTTAGATATTGTAATCGTTGAAGGTTACTAACTTTGTAAAGCGATTTAAAGTGTAACATTCAAGGTTACTCACAGTGTGTTTACAGTTGTGTAATTATACTTGTCTGAAAAGAATTCCCTTATGTGAAACAAATAAAATAGTTGGGTTGATAATATTTAAATACTAAGTTTGCTTAGGTTTAAAAATAAAGTATAATAGTTGGTCGCTTGAAGATGATGGTCGTCTTGTTGATGCTGACTGTGAAACTTCTCCTCCAGGTTTCTGATAGTCTAAGTACGTTACGTCTCGTAATATCTGGACAATATAATAAACAAAATATACTTTCACGTACCTGGTCGTGTTTTCTAGAAGTTTTATTATAAGCTGTCAACTCAGTTTACAAACACCAACTCACTTTAGTTGCAAGGTTAGATTGCCTTGTTTGTTAGTGGGCGCCACACGGATTTATTTAGGGGAAAATCCCGTGTAAAACCCACAAATAGGATCACTGAATGATTTAAAAATTTAAAATAATTGTTTATCACCTTTGTGGCAATGCTATTCCAAAATATTAAAATACAACTGAAGGTTGTTTGAGTTTTCTAAATAAAATATTTAATTATCAGATAGAAATAAATCAAGTCGAGTTATGCTGTTAATAATGGGTTTTATTTATACCCTTATAGAGAATTCCAAAAAAACAAATATAATTAAAATATACAAAGTTGTACAATTGTCAATAAGTTATTATATACCTTATACGGCTTGCTTAGAGCACAAGTTATAAATCTGGCTAAGTCCAGATGTTGTTAGTTTTAATAGTAATATTATTAAAATCTCAGATGTAAATTCTTTGAGAAACGAAAAAGAAAGTTATGCCTACACAATGGCTAATGATTTGCTGATAAAATATTGACTGATAATGTTTTGATGTTACTTTCATTAGGTAAACAAATAAAAATGACCTGTTGATAGGTCGTGCGTTCGTCAACGCTTGCTTTTTGATTTACAAAATTTATCATGTGAGAACACTTATAACTAGCATACAGCTTAATTCATAATAACAAATTCATACAATAAATTGAGACATGGTGTAATCTTGAAATGTTTCTGTGTTTTGCGTCAGTACAGATCAGTGTAGAAAAATGTACAGGTTATGGCGCTCGGATAAAAAATGAATAATGATTGTACTGTTACCTTTTGGTTTTAATTATTTAATTAAAACTCATTTACCACTTCGGTAATCGGATTATAATGATTACCGGGTTTTGCGCAACACACGCACAAGAACAGAGTATTGCGATCCTCTTCTAACTTATTGGATCATGAATGATATTAATTAATTATTTTCTGTTCATTATTTCCCGCACTAAATTGAAATAATACTGCACATATCACTATTGTTTTCTGTAGATTAATTTGGAGTAGTTGTTTCTTGGTGTTGAGCTATTTTCTTCGATGTATTATGTTGATGACGCTAACAATTATTAAAAATGTCGAGATGGCGAGCACACGTCCCGTGCTGTATGAAGTTGGTAAAGTGTCTGTTGAGAATCGTTTGCGTTCCCTTATATACTCTCCTTGTCGATCGGTCTTAGGTAAAAATGTTAATTACTAACTAATTTTGTGATTGGTTCTTGCAGGTGTGACGAGTATGACGTATTGGTTATTTAGCCGTTAACAACGGTTTTTTAACTGTCAAACGCTGAGGTGACAGCTAGCTTTTATTGTTGTTGGTATTAGTAAACAAATTTCTGATGCTTTTTTGGTAAATGATGCTAACATCATTCCCACACTTAATACAGTTGCGATTGGGTCGATATCGTCATCAAATTAAAGATCATTTTGTCCTCTTTAATTTGATATCACTCGATATCGAATTAATTTCACTTCGACCGACATTGTTATAAAATCAATGTTCGGGTACACTATTTTTCACTGTCGTCTGTTTACCTGACTCGACGATTTTACACTTTGGTTAATATTGTTTGTGTTCACATAGCATTTTATTACTCAAACGTTTATGTGAGAACACCATTAACTCTGTACTGACATTTTTTACTGAACATTATGAGTACACCTAAACTTTATACATTGTAATGAACGATCCTTATTACTATGACATTTCATTTTACGCTAACTCGTTCTATTCTACTATTTAACAATTGAATTATGGTTAAATATATTGTTTTAATAATGTTTTATGCTATATTGGAGCATAACAATTGTTTTGTGTATTTAATTTACACTTACGTTACCTCCCAATAATCAACTCGCTGATTATTGCTTGGTCTAGGCGTAGTTAAGATATATCGCTCATATTGGAATTTTGCCTTAACAGCATTTATTGGTTCTCAATTCGGTAATTTGTTGAGGTACTCTATTTGTATAAGATTCCCTCACACGAATGGTTTTTCTTTCTCATAAGTATATTTTATATTGAAACACATCTTTGTTCTCGCTTTGTAGCCATTGCTAATTTTTAGTTTTGGCATTCATAATTAACTAGTCATGGTTAAATTTATTATCAGCAAAATGCTAATTCTGATTTCACGGTATTCAGATTCTTATTGATTCACTTTTTATTTACATACAATATTCTGTTTACATTATCTACTGATTTGATTGACAGCTTAATGTAAATTTACTCTGTCTATCAGTTTGTGTTAGTCTTTGTCTGGTTGTAGTGTCAAACAGTATTTGGATTTACTGTTTCATGTGGTACTTCTGCTTCATTCTTCTTCCTTGATTTCTCCTTTCTTGGTTATTCTTATTACTATATTCCCTATTTACATTGTTGTTATGCACTTCTAAAATCTGATAACATACATTTAGGTTAGGTAACATTTTGTTATGTTACAAAATATATCTTTTACTTTTTTTAATATCAGCAAAATGTCTGTGCAATAATTTAATTATATATTCACGTAGGGTTCCGCGGCCGGTGTCCATTATATTTTTAAAGTCTTTTCCCGGGACGGACCGCGTCAAAAATATCTTGCATGCCAACGTTTCAGTCATATTACAATGAGTATCCTCAGGTCTAACTGATAAAAAAGCTGGGAAGCTAACTCAGTTATATAGTGTAGAAGTGGCGCTGGGTGGTCCGGTAAGTGGACCCTTCCCTGTAGGCGTTACGCTGTGTGCCTTACTTGTGCGGTCAGTCAACCGGCGCGCAGTCAAACCAGAAAGTAAAGGGTACTAAGTTGTACTAAGCGTGGCGGTACACAAGGATGACAACAACTTAATTAATGCCGTATCCATCTTCAAGGCTTATATTTGTCCAACAGCTACTATTGGTCGCAAGCATGTTTCCCCGAAATTTAAAGTTATTAATATCGGCCTATACGTCCCTTATCAGGGCAGAATCTGAATTAATTTCACCAACGTCTCTTTATAGAGCATTGTAGTGCTTAACTTATACATAGTCTTCATATAGGAATTTATTATTTGTAAAGAAAGAACTCAGACCGAGTGTGAATGTATGTCGATATTTAAGATGAATACGGACACGAAAAAAATATTCATCTGTTCTCTCATATTCAATACTCATATATTCATACGTGACATACAGGATGTTTTCTAAAAGAACAACACTATTTTAGGAGGTAATTCTCCAACTCAACATAACAAAAAGTGTTGTAAAACATTGGTCCAGTTGTGCTTATTTCCCGAGTTTTTGCCTTTGAAACATTTTTTTATATTTGTGTTCTTAAGGTAAAATAATGATAAACGACCACTACTAGATCACGAATAGCCAGATTACTCAAAATTGATAATTAGTTTAACTTAATTATTGTCCAACTTAAAAATGTACAAGAAACTAGTCGCAAAGCTTTAGCGCTAGTAGTTTCCGAGATAATCGTTAAAAATTTGTATACGAAAATGTAGGCAGAACTAAGGTTTTAGGGTGTTGATACAACACATTTTATAAATTGCTAATGCACAAAAATATTTTTAATAAAATTCTTAGGAAATTTACTTCTTGAAAAAAGTTATATAAATAACACTAGTTATAATACAACTTTGGAATATTTGATTTGAATTAGAATAAAACGTGGCAGAATATTTACAGTTCAAATAAAACAAGGAATCAACGTTTTCAAAGTTTAAATAAATAAATGTACTTATTTAATTTTTCTGCATGACGTTAAAGCAAAACCAAAACCATATACTTTTATTACATTTAAATAAATATTGAAACAATTCAACAATAAAATCAGTTCACTTGTTAAATCGTTTCTCAAAATCTTGTACTGTATGTTTGAAGTCATTCTTCTTTCTTTTATGAAGACAACAGTATTTAAATTTAAAGCGATGAGTTCATCTCGTGTACTTAATTTTTTCTTACAAATTTTTTCTTAATGTATATCTAACTCTATTAAATATAATCTAGTAGAGCTACTGAGTCAGGTCTGGACATTTTGTTTACCAGTTAACAGGTCCTCCACGACCGAAGTCCATTATGACATGTTGAGTAGAATACACAGGGCCCGGTTTATATTAAATTCGCATGTTAATTATATTAAAAATGGGACTTATTGCTGTACGTAAATGGAATTTTTCATTTAAGCAGAGATTAAACTTTATAAATATAGTTGAAATAAATCTGCAACTAAGAAAATATAATGCTTATACATGACAAGAGACGTAATTCTGTTTATGTTTCAATCCATTTAACCAGTGTTGTTAGCATTATGTTTACGATAATGAAATTAAAATACAGTGCTTTATAGTAATTAATTAGTTTTAAAACTTTGATTTATTTAGAAACGGCATATTTCATGCTGAGTTTTGTTTGTAATACAAGTCAACTTATTAAACTTATTTTAAACTTAATTTTCTAACCAAACTTAATTATATTCGTTTTTCTAATTTCTTTAAAAATTTTATTTGCAACTTTTCTTTCATTTCTAATTAACACAAAAAATTTAATTTACTACCTACATATAAAATATGTGTTTCCGAACCCCATTTTTGTACTTCTTAACAATTTTCTTGGAAACTAATAGAGATACAAGTCAACAAATATTTCTGAAGCCCATAGATTTTTTCCTTTGTATATTTCACTTCAAATAACACGCAAGATTATTAATTTGTTTTGTAGTCTGTTTACCAGAAAATTTGTGTAATATTATTTTACATTGTGACAAAAAATATTGGCAACATATTTGTCAGACCATAATTCGGAGACCAGTCACTTTCCAGCTAGAGTTATACAAAAAATATTTCTGAAGTTTATATGGATAATCACTTTATGAAATTCTGTAATATCCTCACCAAATAACTTGTATATTCTATTTTACAAAATTTGATTAACGAATGATTTGAAAGGTTATGCTTATTGTATTTCAGTAAAAGATTAGATAAATGTTATGTTGTATGTAATATTAAATTGAATAATTTGCAGTAGTTGTCTTGCCCTAGTTTATGCATTTTTGCGTATTCGTCAAATCCGTAGAAACTTTATAAAATTTCCTCGTGTTAATAATATATTTTTTTAAATAATAAATATGGTTATTAATAAAGGAAACAACATTAGGCCTGTAAAGGTTTAGACTTCACAAATCATATCCAAACGTGAGATATCCCACTAAAAATGTGTCAGTTACTGAAGCTTACAGAACACAATCATTATTAACTTAACAATAGGAAGTACTACGTAACATTTTACTTTGTACTGTAAGTTATAAACGTATAGTTTTCATCTTCATGTAAGAGTCAACAATGAACAGTCTGAATAACCTCAGTCTTGTTAAACAAGAACAATAAACTCGCCCACTACACTTAGCTGCAGGATATGATAGGATGAGATATATTCAGTATTTACCGACTGAGGGCATTGTATAACTTCTCACAGTTCGTGATAATTTATGTTTTACGACTGTCAAATGAAATGACTGTAAGCAATAAGTGTAACACAGAAATATTTGAAAGCAAGTGCATGGAGTAACGTCGCTGCTGTTCAGTACAATTAATATAATTGTACTTTTAATCATGCTACACTTCACCGCATTCACCCCAAAGACTTCTGTGTACTAATAGTCCAATCAATAGGTACAAAGGTATGCAAAAATTCCAACCCGGAAAAAATATAAGGCGTTGTAGGAAAAAAAATTCTAAGAAAGAGTATATAAAATGAAACTCTGTCTGAAATGGCGAAGTTAACCTAAAAAATTCGCAAATTTGGAAAAAACGGTTTTTCGAAAATAAAAAAAAACTACAACTCCATCGAAAAATAGTAAATCTCTAAGTTGTAGGTAATGAGAAGATCTTCCGATTGTTATTTTTGTAAGTATCGATTCTCATGTGACTTTTCGAGATATATCGGAAAACCCGTCTAAAAACGACTATTTCTGTTTTTGCCGTATCATTTTCAAATTTACGTTTGAAGACTAGATATTTATGGTGAATATAGCCCGCGGTAAGACAAAAAAGTTCGTATTTAAAAACATTTGAAAATTTGTTTTATTTTTCGAGATATATTGATTTTTCGAAAAAAAGACGTTCTCGAAAATCGGCCACTCTTGCTCGACGAATAGTCGTAGAGTAACGAGCTTGGACTTATTTTCTTCTTGGAGAGTTATACTTTCATGTTGTAAAAGATTTATAACTATTTCATGAATTTAAGTACCGAAAAATGACATTGAAGGAATTAAATGTTTTAGGTTAAGTTTTTTTTAAATATCTTTTTTAATTTTAATTGTACGAAAATGCCCTTAACATAAATCAGTTGCTGGCATTTTTTCACGAATTTAAAAAAAAAAGTTGATATACGACCGTCTAGAGTCGAAATTTTTTTTTTTCATAAAATTCCAGAGGACGCAATTTACATCGTACAGCATTAGCCTTTGTGGAGATTACTTTTGAATACCTATACTTTCAAAATAAAAATACAGCAATTCATTTCATTGACTTTTACTATTAACAATCAAGTGTGAAAGTGAGCGTGCGAGCGAGGCGCACGCTAATTGCAGCGGGCGGCGTAAACTCGCTCGGCCGCTCTTAAAACTGGATTCGCTCGTTCTAAATCTTTCGCGCTCGAAAAAATCCTCAATATCTCGGCTTGTAAATTACGTACAAAAATCCTTTTGTACTTAATCTGGGGTAACTCGACGAGATAAACACGATTCTTATAGTTTCAGTCGCCTTATAAGCTTAATTGTTGCGAAAACTGCAATTTTTCTTTATTTAGATTTTTTCATGTTTTCGGTATTCTAATTACAAACCATAATTATAACAGTATTGTTATTATGATTGTTGGGATTTTTCGAAACATTTACTTCCTGATTTCAGTAATTAATTATTTGCGACAGAAAATTAAAAAAAGGAACAATTTAAGATGATTTTTAAAAATTTTATTTATTTAAAAAAATGTCATTACAAAACTTTTAAAACGTATAAAATTTGTATAATTAATAATATTTATTTGTTTTATTCAATTTTCCTTTTCTTTGATTCATTATGATCTTCTTGGTCACTTTCTTCTTCTTCTACTTTCTCATTTATGTATATTTCTTCATTATCATTTTGTTCATCATTTTCTGTTGTAATGTGTTCGTCAAGCAGTTTTTCCAAGACATCCAAACAGTGATCATCTAATTGGATGTCAGGAGGAGTTTCAAAGTTTTCGCAATTTGTTGAGTCGCAATGTAGACAAACACTTGTACATTTAAGGAAATTTTTTTGCAACCACATATTTTTGTTTTACAACCACTTACACAGCTACATGATATTTTTTTAAATATTTCCTCGGGTTTCAGTGGTTCCTCAGTATAAACTGGCATCAACAAATTGTCAGTATTTCTCCAACCCCACTGAGTTGGATCTTTGTCGTTTTCCAACCATTTTTGCAATTGCAAATAAACTCGTAATGCATGTTGCTTGCCAGCTCCTTCAGTAGGCGGAAGACTTTCTAATTTAAAAAGAGGCTCGCGAAGTGGATCGTTTAAAGTGTTCATAACGATGGTCGTTAAGGGTACCTTCTTTTTTATTACAATATAGCAAAGAGATAATTTTGCACATATTCTTTGCAATGTCATTAGGAGAAGCATCTACATATGTATATTGTAATATAAATATGTATAATAATAATAATAAGACTATAAAAAGGTTAAATATAAATTTTAAATCCAACATTTTGAATTCAAAAATCTGAATAATAAAAAAAACAAGAAATAAAAATAAAAAAAACGGATGAATAAAACTTTGCCCAGTTACGGTGTTTGTTGATAACTCTGTTGTTTTATATTAAATCTGTTAAGGACATTTTCGTACAATTAAAATTAAAAAAGATATTTAAAAAAAACAACCTAAAAAATTTAATTTTTTCAATGTCATTTTTCGGTACTTAAAATTCATAAAATCGTTATAAATCTTTTACAACATGAAAGTATAACTCTCCAAGAAGAAAATAAGTCCAAGCTCGTTACTCTACGACTATTCGTCGAGCAAGAGTGGCCGATTTTCGAGAACGTCTTTTTTTCGAAAAATCAATATATCTCCCAAAATAAAACAAATTTTCCAATTTTTCAAATACGTTCTTTTTTGGCTTGCCGTGGGCTATATTGATGATAAATATCAAGTCTTTAAACGTAAATTTGAAAATGATACGGCAAAAACAAAAATAGTCGATTTTGGACGGGTTTTCCGATATATCTCGAAAAGTCACATAACAATCGATACTCACAAAAATAGCAATCAAAAGATCATTTTATTACCTACAACTTTGTAATTTACTATTTTTCGATTGGAGTTGTAGTTTTTTTTTTATTTTCGAAAAGCCTTTTTTCCAATTTTGCGAATTTTTTTAGGTTAACTTCGCCATTTCAGACCGAGTTTCATCTTATATACTCTTTCTTAGAATTTTTTTTCCTACAACGCCATATTTTTTTGTTTCCGGGTTGGAATTATTGTAAATTTAACATTAGGCCGTGACAGATTGATTGGACTATAACTTGTCACTCGAAATCTGTTGTTTGGCTGCCTTTGGTCTACTTACTGCATAGTTTTATGTTAACGTTTTGGTCAACGTTTTTGGATGAGTTATCAGTACTATGTTCTAGCAGGTAACAAATGTTAAGAAAGTAAAATTAAATTTAGCTTTCGTTCCTTACTTTGAGATAATTTCAATCTGTATGTGCATTATGCGTAGTAATGTTAGTTGTTTCGTAAATGTGTCAATCTTTAGGAATTCCTTCAGACATGCTAACACAACTGACTTAACACAACTCATGTTTTGTGTAGTCTTTGTGCTTTTTGGCTTATGGAGTGCACCTAGAAAGCAGTGCTGCCGCTCATACTTGAGCCAGGTATGCTAACAGCAAATGCTAAAGCAGTGCTGCCGCTTCTATCCAACGCGCCGTATCAAAGACATGGTACACAGGCACTGTGAATTTAGTCCTTACCCATAAATAGGATTCAGCGTTATATCCATCAGTATTGCACTCCGCTCTCCAGGACTGACCCTTTAGCAATGACCACTCCGTATCACAAAAGGCTTCTGATTAAATCTTGCATCTTATACCGCAGATAAAACCTGGCATATAGCAGAGTAAAAAAGGATAGAGTGTTATAAATTAAGAGTTTGTTAATCTTAAATTCTTGATTATAAGTGAAGACGTTTTATTAGTAATGAAAAATAAGGGCTGAGTTTATGATAAACATATGAATACTAGGATTTAATAAAACTCACGGTTATGAAAATAAAAAAACGAAAATATTTTAGTAAAGCAAGTAAATTGTAGCAGAAACTGAGAGAAAATAAACACAAGTAGGAACAGGAGCAAATAGAGGACTGAAAGAAAATGATTCTGTCTCGTTTGAGGTACAGAAGACGAAGAAAAATGTTAATTGTAGTGTAGACATTAATTTTACCAAATATTTAATACTTCATGTTAATAAAATTAAACTAGTAAGCTTGCTGATCTGCTGAGCGTACTCACTATTTTGTACAAAGTTATTTATTTCTTGATGAATTTTAATATTAGATATTTTTTTAATTATAATAAAAATTACATAAACACTGATTACTTTACTACTAATTTAGACAGATAAAACTCGCTCGGAGCACTCGCATGCATGCGCGCTTAAACTTGCTCATTAAACTCAAATGTATTTAAATCACATTTAGAACTATATAATAATGTTCATCCCGCTCTATGCGATTCAATCATACAACATATTAATCAATACGTTAATAATAAGATTAGATTCCAGAAGAATAAACAAACTAATAAAATTGGCCGTTTGATAAGCAATCAAAACAATAATAAATTCAATAATGAACATTCTTTCTACCCTAGACTGATAAACATGACTAACATGGTTCTCACGAACATAGAGGAAAGTCTTATCAGTAAAGGACTGAATTACAATTTTCCACCGAATCTTAAAAATAAAAAAAACATAATTAAAGAAATATTTGAAGCCGAATATGAACGAAATAAACTACGAATATTAATAAATAATAGATTCAATAAAGCAATTAATAATAATTATCATAAACAAAAGAAATTAAATTATACAAAAACAAAACATGAACAACTAACAGCTATACAACTAAATAAAAAACTCTTACAAAATAACATTTACTTAACGAAGGTTGATAAAGTCAATACTATAACATTGATAGATATGGACGAATATAAACAAAAGGTATACAGATTCATTAATAATAACAACATAGCAAAGCTAAGTGTTGATCCCACCAAAAAATACACATTAGAATTGAATAAAACAATAAATAAATGTACAGATCTATTTGAGAAACATATATGATACTCACTAAAACCAATAAAAGCTAGTGCACCGTGCTTAAAAGGTCTACCTTTTAAGTAGCAAAAACCTTGGTAAAAATAATCAAACAACATATAATGTTAGGTAATAACCAGAGTATGAAAAGTTATAAAGATTTTATTGAAAAATGACGTCATATTAATATTAAGCCTAGTTACAAACTATTGTCTTTTCACATAGTGGATCTGTATACCAATGTCCCAATTGATGAATCTTTAAAATTACTCAAGCAAAATTTAATAAACAATAATACCTTGGAAATAAGAAAAATTAATCAGCTAATATTAATATTAGAAATAGTACTTAGACAAAACTATTTTTCGTTTGATGGTTCATACTACAAACAAAATGAGGGCCTAACAATGGGGTTCTCCACGCTCAGGTGTCCTCGCTGATATTTATTTGAATCATTTAGAAAATACTAAAATTTTAAAAAACAATTATTTTGAAAATAAAATAGTATATTATTCAATATACGTGGACGACACCTTTGTTATTTTCAATGGTAACAATAGAAAGATCGAGTCATTTAATAACTATTTAAATAGAATACATAAGAAAATAAAATTCACTATGGAAATAGAAGAAAACAAAAATATTAATTTCCTGGATCTAACCATAACAAATAACGCTAATGACCTGAAATACAAAATATACAGAAAGCACACATGCACAGATACTGTTATACATGCTGAGTCATATCATCGTCCAGCCCAAAAAATGGCTGCATTTAACAGCTTTATTGACAGATTACTTTGTGTTCTCCTCAATAACGAAGACTATGATCAAGAAATAAATATTATAAAACAAATAGCTCCAAATAAAGGTTACAAGCCAGTAATGGTTGATAGAATGATAATGAAACATAAAAAACGTTTAGAAAATAAAAATTCCAACATTATTAACGAACATAATAAAAAACATAAAAAATTCCTTTCAGCTAATTATACTGTTTTGATGCCAAATATTTTAAAATCTATTTTTAAAAGTAAAGGATATAATATTTCATTCAAAACTTGTAATAATTTAAAAAATTTTTTAAACTAAAATAAATTTTCCTTTAAAAAATAAATCAGGAGTCTATAAAATAAAATGCGATAATTGTGCAGCATTCTACATCGGCCAATCCGGAAGAGATTTTTATACAAGATTTTTAGAGCATATTCCTAAAGCAAATAATAATAATTCCAGTTTTGCACAACATTTAATAACAAAAGGTCATAATTATACTAGTTTCGAAAACAATTTCGTAGCGTTACATACTTGCAAAAAGGGTAAATTAATGGATAGCTTAGAGGAGCTCGAAACATATAAAGCTACAAAAAAACCTAACAACCAAAAATAATATATTAAATGATCAGATGAACTTCGGATCTAATAACCTGTTTGAGACTGCTATACGGTTGAATAATAGCTAGTCGTGAGGAAGACGCGGTACAGCGCGCATGCATGCGAGTGCTCCGAGCGATTCAGTTGTTACGTTTTATATATTTTATTTAAAAGATTTTAATCAATTTAAATTTTGACATAACAACAAAATGTGGTATACATTTACGTTTTTAAATTAATTTTGTATATTTGAAGATGTGATTTCATCGCGGAACGCGTCATTAGACGAAAAGAAACTAAGTGTCACTAAGGTGGACCAAAATAAGGTAATTTATTTATATTGAATTTGCATTTACTTTTGAATCCGGAGCCGAACTCCCAGAAAAAGAACAAGAAGGTAAAACTATTTATATTATTTAAGCCAAAAGATCAGAAGGCGAACAAGAGCACAATGAGCCAATAGAGCAGAAGGTAGGAGAAGCAAACGAACAACTGTATAACAATTAGAGGGGTGGAAGTGGTATTATTCTAGTGGATCATTGTACATAAACCAATACAAGTAATATGTAACCATATGGTCCTCCCATATTAGTGGAATTTGCAATTTATTTGTACAGTACCGCTAAATACGGTGTTTATAAGGTATTATCCGAAGTGTGTGCAACCGTATCCGGTTACATACCAGAAGAAAACATTGTCGCTACTAAGCTGGTTTCAGAGGGGGGAAATCAACCATAAACCAACTACCAAGTATCAGACGATTACAGATAAAGTTCCTGAGATATGGCGTACAGACTCATCACATCTTTGTTGACTTTAACAGACACATTATTTCGTAAATAGAGACAGCTATATGAATAAAAACCAATGAGAGAATACCTCATTCATTTAGTAAAGCTTGAAGAACTCACAGTGCATTTAATGTTTGCAACAGTCTCCCAACGGCAATGTACGAAGTCCTCTGTGACCATATCTCCAACCTGGCACTGAAGAAACTGATAACACACTCGGGTATCAGGAACTACAGAGGTTGTCTGTGAAGACAGTATAAGCAGAACAGAGCAAAGTGTTATAAAGGCTTTAAGACGACTAGATATGGCAGTTAATACAGTTGGATTAGAAATAAATACCAATAAAACAAAATACATTCTGGCAACCAGGCGCATAAGGCCAGTCCTGCGTGGGCAGACATTTATTGACATTGATGAGTGAATGGTATAGTGACTTAATAAATTTGCATATCTTATATATCTTGTTACCAGTAGCAACAACACATATACAGAAATAATGTATAGAATCATATCAGTGAATTGATGCTACATTTCCGTAATGTGCCAATAATCAAATACAAACTGTATAAAACACTAATAATAGCAGTTTTGACATATCTTACGATATTATTAAGATTCTTAAATAATACAGAAGAAGATATACAAACAATTAGTGTGAGAGAATAGCAGCAGCGAGCAATGGATAGAGATGATTACAGGAATATTTTGACGGAGGCTATGGCCAAAACGGGAGCTTGGTCAGCAACATGATGATATTTCTCTTCAAAATGTAAATATTCCTGGAATAATAACTTTTAATAAAAGCCTGTTATTTCACTAAAGACCTTTTAATATGGTTGAGTACGGCTTGTAGAACATAACAGAACTTTGTGAAGGCCAAAGTTTTTATATTG
The DNA here is from genome assembly GCA_034769895.1 of Magicicada septendecula. Lineage (NCBI taxonomy): Eukaryota > Metazoa > Arthropoda > Insecta > Hemiptera > Cicadidae > Magicicada > Magicicada septendecula. The sequence goes on along the minus strand of CM068375.1, from coordinate 332,736,959 downwards.
GAAAAAAAAATAAAATGACAGTCACTCACTGTTAATGAAACTATACATTTAACAAGTTGTGTTTACCAAACTCCAAAAGCAATGGCACCGTAATGCACTTAACCTGGCAGACGTATTGACAGTCACTGCGCTCAATGCATTGTGACAGAGTATCAGCAAATATTGAACATTACTCTGTGTTAAGGCAGGTGTAAAAAGCAAGAGGGGTGCCATTTGAAGTTGTTTGTTGAAATCATTTATAAAACATTTAAATAAATTCTGAACTGGTTGTGCATTTTTGTACTGTAGAAGAAATCGCTTTCTCTCTCTCTATCCAATCTATCTATCTATCTCTCACTCTATGTCTTTTTATCTGCAATAGACACAACATATTTATAAAAAGAGATCTAATGCTATGAACTAGGCAACTGTCATTTTTTCTTCCTATTTTAAAACACTACAGTCCTACGTGAACCTTGATTTTCTCCACTATTCGCCTCCACTATTTTTTTTACTACGAGGCGACTCTAATCCCTGATTCCCATCTTTAAAACTCTGCGTTCATCTTCTGTAGTTATCACTTTCTGCAACTTCCTAACCCATCACTCCTCCCACTATACAAACTCTTTGGTAGCCTGTTAGACCCATGTTCCCTAAAACTTTTGAACCTTATAAATAGTATTAAATTAATACATTAGCGCATGCTGTTTGTCTCTAAATAGTTTGTCAAGTTACAAATGTTTTCCTTTTTGTACGACTATAAATTTTATGTATCATTTTTATTCACAGCTTTCAATTTAAAAACGTCTATTCCTGTAAGGATCAAGGATTCTGCTCTATATTTTCAAACTAGCCTAATCAGAATTAAATAAATCAGGAAATAATTTTATTCATTTAGTCTGGAAATACTTTTCGATCTGAAGAGATTCGTTTTAACATTGCATGCTTGGCTTTCAGAAATTACACTTTTGTTAACTTCTCACATCACATTTGTGTGTTCAAAACTGTTTTCAGATATATGAACTTGCTACCTCAAATTTTCTGGTTCAAAGAGTAAGCCTGATAAGACGTTCTGCTGTCTAAGAGTAGCATGTATTTTAAACACTCTGCTACCTCAAATTTTCTGGTTCAATGAGTAAGCCTGATAAGACGTTCTACTGTCTAAGAGTAGCATGTATTTTAAACACTCTGCTTAATTTCCGATCAGTTATAACGGGTATAAAATTAAAAAAAATAAATAGTATCTATTATTTTATCCAATTATTTAATCCATCAAGCCATAAACAAGGTAAAGAATGAGTATTCTTACGACAGTGTCACGGATCGTCGTCTTATATAGTGGAAACTAAATAATGGACAGAACAATAGGTGAAGTCACTGTTTACAAACATTAATTAGAAAGAATTAATAGTTAGAAATCAAGAAAAACATTCTTATGGAATAACTTAAGTTAAATTTGTCCCTCACACGACCAATAAATGTCACCTTATTATAGTATAAAGTAACACAATAATCATCGCAACAATTACTCCTAACCGCGGTTGGAATTTAGTCAGGTCTAACTGAACTGAACTGCTTAACCTGCCGCTGAAGAAAATATGGGTGCCACGTACGTGTATATACACATATGTATATATGTGTACATAGTTACACATATGTATAAATTTTTAATGTGTGCGCGCGTACGCGAGTGTACAATATTTCCTTGGTAATTGTAATTGTATACCAATACTGTAACAAAGGACACATAGCTAGCGTATCGTTATCGTTAGACAGTGGAATGCAACATTAAAAACAAGAGGCATTGTTCTTCACAATTTTGATGGGATTTAATAGGCCAAAACATCTATTGTTTTCTACAATTTATTAAAATCGCATATCTACAATACTCACTATCGCAGTAAAAATTAAAAACTAATGTTTATAAAATTTAATGTCCTTACATACTAATGTACATTTATATATTTAAGGTGCGCACAAAACATAATTAATAATTAACAATTCACGTAAACACCAGAGTCAAATGGCACACATTGTATCGTAAAATTATCACTACTCATTTATTACTGACATGTCTTATCGGTTGAGCCTATAGAGATAATTTATGGAAACGTCTAATTAAAAAGCGTCAAGAAAAATTACCGTATGTAAGACTTTTCCTAATGCAAAACATTATTAAAATTTACTAATAAATTACTTTATTATTTCAGAAACATTTATATTAGGTTTAAATAAGTACCGAAACCTGAAAATTTCAAGTACGCTGAAATATTATTTTTGAGGATATAGTATTGGAACGGACATAAAATTTCAACTATGTAGGTTGTGATGGAAGTTTTAACGCTGAAAAAAAGATATACAAATTAATGTAAAAACATTTAAAATGTAGAAACTATACATAGAACCCTCAAAAATAAAAGAAGATGTGAGACAAAATTAAAGATCTACAAAAAAATAGGTGTCCCCGTGGTAGCGAATCCTTAATTATAAAACAAAGAGATAACAGCAACGTACAATCAACAGAGGTCAGATATATGGTTAAATGATATACAAGAAGAGATCGTATAATAAATGAAGGTATACGGAAATATATATATATATGAGTGTGTGTGTGTGTGTGTGTGTGTGTGTGTGTGTGTGTGTGTGTGTGTAATCTAATAGTATATAACATAATATATAATCTAAATGAGAAAATTGAAGAATACAGGGGAAAAGATAGCATTTTAGTAGCATTGATGAAGATAGAATGCTAGTAATTGTAAGCAAGGACATGCCTTTTGAAGAGGGGATGTAGCAAAGCCAAGAAAAAAGAGTTGTGATAATGTGAAGTCCGATCAGGCACAGAGCCTAATATTTAGAATTAATATTAGGCAATTACCTGTATTAACTTCCGTCTTGTGACTTCTTTAGTTTTTTCCTTAAAACAACGCGTTTCGAGAATAAATTCTCATCATCAGGTTTTTAAAAATTATAAAAACATCAAATTCACCCAAAAGGGGTCGTCAACTATTTAAAATACACAAACACAAAAACACCACACATAATTAAACACCGACACAGTCACGGCACAGTCCGATGCGAATCGTCTCGCCGCCAACGACCAACTGTTGCACTTTGTCTTATACGACCGTTATCATTGCCCGCTGACCCATCGATATCGTTGGCCGTGTTGTACAGCAGATTCGATCGGAACGAAACTTTGTCATTAAGTAGCTGGTCCGTTTGTAACTTAGAAGCCCTGTATATCTCATATTCCTCCACAGCGTTCATGTATGCACCCTTTTTACAATTATGAAGCAATTTAAAGTTTGTGTGGAAGTCTGAGTACTTATGATTATACAGCATTAAATGCTGAGCGTAACTGGATCTAGTTTTCGAGATATCACTTTTGGGCAGGTGTTTTTTAACACGTTCGGCTGACGGCCTGCCCGTTTGTCCTATATAGAATTTGTCACAGTCATCGCATTCAAGCTTGTACACTCCAGTTTTCTCTTCAGCCGGGATATGAGTTCTTTGTCCCAAACGTTTTTTGATGTTATTTGTGGTTTTAAAGGCCACTGCTATTTTACGTTTTTTCAGCTCATTCTTTACAATGACTGGTAGTACATTTGTGTACTCAGTTACTATAAATTTAGTATCTTCTTTAGATGGGCCAGTTAATCTGCTTTTACTATTGATTTTTACCGAGTGTTTTCTTATAAGCTTGTCTATGATTCCACTGTTATACCCATTAGCGATAGCTATACTTTTGATTATATTAGTCTCTTCCACTCTGTCTTTTTGCTCAAGGGGAATAGCAAGCATTCTATGAACGAACGCGTTGAAGGCTGCCATTTTTTGGGAATATGGATGGTACGAATCAGCATGAATAGTAATATTCGTGGTGGTGGGCTTTCTATAAATTTTGAATCTAAAACGGTCATTATATTTGCTGATAGTGAGATCAAGAAAGTTCAGGCAGCTATTATTCTCCATTTCTAGGGTAAATTGGATTTTCATGTTTATGCTGTTCATATATCCTTTCAAATTTTCTATTTGTCTACTCGTTCCATTGAATATCATAAAAGTGTCGTCAACGTAGCGTACGTAAAATTTAATTTTGACTCGCTGTTTATTAAGACTAGACATTAAAAATGTATTCTCAAAGTGGTTCAAGTATAGGTCCGCTAAAATCCCCGATAAAGGTGACCCCATTGCCAGACCATCCTCCTGCATGAAATACTCATTATCATAAGAGAAATAATTTTGTTTGAGTATTGTTTTTAGCAGTTGCATAAGTTCATCAATTTCATTTCTACCTAACCTATTTGTATTAATTAAGCTATTTCTGAGAATTGTCATTGTCTCATCTACTGGCCCATTGGTGTACAGATTAGTTACGTCAAATGAAGCCAACCTATAATGTGGTGCTGATTTAATAGTTTTAATTTTTTCAACGAGATCGTAGCTGTTTTTTATGCTGTAGTTATTTACTATGTCAATGTTCTCTTTTATGATTTTTACTAATCTTTTAGCCGTCCTATAACCAGGGGCAGTCGTGTAATTTACAACCGGGCGTATTGGCATATCTTCTTTATGTATTTTGGGTAAACCCGTAAGTTATGGGGCCCTGGCATTTATGGGTTTTAAATAACGTCTAGTGCTTTCATTGAGGAGATTGGGGCATTTATTTATAGCGTTGTTTAATTCCTTGACATAGACGCTAGTGGGATCCTTGTGTAGCTTTTTAATATTATTGTTTTTTATGAACTCCTGTACCTTATTGGTATATATATTTTTGTTAATAATAACTACCGTATTACCCTTATCAGCTGTCGTGACGATAGCGTTATCATGTCGAAGTTTTTCGTAAACATTCCGTGCAATACGCGCGTCACGTTTGTACTTATTTTGCAGGTTAGCGATGTGGGTATCTTTCTTAATAACTTTGTTTATTTTGTTATTCATGATGGAACGCGTTTCCTCCTGATGCGAAATATTATCAATAGTTTTTATGGCAGCTTCCGCGCATATTATTTCACGGATCATAAAGTTCTTATTAAACGAGGGAATGTTATACATCAAACCTTTGTTCAATAATGTCATTTCGTTATGTTCAAACTTAATTCCGGTGTAATTTGCAACCCGCTGATGAAATACGTGGCTATGTTCTACTGTATTATTATCGTCATTGTGTTGTTTTGTATATAGGTTTTGAAACTTTCTTAACTGTTTACGTTTAAGAGAACTGACGACTTTGTTTATCTGTCTATTGACAATGTCGAGAATGCCGTTTATTACTGCCGGGTGAAACTCGTTTAAAACTTCCAGGTGGGCTAGATAAAGCTTAGTATATAGACCACTTTTTAAAATATAAAGTCGTTTGATCCCTTCCTTAATCCAGATTAATTTTATTTTTTCGGAACAATGTCTGCTGTTGATGTTGGAACTTATGTACTTCGGTGTGATGTTGTAGTGAAGGCATCTTTTGTTATACTTGATGTTCTGCGATGCCTTAATCAATTTTAATTTGATGTTTTTAAATTTATAGACAATACGTGCCTGACTGGCTTCTAGATTCATTTTGTTTTAATTGTCTCCAAGTCACGTTACTAATATTTAGAATTAATATTAGGCAATTACCTGTATTAACTTCCGTCTTGTGACATCTTTAGTTTTTTCCTTAAAACAACTTTAGTTTTTTCCTTAAAACAACGCGTTTCGAGAATAAATTCTCATCATCATCATAGATACTTACTAAGGTAGGTAGGTACAATAGGTAACTTACTTAGATATGTGAAAATGTAGTTTACTTAGGCATACCTTTCACAAGCGTAATAAATCAATAAAATTAACTTTTGTTTAATTATGCTGGAATCAACAGCGCGTCATAACAAGCCTCAGTTCGCCTCCTCGCTGTTCAGAACGGGACTAGGCTGCCGCTGCCCTAAATAATGTTTTAATTACTTCACCAACATAAAGTTACTAGTTTTCGTCTGAGGAAAACCACTGTACAGTTTTAACTTTCTATTCTAATTCGGTTTTCTCTCTTTCTGTTTTATTGCATACACTATTGCCTTTTTTGTCCTCAGAATGAGTAAATAAATACTTATAGAATTTAACTGGTGTGTAGGGGTGTTTAAAGTAAAACTGAGGTCAAGAAAAATAGCAAACAACAAAAATATGCAATTGGCTTCTATATATATACGGAACTTTAATGTTAAATGTCTCCTTTTAACCTTATTATTCTACGATATTATTCCATAGCATAATGCAGTCTGTGGAACACCAACGAGAGTTAAATGTTAACAAATATGATATTTCGATCAGTGCACACCGCGACCGTCTTCAAGTGTTATTGCTAAACTGTGTTAAAAAATTAAAATACTCCGCAGTCACTGGTGATGCCACTTATATGTATACGTATTAGGGCATTCTAATATGTGACTAATGTCGTAAGCATGAAGACTATAATTGATATCACAAAGCCGAAGACGAAATCTACACAAACACCTGTGTCTGCTTTAGTAAAAACTAAACCGCTAAAAAATTACAAAATAAATTCTCGGAATATAAAAGGATTTTGTCAAAGGTATTCATTAAAATCCATTTTGTTTATGGAAATTTTAGATAAAATTATGAGAAATGAAACATATGAATGTATTTAGGGCAGGTAGAATTGGGATTAATTTTACGTATTATGCAAAAAATTAAATTGTAACTACGGAGAGTGAGAGTTATTTACAAAAGCTTGTTAGTACCTTTAACAAAGTATATAAAACGTATTTTATCAAGTTTACATAATATGGCAGTAATGGATCTCAAGAAAGTTTGTACTTAGTAAACATACTTTTGCCACCATTAATAATATTTAAATAAAACGATGTGTAGGCTATTCAAACAATTTTTAGTTGTGTTCAATCTAAGCTAAAAATTAAAATATAACAACTAAAATATAATCCATACTAATATGTAAAAGAAAATCATTGTTTGCTTGAAATGCTTTTTAGCTTTAACTGTTGAATATAGTCTTTTCTATAGATATTCATTAGGCCCTATGTTACGATACAGGCTAGGTTTTATTCTGGTATTGCATTGTAAATGTAATTATTTGATATTACGGTTTTTTTTAAATTTAATTGTTTCCAACTTTAGAAGAGCAGTAGCAGTAGAATCATTGGTAATCGTGGCAAAGATACTACTGGTGGAAGAACAGCAAATGTGCTTTTTCAATTATCTTTGAATCTGTCCAGGTAAGATTTTTCCATTTTTAATATTAGTAAAAATACCGAACGTGCTGATACGCTTTAAAAATATTGGATAAAACAACATTTTTGCACATAGTGTATAGGCCTTTAAGCCGGCTAAGAGACATTCGCAATATTCAAAAATTGATGTGGGCTTGGTGATAATCTTGGCCGGAGATTTCAAGCAAATATTACCAGTCACACACAGAGGTACGCCAGTAGATTAACCAAATTCCTTCCTTAATTCCTCATATTTGAGGTCCGATGTTTTAACAGTAAATCCTTTTACAAAAATGAGAGTGCATTTGCATGGTCATTTTATTATCAGGAGTATTTTGCAACTCGTCTATGACAACTCAGAAGGAAACAATTACAGCGAATAATTACAAAAATAGAAATCAACTTTCCCCCAATTTTTGTCAATTAGTAGGAAACACAGACAAATTAATATTATGCATCTTTCGTAATTTTAGTAAAATTCATTCTCTTAACGACTTGTTAATAGTAAAGTTATCTTTTCTCCGACAAAATATTATTGTTACAAATAGTTGGCGATGTAAAATGAATTATTCTTTAGAAACAAGAATGAATAAAGAATAGTTGTTGCCGAAGAATAACCTTATATCCAATGGAATTCTTAAATTCATTGCAAATGTCATAGACTTCATCTGATCAGTTATATTTTAAAATATTTGTTAATGTTACGTTGCTGAGAAAAGATGCTTCCAGATCGTGCAATATCGCTCCACTAAGGGTGATAATACACGGACATTATTTACTTCATGCTAAATATTGTTAGGATTGTCTCACTGATTTTCGTTATATACAGTGGAAAACAAAGTACAGACACCATTAAAGTCACTAATAACCAGCTTTAATTTATCACTAATAACAATTTGTTATCAACTCGTACAATAATTCAACTTAAATTTGTCTACACCCAATAATGATGTCAATTATAATAAACTTCTCACTTGATATAAAGAACATAACAACCACTTGAGATCACTTGACAAATCTCCCAACATAAACTGGAATTATCTGCAGCTGTTCTCTAATTATAACCTGCAAGGTTCCATAATATGCGTCCTTAACAACGACTCAAAAACTCTAGAGGATACTTCAGTGCGGCCTTGGAAGAAACACGCATCTGCTAGGCTAGCCGAGAAACGCGTAGAATGACACACTCTATTGTTCGAGAACCTTCTGAAATTCCCTAACAATATTAACACTGTGGTCTTCCCGTGGCCAAAAATTAACACCAATCATTACCATCGTTCCAAAAGATTTACCAGTTTCATTCAAAGGATTGCAGATTTCTATAAACATTTGCTGTAAGTATAGGATTTTCGTCAATAAATCTCAAGGACAAACCATACACGTTGCTGGAGTTCATCTATAACATGACGGATTTTTACGTGAGCAATGTTACATTGCGTTTTTAAGGTATCTCTTTTCAGATTCTTGTATGTTTAAGATTATAATAGAAAAAACTCTAATATTGTTTATGAAAGAGCTTTGATTTAAGCTAAATAAACTATATAATTTGGGTAAAAATAAAATTTAGAAGAATGTAAAAGTACCGTTTAATTTTTCGTGGCAGCGTATGGTGCAGGTACATATTGTAGGTTTAGTAATAAATAATTAAACACAAATTTTAAGTGACCCAAACATTGAGTCCATCATAATCTGCAGCAGTACTTTCCCCCCATGATTTCACAGGACGGAAGCATATAAATTGGAAACACGTTGGTAAACTTAAGCGCCATTCCAAATTAACGAGACCAAAAACTTCACTACAAGTACCCTAAAACTCGACAGACGTTAAAATGGCTAAAAATATGAAGCAATGGAACCCAAGAAAAATGACATTATCGGTTCTGAGTTTTTCGACGAATGTGACTTTCGGGTCACTTTCTGTAAACACACACACATGTAAGTAATTTTTTAAATGACGTAACAGGAAACTCATTTAATTTCATTATATTTCCACTCGTCATCGTTCATTAATAAACTTTAATGCAATTGGTTGGATGCAGGAGTACCTAATATGAAGAAGATACCTAATATGAAGATTTAAACAACTCCGTCATGCGTATACCAGTCGCCATGTTTGATCGTGTTACTCGGCTTGAAAGCATCAGTCATAAACGTTATACGAATTATTTACATTTGTGTGTGGCTGACCTACATTTGAACGATAAAACCGTATCAGTGAACATATGGAAATACTAGATTTATAGGGCAATGCAAACAGATTTCCGTTGTAATCGTCTTTCACTACGCTATCACAATAAAAATCATTGATCCTCTTAACTACACTGTGTGTAGCTGCTTTAGTTACTGACACATGTTATGTATGTTTACGTACACAAACACAGACCGAGTAAAAGAAGATAAAAAGAAGATGAAAATTGTAAGACGTCGAAAAAGTATAGGAATGTACACGGCACTAAGATACTGTCTAGATTCTTTGCCTGCTAATTAATGACGTGATAAAAATAACAGGCTTGTGAGGAAGAAAACAGAAAGGCCTGTTAATAAAATTTGCATTTCTGACCTAAACCTTGTTAAAGAATTAAAATATTATAGATTTAATTTTATAGTCAGACAATTGCTGTTGACTTAAACAGGGACTGAAAAGATAGTATTTTTCCTATATGCGTTATAATAGTTTGCCTGAGATTATCATTAACTAAGAGAAATGTTCCTTACGTAAAAGGAAAAACAATTGCTTAAAAAAAGATTGTGGTATAAAACGGCACAAAATCGGTTTGTTGAGATATAAAGTCATGTATGTTTACGACAAAACTTAAGGTGGAAGAGGACCAGAAGATATTTCCTGTTGTCTCATAAAACGTTTAAAGGAGAATGCTGCATCGCATTTTTTTCAGACAGTTGTGGCGAAAAACCCCAAATATAAAGGTAGTCTTTACTTTCCTGAATCTTTTCCAAGATCCTGAAATGGATGTTAAGCTGATTGATCTGAACTAGATGGTTCCTGGACAGTCATATCTTCTTAACGACTCTGACTTTGGCATAATAAAAAAATCCAGCCGAACTAGACAAATATTTGTACCAGACGATTGGTTTCAAGCAACAAGAACAGCAAAAACTAACCAGCCCAAACTTAAGGAAAACATCATGGAAACGTCAGATTTTCTTAGCACAGCTTCTTTGGAAGAAGTTGTGAAAAACCATAAAACTGCTGCGGATGTTGAGTCTGTCAAATGGCATAAACTATGTTAGTTACCTTTAAAAAAGAAAAGACGTATACCATTAAATTCAAACACACATTTAATGGACTGACTGATTTTTGTGAGGTTCATTTGAAACAACGTGAAGAGCAATGCAATAAAAAGGAGGAAATCCTCAAAAACGTTTATACCTTCAAAGGTAAGTTGGGGTTACTCAAAATCCTCTCTACTCAAGTCGCCGGCCGCTTAGTGTCTGTCTCAAAGAAAAATTATATGATAGAATTTCTCAAGTACATACCTCCGGTACGTCATGGATACTTTAGAAATCTTCCTGTAGCACTTGAAACCAGGTCCAGTGATGCTTCAAACCTACCGGATGAAGGTAATGACGAGTCCATTTATGAATAAAACAAACGGTTTATTAGAGCTATCAAAATTTTACAAACATTTTTGTAAGTTTTAGCAAAAACAAAAATATTGTTAATAATAGCTTATAACCACGTTTTAATTTTTTTAAACAAATCCCCATTTCCAGCGATGTTTCAGGTCGAAAAAAACAGATATGATAGATAATGTCTGTCTGTGCTGGCTTTGATTAATTTACCCTCTAAACTTAGTACATTTTCAGAGGAAAAATGGATCAAGTCCACCATATACAGATATTATTTTGCAAGTGAAGTTAAGAAATAAAAAAAGACTTCGTGAAACTCTTACCACAGTTTAAATTAAGAAATGTGATTTATGATGAATAAGAAATTCCTTCAATTGAGGAATAAATGAAAAAGTTATAAAGCGTTAAATTTAAACTCATTTTTCTCAAAACTTACAGTGGTGGACTTATAGTTCATTGTAGTTCTGATCCCCGCTTTGTGACTCATTGAGTCTGGTAATTAGTGACTTAATTCGTGTATATTATTTCTACTGTACAATACGACGTTCCTTGAGACCGTCGTAGCATTATTTTTAGCACCTGCTGATGGGTGCTTGTTCCAGACTTTTGTCGTGTTATGAAAACCACTAAGTAGCAAACGGATTATATTGAAGTAATTACTTATCATTGTAATTAGCTTCAATTATACTGTGTTACACTTTCCTCGCTAAATGTTTCGCTACTATCCTTTTTCCAGTTGAAACATAGGGTTAACCTAACCTAACATTAAAAACGAATAAATAGCGAGACCAAATTTTTGTCTTGTTAGTGAAATATTAATAAAACTGAATACAAATGAATACTAGGAAGGTGCAGAAAAATGCAATATTTGTACAAAATATACTGCCTATTTTATAATTTTGTCAAATATGAAACGTGCAAATGTCAGATATGAAAAGCGCGTATTTAGCCGATTAAGACTAATTTAAAAATAGCAAATTTCCAGAAACAGCATCTTTTGAGCTGATTTTTTTACCATAGGTTTAGTGTTTACCTAAATGTTTATCCAAGTTCCAGACTTCGTAACTCCCATTTTCCCCGATTTCCCCGACTTTTCCCTTCCGCCAAACAGCGGAGCGCGAGTCACTAAAGTTTTCCTCAATTTTACCGATTATAGCTTTACCAAATCAGAAAAATAAAAATACCACCGTGTTTACCGGAAAATTTTCTATCGACCTGTGTTAGTCGTATACTTTTTAAAGGCAACATAACCTACAAAAAAATTGAAACTTGCAAAAAAGTGCATTTTCAGATTTCCGTTAATAATGAGTGAAATAATTATTTTTTCTTTATAAACAAATTGTTGAATATAGTATTCCAATAGACGAATTTCCATATTTATTTTTATCCAGAAATATTTTGTCATTAACCCACAATAAATTTTTCAAGTTGAAAAGGGAAATTTCTCAAAATTTGGTCCAGTCACCCTGACATCACAGGACAAATTTTGTTTTTCAATTCTCGTATTTTCATGATCTATCAGCTAGTGAAAAGTTTGTTCTTTCATAGCTTCCGAAATAATAATTTTTACTTTTTGTTTGCACTTTTACACAGCGAATGGCCGCTCGGGCTGAATCGAGTATACTTATGCGCCGCCAAGCGGCAGTACTACGTACATGCCAGAGCATTACGTACTACGAGGTCATTCGCTGTGTACAAGCGCAAAAAAACGTAAAAATTATTATTTTGGTAACTATAAAAGAACAAACTTTTTTCACTAGCTGATAGACTATGAAAATACGAGTATTTAAAAAAACAAACTTTGTCCTGTGATGTCAAGGTGATGAAGACCCAATTTTGAGAAATTTCCCTTTCAACTTGAAAAATTTATTGTGGCTTAACGACAAAATATTTCGGGATAAAATTTAATATGGAAATTCGTCTATTAAAATACTATATTCAACAATTTCTTCATTAAAACAAATCATTATTTCATTCATTATTAACGGAAATCTAAAAATGCACTTTTTAAAAGTTTCAATTTTTTGTAGGTTATGTTGCCTTTAAAAAAATGCACGGCTAACACAGATCAATAGGAAATTTTCCGGGGAACACGCTGGTATTTTTATTTTTCGGATTTGGTGAAGTTGTCGTCGGAAAAATTGAGGAAAACGTCGGTGACTCACGCTCCGCTGTTTGCTGGAAGGGAAAATTCGGGCAAAATGGGGAAGTGGGAAGTCTGGAACTTGGATAAACTTTTAGGTAAACACTAAACCTATCGTTTAAAAAAAAAATGAGCTCAAAAGATGCTGTTTCTGGAAATTTGACATTTTTGCCCTTTTTTTTCTTACTCGGCTAATTATACTGCTACGACAGTCACACCTATTGTCGTAGAATACAATGGAAACAAAATAACAGACACCATGATTCCACTAATTACCAACTTTAATTATTCAAAACAAAGAATGAAAAATCACCAATTCATTCTTATACAGTAATTCAAGATAAATTTGTCCACATGTAATAGGAAAGTCATATTACAGTTACGCACTAATTAACAAATTAACCACATTTCCCTAATGCACAGCATTCACGTGATCCGCACTGAATAAGTTGCTAGGTATAAGTAACCGCTAAGCCTACCGCTGACGCTTATTTAGATCCAGCAGAGATTACAGAATAAGTTTCCATAATCCTAGTGAGATGCCGACATAACTTGCGTAATTACTAAAGCACTAACAGTCTGGGGGCTATGTTAGTGCACAACCACGACACAAACCCTGCAAGCTCTGGGATAGTCGAGAAACGTGTACAATGACGACGCTCTCAAATTTTCAAAAGCGTTACGTAATTTCCAATTGCCATAGCAATACGGTATAGAATAAGCGGAAGCGTATTGAGACCGTTTTACTGCCTTCGAATTGATGAAGTAAAAAGTTTATAGTATAAACTTATTTCAGGTACAGGTGATACAGGTTTGATGAGATAGGCAAGATACACTCAAATCGAACAAGATGTAGACGGTCGGGTGTCAAAAAAAGTCTGTCACAACAGTCTTCCTTTTAGAGTAGTACGAAATGGTTGTTATGGAATGAGAAAATATCCCAACACTTTGGTAAATATCAAGAAGAGGGACAACGAAAAGACCAATGACGCTCGATAGAAATTAACTGGATTTAAGATGGAGAGTTGAATCTTTGCAGAATTACTATCAAAATATTTGCCTGTATATTTTTCTGTTATATTATCCCACAAAACAAGTATGTGATGCCGGAAGTAGAAGAAGAAGTTTACGCCTTCTTCAAGAATTACCGTGAATGAATTATGTACTTTATTCTAACAGGTGGTGGGGGGGTTGAACTCTAATCGGTTAGTAAAGTAAACCAACGCCCTAATCAAGATACGCAATTCACTGTAATAAAAATCACAAATTGGCAACACAAAATTATTTTAGCAAACAACAATAAATTTTATAAAGTTAGAATTAAATAGCAGATAGACTTTAACAACAGAAACAGAACACGCTGAATACATAATAAAATAAGCAAACCCTTGCTTGTCTAATTAACGTTGTAATATTGCACGACAGCACGAATTTTTCGGCTGCTTCAAAGTTATTAAATTCAACAAGGGATTTGGTTACCGAGGGTGTGTATTCAACAAGAGTGTGTGTGTGTGCCGAAAGTAACTTGTGTTGGAAAGGTCTTGCGGAGGGTAGTCCTTACCATTCGGCTCAGCTGTGCCGCTAATAATTGCCATGACCATGCATGGAGGTGTGTTGTGCGTGGAAGGTTTGGCACGAATCAGCAGCCAGCAGTACAATAACAAGGTACGACAAAGATGAAATGATGAAGACTGGCAACACGGAAACTCGACTGACAAAATGTTTCATAAATGACTGATGAATGAAATGTGTTTTGGACAAATTAAGAATTCACAGTCCGTTTAATTAACGCGGGATAAGAATTCACTACCGGGACACCTTGAAGTACAAAAATCCTGTTTATATACAGGAAACATCTCATTATTTCACATGATATCATTAACGCTATGATAGAGAAAGATAAAATGACGACTAAGCAATTTTTTATATCTACGGGATATAAAAGAAACATTACAAAAACTAAACTAGAAGAAATTATATGGGAAAGCAGATGATACGAGGTGTGATCAGAAAGTATCCGGATCAGCACTTTCAATGCCAAGTCAGCTGACTTCGCTCCAAAACAAAACTGGTAATTTAGAGTATAATAAACACTCAGTACAAGTATTATAATGTCAGCTTATATAATTTGTTTAAAACGCCCATTGTTGTATTGTGTGTTAACCTTGTTTGTCGCATTTAACATGTCAGAAACAATTGACCAGAAAATTTGTGTCAGATTTTGTCAAAACGTTAATGAAACATGTAAAAATACACTTATAAAGTTACAAAAAGTGTGTGGAGAAGATTGTGTAAGTCTTACTTAGGTTTGTGAGTGTTTTAAGCGTTTTAAAATTAGGCGTCAAAGTGTTGAGAGTGACGAGCGTGAAGGAAGACCTTTCACCAGCAAGACTGACTGCAAAGTTGAGCTTGTGCGTGCTGCTGTGCGAGAAAACCATTGGCACATCGAATCACCATTCGTTGTGCCGCGACTAGTAAAAAACATCGTGGCGAGTTTTAATTATTTTATTTTTACGTCTATATTTCGCCTAGATATAGTTTCCGCCGCGTGTCGTCTGGTATGGCAGCGAGCAGCTGTGCATTGTCATGAGCTCTGTTGATTAATTGCCGTAACTGCGGTCTCTCCGTGGGCTTTCACGTGGGGGAAAATGTTCAGTTGCTTCTCGTTTCTCAAACTAGTATCATCAGCGCCGACGACGAAAAAGATATCTCTCTGTCCTTCTACTTTCTGCCATGGGCGAGTAATTTTATTAAGAACCTTTGGTGAGTTTCTTTTGATTATACTTTGTTATTCAGTAAAATGAAAATGTGCGTAAATATATTTATAATTCGGATGGGATTGGATCAAGGTGTGTACGTGTTTCTGGTCTGGTACAAACGTGGTAAGCCACATGGCAAAATATTTTATAACTGCTTTAAAATTGATAAAACAGCTTCAGTATGATTGATTATATTTTATACTTATTGATTGTAACGTAAAGGTGCCACTGATATATTCACGAACTGGCAATCTATCAAATGACAGCGTAATTGAAGCCACGTTGGCGAATTTTTTTTATATTTGCCTTAAACTAATTAAAAATATGTATTTATAAACTAATTACATTTGTTAATTACTAAATTGTGAAGTATTAGTGTCAGTGGAATATTAAAATAACCACCGATCCATCAAGAATAACTTAGTGTAATTGAGGTCACGTGGTGAATTCTTTATATAAAAGTATCTGGTATTATAAAGTTTTAGCCTTAACTCTTTGAGCAAGAAATGATTATAGCTTTTACTGTGGCACAGTTAATAAGTAAAGTGTAATTGGTTCAATTGTTAAAACTCTGTGCGAGCGACTTGTTGTATCTGAAGTGTGGTGTGTAAGTGCGACACTAGAGTCTAGTTAGCTGTTTATGAATTATTATTAGTGAAGTTTTCTACAAAATACATGTGATTATAGGGTTCCCGAACCAGCCAGGGGCTTGAGACAGAACCGATGGTGATGGCTACATCTCTCGCCATCAGCTGAGCATTGCCGCATAGCTCCTCGTTCGTCGCCGGACGTTAGGATGGGACCCGCAGTAAATACAGGATGACTCTCCAGGATCCTGAACCATCAACTCGCTACACATCAATTCATGAGCTAACCATCTACCTCAGGACGTGGTAACAACCTTACACCAGGTGAAACAATTCAATGATGTAAAGTCGACCTCGCGACACATTTTGCCACACTATTGCAGTGAAATATAAAAGAATAGAGACTTAACATTCCGTTTTTGTGAGTTAAATTGCAGTTAAACAATAGATGATCAAAACTGAACATGTCTGTTCATTATGTGCACGTCTATCATTCAGTGGTACTAATCTGTAAATTATTATTCTTCGTATTGTTTAAATTAACAGCCATCCTTACTATTTCTTTTATGAATTTGCTAACTGCTATAATTTTTTATTGTTCGACTAAGCTTTTCGTCATTGCTGACATCTTCAGGTCTTAAAACAACGTCTATCAACTGTACGTTGAAGGCTTTTATACTTTAGGCCCCTCCCCTTATGTCATCGCCCCTCCTATTGGTTCTAGCTGCTACCGCTCTTCACGGGAACTTTGTCTACCTTTTTCCGTTAGGCATTTTTCTAACGTCCGTCAAATTGTTTTAAGAATCTCCCGTTAATTTCTTCATTCTTGACTTATAATTTTTTGTAACCATTTACATTTCGTCATTTTTTTTTTAGTGTGTTATTCTTATTATTTTAATTTACTTTTGTTTATTGTTTAATATATAATAAAATATTTCTTCATTTGTAAAATCCACTTTTATATTCATTAATTTATTTTTATCTTCTTTTTAACTTTAAGTATTTCTAGTTCTTCTATTAATTTTCTTTTTTGCGGATTGTTTTCTATTTTGATTATTTCCATATTTTCATTGGGATTTATGAATTTATGGCCTGGTTCGTTGAAACGTCTTGCATATAGTGAGTTCGTTACTCTAACCCCTTCTCCTTTTGCGTGTTCATTCATTCTAATTTTAAATTTTCTTCCAGTTTCGCCCAGATATATCTTATTACATTCCCCACATTTTAATTTGTATACGCCGCTTTTTTCTGTTAATGGAATTTCTTCTGTTTTATCATTTTTTATATATTCGAATACATTTTTCGTTTTCTTTATTCCTATCTGTATTTCATATTTTTCGAAACATTTTTGTAACATTTTTGTTTGATATCCTATGTATGTTATTGGTCCTTTATATTTCTTTTCTTCATTTGTTTTTTCTTTTTGGTTATTTTCTATTTCTTTATTTTCCTCTATTTTCTTAACTATTCTTTTAATTATTTTAGGGTTGTAATTATTATTTTTTGCTATTTGTTGTATTTTCTTTAATTCTTTTGTTTAAGTTCTTCATTTTTTAGATAATTTATAGCTCTATAGCAAAATGAATTTAATGCTGCCATTTTATAATTGACTGGATGATATGATTCTTGTGGAATTATTAAATCTGAGTATGTTTCTTTATTATATATATCGAATTTGAGTTTGTTATCTTCAATTTTTATATTGATATCCAGGAAATTAATTTCTAATACTCCAATTTCTTCTTGAAATTTTATTGTTTTTTCTATGTTATTTAGTTGTTCCGTAAATTTTTTAAATTCATTTACTTCACCTTCCCAAACTATTAGTATGTCATCTACATACCTGATCCATTTTTTAATTCTTCTTTCTTTATCTATATCTTTTAAAATTTTGATTTCAAAGCTATTCATGAATATCTCTGCCATTAATGGTGAAAGCGGTGATCCCATTGGTAATCCATTTTCTTGTATGTAAAATTTGTTATTAAATCTGAAGTAGTTCTGGCTTAGGCATAATTCTAATCCTTCTATTATTTCGTTTTTCCATTCTACATTACTTAATCTGTTTTTCTTTATTATTTCTACTGTTTTTGCTATTGGTATGTTGGTGTACATATCTTTTATATCTAATGACATTAATTTTGTCTTATTTGTTATGGTAATTTCTTTTAATCTTTCTATTACCTTTTTACTATTTTCTATGCTGTGGATTTCTTCTTTTTCATATGCCATTTTGATTCTTTTACTTATTTCTTTTGATATTTTGTATGTTGGCGAATTTATAAATGATACTATAGGTCTTAATGGCATTTCTTTTTTATGTAACTTAATTTGAGATCTAAATTTTGGAGCTTCAGGATTATGTTCTATTTTTTGTTTCTTTTGCCATTCTGTTAAATATGTTGTCTTTTTTATCAATTTCTTTGTTTGTGCTTGAAATTTACTTATGTAATCATATTTTATTTCTTTATATGGTCCTTTTTGTATAAATTGTTCTGCTTTTTCGATATAATCTCTTTTATTCATTACCACTGCTGTGTTACCTTTATCGGCTTTTATAACTATCAAATTGTTCTCCGTGATTTTCTTTTTTAATTCTCTTTTATTTCTTTTTATTTGTGTTTCGTTTTTATTTCTTACATTTTTGTTTTTCTTACATATTTTTTTTTCTATTTCTTTTACTTCACTTCTTAATTGTTTTTTAGTTTCTTCATTTTTTATTTTATCGATTATTTCTTCACATTCTATTATTGTATTTTCTTTATCTATGTTTGTTTTTGTTGCATATTTTAAACTTTTCCCTAATAATTTATGTTCATTTTCTGTAAACTTTGTTTCTGTTAAATTTAATACTTTTTCAGCAAATTTTATTTCTTTATCTTTTTCTTTATTTTTATTTCTTGTTCCTTCTATTAATTCCTTGAGTTTCTTATTTAATCTCTCTTCCATTTTTCTTATTTCCTTTTCTATGTATTTTTCACCAAACTCTTTTCTCATTTCTTCTATTTCTATATAATTGTAACTTGTATATAATTTTTGATGTAATTGATACATTTCTTTGTTATATTTATTTATTTTACTGTATAAGTTCTTAATTTCAAGTTTTATCCATATTTTTTCCGCCATGTTTTTCACTTGGTTTGCTACTTTGCTTTTGTGATTAATTTTAATTTTTGCGTATTTTGGAGTTATTTTATTAATTAAACACTGTTTATTAAACCAAATTTTCCCTAGCGTTTTTTTCAATTTTGCTTTAATTTTTAAATACTTAAAAAATTCCCTTACATTTTTATATTTATCTGCTTGCAATTCGCATGTTTTATTCTTCGTATTGTTTAAATTAGCAGCCATCCTTACTATTTCTTTTATGAATTTGCTAACTGCTATAATTTTTTATTGTTCGACTAAGCTTTTCGTCATTGCTGACATCTTCAGGTCTTAAAACAACGTCTATCAACTGTACGTTGAAGGCTTTTATACTTTAGGCCCCTCCCCTTATGTCATCGCCCCTCCTATTGGTTCTAGCTGCTACCGCTCTTCACGGGAACTTTGTCTACCTTTTTCCGTTAGGCATTTTTCTAACGTCCGTCAAATTGTTTTAAGAACCTCCCGTTAATTTCTTCATTCTTGACTTATAATTTTTTGTAACCATTTACATTTTGTCATTTTTTTTTAGTGTGTTATTCTTATTATTTTAATTTATTTTTGTTTATTGTTTAATATATAATAAAATATTTCTTCATTTGTAAAATCCACTTTTATATTCATTAATTTATTTTTATCTTCTTTTTAACTTTAAGTATTTCTAGTTCTTCTATTAATTTCCTTTTTTGCGGATTGTTTTCTATTTTGATTATTTCCATATTTTCATTGGGATTTATGAATTTATGGCCTGGTTCGTTGAAACGTCTTGCATATAGTGAGTTCGTTACTCTAACCCCTTCTCCTTTTGCGTGTTCATTCATTCTAATTTTAAATTTTCTTCCAGTTTCGCCCAGATATATCTTATTACATTCCCCACATTTTAATTTGTATACGCCGCTTTTTTCTGTTAATGGAATTTCTTCTGTTTTATCATTTTTTATATATTCGAATACATTTTTCGTTTTCTTTATTCCTATCTGTATTTCATATTTTTCGAAACATTTTTGTAACATTTTTGTTTGATATCCTATGTATGTTATTGGTCCTTTATATTTCTTTTCTTCATTTGTTTTTTCTTTTTGGTTATTTTCTATTTCTTTATTTTCCTCTATTTTCTTAACTATTCTTTTAATTATTTTAGGGTTGTAATTATTATTTTTTGCTATTTGTTGTATTTTCTTTAATTCTTTTTGTTTAAGTTCTTCATTTTTTAGATAATTTATAGCTCTATAGCAAAATGAATTTAATGCTGCCATTTTATAATTGACTGGATGATATGATTCTTGTGGAATTATTAAATCTGAGTATGTTTCTTTATTATATATATCGAATTTGAGTTTGTTATCTTCAATTTTTATATTGATATCCAGGAAATTAATTTCTAATACTCCAATTTCTTCTTGAAATTTTATTGTTTTTTCTATGTTATTTAGTTGTTCCGTAAATTTTTTAAATTCATTTACTTCACCTTCCCAAACTATTAGTATGTCATCTACATACCTGATCCATTTTTTTAATTCTTCTTTCTTTATCTATATCTTTTAAAATTTTGATTTCAAAGCTATTCATGAATATCTCTGCCATTAATGGTGAAAGCGGTGATCCCATTGGTAATCCATTTTCTTGTATGTAAAATTTGTTATTAAATCTGAAGTAGTTCTGGCTTAGGCATAATTCTAATCCTTCTATTATTTCGTTTTTCCATTCTACATTACTTAATCTGTTTTTCTTTATTATTTCTACTGTTTTTGCTATTGGTATGTTGGTGTACATATCTTTTATATCTAATGACATTAATTTTGTCTTATTTGTTATGGTAATTTCTTTTAATCTTTCTATTACCTTTTTACTATTTTCTATGCTGTGGATTTCTTCTTTTTCATATGCCATTTTGATTCTTTTACTTATTTCTTTTGATATTTTGTATGTTGGCGAATTTATAAATGATACTATAGGTCTTAATGGCATTTCTTTTTTATGTAACTTAATTTGAGATCTAAATTTTGGAGCTTCAGGATTATGTTCTATTTTTTGTTTCTTTTGCCATTCTGTTAAATATGTTGTCTTTTTTATCAATTTCTTTGTTTGTGCTTGAAATTTACTTATGTAATCATATTTTATTTCTTTATATGGTCCTTTTTGTATAAATTGTTCTGCTTTTTCGATATAATCTCTTTTATTCATTACCACTGCTGTGTTACCTTTATCGGCTTTTATAACTATCAAATTGTTCTCCGTGATTTTCTTTTTTAATTCTCTTTTATTTCTTTTTATTTGTGTTTCGTTTTTATTTCTTACATTTTTGTTTTTCTTACATATTTTTTTTTCTATTTCTTTTACTTCACTTCTTAATTGTTTTTTAGTTTCTTCATTTTTTATTTTATCGATTATTTCTTCACATTCTATTATTGTATTTTCTTTATCTATGTTTGTTTTTGTTGCATATTTTAAACTTTTCCCTAATAATTTATGTTCATTTTCTGTAAACTTTGTTTCTGTTAAATTTAATACTTTTTCAGCAAATTTTATTTCTTTATCTTTTTCTTTATTTTTATTTCTTGTTCCTTCTATTAATTCCTTGAGTTTCTTATTTAATCTCTCTTCCATTTTTCTTATTTCCTTTTCTATGTATTTTTCACCAAACTCTTTTCTCATTTCTTCTATTTCTATATAATTGTAACTTGTATATAATTTTTGATGTAATTGATACATTTCTTTGTTATATTTATTTATTTTACTGTATAAGTTCTTAATTTCAAGTTTTATCCATATTTTTTCCGCCATGTTTTTCACTTGGTTTGCTACTTTGCTTTTGTTATTAATTTTAATTTTTGCGTATTTTGGAGTTTTTTATTAATTAAACACTGTTTATTAAACCAAATTTTCCCTAGCGTTTTTTTCAATTTTGCTTTAATTTTTAAATACTTAAAAAATTCCCTTACATTTTTATATTTATCTGCTTGCAATTCGCATGTTTTATTCTTTGTATTGTTTAAATTAGCAGCCATCCTTACTATTTCTTTTATGAATTTGCTAACTGCTATAATTTTTTATTGTTCGACTAAGCTTTTCGTCATTGCTGACATCTTCAGGTCTTAAAACAACGTCTATCAACTGTACGTTGAAGGCTTTTATACTTTAGGCCCCTCCCCTTATGTCATCGCCCCTCCTATTGGTTCTAGCTGCTATCGCTCTTCACGGGAACTTTGTCTACCTTTTTCCGTTAGGCATTTTTCTAACGTCCGTCAAATTGTTTTAAGAACCTCCCGTTAATTTCTTCATTCTTGACTTATAATTTTTTGTAACCATTTACATTTTGTCATTTTTTTTTAGTGTGTTATTCTTATTATTTTAATTTATTTTTGTTTATTGTTTAATATATAATAAAATATTTCTTCATTTGTAAAATCCACTTTTATATTCATTAATTTATTTTTATCTTCTTTTTAACTTTAAGTATTTCTAGTTCTTCTATTAATTTCCTTTTTTGCGGATTGTTTTCTATTTTGATTATTTCCATATTTTCATTGGGATTTATGAATTTATGGCCTGGTTCGTTGAAACGTCTTGCATATAGTGAGTTCGTTACTCTAACCCCTTCTCCTTTTGCGTGTTCATTCATTCTAATTTTAAATTTTCTTCCAGTTTCGCCCAGATATATCTTATTACATTCCCCACATTTTAATTTGTATACGCCGCTTTTTTCTGTTAATGGAATTTCTTCTGTTTTATCATTTTTTATATATTCGAATACATTTTTCGTTTTCTTTATTCCTATCTGTATTTCATATTTTTCGAAACATTTTTGTAACATTTTTGTTTGATATCCTATGTATGTTATTGGTCCTTTATATTTCTTTTCTTCATTTGTTTTTTCTTTTTGGTTATTTTCTATTTCTTTATTTTCCTCTATTTTCTTAACTATTCTTTTAATTATTTTAGGGTTGTAATTATTATTTTTTGCTATTTGTTGTATTTTCTTTAATTCTTTTTGTTTAAGTTCTTCATTTTTTAGATAATTTATAGCTCTATAGCAAAATGAATTTAATGCTGCCATTTTATAATTGACTGGATGATATGATTCTTGTGGAATTATTAAATCTGAGTATGTTTCTTTCCTATATATATCGAATTTGAGTTTGTTATCTTCAATTTTTATATTGATATCCAGGAAATTAATTTCTAATACTCCAATTTCTTCTTGAAATTTTATTGTTTTTTCTATGTTATTTAGTTGTTCCGTAAATTTTTTAAATTCATTTACTTCACCTTCCCAAACTATTAGTATGTCATCTACATACCTGATCCATTTTTTAATTCTTCTTTCTTTATCTATATCTTTTAAAATTTTGATTTCAAAGCTATTCATGAATATCTCTGCCATTAATGGTGAAAGCGGTGATCCCATTGGTAATCCATTTTCTTGTATGTAAAATTTGATATTAAATCTGAAGTACTTCTGGCTTAGGCATAATTCTAATCCTTCTATTATTTCGTTTTTCCATTCTACATTACTTAATTTGTTTTTCTTTATTATTTCTACTGTTTTTGCTATTGGTATGTTGGTGTACATATCTTTTATATCTAATGACATTAATTTTGTCTTATTTGTTATGGTAATTTCTTTTAATCTTTCTATTACCTTTTTACTATTTTCTATGCTGTGGATTTCTTCTTTTTCATATGCCATTTTGATTCTTTTACTTATTTCTTTTGATATTTTGTATGTTGGCGAATTTATAAATGATACTATAGGTCTTAATGGCATTTCTTTTTTATGTAACTTAATTTGAGATCTAAATTTTGGAGCTTCAGGATTATGTTCTATTTTTTGTTTCTTTTGCCATTCTGTTAAATATGTTGTCTTTTTTATCAATTTCTTTGTTTGTGCTTGAAATTTACTTGTGTAATCATATTTTGTTTCTTTATATGGTCCTTTTTGTATAAATTGTTCTGCTTTTTCGATATAATCTCTTTTATTCATTACCACTGCTGTGTTACCTTTATCGGCTTTTATAACTATCAAATTGTTCTCCGTGATTTTCTTTTTTAATTCTCTTTTATTTCTTTTTATTTGTGTTTCGTTTTTATTTCTTACATTTTTGTTTTTCTTACATATTTTTTCTACTATTTCTTTTACTTCACTTCTTAATTGTTTTTTAGTTTCTTCATTTTTTATTTTATCGATTATTTCTTCACATTCTATTATTGTATTTTCTTTATCTATGTTTGTTTTTGTTGCATATTTTAAACTTTTCCCTAATAATTTATGTTCATTTTCTGTAAACTTTGTTTCTGTTAAATTTAATACTTTTTCAGCAAATTTTATTTCTTTATCTTTTTCTTTATTTTTATTTCTTGTTCCTTCTATTAATTCCTTGAGTTTCTTATTTAATCTCTCTTCCATTTTTCTTATTTCCTTTTCTATGTATTTTTCACCAAACTCTTTTCTCATTTCTTCTATTTCTATATAATTGTAACTTGTATATAATTTTTGATGTAATTGATACATTTCTTTGTTATATTTATTTATTTTACTGTATAAGTTCTTAATTTCAAGTTTTATCCATATTTTTTCCGCCATGTTTTTCACTTGGTTTGCTACTTTGCTTTTGTGATTAATTTTAATTTTTGCGTATTTTGGAGTTATTTTATTAATTAAACACTGTTTATTAAACCAAATTTTCCCTAGCGTTTTTTTCAATTTTGCTTTAATTTTTAAATACTTAAAAAATTCCCTTACATTTTTATATTTATCTGCTTGCAATTCGCATGTTTTATTCTTCGTATTGTTTAAATTAGCAGCCATCCTTACTATTTCTTTTATGAATTTGCTAACTGCTATAATTTTTTATTGTTCGACTAAGCTTTTCGTCATTGCTGACATCTTCAGGTCTTAAAACAACGTCTATCAACTGTACGTTGAAGGCTTTTATACTTTAGGCCCCTCCCCTTATGTCATCGCCCCTCCTATTGGTTCTAGCTGCTACCGCTCTTCACGGGAACTTTGTCTACCTTTTTCCGTTAGGCATTTTTCTAACGTCCGTCAAATTGTTTTAAGAACCTCCCGTTAATTTCTTCATTCTTGACTTATAATTTTTTGTAACCATTTACATTTTGTCATTTTTTTTTAGTGTGTTATTCTTATTATTTTAATTTATTTTTGTTTATTGTTTAATATATAATAAAATATTTCTTCATTTGTAAAATCCACTTTTATATTCATTAATTTATTTTTATCTTCTTTTTAACTTTAAGTATTTCTAGTTCTTCTATTAATTTCCTTTTTTGCGGATTGTTTTCTATTTTGATTATTTCCATATTTTCATTGGGATTTATGAATTTATGGCCTGGTTCGTTGAAACGTCTTGCATATAGTGAGTTCGTTACTCTAACCCCTTCTCCTTTTGCGTGTTCATTCATTCTAATTTTAAATTTTCTTCCAGTTTCGCCCAGATATATCTTATTACATTCCCCACATTTTAATTTGTATACGCCGCTTTTTTCTGTTAATGGAATTTCTTCTGTTTTATCATTTTTTATATATTCGAATACATTTTTCGTTTTCTTTATTCCTATCTGTATTTCATATTTTTCGAAACATTTTTGTAACATTTTTGTTTGATATCCTATGTATGTTATTGGTCCTTTATATTTCTTTTCTTCATTTGTTTTTTCTTTTTGGTTATTTTCTATTTCTTTATTTTCCTCTATTTTCTTAACTATTCTTTTAATTATTTTAGGGTTGTAATTATTATTTTTTGCTATTTGTTGTATTTTCTTTAATTCTTTTTGTTTAAGTTCTTCATTTTTTAGATAATTTATAGCTCTATAGCAAAATGAATTTAATGCTGCCATTTTATAATTGACTGGATGATATGATTCTTGTGGAATTATTAAATCTGAGTATGTTTCTTTCCTATATATATCGAATTTGAGTTTGTTATCTTCAATTTTTATATTGATATCCAGGAAATTAATTTCTAATACTCCAATTTCTTCTTGAAATTTTATTGTTTTTTCTATGTTATTTAGTTGTTCCGTAAATTTTTTAAATTCATTTACTTCACCTTCCCAAACTATTAGTATGTCATCTACATACCTGATCCATTTTTTAATTCTTCTTTCTTTATCTATATCTTTTAAAATTTTGATTTCAAAGCTATTCATGAATATCTCTGCCATTAATGGTGAAAGCGGTGATCCCATTGGTAATCCATTTTCTTGTATGTAAAATTTGATATTAAATCTGAAGTACTTCTGGCTTAGGCATAATTCTAATCCTTCTATTATTTCGTTTTTCCATTCTACATTACTTAATTTGTTTTTCTTTATTATTTCTACTGTTTTTGCTATTGGTATGTTGGTGTACATATCTTTTATATCTAATGACATTAATTTTGTCTTATTTGTTATGGTAATTTCTTTTAATCTTTCTATTACCTTTTTACTATTTTCTATGCTGTGGATTTCTTCTTTTTCATATGCCATTTTGATTCTTTTACTTATTTCTTTTGATATTTTGTATGTTGGCGAATTTATAAATGATACTATAGGTCTTAATGGCATTTCTTTTTTATGTAACTTAATTTGAGATCTAAATTTTGGAGCTTCAGGATTATGTTCTATTTTTTGTTTCTTTTGCCATTCTGTTAAATATGTTGTCTTTTTTATCAATTTCTTTGTTTGTGCTTGAAATTTACTTGTGTAATCATATTTTATTTCTTTATATGGTCCTTTTTGTATAAATTGTTCTGCTTTTTCGATATAATCTCTTTTATTCATTACCACTGCTGTGTTACCTTTATCGGCTTTTATAACTATCAAATTGTTCTCCGTGATTTTCTTTTTTAATTCTCTTTTATTTCTTTTTATTTGTGTTTCGTTTTTATTTCTTACATTTTTGTTTTTCTTACATATTTTTTCTACTATTTCTTTTACTTCACTTCTTAATTGTTTTTTAGTTTCTTCATTTTTTATTTTATCGATTATTTCTTCACATTCTATTATTGTATTTTCTTTATCTATGTTTGTTTTTGTTGCATATTTTAAACTTTTCCCTAATAATTTACGTTCATTTTCTGTAAACTTTGTTTCTGTTAAATTTAATACTTTTTCAGCAAATTTTATTTCTTTATCTTTTTCTTTATTTTTATTTCTTGTTCCTTCTATTAATTCCTTGAGTTTCTTATTTAATCTCTCTTCCATTTTTC